>CM067544.1:39292393-40502393 GCA_034509755.1 Anisodus tanguticus
TACTTTTGAATTTCAACACACGTTATTTTCATCTTCTTCACTTTATTTTTTAGCCCTCTCTTCATCAATTATTTCACAAGTATTTCCTCATATCAAGAACATTTCAATCATTATTTTTCAAGCAATTTTTTCCTTTTTTCATGTCACATCCTTTCTAAGAGAGTATTTTCATCACTTTGCAGCTATCATTGGTCACCATTTTACACTTGATCATCTCTTTCTTTACTTTTATCAATTATAACACAGTCTAAGCTACAATGCTCAAGGAAGTAGGGTGTAAAAACTAGGGATTCAAAAAATAAGTCAAGACAAAAATACGGCTTTCAAACAAAAGGCTACGTGCTCAAAGGGATAACTAGTGGTACAATTTCTGAAAAGGCTAAAAATTTATAAGACATACCAAAGAAAGGCTATTATATTCTTCTAAACAAATCAATACTTTTTATTTCGCTTCAATAACATGACGGGCAAGTTCTAGTCTAAATTGCAAAACACTCAGTAGTTGAACCAGCATAATGAAAAAGCTAACAAAAATCAAAACCGATCTCAAAACCCTAATATCACCCTCTGAAGAGAAAGGACTTTCTCTATATCTATATCTATGCAACTAGTTCTTTCAACGGAATAAATGCAAGAAGTCTTCACCACACCTAAGATAGAGAGGATTATAACGAACTACAAAATCAAAATAAGTTATATACAGAGTCACAACCCTAATCCTAGGTGTCAGAAAGTCTGCTATCTTTTTTGTTACTCAAGCACTAACAAGAAAGTAATACTCAAACTCAGGCCTAAATATACTAGTATCAAACAAGTCACCAAGGTTTTGTTTTCTTCTCCCTCTTTTAATACTCCTAAAGAAAATTAATCCTAAAAATAAAAAAAATTACTCGGTTCAAAGGTTTCCCCTCGGAAAAGAACCGAGGTCATAAGAAAATCCAAAGAGGCGGATGATGTATGCCACTAATGACGGACTTAAGAAAATAAAAGAAACAAAAATCTTTTTGAAATTTTCCATTTTTCTGATTTTGTTTTCTTTTAAAAGACTCTAAGACTAAAAAATTACTAAAAAAAAATCCTACGCCATATTTGTCATCACCCTTAACCTAAAAATTTACAATACACAAGGACGTGTTTCCCACCCCACACTTAAGACATGCAGTACCCTCAATGCATCTACTAGAAAAATAAAACAAAGTAAGGATAGAAATACTCTCTAAGTCCCTATAGGGCCTAACTAGCAGCATAATCCTCAACATCAAGGGTCAGGACGACCCCACACTTAAGCTAAAAAATGCTCCATAGCGTTCAATTTTGGGTACTCAAACTTCCCCTAATCTACAAAATAAAAACAAAATAAAACAAAACGTGATACTATAAAAATCAAATAAAATAAAATACAAGTTGGGTTACCTCCTAACAAGCGTCCGATGTAACGTCGCAGCACAATGCGAACCAAATTTTCCTTTCACTTTGAAGATATAAACCATGCTCCTAATTTTGCATCAAAATTTCTATCACGTTCTTGAGGCGGTGGTGTGAAAATAAAGGAACCAAGCAATAGGTGTCGCATCTTGCACCTCTTGGCCCTTAAGTGAGGTATGTCGTTTTATCTTTTTGGTGTGGCAAATTTTAGAATGTAAGGGTCTTGTTCCTTATCTATACACTTCTCCAAAGGTTTAGAAGGCTCGATTTCCATGTCGCCAACCAAACATAATGTAGAAAAATGTTTAGAATGAGGACCAACACACCCTAACTCCAAAACTTCATTATTTTTGACATCCTTAATAATATATACTCCCTCAACCTTGGCATCATCAATAAGAACATGGTCTAGTGATTGGTATTCTCGTTTTAGCTTCTCAATTTGGCCTAGAAGATCTTTTTCAACTTCACACAACTCATCACTAAATTATTGAGCGTTACACGCATCAACCTTTGCACTCAAATCTGCATCCAAGTTGCGCACAACCAAGCCAAACCTGTCAATTTCTTGTGCAAGATCAACTCTCTCCTTAGATCAATCATTCGCCAACGTTGTTAGCAAACAATCTCATTCCTCATATTCCCTTAATCGATAATATTCATCGCAATATCAACCCTTACTCCCATATTCATGTTCAGACTTTCAAGATGCCAGGCCACGACAAGACAAAAAATACGTTCCATAATAATATTCCGTCAATCAAGCATCTTCATCAATGATCTTACTTTTGTATTTTTCATCCCCAGATGTCATGCTGAGAGAACTAGAAACATACTAAGAGAAAAAAATTAAATAATCACAAAAAGACTTGTAAAGATAACAGTAAAAGTCTAATCTAAAAAAACAGTTAATTTCTACGTCCCCGATAACGGCGCCAAAAACTTGTTGCTCCCAAACGCACACGCAAGTATAGGCGGTCGTATAAGTAATATAGGATTTTAAGTCCAGATATCGTACCCACATGGACTTATGATTAACTATTTACTAAATTAAACTAATATTAATTATCTAAACTACAATAAAATCCAAAGTTATATTTATAAACTAACTAAAATATAAAAGAGAACAAATAATGAACTTCAACCAAGAAAGAATGGATTTTTATTGGAGAAGAGATAGATCTAGGGTTATGACCACTACCATCCAGTTTTAGTCTTCCAATCGTTACCTATTTTATTTTCTAAATTACTAGTTAACGGGTAGATGTTAACTTTATGAGTATCTTCTGAGTTGTTCACAAGCATGTAGATGCTACTATAACGCCTATATTTCTATGGTCGTCAGAGGTAACAAGAACGCTTAAATCTCCGTATTCAACTAAGCAAGGCTTTATATTCCTATCCTCAGTAGCGAAATGTATAAATATGAATAAACCCTATTTATTCTTATTACACACGCAATTCCCTATCCCTAGTCCAATTTACACGCCACATATAGTGTTTATTAGTGATCAAGTAACTAAACAATTAAGCCCAAAAATAAATAAATAACTCAAAGATGGAAAATCATTAGATATAAACGATAATCAAACGTCAATTTTCATGTTAGCGTTAAAACCCTAGAACTAATTAGTTTAGCTCCACATGAAGGAAAAATAATGAATCATCCGAATAAAAACGTAAAAACAAGTACTACGGAGAAGAAAAGGTAAAACTCTGTAACTCTGGCCTCCACAACGGCTCCAAGCACTCTCTAGGTTCAAAGTTCTGAACCAAGGGTCAAAAGTAATTCAAAATTATATAGAAACGGTATAAAATATGTATTTATAGGTACCAAAAGGCATGGCTTTTAAAAACTAACTCCAACTTGGACCAGAAAAAACAGCGGGGTCCCGCGTTAGGTGTGCGTCGCACATACAGCGCGGATGACAAATAAACTTCAGAGACCTGAAATTCGCGCGATAGGAGAGCGACGCGCATTGATCGCAGACAGCTTCCAGGTACGTTTTTTTCCCTCCTTTGTTTCTCTTGTTATTTCCAATTGTAATTCACTCCTACAATGATTACATAATGATTATGTCCCCTCCTTGTCTCCCACTCTTAATTTGCTTATTCACGTGGCCTTTTTTTCAACTGAGAATTTATTCTCTTTTCTTCCTGTACGTTTTATTCAATTTTGTTTCAAATCTTTTCATCTTACACCGCTTTATTTTTACATAATAAAAAAATAATATTAAATATAAATTATTATAATTAATACTCGAACAATCATTAAACGTATTAAAATATAAGACAACAATAAATAACTATATATACAATTTAGGCCGAACATCAATATCCTTCTCTTTATTGTGTTCATATTTTTCAAGGAATGCACTGTACGGTGCTGAAGTTGATCAAATGGCTTTAATATATTTAAGTAGCTGAAGAAAATCACAAAAACTTATTTGTTTCTTTATTAATAACATTAAGGACTTGATTATTGAGGATAGAGTGGAAGCTTATTATGACATTAATTATTGCGGGTTGATTTTTCAGATGATAATTCAACTAATAGTTTAATATCTTAAAAAATTACTTCTTTTTTGTTTCAATTTCCTTCAACAAAGAAAGTGACTTTATGAGATAATAACTATTAGTGGGTGTTTGAGCATAAAAATGTGAATTTTGAAAAAAAAAATAGTATTTAGAAATTGAAGTTGTGTTTGTTCATAAATACAACGTAAAAATGTTGAATTTTTGTGAGTGAATTGGAGTAAAATGAGAAAACACGTATGTTGAGTTTTTCAAATTTTGGAATACCTCAAAATTACAACAATTCTAGGTCTAAACATGATTTCAAAATACAATTTCGGTAAAAAGTGAAAATTATCTTTCACTTAAGGTAACTTTCATTTATTAGATTAATCTTTCTCATGGAAACTAATGATGGTTGCAAAATTCACGATTCGAATTTAATTCACTCTTCAATTTGATGAGTGTTTATTTAATTTTGTTTCTTCAGTCCCTCGAAAAAATTACTAGAAGTTTAAAATTTCTTTGGAAAGAAATAGTAAATAATTATTGCCCGATCGAGAAAACTGTTGGAAATTTACTAATGTGGAATTAAGTTTATCCCATTATTTATGACTCGAACAATTGGGCCCCGCACGTCGGAAATATCGTTTCCACACACGTGCAATCTTAGTGCTATGAATCGTAAATTTCGTTAATGAAAGAGATATTGGTACGTAAGTGAAATGTTTGAGACATAGAATGATGGATGGTTATTGGATGAATAACAAGTGTTCCACGTTGGTAAACGAAGGAAGGATTGTGCGAGGTGTAAGATGGAACGGGTCGGAAAGGGCCGCAAAGCCGAGAAGGGCTGCGGCGCTCGCCGCGGCGCTAATTCCCATTTTAATCTCTGGAGCCGCGGCACTAAATGCTGCAGCACCGCGGCGCTTCCCAGGCAATGAGTGCTCGACGGAAGTCCAAAAATTTGGCTGATTATGCAGAGATTTTAGAGCATTAACTTGACAGTTTTTCCTCCATAACTCAGCCATTATTTGGTTGTATTAGTTGGTGGTTTAAAGGACCATTACATGGCATTTAAATGACCATTACTTGGGCACTTGAAAAGGCCATATTGCACACCTATAAATTGAGGCATTGGCTCAATTCTATAGATGAACATAGAGAACATATATGCACATATGAACAAAAAAACAAGTGCATAACACCACAAAGAGATCAGATTTTCCTGATAGCAATCTTCATTATTCGTGTTCTTAGCTGAGATCATTTGTGTAGGCTTTGCACACTTGATAGTTTGCTGTTTCATCTTGGGAGACTATTGTTCACACTTTCGTAAAGCCTATATACGGGGGCAATCTTGTCTTAAAGACAGAGAGTCATCTATCGACTCAGCCGGTGGTGTTGTGTTTATCTAATTGGTTGCTAGTGTTTCAGGTGTTAACTTAACAGACGAAAGACTCTAACCGTTCGTATTCTCAGAGGATCTACAAGCCACAAGTGTAGCAGTTCATGTTCTTGTATTCATGAATACAAGATCCATATTTGAAGTTTCAATAAAAGATCAAGATATTGACAACTTGTTGTTGTCCTATTTGTTGTTTATCCTTTCGATCACTGTAATAGTTATCTACTATTTCCGTTGTAGCTTTACATATTCCAACAATTTTAAGACAAGATTGCATTAGTGATTTGAAAGATGTTAGTCGACAAGTGTGTGACCAAATCTGGCTGTGGTTTTCTTCTTGAAAACAATTCTGTTGACAGTTTTGCTAACAGTTCAAACAACAACCGTGCTTTTAAGATTGGTCCTAGTTATGGTTCTCTCTTTGACGACAGTTACAAGTTTGTTTCCGTTAAAGGTGGGATCTCTGGATCTGATGCTTAGCTTCAAGATACTGCTGATAGTCATGCTAGTACGGCTAAAGATCAAGGACGAGTTGGTGTCATCGCTCCCGAGGGTGGTGTAAACAAGCACCTACGAGAGGCTGCGGATGTCAACTGGGACAAGAGGAGAAGGATGAAGATGATGTTCTATCATGTAGCAAAAGGCCTATATTTGTCCCAGACAAAGGATCTGAATTATGGTAAGGAAGATATGGACACTCACTCTAACTGAAGTGGGCCAGAATCCAAAAGGTCTAAGTTAATCCTTCCTTATCAATAATATGTTTAATTAATATCTGAATAAAGTGTGTAAAGAAAGGCTGGGAATATGGAAGTGTTTTCATTAAAAACTTATATTCCTTACACTCTAAAATCAGATATTGAATCTCCTTCCTTTCTGGTTAAAGATTGGACTATTGTAAACAAAACTTAAAAGATCCATTCTTTTGAGTGTAATTATGACAAGTGTGTAAAGTATGTTCGCACATACGAAGGATAGAGATCCACTTACTGTGTGAAAATTGTTACCACTCTTAAGTAAGCACCATGGATTTCCCTGGGCACCAATCATAAGGGAAGAAGACAAAGAGATAATGGCTTATTTTAAGACGTTGAACCTGTCACCTATCTGACAGAAGATCCTTCAATTGATAGGATGATATTGGACACTCAGTCGTACAAAGCCTACGGGCGACTGGATGGGCCAGAATTTATTTGATAAGGATGATATTGGACACTCAGTCTTACAAAGCCTACGGGCGACTGGAGTGGGGCCAGAATTCATTTGACAGAAAAGTAATGGACACCTAGTGAAGTGGTCCAAAAGTTTCCAGGTCTTAAATGATCTGAAGGCCAAAAGAAAGGCAGAAAAGAAATTGGACACTCAGTCTGCCTAAGCAACTGGAGTGGGCCAGAGTATCCAGATCACATATGATCCAGTTACGCCCTAACCACGGGCAAGAGGTTGTTCATGTGAAGCAACGCCACCTCTAAAGTAGAAGGGGTTGGAGAGGTTGTCCTCAATAGGACTTCAGGGAATGGGATCACTCTAAAATGAGGTGATACATGTCCCAAACTTGGTTTAAGGGACGCTGTTGGTCAAGCTGGTTTGAGACTAGTCCAACAGGTCTGTAATAACTAAGAATGGTACATAATGTCTGTAGCTAAATGAATGATATATTTGTAATCCGTGCATCTATTCCATCATAGATTAAGACTCGTCAAATAGAAAGTCATTCAAAAGCTAACGAAGTTGAGATTGTTACCTTCTGTCGACATAAACCCTCAAAATGAATTTGAGGTAGGCGAAGAGGCAAAATCACCTTTCCATTCCGTCAAAGGAATAGCGAAAGAAGCACCGCTCCTCTAGAACTTAGTCACACCTACATGGGTGATTTGAAGTTTATACAAAAATAGAGGGGGGAGACAAGTACTTTGTGACCTTCATTGATGATGGTAAAACGTATTGCATCATTTGTTTGTTGAAAAGCAAAGATGAAATTATTGAAGCGGATAAGCGCTACAAAGTAGAAGTTGAAAATCAACTAAGACTACGGATTGAGGAATTCGTAGTGATAGAGGGAGAGAATGTGAAACATCGTTCATCAAACGACTGTTCATTTCTCACCTCTGTCTAACGATATTAGCCAAGCGCAAAGCCGTACGCCCAAAATATGTGGGGCAATGCGATCCTTACCGCTAATGCGATTCTCAACAGAACTACGCAAAAGGATAATGATAACCCTATGTGTAAAACATGGAAAAGATCCCAAATGTTGTGGGGTGACTTGGTAGAGGTTGGAATACCGAAACTGGTTAAGTTGGACCTAAGACTGTAGATTGCATATCCACCGGATCTGCAAATAACAGTAGTTTTTATCGCCTCTCGGTGTCAAAGAATGTTGAATTCTTTGAGGATAACTTTTCTTGAGAAGGGAAAAACAAGTAATTGCTCGAGGTTAACAAGAACCCGCGAGAGCCTGACTGTCCGGAACTAGACGTTCCATATCTACAGGATTCGAAAGTTGCTGACTATCCGGAACTTAATAATCCAGATCTACAGAACTCAGTGATTCTAGATGCTGAACCGAGACGGAGCAAAGAGGGGACAAAGACTTGTTCCAGGCCTTCTAGCTTATATGGTTGAGAATGAACCATGTATAATTAACAGAGAATTGTCATCTCCAGAAGCGCTGCTTTGGAAAGAAGCTACAGAAAGAAAACTAGATTCCATCAGATAGAACCATACTTGTGTAATGGTTGACCTTCCTCCGGGAAAAGAACCTTTGGGTTGTAAAAGTGGATACTCAAAAGTGAGTACAAAATAGATGGATCTACTGACGAGTATAAGGCCTCGGCTACTTGGACATGTGCTCCCCTGTGAATAGCTTAACATCCAGGGCCAATGCATTCTTGCGTGATATGGATGTTAAAACAACCTTCCTAACTGGAGAGTTAGAAGGGGAGGATCAGAATTGGTTTGTTGGACTGTTAGGCTTCTTCCTATACTTTCATTTTGGTCCCTGAAATGTTTACATTTTGGTCCTGAAAGTTTCAGTTAAAACAGAAACAATGAATCTAACAACAGAAACATTGAATTTGAAGTTAGAAAGCCAACAGTTGAAAAAACCAACAGTCTGAAAGTGGAAGTCATATTGAAACAAAAGTCTCGATATGAAAGATATGGGTATCACATGTGACATCTTAGGAATTGGGATTTCTAAGACATCTAACGGACTGGTCTAACTCCAAACTCAGTTATGACAGTCTCGTTGAAGCCACCAATGGATATGAATCATAGAACTGATTGTAATCATGGTGCACCCATATACAAGGAGCGATATACGCATGTCACATATAGTTCAATGTATTGTACACACTACAACCAACCTGGTATCGGCTTACAAAGCAGATGAGTTGAACTAAGGTTCACTCGTGATTATGGAAATGATCGATAGAAGGCGTTAAATAGGATATGACGATATTTGAAATATTTGCTTGTCTACGGATTATGGTATTCTGGATATCCAGCGGTTCTAGGAGAACACAGTAATGCAAACTGGACATCAGAAATGAAGAACACCAAAGCCACAAGTAAGTGTGTATGGTGGGTCTTGGAAAACTCTCTAAGCAAACTTGCATCGGCCGATTCATGATGGAATCGGAGTTTATCGCTTTATACAAAGCATGAAAGAAGTTGAGTAACTTCATGACTCCTTAGAGGACGTCCCTTATTGGGAGAAACCCGTGCCTTCAATAGTTATACATTGTGGCTAGCCGGTTGGCTTCAGAAAGGGCACGGATGATGGCGTCTGGACATATCTATCGGATCTGTCGGAGACATAAGACCATATGGCAGTTGATCATCACGGGTGTCACTTCCTTGATTACTAATCAAAGGATATAGTGGACCCTTAACTAAGAGACTACCCGAAGATCAAGTGTTTTGCCTGTCTAGGGGAATGGGCTTAAAACTCAAACAATACGAACCTTTGCGGTGGTAACCCAACCATACTGATTGGAGATCCCAAGAATTTGGTTCAATGGGAAAATTAAGTTGCAAAAGGTTCAGTTGAGCGCTTCGGTGGAAGCAAGAGCACTTCAGATCATGATTTCTGTTAAGAAACATGAATCCAAAGTCGTTCTCGCGATAGACATTAAAGTGCTACCTGCATGGTGGGTAAATGTTAAGCTTCCAAACCTTTAACGATCCTCAAACGGTTGAGGTTAAGGTTGGGGAAATTTTTAATAATTTCTAACACTTGTGAAATGGGGGTATAGTAGGATACCTTGTAGGAGATCACCTATTTAAATGCGAGGACAGTCCGCCTCAAAGGAACGCACTTAAGAATCCAAGTGTGTCCACGGCCACAACGGACAGAACAAAAGAATAAACGAATAAATGAGAGGTATTGTGTTGGTACCGTTGTCTTGGCTTACATTAAACACGGATGGTTCAAGACATCACGTTCACCGCGCAGTAAATAAGTTCGATGGTATTCAACTAGGGAAGGTTCAAAGCGTAAGCCACCTCTCCTGATGCAATATCTTTTCGATGTAAGATTGCTGAAAGTATGCACATTATGTGTGCGCCAAAATCTCTTTCTAGAGGGGATTGTTGGAAATTTACTAATGTGTAATTAAGTTTATCCCATTAATTATGACTCGAACAATTGGGCCCCGCATGTCGGAAATATCATTTCCACATACGTGCAATCTTAGTGCCAAGTATCATAAATTTCGTTAATGAAAGAGATATTGGTACGTAAGTGAAATGTTTGAGACATAGAATGATGGATGGTTATTGAATGAATAACAAGTGTTCCACGTTGGTAAACGAATGGGGGATTGTGCGAGGTGTAAGATGGAACGGGTCGGAAAGGGCCGCGGAGCCGAGAAAGGCCGCGACGCCTCCCGGATTGGGCCGCAGCGCCGGAGCGCCGCGATGCTAATTCCCATTTTAGTTTCTGGAGCCGCAGCGCTAAATGCCGCAGCGCTGCGGCGCTTCCCAAGCAGTGAGTGCTCGACGGAAGTCCAAAAGTTTGGCTGACTATGGAGAGATCTTGGAGCATTAACTTGGCAGTTTTCCTCCATAACTCAGCCATTATTTGGCTGCATTAGTTGGTGGTTTAAAGGGCCATTACATGGCATTTAAATGACCATTACTTGGGCACTTGAAAATGCCATATTGCACACCTATAAATTGAGGCCTTGGCTCAATTCTATAGATAAACATAGAGAACATATATGCACATATGAACAGAAAAACAAGTTCACAACACCACAAAGAGATCAAATTTTCCTGATAAGCAATCATTCTCTTAGCAATCTTCATTATTCGTATTCTTCGCTGAGATCATTTGTGTAGGCTTTGCACACTTGATAGTTTGTTGTTTCATCTTGGGAGACTATTGTCCACACTTCCGTAAAGCCTATATACGGGGGCAATCTTGTCTTAAAGACAGAGAGACATCTCTCGATTCAGCCGTTGGTGTTGTGTTTATCTAATTGGTTGCTAAGTGTTTCATGTGTTAACTTAACAGACGAAAGACTCTAACCGTGTGTTTATCTAATTGGTTGCTAAGTGTTTCAAGTGTTAACTTAACAGACGAAAGACTCTAACCTTTCGTATTCTCAACGGATCTACAAGCCACAAGTGTAGCAATTCATGTTCTTGTATTCCCGAATACAAGATCCATATTTGAAGTTTCAATAAAAGATCAAGTTATTAAAAACTTATTGTTGTCTTATTTGTTGTTTATCCTTTCGATCACCGTAATAATTATCTACTATTTTTGTTGTTGCTTTACATATTCCAACAAAAACTGGTTGAAGGAAGTTGAGGTGGGCATCACCGACATTTTATTAATAGACGTATAAGTTTTTGGTCTCTCTCAATCTGCATGACAATAATTATTCATATGTACTCCAAAGAAAATTAACAGTATTTTTTTCATAAAGGAAAAATAAAAACGTACAGAAGATACAATCAGAGTATGCGTGCACATCTACATTTTCACCTAATTTTTTTTTTTTTTTTTTTTTGATAATCCAGGTCTCGGGGTGGCCTTAGTACCCCCATATCGCTAGTACCGCACAAGTACCGGTACTAGGCTCCTGGAGGTGATGGGACCGGTCCTTCAAAGACCCCCACCACCAGGTAAATCGCGGGATATGCACACATGGTCGGTGTTCCGCTTGCGTCCAACGGATCAATGCTACAAGGTTGACCCCCCCACAAGCCCCATCCCTAAAGCTTGGCGGAGACCGAACCCACATCGCAACATGCCGCGCGCGGCTTTTAGCGCCTGGCTTTACCACATGTATGTGCCCGGAGGACGATATCCTTAGGGGGGAATCGAACTTGCGACCCTAAGGCCGCAAACTTGACTCCCTGCCAGCAAGCTGACCCCTTTGGATTACATTTTCACCTAATTCTTACTGATACATTGTCGGGATTGCAAGAAAATAAATTAGAAATGTAATTTCTTTCTTTTGAATTTCTTTAGTGAGTACTTTAATTTGCATGCAGGAAAATATTAAAATTATAGTACTTTTTAAAAACTTAATTACCGATTAAGTATTACTTTTTTTTTTGTTAGAGGCGAGCCAGCCAACGAACAATTCCCTTTTTTATTATAAGAATGAGAAATAGACAAAGCAAAGAATAAAGTAAAAGAAAATATAAAAAGATATGTGTCATTCTTTTTTTAAAACTTCTGTGCTTTAAAATTTATTAGTAATAAAACGACATCGTGGGTGGCCTGTCTTTCCCCCGTTTTCCCACAAATCCGTACAACTCTAAGCTTCCGAATTTGATGTTTAAACAAAAATTAGCAAACAAAGAATTTAATTAAGATTGAAAGAGAACGTGATGGGCCACGTTCACTAATTAAGACTTAAGACTTCACTTTGCTCTTTCCTATTTAAATATTTTTTAATGGCATGTTACTTGTGATTTATACCAATGAATTATGAATGGTAAACCAAAAAAATAATTCTTTTAAAAAACAATATGAACACTAACCCCAAAAAAGGAAAAAAGAAGAAAAAATTAAAGCAAACCAAAAAACAAATCAAAGGGTTTTCTTTTTATCATTTGTGCACATCCATTCAAAAGAATTTTATACCTCTACATACTTGTTTATTCTTCAGGATTAATGCTTTCACATGTTAGAATTGCGTTAGTTTGATCTTTTATAATTTTAGAATTATAAATACATTGGAAAGATGTATACATTTGATAAGGTGAATAATTCTTTTAAAATAAACTTTGACTTAAATAGTAGTAATAACTAATGTCCTTCTCTACGAGCAAGATTAGGGATGACAAATGCGGCGGATCAGGACAGATCAAAGGTTAAAAAGGCAGGACAATGCAATGCTTAATCGGAGCAGGAAAGAACGGGTGGATCAAAACACATTTTCAAAAAATTCTAAACGGGGTAAGACAGGTAATAAAGCAAAGCTTTCCAAGTGCAAATTTAAAACTACACTGAAGTTCAAATTACACCACAAATTTGCTACTATATTTTTTTCTAAAAATAACTTTACATTTAAACAAACTTTCTTCTCTTACTGATACAAGCATTTCACCAAAATTTAAGATTTCAAAACCTCCCCCACACGCACACAAACAAAGTCCTGACAGCTTGTTAAATTGTCTTGTCTACCTCTTCCACTTCATTTATTAAGTATTACTACTATTTTTTCTAGAAGGAAAAAACTGCATTATTGTCTCCATTTTATCATAAAACTTAGTTGTAATTGTGAATATTTTACCAAAAAATAAGCTTATAATTCGTCATCATGCAATGACAAAAAAAAAATCTAGGATTTACTTACACTTAAAAAACACAGTTCATTAATTACTTGATATTAAGAAATTATGGCAATAAACTAGTTGCTCATCTAATTTTAAAAAAAAAAAATCAAAAGAAGTTAACAAAATAAATACCAAGCTGAAAATGAAAAATAAAGAAAAGAAAAATGAAATATTAAATATGACAGGGCAGGACAGAACAGGGTAGGACAATTTTTCTAAAATGCTAAACAAAGCAGGACAGGTCAAAATTTAAGCAGATCAAGGCTTGCCCTAACCGCCCCATTGCCACGCCTAAGCAAGATTGGTATTCTGCTGCCTTTACCATCAATTTGAAAGATCAAATATCAAATGCAGCTATGGTTGATTCTTACCTCAACAAATTAACCATAAAAATGCAAAGCTAAGATATTTATTTGCATATGATGTTTACATAAATTCAATTTATCATATATAGTTAAGTAATTTAATAAGTAAAACTATGAATCAATTACATATTCATGGTTAAGTCATAAAAGACTAGTTACATATACATCTCATGCATTTTGTTGGTCTGTAAATACTAAATACTCACGGGTAAGTCTTTAGAAGTTTCACCAGTGGTACTTTTTTAGATAATTGTTTAGTAAACCATTCTATTGTATTTCTCCTATAACTTATGGACCTTATAAACTATAATTTAGAATTCTCTTTTGAGCAAACTAATTAGAAAATATTAGACCTAAATCTAAAAGTTATTAAATGTTACACGTTTCATGCTACTGTTGATGCAGGAACAACCCACTATAAATAGGTATCTCTAGGCGTAAGAATGAATATATGATTAATTCAAATACATTAAACATGCAGGGGAAGTGACGACTGTCTACTATTGTATGTCACAGTGGCAGAACCAGTATTTAATGGTCTTGGGTGCTCATTTTAAAATTAACTATTAATATTGCTTTGAGTGGGTTTTGAACTCAACTCATCCATGACTTTCACCAGTTGTATCTTTTTTAGATAATTGTTTAGTAAATGATTCTATTATATTTCTCTTATAACTTATGGACGTTATAAACCACAATTTAGAATTCTCTTTGAGCAAACTAATTAGAAAATATTAGACCTAAGTCTAAAAGTTATTAAACGTTACACGCTCCATGCTACTATTGATGCAGGAACAACCCACTATAAATAGGTATCTCTACGCGTAAGAATGAATATATGATTTATTCAAATACATTAATTCAGCAAGAGTTGACCATGCAGGGGAGTGACGACTGTCTACTATTGTATGTTACTGGCGGAACTAGGATTTAATGATTCTGGGTGCTCATCTTAAAATTAATAAAAAATATTGCTTTGAATAAGTTTTGAACTCAACTCATTCATGGCTTAGCCTTAGGCCTACCATGTTTTAACATGAGCACAAGATAGGTGCTATTTGTTATTTTATACCAAAATTTCAATATTTTCTATATGTCTACATAGAGTACCCACCACGTTTAATGGGTGCTCGAGCACCAAAAGTTTGCACATGGGTCCGTCCATGGTATGTCAGATTGAGAAATATATGAGGGAAAAATGTCTAAAATACACCCCCAATCTTTGCTCGAATTTGCTGTAACACACCTAATTTTTATGGTGGTCCTATTACCCCATGAATATATTTTAAAGCATTTAGTTGAAAAAATCGAATCAAAATCCAATGCGACATAAGCCAAGACTCGATTATGAAGAATATAGTGATTCATAAGATCAAATTTCAAGAGAACCAACTGCTTTTTCCATGAAATAAATTAAGAGTATAAGAGATAATTCTAATCTTTTATTGTGTTCGAAGAGTGAAATGACATGAAAATGACCGGACTTCTTTGTTTTATGACCTTTTGTTCAACACGTGTTTGAATTATTATCCAACTCACTCGATAAATGTCAGAAATTTCATAAAAATATATCAAGGGGGGATGACAGGATCCCGTAAAGGTTATGTGTGTTACAACAAATTCGGTCAAAGGTTGGGATGTATTTTAGACATTTTTCCAATATATGAGTAAACATTAAATTTGAGTCTAACATTTACGGGTGAGGATAAATTGTTAAAGGATCGTTTGGTTCAAACTTAGATTTTTCTGGATGTACCAAGAGGATTGTTGGAAATTTGCCTTTGGTGGGGAGGTGTGTCCACCCATATTTAATAAATTAAACACTAGGGTTACGCATGTTGGAGGCTTTGTCTCTTCACACGTGCATAATCTACTAAGTGAGTAGATGACCGTAGGGCCAAGAATCGTCAAATTTCGTTGAGAAATGAAAGAGATATTGGTCCACGAAGTAAGGTGTTTGAGGGATGAAAATATGGTGTGGGACAAATCTACCACATAGGTGGAAAAATGAAGAATTGCTCTCTTTATAAGTCTCTAAATTGGCTAAGGGTTTGGGACCCCAAGAGGTAACCCATGTGTTTAAAGGAGGGAGGACCTAGATGTGCTTGGGTTCAAGGCTAAGCCCACACGTGCGCTGCCGCCACCCGCCCGTCCCGTCCGGGCTCGGGTCGTGGGTCGTGGGTCTTGGGCTTCTTCTGATATTATCTCTTTGGACCCCAAATTATTTAATATTTATAGTTTGGTCCCTGGAGTTTCTGAAATGTTGAATTTGGGAACGACGGAAGGCAGAAAGTTTCTGCCTACCGTTGGAGTTGATTTTTTGGGGCGTTATTGTGCATTAACCAGTCATTACTTAGCTGATTAACTCCCTCCATTAACAGCCATTACTTGGCTGAATTACACCCTCCTTCAATGGCCATAAACATCCATTACTTGGCAGTTTACTCCCTCCTTCAATGGCCTTAAACAACCATTTTCTTGGCAGTTGAGAAGTCCCCCCTTATGCTATATATTGGAGCCTTTTGGGCTGAATTGTGTGAGCAACATATACACAGAAAAACGAGACACACTGTACACACAGAGACAAAACAGAAGAGAAACAGATGTCCAAAACGTGAGCAGAAACGTTGGGACGAAAACAGAAACTCTTCCTTCCTTTTCCATTCTTCAGCAAGTCGTTTCGTGTTTGTTTTCTTCGTCAGAATCAACCTATTTGCTTTGTAGTGTTGATTATGTGTTGTTTTATCTTGGAAGACTATTTCCCGTTAACGTAAAAGCATATATACGGGGCAATCTTGTCTTAAAGACAAAGAGTCATCTCTCGACTCAGCACACAGTTGTAACTATCCAGATTTAGTGTTTCTTGATTTCAGGTTATCAAGATTCAAGACTCAACAACTTTGCGGCAGTTCTGAATATTGGTTATTCGTTTATCCTTTCGATTCGAATACTTATAATATTTATTTACTTCCCGTACTGCTTTACAACATATCCAACAGATTATAATCCCATTTATTATTTTTCTAATTTATTCATTTTCATTTATTTTTCAGAGAATGTAAATGAAAACCTTTGCGACAACCGACTAGGGAAGTTATAATCAATAAAGTAACCGCCGCCCTTGACCTAAACTTTCTGTACCAATGCAATAACTCGAAGGTCAAAATTCATGTGAACCTGCTGTTTCCAATAAAGAGAAAAAAAAGAGGAAAACATAAAATAAAAAAATAAAAAAGAAGAAGTATATATATATATATATATAAAGTTAAAAAAGGGGGAAAACATAAAATAAAAAAATAAAAAAAATGAAGAAGAAAATGTGTGTGTATATATACACACACATTTTCTTCTTCATTTTTATTTGCCATTGACTTTTAATTGCATCTTATTCGTATATCTTGTCTTTGCCAATATATATATATATTTATGTACTTTTATTTTCGATCTTTCCATGCTTAGGTAATTATACAAACTGTGCATTTTTTCATTCCATAAATATAGGCTTAGACAAAACTATAAATATCGATATTTGCACTTATTTTAACAAACTTTACCATGTAAGGAGAATGTAATGTCAAGCAATTCCTTTTAGGAGTCCGCATATTCGGAATAATTTGTTTATGGTAGAGTAGGCTTACTAAAAGAGTGAAATTCCATTTAGCAATAGATTTTGCACCTCTAGGTTTTGAAATCGGACCTTCAACTATCTCATCCAACTGATGGTAAAAAGGGTGTACATTGCTTAGGTCCGTTACCAAATCAATTAATTGGGTGGATGTGATTGGTGTTGTAGTGGCTGGTGCAATGACGCGATCGATAGTGATAGCGGTAATTGTGATGGTGGAGGTGGTAGTAGGAATTGGCCACAGTGGTGATAGTAATGGGGAGATGTCGACGGTGGTTACGACAATTGTGGTGATAGTGAATATAATTATAAAGATGGAGGTGATTAGTGTGGTAGTGACTACTATTAGTGGTTGACAGTGGTGGTGATTGCCAGTGAAGGAAAATATGGTTAGTGGTGGTGGTAGTTATGATGGCAGAGATGGTTAGTGGTGGTGAAAATTATCCACACCAAAATAGCTCTCAATAATATTAATATTTTCTTCAAGATCTTAATATTTAAGCCTTATTCAGACTAAATAAATATTAAAATTTTAATATAAATAAATGCACTTAATGATCTAAGGTTAGAGATGGCAGTGGATCTTGGACCCGGTGGATCCAGATCCGTTTTATAGGATATAGATCTTCAAAATTTGGACCCAACGGATCCGGATCGAACCCGGATCCGTTTATGACGGATCGGATCTGGATCTGGATCTTGTATTTGAGATCCGTATCCGATCCGTGGATCCATTTTTTATTAAATATATCCATAACCTAGAATGTAATTTTATAAGCATTTTCATAATTTTTTTCATAATTTATGTATTTGGTAAAGAGTTGAACCAGGATAAGGCACAAGTCACACAACCATGTAATTTATCTTTGAAGTTTCATATCTTTTATCTATATGCTCTCTGCAGTTTCCCATATTTTCATTTCTATAAAAAGAAAAAAATTATCACTCTTCTTTAAATTTCCCTTTTTTGAATCTGCTAGCCGTAAGCTTTAAGTATCTTTCTCTCGTTTGTTTGATCAACAAAAAAAAATTGGGACGTTTGATATATGACTGACATTGTTTTATGTTGTTTAATGAAGTCAATGAGTAGAACTAAAAATGGAGCATCACTAAAGCCTCCAAAAATTAGTTCAAAGTTGCAACATGTTCAGCATCACTAATGAAGTCAATCGTCTTTATTTTCTTGTGATGCTAAAACTTTGTTCAGTATTTTGGAAGAATGGTGTCATGTTTGTGTAGGTTGATTGAATGAACTCAATCATTTTTTTTTCAATCAGATTGCGTTTCATTTTGTCATAAAAGTTTTAACATGTGGGAATATTATTCAAGCCAAAATTTTTTTTTACATGTAGATCCAGATCCGATCCGTGAATTTTGCCTAGTGCGAGGTAAACCATTTGGCTTTCTTGTGCGAGGTATCTTTCTTGCCACAAGATCCGATCCGACCCATTGCCATCCCTATCTAAGGTGAACCATTTGGATTTAGACATCAATTAAGTACAAATAATTAAGGCCTAATTTCTTCATTATTAATTAAATTATATGTACATATCCACAAGAGTTGTTTAGTTGGTTGAGTTTGGGGATTCAAATAACGGAGATCTTAGATTCGAAATTTACTGTCTACGACAGCAGAGAATTTGCCTTCTGGGTCGAACTTGTGGCACGAATTTTGCCTAGTGCGAGGTATCTTTCTTGTGTGATTTGCGAGCTATTGCACAGAAGCAAGATTTACCATGCGCACCTGAATAGTAGCGGCTACAAATCACTTATCATAAACAGAATTATATATAATAAAAATGTTTATGCTGTAAGACTTTATTATTAATTCTTTTGGTCAATTGACCTGTTTATTACCTTAAAACTAGTTTACCAAAGGAAAAAAAAAAGAGAAGTCACCGATTACATCGTGCATGAGAATCATTTTCAGTGGTAGAAATCATTCATTTTTTTACCGTTTACCTCATCAAGAATTCACCTAGAAACAAACAAACAGAGATAAATCCATAATATTTTTTTTGTTCATATGAAGGGAGAGAGAGAAGAATGGAAGGGACCAATCATGAAGAGGTAAATTTTACTTGTAATAAAGAGAAGAAGAAGAAGACCGCTAGCAAAGAATAAGCAGAAAGAAACAACCACTAACCATCACATAAATAAACATCTTTATTTATTCCTCATAACTAATCTCAAAGGGGTTGTTTTTTCTTCCTTCTTCTCCTTATATATTTTTGTTACATATATGTGAGTGTTAACACTCAAAAGTAATTCAAGTGTTTTGCCGAATTCAGTGACAACCGAATTATTTCAGAGCCGAATTTACTCCTAGTCCTCGACTACAAAAAATTTCATCGGCTACTAAGGCATCTTAGCCGAGTTGTTAGTTAGAGGTACGACTGGGACCCACTCAGATACAGACGCCTCAACGACCAAGTCAAAGGGTTTCTGAACCCTTATAAGTGGTAACAGCCAACAACAGCTAAAAGAAGGGGCCATTATTCGAGCAAGAGGAGTATAGGGCGAGAAAATCGGCACCACCTCTCCCATAGTCGACCATTAAACTTAGTGGGTTACTTGACGACTGACATGGGGGGCACGTTGTACAGTTTTTTTTTTTGTACTATAAATAGGATAATTCTTTGTATATAGAACGCAATCAATCAAACAACTCAAATTTTATCTATCTTTATCATTTCCTTTATTTATCATTTACTTTACTGTACTCAGCTGCATTCATATTTCTTACTTCTTAGTTTATTCATACCACCGTCCTAACGCTTTCTAGAGTAGTTGAGGAACCCATTGCTGGAAATTAGAGTTCCGTTTCCAGCCCAAATCGCTTAAGTTAAAGGAATCAATTTGTCATCCGATAAAACGGCAAACACTTCGGAGGGTAAGAAATTAGGCACGCCAGTGGGACCATAGGTGAATTAATAGAACAGTTTGATTCTCCAGGTCAGGATCATTCTTGGCGTATGCACCTAAGGTCCGCTAAGAAAATGAACCCCGAGTCCAGTCCACATCCTAAACAAAATCCTCCCAGAAGGAACAACGAACCAACATCCTCCTCGAATATGCCTACATCGGTTGATACCCCTCCACTTTCTACATCAACCCAAGTTGTGGAAGAACCTAGCCAATCTGAAGGTCCAACCATAATTACCACGTCTTTTATTAGACAACCACGATATTATGTACCAAGTTTATAAACAGTTGGCTAACATTGTGAAGCCGATGGTACATAATGAGGTTCAGCAAGCGAGGGAGATGGAAACCAATCAAATGCACCCAGGAAAATGTTCGGCTAGTTCAGCCATCTCTCTGACGAGCGATGATGTTCATCATGAGACCGTGACTCCTGGTGTTGTTCCTCAGCCGCATCTGCATCAGCTAGTACCTACTCAGGTGCAGCTGATAGCGCACCTAGGAACACAAGCCAGTCGCCTAGCAACCAACACACTGCATAGTCGCCGCCGAACCTTGGGGGGCAAAATGTGCCACTTGACCAAGCGAGTCTCCAGTATGGGCAGATCAACATGGCTCGGAGACCAGTTCAGGCTCCAGGACACTTTAGGTTGCCGCCCGTTATGTCGTATATTTCTACGAACGACCCTACGATACAAGCGAACAATGTTGGCCAGCCGAATTGGCAGCCATGGCCCCTGGCTATGACTTAGCTCGGCTATCTAGTGACGTTGTTTACAGCGGAGTACCATTCCAGCAGTCATTACCAGTACCCAATCCATACCTTCCAGGAAGCGTAAATTTTCTAAGAACGATCGTCGTTCGAGAAGAGCAGCCATGGAATACTGTTCCACCTTATCCTCAGACTCCGTTAGCCGTTCCAGGAGCTCAGGTTGCAGGCTTTGGTGGCCATACCCAACAACATCAATGGGGAATTACCCCACCTATTAGTAATGGACAGCAAACCACCTACAACCTTCAAAACCTTGTCCAACAAAGTGCATAATAGAGGCCACCAATGCAAAACGCCTACCAGCCGAATCCAGTCGAAAATCGGCAGGGGCGTCACAACTGATAAACCTAGAAATTATTGCTAATACCATGCGGAGGTACTTCGACATCCAACTGAAACCTTTGGACATGTATGTTTATAAGAAGCCTTACCCTGATTGGGTAGATCGGATAACACATTTGTCGATGGGCTTCAAAACACCGGAGTTTGCCATCTTCTCTGGCGACGACAACAAATCCTCTATCGAGCACATCGGTAGATTTACTGCCCAATGCGGTGAGGTTGGCCAGAATGAGTACCACAAGTTGTAGCTATTCTCTCTCTCTCTAACAGGAACGACCTTTGCATGATACTCATCTTTGTCTCCTAATTCCGTGCAGAGCTGGGCTGACATGGAGGGTTGCTTCCATAATAGGTTTTATTGGCCCGAACCTCAGGTTACTGTGACTGATCTAACAAATCTCAAGCAGCAGTTCGAGTCGATTTTATCAAGAGATTCAGAAAGAAGGTTGGGAAATGCACCGTACACTTTCCAGAGTCTGAGTGTGCCCACATGATAATCAACAACATGCACTCTCAGTTAAATGAGAAGTTGGTAGGACAATCCTGCTCTGACCTGATCCAATTACCCGAAAAGGCTAGCCAAATAGAGCAGTACGTTCAGGAAAATAAGTGAAGAAGAGCCAACCGAAATTGAGGCTCCCACTTGGTATCCATCATTGAAGCAGATGAGTCCGACTCAAAGTCAGCAGACTGCATGAGGGACGTAATTGTGGACGAGATTGTTAGGGGTAAGGTTTACTTTTGCCCAGCCTTGAAAGTCGTAAAAGGTAAGGTGATGAGTCCATCCGATGACAGGATCGGTTACACGTTTGAATTCACGAAGGCAGATCAGATCTTTGATCAGATTTGGCTGCTTGATGGTCATAAGATTCCGCCTGCCGATGAACTCAAAGATAAGAAGTATTGTAAGGGGCATAATTCATACAGTCACTCTACTTCTAATTGTGTGGTCTTCAGAAAGGCGATCCAAAAGGGCATCAAAGAGGGGAGGTTCAAGCTAGCCGACAAGAGTATGGCTGAATGTCCATGGATACCGACCCCTTTCCCGCGGTACCAATATCTATGGTATATTTTGCTAACCCCGATGAGTCAAGGGATACCAAAGGGAAACAACCGGTGAAAAGGATGTGGGTCCCAAAGAAACCTACCGAAGGGGAGAAGGCCACAAGGACCTATGTGTTCAACCGGTTAGGCAGCCTAGATGACGTTCGTGATGACAGACAGCCAACTAGGAGCAGTTTTCATGGCCGCCCTAAAAACTCAAGAGACGTTGAACGATAACTTCAGGAACAAACCATGAGGTTCAGAAAGGTCCCTATCGATGCCAGGCATAGGCCTGGAGGGCAAGTACGAATGCCAACAAATCGGCAACCGAGCATGCCTCGAATAGATGAAGAACCACTTCTTAAAACCAAACAGAGGGTGGTCGAGTTTAACGTGAATGAGGGTTTTCATCCTTACGTATCATGGTAAGAAATGAGGACCAGACGAGACCCCGGAGAAAGATTAAACCAGCCGCTAACACAGAAGAGGGGAAATGGTCTATCAATCAGGCTCCCGGAAAGAAAGAAGCACCACCGATAGTAGCATCCATGACTCAGAAAAGAAGGATGCAACGTGCCAAGGCCTTGTGTAAGCTACAACAGAAATTACATCTAATTTCCAGCACCAAGGTAGTTGAAATCAGGACATTCTTGAGTCTGCCGTAGCCGAGGCTATCGAGTGGTCATTTGACTTAGTTGCTTTAGGGGCACTGTCGCCTGAAAGAGAGATGTTAGATCAACCAGATCTAGATGAACAGCCTACCAACAACCCGATGGAGGAACCCCAGCAAGAGAACGTGGCCCCGAATGGACCTCTAACTGAGGAAATACCATAGATCATGCAGAGGATTCAGTCAGAGGATCCCCAGCCGATCCCCATTTGTCTCTAAGAAATGGAATATATGAGCTCCTGGTCAGCCGAATTAAATAAATGAGGTAACTCCATCCTCGACTTAATTAGCCATGACCTGGTTGATGAGATGTGGGCAGACATTAAGATGGTCAGCCTAATCCCATGTGAGTTATGGGCCAGCCGCTCCGCACTGGATAGCCTAGAAGGTGATGTTTGCGTAGAAGACGCAGAATGGGCAACAATAGCCGATACCACGGCTAGGGACACTTTGAGCACTGTGTTTGGTGCAGCTACGGAAGCGATAGTTAAGCACCTTAAGCCTCTCTATGTGAAGGCTTACATCAACGGCAAAACCATTAGTCGAGTGTTCGTCGACAATAGGGTTGTGCAGACTGTGATGCCGCTGCTTACTTTGAAAAGCCTCAACAAAACCAGAGAAGATCTCATCCCAACTAATATGAAAATGGCCAGCTTTATAGGAGATGCTTATGAAGCATTAGGGATTTTAGTGGCAGAAATCACCGTGGGTCCTAAGATGGTTAGGTCTGCCTTCTTTGTAATAGATGGCAAGCCGTCCTACACCATTCTGTTGGGCATGGACTGGATTCACACCAGCCGATGCCTCCATTCTACCATGAATCAAAAACTCATCTTTTGGGAGGGAGACAAGATAGAAATCATCCCAGCGGATGATAACTCATTCCACCCAAGGGTTCAGAACGTAGAGGTTGTCCTCTACTCACCTTATGTGGCTCCCATAGTCCTCACAGAGCAGTATGAATAAGGATCTTGGAAATCCTGTAATCTTACCTCGCGAGGGTTTGAAATAAAACAATTAGCCGAACCACGGCTTACCTTGGTGGATCTGAACGGTTGAGGAAACCTAACACATGCATGAGCTGTGGCATCGGCTGACCACCCTAAGTTCTGAGGTAAGGATAGCTGAGGTGTCGCAGATAGTGAACCACGACAGAAAACTAGATCTGGCGGCAACAACACTTGAGCTGCCGATAGGAATTTTACGCCTAACTTTGTTTGTTTTTGTTCTACGCTTGTACAAAACTCGAGCATTATTTAATACCCCGTATTGTGTATGTTTTGTGCAAAGTTTGAATAAACTCATTTTACAAAGACAGGTCTTAAATAAAATATGCAATCAGAAACTCCAAATCTACAGCTACGGGGATGACATCCCATCGGCTAAATCTATGGCCAAGATGCAGCGTCGTCCTCAAAAGTTAATATCATTATATGATGGCCAAACCAAACTTTCTAAGTTCGGAAGAATATCAGCAGGCCGTGCTAATGGAGTTAGGTCAGTTGGATGAAAATCGACTGACAATCATAGAAAGAGTCAAAGCCGATAAAAGTAAAATGGCCAAGGCGTACGACAAACATATAAAGCCTAAAGAGGTTTGCTGAAGGAGGCTTAGTTTGGAAAATCATCCCGCCGATTGAGATGAAAGATCTTAACATCGGAAAATGATCGCCAAACTAGGAAATGAACTTTCATAGTGAACCCACGGGTTGCCGGCAATACGGATCAAGCTATGAACACACATGGAAAAGAAAATGGTAGACATTTTGAACATGCCACAAACTGGCTGCCTGGTCGCAAAAGAGGAAAATTTTCATTCGATTTGGGGAATGTATGGGCAAACGACAGCCACAGACCGGTTGCCTGGTCACAATAACAAGACCCTTTGATTTGGGGTCAATACAACTAAGAAGCCGAATTGGTCGGCCTTGAACCAATCGAAGGCTGCACTACACCATCAACTATTGAAGTCTCAAGATCAGCCGAACCAACGACTGCTTGGTGTTCCCTAATTGCTGTAGTTTGTTCTTTATCACCAGCCACAACAACGACCACTACCTTAGCCACTCCCGCTCCTACATCGACCTCATTCTCAGCACCCAGCGAAGGCTCAGCCACTACAGTCGATGTGGCCTAGGTAAAAGCATGAGTATCGACCGATACCTCTTGAACAACAGAAGAAATGACGGTTTTGGATGGAAAGTCCATAAGGGTATCGGTTGACAACTCGGTAACAAGATCAGCTGGCAAGGGAGTAGTGATTGTCGGCATTACCTGAACTAGATGGTTTTTCCACATAGTCCATTCATTCTCCAGTTTGGCCAGCCGTTCGCTACCTGCTATCTGATCCAGCTCCCAAACCATTTGTTGGTTATCGAGTTCCTAGATTTTGTTTTCCAATTGAATGCTTTGCCAAAACAAAGAAGAACGAGAGGAGTCGTGGGCACTAATAGCCGAATCTAAGGCACTTATGGTCGAAATAACAACCTCTATCTCCACCTGGATCTGCTCCAATTCAACTCGCAGTTTGGACAACTGCTCCTGCAAATCATTTCTTCGGTTGACATTTTGATGCCTTGCTGCATTCACCTCACTAAAAGAGGCTTGAATGCAGTTCTTCTCTTGCCGAAGAGACCCCATGTATTGCAGAGCAGCAACAGCCTAATCATGGCTATCATTGGCCATTTTATATAAAGAAAACAAATCATTCAGAGCCAAAGCCATGTCATTGTAAGCGGCCGCCAAAGCCGGGGAATCCGTTGTTTCTTTCGACAATCGGAGCAAAGAGGCCCTCATAGCATGTAACTCCTCTTTGGTGGTAGGAATTCCCCTGGCAAGAGATTTCTTGACTCGCTGTCGATGGACGCCAATAGGCAAAGCTGATGGAGATGCAGTATCGACTAAGCCGAAGTAGCGCAAAAGCACATCTTCTGGGATGATTTTGGCTGGTACCTCTGAACCGTCAGTTAGGTAGGCTTCAGTCAAAGGATTACCTCCAACAGTCTCCTATACATAAATGATAGGTTCAGTATAAATGCAAAAGCCCGGAGGCAGTGAATGACCAATCACAAGAGAAATAGTATACCTCTACGGCTGCCCCAGCATATGAAGCATCGGCTGCCTTGGCAGAAAAAATTGTGGCCTTGAGGGCAGCCGATGATGAGTCCTATGAATACATGGGAGCATGAGCCAGGGAAGATGATCCGCCAATATGAAGGGGAGCATCAGACGCTCTATACAGCCGTCTGTGCCTTATCAGTTGTGGTCCTTGGAGGGAAAAATAGAAAACATGAATATTAGTAGCCGATGCGAAGGTATTTTAGCTAGCCGAGTAGTATACCTCGATTTCCTCCTCTTCTTTAGAAGGAACAGGAACTCCGGGTTCGTGGGGGGCTTCCTTACTATAATCTCGAATGAACCCCTCCACTTCATCGGGGTTGCTTGGGCAATGGTTTCCTGGGTGATAAGGACTTAGTATCGAAAGTGATCTTTAGATCAACAAACACTGGAGGAGATGGGGGTGCTGAAAGATACATAAGATATATTAGCCGAAATTTCATAGGAATAATCTGGCCGACACATGTGTAGAATGCAATTTACATTTTCTCTTCGTCGTCTGCCGCAACCAAACGAAAGACCTTGAGGCAACAGGCCTAGCCGAATTAGAGGAAGCAGTTTTCCGAGTGGTTTCTTTTTTGTATATTTTAGGGGTTTCCGGGTTTTTCTTTTTTCTCGACAGAATCAACCGATCACAATAAACATCTAAAGGAGATTGAAAAAACTTCTCCTTAGCTGTATCCCACCAATCATCAAAAGAGACGATAGTATTCGCTCTCAGGGGAAACGACTGCCAGTCAAACAGGCCAAACTTGTCAAGATTATGGTCGGCTAACTCCTTTGCTTGTTTTGTATCAAGGAGGCAGCATTGGGTTGAACTGACATTGCTGCGATAGGGCCACGACACGTGCTGAGTAAGGCCAAATTGTCTTGCTATAAAATTCAGTCGATATGGCTCCGCGGTCATGAGAATCCTGCCCCCTATAAGAACCAATTCATAGAGTAAGGCCCAATTCATAGAATTGGGCTTCAAACTACCAAATAAGTCCCTGGCCGTGAGAATCCTGCCCCCTATAAGAACCATAATCCTCCGTTGGGTTGAAAGTAAGGTCCTCATCGGCTACTTGACGAACTCAATCAGGGGTGGCCCATCTCTCCGGGATCGGTTGTCAATCTGTATAATGGTCTCTATACATACCATGCATGGCGGAGACTACGATAAAAGCATCCTTGGGTACAAGGGGTGTTCTCCGAAGACTATCGGCTAATACTAGCGGATTTAACGAAAAATGGCGATTATCAAATTTATCAGGGATAAACTCAAGATTTTAGAGGGTGATCCACAACTGAAGAAACCACAAGGGACCGGTTAAGGTATCTAAGTTTCTGGAATCCCTTAACCTCGCATGGGCATCACCTAGAGCCATGTAAAGATATGTCAAGAAGAGAGATACCCAACTGACATTCCTCTTTGAAACGGCTAACGCTGCATAAATTTCCAGCTCTTTCACAACTGCACAAGAGCCAGTACAGACAAAGTATCGGCTAAATAAAAAAGCAAAAAAGTATGACGCTCGGCATCATCGACTGGAAGAGGTGATATTCGGCGGTTATTGGTTATAAACTGACCATAGCCTGAAGAAGTCTTTGAGACTTTGATGCCTAAATCGACAATATCTATATCACTTAAGACAAGTGCCTCGGTTCCCAGAATCGGAAGGCCAAGTATCGCCACCACATCAAGCAGTGTGGGGGTTATCATTCCCCAAGGGAAAACAAAGGCATTGGCAACGGTCGACCAGTAACCAAGAAAGGCATAGATAAGACCTATGTTGCAGGAAGAGTCAAATTCCGATAGTACAATAGCGTCGTAGAGACCCGCACACCTTAATTCGACTTCCTTGGCCGACTTCACTTGGTCCAACCAAACAGAATAGTTGGCAATCTTGGTCGGCCAAGTGCGCAGACTAGCCAGACAACGGTCGCCGGTGAACCAGTCATAGTTAATTGGAAGGTCGTAGTTCGTCGGGCTTTGATGCTGAGAAAGAATGAGGTTATCAGCAACCGAACCAGTGCTATCCGACCCCGGAGATAGAGAAGAAGATGAACACATGTTTTTTTTCCTGATGAAGAAATAGGGTTTTCCGAAAAAAAGGCAAGGAATTTAGGAATGACCGAAAAGATTGAATGAGAAACCTTGTGTGGAACGCCTCTCATAAAAAAATTCTTTTTTTCTTGAGGATATGATTGACACTCTGATGGGTGACTTTTTGCCCAAAATGTGCGGCTAAGAATCCATCAGAAAATGTTTGTAGAAGCCGAGACGTTTCTGTGGAAGGAAAGAAGAGCTTCTTTAAAGTAATCATCATTGCATGCACTAGAGACAAGACGATTGAAGTGATATGCGCTACTGTCAGACCGACATGATGGCTACTTTTGGATACATCAACTCAACAGTCACACTCGAGTTAATGTAGGGGGGCATTGTTAACACTCAAAAGTAATTTAAGTGTTTAGCCCTACTTAGTGACAACCAAATTATTCCAGAGCCGAATTTACTCCTAGCCCTCGACTACAAAAAACTTCATCGGCTACTAAGACATCTTAGCCGAGTTGTTAGTTAGAGGTACGATTGGGTCTCACTCAGATGCAGACGCCTCAACGACTAAGTCAAAAGGGTTTGCGAACCCCTATAAGTGGTAACGTCCAACAACCGCTAAAAGAATGGGCCATTATCCGAGCAAGATGAGTAGAGGGTGAGAAAATCGGCACCACATCTCCCATAGTTGGCCATTAAACTTAGTGGGTTACTTGACGGCTAACATGGGGGGGGGGGCACGTTGTACAATTTCATTTTCTTTTTTGTACTATAAATATGATAATTCTTTGTACATAGAACACAATCAATCAAACAACTCAACTTTTATCTATCTTTATCCTTTTCTTTATTTATCCTTTACTTTACTGTACTCAGCTGCATTCATGTTTATTACCTCTTAGTTTATTCATACCACCGTCCTAACACTTTCTAGAGTAGTTGGGAACCCATTGCTGAAAATTAGAGTTCTGTTTCCAGCCCAAATCGCTTAAGTTAAAGGAATCAATTTGTCATCCGATTTCGTCAGCCGATAAAATGGCAAACACTTCGGAGGGAAACAATGAGTTTGTTCCATATATATCTCACTCCATTCTTCTCCTCTTCCTCCATCTTTTTGGACCCATTATTCTTTTTTGAAATACATTGTTGATAAGATTTTTTAGCATAGTGGAAGATTTGTCTGATATATAATTATTGTACTAGACACGTAATAAATTAGAGGTACTATATTTTTCGATCTTTCAATTGTGCTTTGCATTTCTTTTCATGTAAAAGTTGAATTATTTGGCTGTGGTACTTTTTGGTGCTATCATTTTTCCTGTGTCAGATCTTTCTCAGATCCTGGCATTGTGACTTTACTTTTTTTTGAGCGGAGGGTCTTTCGGAAGCATTCACTTTATCTGCAAGGTAGATGTAAGGTCTGCGTATATTCTATTCTTCCCAGACCCCATTGATGGATTACAATGGATATGTTGTTGTTGTTGTAATTGAATGTTTTTCACCATTGGGTATTTTACTTTTTTGTTTTCTTGGATGAAGATGAATGATATTATGCAAGATTTGGTTTTAGAGGAGTAAAATGATGATAAAGATGAAATCTTTTTTGTCATTTTGAACTCAACTTCAAGGAATCTTGCATTTAATATATGTTTTACTCTGTCGGCAAGTTTGTTTTGGGAATAAATAACAACCCACAATCTTAATTTCATTCTTTTTTTCAACCAATGTGGTTTCAAGTTTCAACCCCATAAATATCTACATGAGAAAGTCACCGGGGCATAGTTGGATGGCAAAGGAGGGGAACTTAAAATCCAGCTAGAGGTCTGCAGCTTGTGTTCGAACCCTGGTGGAAGCAATTTGCTCTCTTATGGGGTAGGATCTTGTAGGTGATATCGGTCGCTCTGTTCTCAAACCCTGGTCATTCAGGCACATCCCGTGATTTACTGGTAGTAGTGCTGAGGGACCGGGACTACTATCTCCAGTAATAGTCCAGCGTAAGCCGGGAAACTGGATATAAAAAAAAATCTACATAAGAAATATCAACTGGTTGGTCATCAATCAAGTTTTGTTAGTATTATTCTTCTTCTTGGATTTTTTTTGTCCTAGTAGTATGTTTTAGGTATCACGTAGATCACTACTCTTTATGTGTGTATTACTGTGTATTGCTTCATCTACTTTGTATCTTGATATTTTACTGTCTTATTTTCCTTACAATGCTGCATCGACTATTTTTCTTACAATCTTGCATCGATTATTTTTCTTTCGAGCTGAGGATCTATCAGAAACAACCTCTCTGTCCCACAAATGTAGAGGTAAGATATGTGTATACTGGATATGTTGTTGTACAGTTGTAACTTGTAAGTGGTGTGCTTTCCTTCATTTCTTGCTTTCTTGTTTCCTTTTTCGCTTTTACACAGTTCAAGTTAGATCCAAATGCATTGGCTTGGTTTCATAATTCTCCTTTTAATTTGCTGACTTTAGAGGCCATAGAGGGCCCTCATTTGGACAACTGAATGTGATAAAGCTATGGAGGGCCCTGTGTCATGTGGAAAGTGTAAAGTGTTCCTTTGAGTCTTACCAGATCTCATGGTTAGTTATTAGTGTCTGACTCTCTTACTGTTAGATCTGTAATGGACCTATGCTTCACTAAGAACCTTGATTGCCCCTTTTAGAAAAGACCCTTAGCCTGAGCTCGAATCAGAGACCTCTGGTTAAGGGAGGAGCAGTACCTTTCAGTGCATCACATCCTTTGGTGTTAATTTCAAAGCTAATATTATTTCAAAAAGGTAAAATCACTAGTAGTATTCATAGTTCACTTTGGTCGATTTTTTCCAAAATTAAATAAATTTAATTAATTCTTAAACTATTAATACCAAATCAAAATAAAGATCACACAAACTTATCGATTTGGTTATAGACTATTTTTGTTGGTTTGGACATTTTTTTAGATACATGTTTACTAATTTAAAAATTGACTAACAATTACTAACATATTCATTATGTCCAATTTATATGAAGGAGTTCGGAGTACCTTATAACCCAACATAAGCTCTTTATGATGGATTTGGAGATCAAGAAGAAGAGGAGTAAGAGGGTTGTGGAGGAGTGACAGAGGGTCAAATGAGGGAGCTTGACTATGGCTAGTGCCCAGGAGATGGGGAAGAAGTTGATGGCTATGAGAGCTTGTAGTAGTATGGGGATGCGAACAATATGTGGGATAGGACTTCCAATTGCATTAGGGAAGTAGCGAGAGAGGTGCTAGAGTTTCGAGGGGTAGATTTGGTGGGTGTCGAGGGAAATGATAGTGGAATGGAGAAGACTAAGGGAAGGTAGAAGCAAAGAAGGTGCCGTACGCGAAGTTGGTGGACAGTTCGGACGAGAAGGAAAAACAGTATAACAGAGAGCTTTATAAGATGTTGAGGAAGGAGGCAAAACTTGCAGTTACAGCGACAAAAGCGACAACTTTTTAACGCTTATATCTAGAATTAGAGGAAAAAGACGGAGATAAAAAGTTGTACATGCTTGCCAAGGCGAGGGAGAGGAGGGTCCGTGATTTGGATCAAGTGAAGTGCATTAAGGATAAAGACGGTAAGGAAGCTCTCATTAGATGGAGATGACAATTATACTTCCATAAACTTCTAAACAAGGAGGCGGATAGAGCCATTTTGTTGGAAGAACTGGAGCACTCCGACAGATGTCACAGTTTTGGATTTTGTAGGCGAATTGGGGTTGAGGATGTCAAATGGGCTATTCGTAGGATGCGAAGGGGAAGAGCGACGGGGCCTGACGAGATCCCGGTGGAATTTTGGAAATTTACCGGCATGGCGAGTATAGAGTGGTTGACTGAGTTCTTTAAAGTCATTTTTAGGATGACAAAATGCCCGAGGAATGAAGATGGAGTACAATGATCCCTTTGTACAAGAACAAAAGTGATATCCAGAATTACAATAACTATATGAGTATTAAATTGTTAAGCCACACTATGAAAATTTGGGAGATAGTGGTGAAGATGAGGGTTAGGAGGGTTGATTACAAAGGTCACTCATGTTGGGGCGCTCGACTACAGAGGTCATTCATTTTTTAAGGAGACTAGTGGAACAGTATAGGGAAGGGAAGAAGGACTTACATATGGTGTTTATCGACCTAAAAAGGCATATGATAAAGTCTCGAGAGAGATTCTATGGAGATGTTTGGAGGATAGTGGGGGTACCAATGACAGACACGAGGGCGATCAAGGATATGTATGATGAAGCCAAGACCATGGTAGGACAATGTGAGGTGACTCGGAGCACTTCCATGTTGTAATGGGGTTGCGCCAGGGGTTAGCCCTTAGTCCATTTTTATTTGCCCTAGTGATGGATGTTTTGACGCGGCAAATTCAAGGAGAGGTGTCATGGTGTATGTTGTTCGCAGATGACATAGTTTTGATTGATGGGACTCGCAGTGGAGTTAATGCTAACAGGAGGTATGTAGACATACCCTGGAATCTAAAGGGTTCAGGTTGAGTAGGACCAAGAAAAAATATTTGGAGTGCAAGTTAGACCAACTATATTGTATGAGCAGAGTATTGGCTAATCAAGACCTATCACGTTCATAAGACGAAGGTTGTGGAAATGAGGATATTGCGGTGGATGTGTGGGCATATGAGGAGTGATAGGATTAGAAATGAAGATGTCCGAGACAAGGTGGGGTGACCTTGGTGGATGACAAGATGTGAAAAGCGAGGTTGAGGTTGTTTGGGCATGTGAGAAGAAGATGTGTAGATGCCCCAGTACGGAGGTGTGAGAAGTTGGCTACAGAAGACTTCAGGAGGGGTAGAGGTAGACCGATACCATCCCCATACTCCATATGTGAGAAGAAGATGTGTGGATGCCCCAGTTCTGCGTACATTCTACCATCCCCATACCCCACTTGTGAAATTATACTGGGTATGTTGTTGTTGTTGAGTTCGGAGTACGAGAGTCAACACATGTCATTTTGACTAAAATTAAGGTATAGATTCTTCATACTTTAAAAATAAAATTTACATATTTAAAAATAACACAAAAACTACTACAAGTAAGCGCAAATAATGATTCAATATCATATTCTTATTAAAAGTTAGATTACGATAATACCTTTCAAATAATGATGGACTAAATTACCTCTCATTTCCCTAATAAGTTTGTACACGTTCTCATTCCATCAAATAATAAATGGGTACTGAGTAGTACTAAAGTCTACAATAAATCAGCTAAATGAGAAGTCAAAGGTGTGAAAATGGAAGTGTGTTGTTGCAACCTTTCAACTCCATTTTTTTTGGATATTCAGCTTCTCGGCTTACGCCGGACTATTTTTGGAATAGTAATCCCGGTTCCTCAACACTACTATCAGTAAATCGCGGGATGTGCCTGAATGACCAGAGTTTGAGAACAAAGCAACTGATATCACCTACAAGGTCCTACCCCATAAGAGAGCAAATTGCTCCCACTAGGGTTCGAACCCACGCTGCAAACCTGTAGCTGGATTTTAAGTTCTTCTCCTTTGCCATCCAGCTATGCCCGGAAACTATCAACTCCATTTTTTGTACTACCACGTACAACCTCTTTAATAGGAATTCATTAGCAAATTTTCGTTCAATCAATAGACTTTTAGAATTTTTGTTAAAGTAACATTGTAGCCATTATTTAGATTTAATAGGATTTTAAATTAATAGCCAACTTAATTAAGGCAAATATTATTTATCAGGAGTAAAAATGGTAGAATTTGAAGAGTTACCCCGATAAAAAAGAGTGTCCACTTAGCCTTTGTTTTTGAGTAAAAAAGAGTGTCTATTTATCAACTCAAATAAGAATTACCTTACCTTTTCAAATTTTTCATTATTAAGTGTTAGGTGATCAAATCCCAAAACCTATTTAATTAGGGATATTTTAGTCAAATTATCTATTTTTACCTAGAACTTATTATTTCTTTAAAAGGGTGTGTAGATGATTAAGTGAACACTCTTTTTAATCTGGAGGAAGTATTAATTAATTAGATGTAGTCTAATTCAGTTAATAAATATGTGAAAGAGAATTCCAAAGAACTTTAATCAAGAAACAACTATATAATGCAAGAACTGGTTTCCATTTTCCTTGAGGTCTTATCGAGCAACATTCTTTTTTAATATTCCATTTTTTTATCATTATCTTTTTCTTTCTTCTTGTTGGAAATTAGCCTTTGGCGGGAGTTGCGACCGACCAACTTTAACGGCTTAAACACAAGCGTTACGTATGTTGGAGAATCCGGTTCTTCACACATGCATGATGTACTAAGTACGTAGATAACCGTAGGGCCAAGAATCGTCAAATTTCATTGAGAAATGAAAGAGATATTGGTTCACGAAGTAAGGTGTTTGAAGCATGGAAAAGTGTGGTGTGTGATCAATTCTCCCTCATCGGTAGAGGAAGAAAGAATTGTTGTGTATATTAGACTCGAAATTGGTTTGGGGTTTGGGACCCCAAGGGGTATCCCATGTGTTTAAAGGAGGGAAGACCTAGATGTGCTTCGGTTCGAGGAAAGACCACACGCGCGCCGCCGCCGACCGCCCGTCCGGTTCCGAGTTCCGGGTTCTCGGGTTCACGGATCGCGGGTCGCGGGTCGTGGGCTGTGGGTAGAGATGGCAATGGATCTTGGACCCGGTCCGGATCCGGTGGATCCAGATCCGTTTTATAGGATATGGATCTTCAAAATATGGACCCGACGGATCCGGATCGGACCCGGATCCATTTCTGACGGATCGGATCTGGATCTGGATCTTGTATTTGAGATCCGTATCCGGTCCAGATCCGACCCGTGGATCCGTCCATTTTTATTAAATATATTCATAACCTAGAATGTAATTTTATAAGTATTTTCTTAAAATTGCTAAGCACATCCTTGCAAGTTTAATTTTCAAAACAAGTTTAATTTATCTCCACGTTAACTCAAAAATCCAAAAATAAATAGGTAACTTCGATAATAAAATCAATGTTATATTAGTGAATGACTAACATCTCCATATACAAGTAGTTAAAATTATATTCACTTCATTTGTGAAGATTCCAAGCACATGCAAGTTCTGTATTGTGGAAATACTTGTCAGCATTTTCCACAACTATTGTCATTGTCCAACATTTTCAATTAATAGCTCACAATCAAAATGAGACAAAGAACAAAATATCTCATATGAACATTTCAAAATTGAAACACAGTAAACTATTAGCTAAGTAAAAATCGTTTGTCAGTTTTAAAAAAAATCTTAGCAAGACAATTTTTTTTACATGTGGATCCAGATCCGATCCGTGGACCCGGTGGATCCGATGGATCCGGATTTGGATTTGATTTTTATGGACCCGACGGATCTGGATCCGGATCTGGATTCAGGTATGAAAACCGGATCTGGATCTGGATCTGGATCTGGATCTAGTAGGATCCGGTCCAGATCCGATCCGTTGCCATCCCTAGCTGTAGGCCTTCTGATATTATCTTTTTGGGCCGAAAACTTTGCCGAAGTACGGTTTGATCCCGAAGTTTCGGATGTACGATTTGGACCGAATTCTTTCGGATGTACGAGTTTGGTCCCCGAAGTTTTCGAAAGTCGAATTTCGACGGTCCCGAACGAAACGTCCAAAGACTCAATTCGGCCATTTATTTTGGCTGAATTACACCTCCTATAATGGTCAATCCGTTGGCAATTTTCTCCATTTATTTGGTGGCTTTACTACCTCCATAATGGTCATTATTTGGCAAATAATGGCTGTTATGGAGGCAGTCAAACAATCCCTCTTCCTCCTATATAAATACCCCTTACACAATTGTTGAGGCACACTTGATATACACGAAAAATACACAAAGCAGAAAGCAGTTTCTTCCTAATCTTCCAAGCATCATTTCGTTATTCAATATTCTTCACGGTAGCTCTTGAGTTTCCTTTGCTCAATAGTTCCATTGCTGTTTTATCTTGGGAGACGAATTGTCCAGGACGTATAAAGGATACATACGGGGCAATATTGTCTTAATGACAGAGTGCCACACTCGACTCAGCAAAAACAAGTTTCCAGTTTTTCGTGTTCAACAAAATAGTAATTTCAGTTTTGTTGTTATATTGGTATTTTCAGTTTTATAGTTGAATTGTAATTTCAATTCTTACATAAGCAGTTACTTGTAATTTCCGTTTCCAGCAAATCCTTGTAACCCAACACTTCTTTCTCCTTCGGTCCTGACTTTGTAGCTTATATGGTTAATGATGAACCAAGGACAATTGCTCAGGCGTTGTCAACTCTAGAAGCACCGCTCTGGAAAGAAGCTATTGAGAGTGAAATAAGCTCCATTCTGCATAACCATACTTGGGAGTTGGTTGATCTTTCTCCGGAAAATAAACCGTTGGGTTGTAAATGGATACTCAAACGGAAATACAAGGCAGATGGGTCTATAGACAAGTACAAGGCCAGGTTGGTAGTCAAGGGCTATCGACAGACAGAAGGCTTTAACTACTTTGACACATACTCTCCGGTATCCCGGATGACATCCATACGGGTATTTATTGCGATCGCAAGTGTGCGTGACCTTGAGATACACCGGATGGATGTTAAGACAAAGCCTTCCTAAACGGTGATTTGGAAGAAGAAATTTATATGGACCAACCCGAGGGGTACGTGGTTCAAGGGCAAGAGAAGAAAGTCCGTCGACTTATCAAATCTCTATACGGTGAAACAAGCCCCGAAGCAATGGCACGAAAAATTTGATAGTATTCTACTATCGAAGGGGTTCGCCATTAATGAGTGTGATAAATGTGTTTACACGAAAGGTAACTCGACTCATTTGTTATGATATGCCCGTATGTAGACGACATGTTGATCACGGGGAAGCGATCTAGGGTAATCCTAGAGACTAAGAACATGTTGAAACAATGCTTCGACATGAAAGATATGGGTATCGCAGATGTCATCCTAGGGATTAAAATCTCTAAGACGTCGACGGATTTGGTCTTATCTCGGTCTCACTACATCGAGGATGTTTTGAGAAAGTTCAAGATGTTAGACGGTTCTCCGATAGCGTCACCAATGGATACAAATCAAAAGCTTGATAAAAATCTTGGTGCACTTGTATACCGGGAGCGATATGCACGGGTGATCGGTAGTTTGATGTATATCACAAAGCGCACCCGACCCGATATTGCTTATGCGATCAATAAGTTGGCTAGGTTCACCCGTAATCCAAGTGATAATCACGGAAGGCGTTGAATCGGGTATTACAATACCCGAAATACACGTTAAATTTCGGGTTGCACTATTCGAGATATCCAATTTGTACTAGAGGGGTACGGTGATGCAAACTGGATATCCGATATAGAGAACACCAAGTCCACCGGTGGGTATATATTTACAATTGGTGGTGGGGAAATTTGTGTCTTGGAAATCCTCTAAGCAAACTTGCATCGCCCGATCCATGATGGAATCGGAGTTTATCGCTTTAGACAAAGCAGGAGAAGAAGGCCGAGTGGCTTCATGACTTCTTAGAGGATGTTCCGTGTTGGAACAAACCCGTACCTTCGGTAATGATCCACTGCGACGATCGGTCGGCTCTAGGAAGGGCACGGAATGCTATGTACAACGGCAAGTCTCGTCATATTCGACGGAGGCATAAGACCGTTAGGCAACTGATCACCACGGGTATAATATCCATTGATTACATTAAGTCAAAGGATAATATAGCAGACACATTGACAAATGTCTTACCCAAAGATCAGATGGCTTGCCTGTCTAGGGGAATGGGCTTAAAACCCAAAATATAAGGACCAATACAGTGGTAACCCAACCTTACGAACTGGAGATCCCAGTAATTTGGTTCAATGGGAAAACGAAGTTGTAAAGGTTCAGTTGATCACTTCAGTGGAAGTATGAGCACTTCGGATAGTGATTTCTAAAAAGAAACACCAAATCCAAAGTCGTTCCCGCGATAGACGTTAAGTGCTATCTGCAGTATGGGTAAAGGTTAAGTTTTCAAAACCTGTAATAATCCTCAACAGTTGAGGTTAGGTTCTTGGGAAACTTTTAATGGTTCCTAACACTTGTGAAGTGGGGTATAGCAGGATACCTTGTAGGAGACCACCTATTTAAGTGCGAGGACGGGCCACCTCAAAATGAACGCACTTAAGAATCCAAGACGTTGTCCATGGCCAAAACGGACAAAACATTACGAAGAAGAGAGTAAGGGAATTTGTTGTGTTGGTACCATTGTCTTGGATTACACTAAACACTGACGGTTCAAGACATCACGTTCACCGCGAAGTAAGTAAGTCCGATGGTATTCAACTATGGAAGGTTCAAAGCCGAGGCTACCTCTCCTTATGCAACATCGGTCCGCTGAAATATTGCTGGAAATGGAAAGACACTATGCGAGTGCGCCAAAATCTCTTTCAAGAGGGGATTGTTGGAAATTAGCCTTAGGCGGGAGTTGCGACCGACCAAATTTAACGGCTTAAACACTAGTGTTACGTATGTTGGAGAATCCGGTTCTTCACACATGCATGATGTACTAAGTACGTAGATAACCGTAGGGCCAAGAATCGTCAAATTTCATTGAGAAATGAAAGAGATATTGGTTCACGAAGTAAGGTGTTTGAAGCATGGAAAAGTGTGGTGTGTGATCAATTCTCCCTCATCGGTAGAGGAAGAAAGAATTGTTTTGTATGTAAGACTCGAAATTGGTTTGGGGTTTGGGACCCCAAGGGGTATCCCATGTGTTTAAAGGAGGGAAGACCTAGATGTGCTTCGGTTCGAGGAAAGACCACACGCACGCCGCCGTCGCCCGCCCGTCCGGTTCCGAGTTCCGGGTTCTCGGGTTCACGGTTTCTTGGGTTCACGGGTCGCGGGTCGTGGGTCGTGGGCTGTGGGTAGAGATGGCAATGGATCTTGGACCCGGTGGATCCAGATCCGTTTTATAGGATATGGATCTTCAAATTATGGACCCGACGGATCCGGATCGGACCCGGATCCATTTCTGACGGATCGGATCTGGATCTGGATCTTGTATTTGAGATTCGTATCCGGTCCAGATCCGACCCGTGGATCCGTTTTTTATTAAATATATTCATAACCTAGAATGTAATTTTATAAGTATTTTCTTAAAATTGCTAAGCACATCCTTGCAAGTTTAATTTTCAAAACAAGTTTAATTTATCTCCGCGTTAACTCAAAAATCCAAAAATAAATAGGTAACTTCGATAATAAAATCAATGTTATATTAGTGAATGACTAACATCTCCATATACAAGTAGTTAAAATTATATTCACTTCATTTGTGAAGATTCCAAGCACATGCAAGTTCTGTATTGTGGAAATACTAGTCAGCATTTTCCACAACTATTGTCATTGTCCAACATTTTCAATTAATAGCTCACAATCAAAACGAGACAAAGAACAAAATATCTCATATGAACATTTCAAAATTGAAACACAGTAAACTATTAGCTAGGTAAAAATCGTTTGTCAGTTTTAAAAAAAATCTTAGCAAGACAATTTTTTTTACATGTGGATCCAGATCCGATCCGTGGACCCGATGGATCCGATGGATCCGGATTTGGATTTGATTTTTATGGACCCGACGGATCTGGATTCAGGTATGAAAACCGGATCTGGATCTGGATCTAGTAGGATCCGGTCCAGATCCGATCCGTTGCCATCCCTAGCTGTAGGCCTTATGATATTATCTTTTTGGGCCAGAAAACTTTGCCAGAAGTACAGTTTGATCCCGAAGTTTCAGATGTACGGTTTGGACAGAATTCTTTCGGATGTACAGTTTGGTCCCCGAAGTTTCAAGATGTACGAGTTTGGTCCCCGAAGTTTTCGAGAAAGTCGAATTTCGACGGTCCGAACGAAACGTCCACACTCAATTCACCATTTATTTTGGTGAATTACACCTCCTATAATGGTCAATCCGTTGGCAAATTTCTCCATTTATTTGGTGGCTTTACTACCTCCATAATGGTCATTATTTGGCCAATAATGGCATTATGGAGGCGATCAAACGATCCCTCTTCCTCCTATATAAACACCCCTTACACCATTGTTGAGGCACACTTGATAAACACGAAAAATACACAAAGCAGAAAGCAGTTTCTTCCTAATCTTCCAAGCATCATTTCGTTATTCAATATTCTTCACGGTAGCTCTTGAGTTTCCTTTGCTCAATAGTTCCGTTGCTGTTTTATCTTGGTGACGAATTGTCCAGGACGTATAAAAGATACATACGGGGCAATATTGTCTTAAGGACAGAGTGCCACACTCGACTCAGCAAAAACAAGTTTCCAGTTTTTCGTATTCAACAAAATAGTAATTTCAGTTTAGTTGTTATATTGGTATTTTCAGTTTTATAGTTGAATTGTAATTTCAATTCTTACATAAGCAGTTACTTGTAATTTCCGTTTTCAGCAAATCCTTGTAACCCAACACTTCTTTCTCCTTAATATTTTTTATCAGAAAATGAAAGAAATTGAGAGATGGAGAAATATATACGCAGAGTTAATGGATGATGGAAGTCGGAATCCGAATAATCGCCAGATTCAACTCCTATCACTTTCAAACTTCAGAGATGATGAAGAACAACATCTCCATTTGTGACGCTAGCGAAGATTCGTGAACTATGAAAATGAGGGAGTTGATTTCTCTTTTTAGGATTGTTACTAATTGGTTTGTTCTTTATGTGTATTATTATTACAATTTTCTTAAACGGAAAGACGATATATATGATTTAACATATAACTATTTGCGGTAAAAAATGACGTTTTATAAATTTGTGTTTAAACCCAAATAGTTTAGAATATGTACACATTTTAATGTAATAGTTTTTTTGCTACATTTTAAGTAATGATAAATGCTAAGTATAAATAAAAAATTAAATTACTAAAATATCCTTCTAATACCTAAATATCCCTACTTTTAAAAAGTTATAGAAGCGGTAACCAAAATGAGAAGACACTATGCCTAACAACAATTCTGCACCGTTTGAGGTAAAGACGCATAGTGTCACAAATACATCTCTTATTTCTACATCGGTATCCATTGAGAGACAAGTGTTCAAAATTATTCACTGTAGAGGGAGTTTCTAGATATTTTAATATTCCACAACCTGAACTACAGATTTTGTTCTTAATTTGCTTCTATTGATAAAACAAGGGAATTCTTTTGTTAAAGTGGCAAAAGAACTTTTACTATCTTTTTGCTGCACTTCCTAGCATAGTATTTCATGTTGGATATTGTAAAGCAGTACGGAAAGTAAAGAAATATTATAAGTGTTCGAAAGAATAAACAAATAGTCAATGTTCAGAACTGCCGCAAGGTTATTGAGTCTTGAATCTTGATAACCTGAAATCAAGAAACACTAAAATCTGGATTGTTACAACTGTGGCTGAGTCGAGAGATGACTCTCTGTCTTTAAGACAAGATTGCCCCGTATATATGCTTTTACGTTAACGGGCAATAATCTCCCAAGATAAAACATCAATTAATCAACACTACAAAGCAAATAGCTTGATTCTAACGAAGAAAACAAACACGAAACGAATTGCTGAAGAATAGAAAAGGAAGGAAGAGTTTTCTGTTTTTGTCCCAACGTTTCTGCTCACGTTTTGGACTTTCTGTTTCTCTTCTGTTTTGTCTCTGTGTATATATCTTGTCTCGTTTTTCTGTGTGTGTCACACAATTGAGCCAAAAGACATCAATATATAGCATAAGAGGAGACTTCTCAACTGCCAAGACATGGCTGTTAATGACCATTGAAGGAGGGAATTAAACAGCCAAGTAATGGTTGTTTATGGAGGAGTTAATCAGCCAAGTAATGCTCCAAAAATCAACCCAAATGGTAGGCAGAAAGTTTCTGCCTTCCGTCGTTCCCAAATTCATCTTTTCAGAAATTCCAGGGATCAAACTATAAATATTAAATAATTTCGGAACGAAAGAGATAATATCAGAAGAGTCCCAAGTCCCGAGACCGAGACCGGACCGGACAGGCGGCGCGCGCGTGGGCTTAGCCTTGAACCTAAGCACATCTAGGTCCTCCCTCCTTCAAACACATGTGTTACCCCTCCTTGGGGTCCCAAACCCTTAGCCAATTTTGAGACTTATAAAGAGAGCAATTCTTCCTTTTCCACCGATGTGGTAGATTTGTCCCACACCATATTTCCGTGTTTGAACTTCGTGGACCAATATCTCTTTCATTTCTCAACGAAATTTGACGATCCTTGGCCCTACGGTCATCTACTCACTTAGTAGATTATGCACGTGTGAAGAGATAAAACCTCCAACATGCGGAACCCTAGTATTTAAGTCATTAAATACGGATGGATGCACCTCCCCACCAAAGACAAATTTCCAACATTTCAAAAATGTGAAGTTGATGGGTTCTAAAATGTTTGCAAGGAGTTTCTCGAATACGGATCGCCCAACTATTGCAAACTGATTCATGGCAAACTAGCAGCATGTGGTGGCATTATAAAGTTCGAATTTAGAAAACGAGTAACCATTGGTCCTTCATTTTTTATGTTACTACAGTAGTTTTTATCTTCTGGATATTTGATGGTACAAGTTATTAGAAGAATTACGAAAAAGAATTAGAAATTTGCTCATGACCAAACAAATATGGAGATATTTATGTTTACTTGCTTTTCGTTCGATGTTCTCATGCTGGTAAAATACGATAGAATATGGAAACAAATTTGCACCAGGTGGTTAAAGGTCTATCTATATTTCTCCCATGTTACATAAATTCTTTGTTTATCTAGGGTGGTCATGGAATAAAGTGTTAGTGTCAATCTAGTATCATCAATGATGAAATGAATTGAGCACAATAATATAATAATAACTCAAAATAATTTGAAATCAACAACAATAAATTCAGCAAATTGAAAACACATACTAACTTGGTGTTGATAGAGGCCTGCTTGATACAGTGTCCTAAGACAAAAATTCGCCCCCACTTGTGCTGCAGTTTTACGGACGTCTGTCTAGAGGATACAACTATCTAAGTGAGAGTTCTAGCACAAGAACTTCACTTCTGGCGAATTTACTATAAGTGTTCTTCAGAAACTTGTTTTTTTAAGAAGAAGAAGTAGAAGCCACAATCTTAAATCATTAATTGTGAAAAAAATGATTGATTGTAGTTTTTTCTGTCTTGTTGTGTCTGTCTTACTCCAACCAAGTGATCAACCTTCTTTATATAGAGTAGCATATGAACAGTTACAACAATTCATACCAAAGGTTGTAATTGTTGTGAAAAGTTGCAACCTTTGATTCGAATTTTCTATCCGTTGATCACTTTATTTCTTCTTAATTCCATACAAGTTCCAACAATACCCCACATTTTCTATTCAAACATCAACAATACCCCACATTTGGATAGAAAATAAGATAATAAGGAACTTTTCATTATTTCTGAACAACGCAATATGACATGTATCGGAAAAGGTGTCTGGTGGACTTGAACCGTTCGTAGTGAATACCTATCGGATCTACTTTGTGAATTAGTGGACGAAATGTCTTGAACTATTCACATTTTGTAGTAAATCAAGACAACAAGTATCACACATATCATATCAACATATTTCAATTCTTACGGTTGTGTTCATTTCGGTCGTGAACAACTCCTTCTTCGTGAGATTTTCTAGAGAACGTAGCCATACCGGTTCTCCCAGACATCAATCTCATATAGGTAATACCAAACAAGAATAGTCCGTACTATCCCACCATAGGCTTTTAGTATTATTAAGAATAAGATTCAGCCCTTAAAACACCAACGGATTAACACACTTAGTACACCATATGAATGATCATATGTGTGTTTTATGCTCCTTGAGTCTACCCCAACTAGTTTTCCTATTGAACCTAAACCATGGGATCTCCAATTATGATAGGTTAGGTTTCCGCCAGTTAACGACTCATTGTGTTGGCTTTAAGCCCATTCCCCTCGATGTAAATACGACTTGTTCTCTGTTAAGGCCTTTTGTCAAAGGATCCGCTATATTGTCCTTTGATCTCACATAATCAATAGAAATAATTCTATTCTTTAGCAAGCTTCGTATTGTATTATGACGTCGCCTTATATGTCTCGACTTGCCATTGTATATCTGATTCTTTGCCCTCGTCAGGGCAGCCATACTATCACAATGTATGCAAATGGCTGTCACAGGCTTTGTCCACAACGGAATACCTTCTAGGAAGTTTCTGAGCCATTCTGCCTCTTCGGCAGCTTTGTCTAAGGCTACAAACTCTGGTTCCATAGTTGATCGCGTATTTACCATTTTCTTTGATGATTTCCAAGATACCGACACTCCACCAAGTGTAAATATATAACCACTTGCGGACTTATTTTCCGACTGGTTGGACATCCAATTAGCATCACAATATCCTTCTAACACAAGAGGATATTTTGTTTAATGCAATCCATAGTTCATTGTATGCTGTAGATATCGGAGTGCTCGTCTTAGTGCAAACCAATGATCCTTTCCAGGATTATGTGAGTATCGACTTAGTCGACTCACTGTATATGCTAAATCCGATCTCGTACAATTCATTATGTACATCAAGCTTCCAAGAACTTGTGTATACTCCAATTGAGACTCACTTTCACCTTCATTCTTCTTAAGGTGACTAGCGGGATCAAATGGTGTAACAACCGGTCGATCATCATAGTGTCCAAATTTTCTGAGGACCTTTTCAACATAATGGGATTGTGTTAAGATGTAACCATCAGAATTCTTTTGAATTCTAATACCAAGAATGACATCCGCTATTCCCATATGTTTCATATCAAAAGCGACATGCAATATCTTCTTAGTTTGGTTAATTACATCTTTATCCGTTCCCATAATTAGTATATCATCAACATATAAGCATATAATGACACATGCATCTTTACATTGTTTAATGTAGACACATTTATCACATTTATTTATTTGAAAAATTTGATAATAACGTATTACCAACTTTTCATGCCATTGCTTTGAAGCTTGTTTAAGTCCGTATAAAGACTTAATCAATTTACAAACCTTTCGTTCTTGACCTTTAACAACAAACCCTTCGGGTTGTTCCATGTAAATTTCTTCATCTAATTCACCATTCAAGAATGCGGTCTTTACATCCAGTTGGTGTATTTCCAAATTGTGAATCGCCGCCATTTTTTTGTCGAAACCCTTTAGCTACTATACGAGCTTTGTATTTTTCTATAGTACCATCAGGCCTTAATTTCCGTTTGAAAATCCATTTATGGCCTAGTGGTTTTTATCCCGGAGGGAGATCAACCAATATCCATGTATTATTTTGCACAACGGATTCTACCTCACTTTGAATAGCCTCTTTCCAATAAGGTGCTTCGGATGATTTCATAGCAGCCCTATATGTTTGAGGTTCTCCTTCAATGGAAAAGGTCATGAAGTCCGGTCCAAAATATTTGGAAATTTTCCCACGTTTACTCCTCCGTGGTTCAGAGATTTTTTCTAGAACAGATAAAGTAAGATTTTCATCATTATTAGTGTTTTGGCTTGACTCATCTTGAGGCAGTGTCATTTTCTTATGATTAGGAACACTTTTATCCTTGTCTTTGTAAGGAAAAATATCCTTAGAAAATTCTGCTTCAGCAGATTCCATAAGTGTGTTTTTGTGAATACCTTCAACATCGGAATGATACACCAAAAACTTATATGTTGCACTATTAGTGGCATGACCAATATATATGCAATCCACTATTTTTTTTATCTAAGTTTAGTTCTCTTTGGTAAGGGAACTTGAACTTTCGCTAGGCAACCCCACACTTTCATCCGTTTGAAAGTAGGTGATCTTCCTCTCCATAACTCATAGGGAGATTGGTCATTTTTCTTTTGAGGAATTTTGTTCAATATCATATTTGCAGTAATTAACGCCTCACCCCATAGACTAAGGGGTGCACCCGAACTAATCAATATTGAATTCATCATATTCTTCAATGTTCTATTTTTACGTTCGGCAACACCATTTTGTTTTGGAGTATATGGCGCAGTGGTTTGATGAACTATACCATGAGTAGAACAGAATTCTTTGAACTCATTTGATTAATATTCACCACCTCCGTCTGACCTTAGAATCTTAATTCTTTTGTCAAGTTGGTTTTCCACTTTTGCTTTGTATGTTTTAAACATGTTCAAAGCCTCATCTTTGGTATGTATTAAGTATACATAACAAAATTTACTGCAATCATCTATGAATGATATATAGTAATTCTTTTCTCCATGAGATGGGGTTGCTTGGTAATCACATAAATCACTATGAATTAAACCAAGCACTTCATTTGATTTCACTACAGATTTATAAGGATGACTTGCATATTTTGATTCTATGCAAACTCCACACTTAGTCATTTTGTTCATAGAGCAATTTGGCAATATTCCTAACTTCACCATTCTTTGTAAATAGCGATAATTAACATGGCCTAATCGTGAATGCCATAAAGAAGGGGAATCAACAATATACATAGAAGCAGTGCTAGTGACTGCATTTTCATTAATAATGGCAATTGCCTTAGTAGGTACAACAAATAGTTTGAAGAGTCCCTCACTGAGGTAACCCTTCCCTACATACAACCCACCCTTGGTGAGTACAAATTTGTCAGATTCAAATACAATTTTGAAGCCCTTGTTACTAAGAACAGGCCCAGAAATCAAATTCTTACAAATTTCAGGCACGTGCAACACATTAGTGAGCACAAGATCATTCCCGAAAGTGAGTTGTAAAGTCACCTTCCCTTTTCCTTCCACTTTCACAGAAGTAGCATTCCCTACGAACAATGGTTCTCCACCCTTGATGGCTTGGTAGGATGAAAACATATCCTTTTTCAGAACATACGTGCATTGTAGCACCCGTGTCCATCCACCAATCGGTTGAATTTGTAACCAGATTTGCTTGAGCTGCCACAACCCCAATGAATTGGTTTTTAGTTTCCACCCGGTTGGATTGGTTGACATTACTCGAACCTCCAACACTACCACCTTGATTCTTGCGAAGGCGACAATCTTTTGCTCTGTGTCCAGGTTTGCCACATACCCAACAGAGTCCTGGTTGTGGTTTCTTGAATGCATTGGTCCTTTGTGGGGTGAATGCATTCCTCCCGGTTGCAAAAGATGGCTTGACACCATTAAATTTGCCCTTGCCTTTCTGAAACTTGGCCTTAGAAGCATTGCCTTCAACCATGTTGGCATTAGGCTCCAATGAAACAACATCTGCCTTTTCATTCTTCCGGTTATCCTCTTCAACTCGAATTTTCAGAACCAATTGCTCAAAATTCATTTCCTTGGTTAGATGCTTAAGATAAACCTTAAAATCCTTCCACGAGGGAGGTAATTTCTCAATAATAGCACCAACAAGGAAATTCGGGTTAAGGCCCATACCTTCAACCTCTAACTCATGAACAATGATTTGGAGTTCCTCCACTTGCTTGACAACTGCCTTGGCATCACTCATCTTAAAGTTCAGAAACTTTCCGATGACGAACTTCTTGGAACAAGCAACCTTAGTTTTGTACTTGTTCTCCAACGATTGCCACAACTCCCGTGCCGTTCTGAATGTGGAGTAGATGTCGTAGAGAGAATCATCCAAGGCATTGAGAATATAGTTTCTGCAAATAAACTCCTGACTTTCCCAAGTTTGAATGTCTTTCAGCCTTCTCCGCATCAGTCGGAGTATTCTCCCCTTCTCCTTCTGGCAAAGCCATAGGAGCCTCAGCAATCAATACGTTTGCCACGTGAAGAGTTGTCAAGTAGAATAACATCTTCTGTTGCCAGCGTTTGAAATCAGAACCTTTGAATTTCTCAGGTTTCTCAACATGGTTTTTCACCATTTGACGATCCAGATTGATCCATCTTTGCAAATCAGAAAATTGAATTCTCTGAAAAATTTTGGAACCTCAACAAATCAGATTTTTTTTTATAGGAATTTTTGTCTTAGATTGTTAGTGTCAATCTAGTATCATCAATGATGAAATGAATTGAGCACAATAATTTAATAATAACTCAAAATAACTTGAAATCAACAACAATGAATTCAGCAAATTGAAAACACATACTAACTTGGTGTCGATAGAGGCCTGCTTGATGCAGTGTCCTAAGACAAAAATTCACCCCCACTTGTGCTGCAGTTTTACGGACGTCTGTCTAGAAGATACAACTATCTAAGTGAGAGTTCTAGCACAAGAACTTCACTTCTGGTGAATTTACTAAATGTGTTCTTCAGAAACTAATTTTTTTTAATAAGAAGAAGTAGAAGACACAATCTTAAATCATTAATTGTGAAAAAACTGATTGATTGTAGTTTTTTCTGTCTTGTTGTGTCTGTCTTACTCCAACCAAGTGATCAACCTTCTTTATATAGAGTAACATATGAACAGTTACAACCATTCATACCAAGTATTGTAATTGTTCTGAAAAGTTGCAACCTTTGATTCGAATTTTCTGTCCGTTGATCACTTTATTTCTTCTTAATTCCATACAAGTTCCAACAATACCCCACATTTTCTATTCAAACATCAACATAAAGTTACTGCTAGATATGTTGCATCCAATTTTTCCTTCTAGCTAGACTCATGTTATAGAAGCTCTTCCTTACAACTAGGCATCATTCATCTTCTTCTCGGGTTCCTGAGAAGTAGAAATTATAGAAAGTTGACCTTGTTTATTTGATTGACATAATTTACTTTTTGAGATGGATAATTTTTTGTTGCACTTTCGAGAATGTCGAATATAAAAATCTTGGCTATGTCATAGCAACCTCAATGAATGAAAGAAATATACAATAGGAATATTATCTATAAGAATATATTAGGTGAGACACGTTTCAAAATACATAAAAAAGTCACATATATTTATTTTAACTTTAATTGTGCATCTTTATTGTTTCAGTCGATATCCAATCATCTAACCTCAGCAAGTCTACCATACAACGAATCACATTAATTTTTTCACATAAATATTATGTTAGAAAAATATATACTAAACTTGGCATACACGTGCAACGCACGTATCGAGAAACTAGTTATACTAAAAGTGGGAAGACTCCAAGCGCAAAGTTAAATTACTAAAATGTCCATAAAATCGAATGACATTTTTACCCTTTAAGAAAAACTATTCCAATACTAATAATGTAAAATTATGTACAGAATGGTAAATACACGAGTATTCTAAGAATTATGTACAGAATAGTAAATACACTTCACAATAAATAGTGTACTTTAAGAATTATAAACATAACGCAAATGAGCCTCTTCTATTACCAATCATTATTCTTTAAGCTTACACATCCTAATAAAGATTAAAAAAAAGAATTAAAATTGACGGAAAGACAACCCATGAATAACAGCTTTTACCAAGACCCATGGTATTCTCTTCAAAGATGCATGTAAGCTGCCCCGGGGAACATGCGAGTTGGTAAGTGACAAGGTGATTGGGGTACAACTACTCCGACGTCGCGGGTTCGAATCCGTGTGGTGACAGTCTTTGCTGAAATATTGCAAGGGTTGTTGCTGGGTTCGTATCTCGTTGGTCCTCTCCCTTGCAGGACTGCCACTCACGCATATCCCTCGATTTACATCCCACCTGGCCAAGGGGCCTCTGGTACAGATGGGGGGTTTCGCCTTCGAGACTTTCCCCTTCACAAAAAAAAATGCATGTAAGCTTGAGAAAATTAGTTTTTAATACGGTAATTATTACTGAAAACAAAGTCAGTCACCTTAATGAATAATCTCATTTGCTGAAGAAACCCATCAATAACCAATTAAATTCTGATCAAAGGTTTGCTCATATAAATAGAGTTTGAAATCAATTGAATTTCTCTATGTTTCGTAGGAACTTCAAAAAGTCCAATTAAAATCATGTAAGTTTATTTTCTTTTTTTGTAATTTCCTTTTGAGTATTTATGAAACTGTACATTTGGCTAGAGTATTTAGTGTACGATATATTTCCTTTTTCTTCAATAATCATATACCAGTAACAAATATACATTGGGCATTTGGCAATTCATGTAGTCTTTCTTATGATAAGTATTTGGATATCCAGAAACTATCAAGGACCATGCATTTTTTTTTATCACAATATTATAGATATATTCATTGTAATCTACTCTTTGTATACAATAATAACATATAATGCTTAGATGCGGTGTTCAAATTTTATCAAATAGTTGTATTTTCTATGTGTGCAGATGGACAAGGCTATAAATGATGCTAGATACTGACGGTGAAAGATGATTAAGAGAGAAACTCAAAAAGCCATGATGCCAGAACTAACCTCTTCTTCTTCTTCTTACAAAAACAAGAGATGATGGTTTCAGTTTCTTTATGAAAAAATATAGAAATTATGGCTAGAGAGTAATACTTTTTTTCTTTTTCTAATATTATCTTTTAATTTATAACTCAAATAAATTCTTTGAGTTTAGTTATGCTATTTAAAAAAAAAGTTATTTTAATTAATATAGGTATACTCGCAACGGGAGTGTACAAAAATTAGTATTCCTAAAAAGCTGAAGAGAATTGTAGTAAAAAAATTGATTGACTCTTCGAATAGTAACACCTTCATATACAAATAATGAATAATCAATAGATATTTAATATACTTGTATCAAAATATTGTTTTCTAATAAAATGTTCATAGGCATTTTTCATTAGTAGAGAAAATATTAGTTGACAGATAAAAATATGTGACAAAAGAAGCGGATCTAATAAGCTATTAGATTTTCCATGTTGACTATGAAATCATTGGAATAAATTGAATAGAAACATAGAAATGAAAATTGATTTAGGTTAGGTTTTTTATTTTTGAAGTTAACATTTTTGTTGGTTCTTTACTGAAATGATCTTTGATTTGTATACATTATTAAAATAGGCCTAACTTAGGCCTAAATGCCATTATCCTATTAGTAATAAAACAAATAGTTAACATAAATTTTGACAAAAAAAATATAAGTTCATTATTTCAAAATTAACATATTCTATTATAATTATAGAAATTGTGTATAAAATGTCGGTTTGATTTGTATCTTTGATTTTAAAATTAAAGTAAATCAAATATCATCTACTTTTATAATTAAAACAAAAATAAATTGAAATAAAATATCGATTTGCTTGATTAGATTTTCGGTTGAATCGATTTTCAGTAAATGGAGAACACCCTAAAAATAACAAAGAGTTAAAATCAAATGAAATAAAATAAAGAAAATATTGCTTTGCTTGGTCGGTTAGGTTCAATTTTCAATTTGGATTGATTTTCAATTAACAGAGAACACTCTAAAAAATAATAAAAATTTAAAATTAAATGAAATAAAATAAAAAAATATCGATTTACTGATCGGTTTGATTTGATTTTCAATTTGAATTGATTTTACACCCTTAAAAATAAAAAATAAAAAAGAAAAAAGAAAAAAGAAAAAGAAAAAGAAAAAAATGAAAGAGAGGGATACATACGTCTTTCTTGAGAAAACATAAGGGTATAATTGGAAATTGAAATATTCTCGCTTTATATAGTTTCGGCACCCAAGCAAACCCTCTCTTATGCGGCTAGGGTTTTAGTTCAGTCTTCTCCTCACAAGGTTTGCTCTCTATACCCCACCCCCAAACCCCCCCCCCCCCTTAATCTCCTTAATGGGTCTCTAATTTTATGCTTTTCTTGGATTATTTATGGTTGTCCATATGTTTCTGATGATTAATGTGTTAGTATAGTTTTTGTTTGTGTAATGGTATTGAATGTTAGTTTGCTCTCCATACCCCCCCTACCACTCACCCTACCCCCTTAATCTCCTTAATGGGTCTCCAGTTTTATGCTTTTCTTGGATTATTTTTGGTTGTACATATGTTTCTGATGATTCTGTGTTCGTATAGTTTTTCTTTGGATAATAGTATTGAATGTTAGTTTCCTACCCCCTTAATCTCCATAATGGGTCTCTAATTTTATGATTTTCTTGGATTAATTTTGGTTGTACATGTGTTTCTTTATTTGTACATGTTTCTGATGATTCTGTGTTAGTATAGTTTATTCTTGACTGATAGTTTGTGTTTGAATTGTTGATGGGGTTTGGATGAATTTATGTTATTGATTGGATTAGGTTTATGTTTTGTGGATCTTAATCTGTTGAAAAAGTTGCAAGCTTTATGTAGCTTTTACTGTATATATGGTACAATGAGAATATGCCTTTTACAAATAGAATGTTGGGGTTCTAATTTCAATGTGAATTTGGACATGTTTTTATAATATTTTTAAACAAAATTTCACATACTTTACAACAACATAGCTAGTGAAATCCCACAACGTGGGGTCTGTGGAGTGTAGAGTGTACGTAGACCTTACCTCTACCTTGGTAGGTACCAAGATAGAGCGGTTGTTTTTGAGAAACCATCGACTCAAAATAGAGCATAAGCATAAGAAAAGCAACAACAAAAGCAAAGCAAGATCAAAGCAAAATAGTCTGTCAGACACGGTCAGAAAATATTTAAAGCAATATGAAGATGCTTGGAGCAAATGTGAATAAGTCATTATTGAGCATTCCGAAAAAGTACGCAGTTACTAGCGCATGTAAATAAGCTAAATTAAATACACTAAAGGACATATAACATCAGATTAGTATGATAGGCTAAGCGGGCTTACAATTCTAACACTGCAACTATCAGTTTGCAAGCATAAGTAGGACTACACTTGACTACCTACTACCCTAATCCGTATCCTCCACAACTCCTTATCTAAGGTCATGTCCTCAGTAAGTTGTACCTGCGCCATATCTCGTCTAATCACCTCTCCTTAATACTTCTTTGACTTACCTCTACCCCTCCTGAACTCATCCATAGCCAACCTCTCACACCTTCGCACTGGGGCTTTTGTCTCTCCTTTGCACATGTTCAAACCATCTCAACCTCGCTTCCCGCATCTTATCCTTCACCGAGGTCACTCACTCTGTCCCGGATATCATTTTAAATTCCATCCCTCTTTGTATGTCTGCACATCCATCTCAACATTCTCATATTCGCAAATTTCATTTTTTGGATGTGTGAAGTCTTGATTGATCAACACTCCGTCCCATACAACATAGTTGGTCTTACCACCGCCATATAGAACTTGCTTTTAAATTTTGGTGACACCTTTTTGTCGCATAAGATTTTAGATGCGAGCTTCCATTTCATCCATTCAGCCCCAATACGATGTGTGACATTGTCATCAATCTCTTCATCCACTTGGATAATAGATCCGAGGTACTTGCAGCTTCCTTTCTTTGGAATGACCTGAGCACCAAGCCTCACTTCTACGCATGTCTCAAGGTTGATCCCGTTACTGAACTTGCACTCCAAGTATTCTGTCTTGGTCTTACTTAGCCTAAATCCTTTAGATTTTAGAGTATGTCTTCAAATCTCTAGCTTAGCGTTCACTCTGCTGCGAGTCTCATCAATCATGATTATGTTGTATGTGAATAACATACACTATGGCATTTCCCTTTGGATTTGTCGCGTTAGTCCATCCATCCATCACCAATGTAAATAAGAATGGGCTAAGAGTTGATTCTTGGTACATCCCATCATCACTGGAAAGTGCTCCGTGCCTCATCCCACTGTCCGTACCCTGATCTTGGCTCCATCATACATGTCCTTGATTGCCCTAGTGTACGCCACATGTACACCTCTGACCTCCAAACATATCCATAGAACCTCCCTAGGAACTTTGTCGTATGCCTTCTTGAGGTCGATGAAAACCATATGTAAGTCTCTCTTCGTCGCCCTATACTATTCTACCAACCTCCTAATAAGATGAATGATTTCTGTGGTCGAACGCCCCAGTATGAAAGTGACCTTAGTGTCTATTGGAAACCACCTCTTTACCTTCCAAGCCAGGGGTAACGTATGCGTACACTCTACCCTTCCCAGACTCCACTCGTGGGATACACATGGTATGTTGTTGTTTGGCACTACATAAAAGGGACAAGTGACCAATTTTTAGCTGTACCTTAGTTTAGAAAACTGGTTTACCCCAAAATAATGATGTATTGTTCTTGGTCTTGCCTTTGTTAAGTTTGTACCTGTTATTAGTTCAAATATTCATATGAGCTTGTGTTTTAAACTTCTATATTGAGGCCTTTATTTTTTTAGTTTGTGAAATTTCTGGATGTGGTGTAGTGTAGTTTATGGACATTGAGGTTGTTACAGAAATATGGTGCCTGATAGAGTGGAATGCAGTAATCATACAAGTTTCTTGGTACTTGTTTTATTGAGAAATATTGACTTTTGGTGTGTTTTTCTTGGGACAGATGAATGTAGAAAAGCTGCGCAAGATGGCCGGTTCGGTCAGAACCGGTGGAAAGGGTACCATGAGAAGGTCTGTTTAAGTTTCTGTAGTTGCTATGGCTTTTACCTAATGGAAATGGGTAGTGTAATGTATTGACAAAGAATGTATGTGTTTGTTGCTAACTTAAAAGATAAGAGTTGTTTAGTTTTATAACGACTAACAAGTATATTTGACCAAGGGTCAAAACCTGAGTGTGTGGATGGAGAAAAAGGGGACATAAGAAGAGTATTGATAAGGTATCTTGTTTTTCCCTTTTCAATGTTTGCTGAATGACTCTTCTTTTGCAGAAAGAAGAAGGCCGTACACAAGACAACTACAACAGATGACAAAAGACTACAGAGCACCTTGAAAAGAATAGGTGTTAATGCTATTCCTGCTATTGAAGAGGTCAACATTTTCAAGGAGGATGTTGTTATCCAATTCATTAACCCCAAAGGTATAAATATATCTATTATTTCACTTGCGTTAGTCATCTGTCAGCCGTTCTAATAACCTTGGTTTTTGAATTCTGTTCAGTTCAAGCATCTGTTGCTGCAAACACATGGGTTGTTAGTGGTACCCCCCAGACAAAGAGTACGTGTTCTACTCTTTCCTCATGCATTGCTTTTACTTGCCATGTCACAGAACAAATCATACTTTTGAGACTAGCATTTTTTTTCTTGGTTTTCCAACGAGTCCTTGATTGATAGGATATGAGCCTTTTTACTTTTTTAACTCCTTTTGATTATGTATTGAGCACATGCTACAACTCTTGAAATCGGTAAATAGTTGATCTTTGGTTTGTATGATGCATTAAAATTTCTAAGGTATATTCCTTTCCTCTTGCAGAATTGCAGGATATTCTTCCTCAGATTATTCACCAGCTTGGTATGTGATCCATTTTTGGGCCCGCACTTCAGTCGCAAAAGCTTATACAATTAAACATATGTTTTGACTGGTGAAAAATACAATTTTCAGGTCCTGATAATTTGGAGAATTTGAAGAAGTTGGCAGAGCAGTTCCAGAAGCAGGCACCTGGTGGTGCTGCAGGTACAGATGCGGCTGCAGGTGCTGTCGCAGCAGCAGAAGACGATGATGAGGTACCAGAACTTGTGGCTGGTGAAACTTTTGAAGCTGCTGCGGAGGAGGGTCACACTTCCTGAAGTTTTTGCTGAATTTTCCCGTTTACTTTCAATGTTCTGAAATCAGATTTTACCTTTAGCTTTTGAGTGTTCTATTTAATGTCTATTTGTGACACATCTCAAAAGAATTCTTAAATGCTTTTAATAGTAAAAGCTACTTTACCCTTGAAAGCCTATTCTTTTATCTGAATTTCATAACTGAGCTTAGAAACTCAGTCTAAGCATTAACAGTTCTGAGATTTGCTTTGTAGAGGCTCTCAACCAGTGACCAGTATAAGTTGCAACTGCAGCTGTATATAAATTGTTTTGTTTTGTTTTCCTCCTGATGTTCGGTTTCTTCTTTTGCCCCTTGTTACTCCGAATTTGCGCCAGTAAGTTTCACTTGGGGAATTAAAGTTTACCCATCAAAGGCGATTCCTTTGTCGTGGCTCAGCTCGAGAAATCTGGTTTTATACCAACCTTTGGTGGTATACAAACTGTTTTCAAGTGGCTTGTTGCATTTCATCTCCTCTTTTGAAACAATAAGGAAGACTCCAATGTTTATTTATAGCAACATTATTCAATGAAATTCGTTGATCCCAAATTCCCAACAAAGTACTTGTTTAAATGAAATTATCAAGTAAACAAGATTGTTTTTTCGACCAATATGCCTAAACACCCTCTAAAACGTAATATGCCTGCACTGTTAGTCCACAAAATGTCTTGCTTTTACTTTTCGTCTTCCTTTTCACGAGTAAGAATTATTTCAATAGTCAAATTATTTAAAACGTACTGCATGTAATATGCATGGACTAATAACCTGAAGTAGTAAAGTTACCTGTCATAATAGGTTGAATTACACGGATGATGCACATTTTTTTACGTGTGTAGTAGAGGCTCGCTTCTTCAAGTTCAAGTTCCGCTTGCTGCTTTTCATTTTGATAGGAGTAGGTGTAGATATCATTCAACTAAAGGGAAGGACTCTAAAGCTAAAAGTATCATGTAACTAAGTCTTTATGCAACTTAATAAATATGAGTATGATGATTGACAAGATTATCAATTAGCATCATTAAGGAGATGACAAATATTTGTACAAGTTACAACTCCATAATAGAAAACAAGGTATATTGCAAAACCTACTTGCACCCAGGAGGCTCATGAGTCGTGAGTAGTGCACTAAGAGGTCACATTACATTCAAAATTTTGAATACTGCAAGATACTCATGTAGCCACATTTGGAGTTTGCGCCTATTAACATAACTGGAACTGATCTATTATAAAAGGTCACAATCTTGAATATTCTATTTCGTTTCAAGTCCTACAAAAGATTGAAAATTTTCCATGTATATCCCAAAAAAGAAGAATTCTGCTTCTATAATTGCCTCGAACAACCTCCTTGTTTGTCTTTGTTGATTTGTTAGAAAAAGGAGGAACACAATTTTAGGAAGGAAAAAAAAAGGATGTGAAAAATCACCTTTTCTCCTGTAACTCTGCAAAAGGTACAAAGACAATCAATGATTCATCTAAACTAGAAGCGTTCCCCCTTCTAAATCGGCGACTTGGAAACCTTAGTAAAACGTCCTGGAGTCTCGCTATTTTGTCCTTGATTCTACAAAGCTTCTGCATCTCAGCTTCAGCCTTTTGTATTCTTTCCCTTTCCTTGGAATTGAGTTTTCTCCTTTCATTTTTTGCTCTCTCTCGCAGTAGTTTCAGGCTCACGTCATCGCCAAATTCTACAAGTGTCTGCTTGTAGAAACAGAAATATTAAGAACACAAATATAACGTACATCCGTCTTCCAAGTGAATAATGACTAAAACCAGAGATATATGTCTTTCAACAAAGACGATAAGCTATTTTTTTCTTCTTTTTGCGTTTGTTACTTTCTCTATCCTTTACTTAATAGTTAAACCCACATTATAAGCATTTTCACAAAGAGAAACTGATCCCCAGCTAAAAAGTAAAGTGTAAACAAAATATTTTCTCTATATACATTAATGTAGAAGACCAAATATGCACATGGATTCTCAGCTAAACGTACCTCTACTTTGTCTGTTGATGGTTTTACTGTTTTTTTGTGATCCTTTTTCTTGGAAGGACGGATCACCAAGTTGGCAGTTTCTTCATTAGGCGATCTCTCAAGATTTTTAGGTGCCTGGTCTGCATTTTCTTCTGCAACACTTGACGAGATATGATCTGCAGGTTCACCCTTTAGAGTCTCAGGTATACATCCTACTGATGTTGTAGGACTAGTAACTTGGCACGGTTTTGTGCTCTCAGCCTGCTGATACCAATGAATAAAAGAACGTCAGAATAAAAATATCCAGCGCCGGGCCAAATGTAATACAGTCCCTGAAATTCAGGGGTTAGCGAAATTGCCACCACATAAAGGAAAAAGGAACTGATAATATGATAATCACAGAGCCAATGTAATCATCACCATAATCATGATAAGAGCAAAAATGGCAGGAGGACACCTGTAATCTTAGCTCAATCCTTACCTTTCTAGCTTTAAGGGCCATATACCGTGCATTCTTGAACCATTTGTTCACCTAGAAATAGCATGTAAAAGACAAATAAGCAAATGACAATAAAATATAAAGCGAACAGATTGACATAGCTTCCACTAACTGATCCCTAACAGGCATCCCAAGAGGCAAAAGGTTTAGGCTTTGGGACATCCTTATTTATAATTTATAGTAAAATAGACCATCATGCATCCACCTCCCAATTCTCTTCCTCCCTTTCCCCCTTTTATGAGAGCAACAACATGTAATTATCCTAAGAGCATACGATTTGTAGCCAAAACATGTAACAAGATCAGTTGTTGCTAAAGCAACACTTGAAACTTGGGACTATTGACAAATTAAGTTGTCAATTTCTAAACTTTCCAGGTGTCTATCGACAAATCACAATTATCATTACCTTCTCATATTCAATACCCAGCTGCTTGGAGAGGTTCACCCGCACTTCTCTAGATGGAAGTTCATTCTCAGTAAATACACGGCGAAGTTCCTGGTAAAGCTCAGAAGTATTGAGCAGCGAGAATAATGTAAAAGATGCTTCGTCTTTGATGTAACAATGAAATAATGCAAAGAAGCATATCTACCTCGACTGCATCAGGAGGAATCCTGAATATTTCTCTCTTGTCTGGTCGACCAAAAGACTCTTTTTCCACTTCATTGGCTGTTTTTTCTGGACAACTTCTCTCACTTTCAAAGAGGGTTATAAGGGTACTTGCAGCATCTGATTCAGACTCCTTCCGTCTACGCTTTATTTTACCTGGACCCCAATCTTCATCTTCACTATTTTGCTCAATTGCAGGGGCATGCTTTCCAAACATTTCCTGTGCCACACATAGAGCATCATTGATTTCTTGTTAGCAGCATGCAGTAGAAATTCAAAGAGCACTTTTGGACACCAACGTGTACTCACATCATTTAACTTGATATAATCAACAGCTTTTCTCTGTCTGGGGCCAGATAGAACTTCGAAGTCAGTTTCCTCATAATCTATCCCAGCAATTTGTTCAGACAAATAATCTTTTCCACCGCTTCCGTCTTCTGGCTTTCCTGTTAAAGCTAACAATTCATCCTCAAGTGATCCTAACATGCTTCCACTGCTTGCTTCACTGGAAGAATCACTCTCAAAGCTATCAGTACTGCTACTGTGACTATTCGCAACTTTTTCGGGATCATAGTCATCATCTTCGGAGTCATCAGATGGCCAGTCTTGTCCTGGGCACAAGGACTCCCCATCTTCGGGCAGAAGAGCTTCTTCCTTAAAGATATCCTGTATTAATCAAAAGATATGTCATCATTAAGTACTGATCAATAGATAATTCTTGGAGGGGTGAAAAGTGATTTTGTGGAGAGTGCAACAGTAGATTATTCAACCTCCCAATTACTGTCCATAGCAAAGTGGGTGTCGATATGAGCATTTGTTGCTTCTATTATTTCCATTTTGCACTTGCAAAATTTGCAAAACCATCCTTCATCACCCGGCGGTACTGCAAATTATCAATTCTTTTGTAATAAGTTTTCATGAATAAGATATCAGCTGGCAGACATTTAACTCTAAACAAAACTTAAAATTTCAGACGTAAAGCTCTGCTCTGCATAGGCAGTGGAAGAAAAGTGAGCAATGGAAGCATATTCAAGCTAACTTACTATTTTCTGTTGATAGTGGAGGATCAAGACATCTTTGATGGAAGGCGCAGTTGCATGTACCATCACAAAGTATGATATCATTGTCAGGGAAAGCTTCTTGCAATTTGCATTTGGCACAGACAATCTGAAAATAGAACAGGAAACTTTGTATCCGAGTTTGATTATCTGTCTATTTATGCAGATTTTCCTATTTCAGCTTCGATGCTGCCACATGTTTTAAGGGAGTAGGGGAAAAGGGAAGATGTGCAACTATAGAAATCTCCGCAAAACAAAATACGATGCTTACATGTTCATGATGGACAGATCCATCTGGAGCAATAGCAGAATCATCAATCTGGCCAGCAGAGCTAAGCAAATCCAGACGGTGAACTATCTCCCTTATTCCGAGCTTGCATTTTAATATTTGGTTCTTCGCTCTTTGTAGTTCTCTTTCTGGCCTAATTTTTTCTCGACTGGATGAAAAGACGAAAGCTGTCACATGAGCTGCTCGTTTTTTGAAAGGATAAAGCATTAGCGTTTACATAAAATAGGCCACGGCTTGTAATTGCTCCTTTCCTTTTGTGCTGATTCTACTATTGACGGTTTATTTTTAGGGTAGCCACTTGTGCAGTCCACAATATTCAGATTGCAGGACAGAAAAAGTGGGGCATCGAAATTGTTACCCTACTTTTAAGCATACATCTCCTGGACTGGAAACAAATGGTATCATGTTTTCTCTGGTCATATACAAAATCATTGGCGAATTCAGATCCATATTAAAGTTTAAGTGTCTACTACTCTTCTTTTCGTTACTTGACTAATAAATCTAATTATCCCTCTCTGTCCCAAGCTTATATTTGATGCATCGTGTCTCTTATTTCTCAAACGACATTTATGAATTAACTCACGACTTATTTCATTTTTGATTCTTCCTTTTCTCGAAATTACAAACTTATCAAAAATTTCAAAAATTTACCTAGAAAGGCTTATCAGATCAGAGAATTCAACTAAAAGCTTAGAGCAAAAAGTTGAAACTTTTTAGTTAATAGTTAAAACAAGGAAACAACTCCATCAAACATGCATATTTGCACACCTACAGCCACGTGGACACAAAACATTTTACTTGTACAATTTGTTTCTTCAATTTCTTATCATTTGAGGACTAAACCAGTTAAGATACTCGGTATCGGGTCTCTAGGAAAGACAAATACATCTACGTAAATAAGAGGGATAAGGTACACACCTCTGACCTTTCCACCCTTCTGCAGAATAAGCATCGATGAGGTTTTGCTCTAGCTTCATCTTGATCAAGAGGTATCTTGTCCTCCTTTGTAAACGTGCAACATCATCAGGATCCGTATTATGTTTTCTTCTCCTTTTTTTTCTCATTCTCTTTAACTTTTCAGACCCAATATCCAGGTTTTCATGTTTTAAGTTGTCCTTTGAGTTGACTGCTTGAAGCTTCGCTCTTCGGCAGCTCAATACGGACTGCTTCTTCAATGATTTAGCTTTTTGCGGAATTTCTTTTTCGAGTATGTTTCCTCCAGAACAGCACTTTTCTTTACCTTCACCAGCAACTGTTCTCTTTGATGAAGATGTAAGAGTAGCCTTTCCATGAGATTTTGATTTCAGCTTCGATCTCGTTTTCTCTAATCTTCTCAACACATTTTTTACTTGTGATGAGCGCGCAGCTGCTTTATGCATATCTTTATCTGTTTTTCCAGGCATAGTATCTTGTTGTGTGACATGAAAAGTCCTGCAAGGACAAAAAGAATCAATGATCAATAACCTCTATGACAACACACAAGAAGACAGATGAGAAAAGGTCTTTTTTTGTTACAAGTAGTTAATACATGCCACAACATGTATTCACCGAAAAGAGGAAGAAAAGAAAAGAAAGGAAAATTGCTGAGTAGCTCTTAGTTCACTAGGAAGCAAAAGTGCAATATCTAGCTATTAGGAGACATGCAATATCTAGCTATTAGGAGACTAAGTCCACACATCTGAAGAGCTTTAAATGTTCATTTTCATCCCGTGTGAATCTTTTCTTCTACAGGCGAGAAATTTCATCTATGTTAAAATTGTTACCTTCACTCGACTACAACAACTGTTAATGAAGCATGATAAGGAATAAGTAAGACATCTGAGCAAATACCAAGATATACATTGAGAAGTATGAAGATTCAGCTATTGCAGAAAGGTGAATTATGCTTAACTGAATAACGAAGAAAAGAAGCAACCTTTTTGAAAATAAAAAATACTTGCTATTACAGCAAACTAGTTTACCCTTAGATCAGAACGGGTACGAGATATCCGAGAACGGTACTGAAACTTTGATAGAAAATTTAACATGCCAATGTATAATGACTGTTCAACTATGGACTTTCTGATATACCGTTCCAATTGATTAATTGGGGAAAAGGTTGAAATGGGTATTGACTTTCACCAAATACAATCATCAATCTAAGTAGCAAGCTCTCAAACAACATCCAATCTTTCAATCAACTGTTCCCCAAATAAACCCCAATTTTCAAGTCACTACAAATTAGGGACTCTATGCACAACCAGAAAAGTACAATGCATTCAAGAAGCACAAAACACTAACTGTACTGATCCATTTATCACTTATTCTAATAACAAAAGGTGAAAAATTTACAAATACCCAGAAATTTTTTAAACAAGAGTTCTCAAAGAAACCAACAAACACACACACACACACATAAAAAGACTCCAATTTTCAACTAGGGGTAAGCTCTGCGTACACTCAACCCTCACCACCTGGTAGGATTATACTGGGTATGTTGTTGTATCAACTAGCCACACTATGCATTCAAGAAAATACAAAATAGCTTCCACTATTGATCCAAGTAGTAACACTCTAGTCCAAGATAACAAGAGGGAAATTTGAAAAACACCCACAAAAGAGTTAACCAAGAATTCTCAAATAAACCAAAAAAGTCACAATTTTACATAATTAACCAAATGGGTATCCTTAAAAAGGGGAAAACCCAAAAGGGCTAACATTAAACCCCAATTTTCAAGTCATTACAAACCGGGTGCCAATCCCAATTAGGCACTCTATGCACAACCAGAAAAAGCTCAATGCATTCAAGAAGCACAAAACACTAACAGTACTGATCCATACAACAAGAATAACAACAACTTAACCAGTGTAATACACAAGGGGGAAGTTAGAGTGTAAGCAGACCTTACCCCTACCATATATCACTTATTCTAATAACAAAAGGTGAAAAATTTATAAATACCCAGAAAAAGTTAAACAAGAATTCTCAAAGAAACCAACAAACACACACATATACACAACAAAAGACTCCATTTTTTCAACTAATGATCAACTAGCCATACTCTAGTACATTCAAGAAAACATAAAATAGCTTACACTATTGATCCAAGTAGTAACACTTTAGTCCAAGATAACAAGATGGAAATTTGACAAACACCCAGAAAAGAGTTGAACCAAGAATTCTCAAATAAACCAAAAAAGACACAAAATTTTACATAATTAACCAAATGGGTATCCTTTAAAAAGGGAAAAAACAAAAGGGCTAACCTTAAAGTTGAAGCGAATAAAGATCTGAAGAGTAGTCTTTTTGAATGCAGAATTTCCACCTTATTGCTCCTGAGAATTTGGATTAAGGAAGTACTTATTAGTTTAGTGCTTATAATTATTCAATTATAAATGAATTATGGGAATAAAAATACTTCATTTATTGTTCAAATATTAGTAATTTTCACTAATTATGGAGTATACATAACTTCCCGTTTCTGTTTGTTTGTCTTTTTCCTAAATTGCTTCTAAATATTGATTTTCTTATTTGGTTTTGTCTTTTTTTAATACCAAATTTAGTATCACTATATCTAATTAAATAAAGTTCATAATCACAGTTTATTGGAGTTTATAATGTGATCAAAATATGTTTTACAAAGTGATATTGAGACTTGCCTCTTGAGTTTGTCCTAGCGTAAGTAGGGCTTTAAAGAAGAATAAATTATTATGTCGATTTGTTAAATTTATAAATCATATTAAATTACTATAAATGATTTTTTAAGTTTCAAATTTTCAATATTCTATGGGTTATTTTATATTTTATTTAATCATATACACATAAACTCACATAGTGTTTACTTAAAAGTTCTATTGTGATTATTTTTATTAAAAAATAAAAATTAATAGTAATAAGATATTTTAAAAATAGACCTTCACGGAACTACATTGTAATGTAGGGCGAGGAAATTCACAGTATAGCTAGAATGATGCTTATTTCAGACATCTAAGTTTTTAGGTATACTTATAAACTAAATTAAAGTTATATAAACAATAATCAAGATGGGTAAAATAAGACCATGCCTTGTTAAGAGCGAACCAAGTATCAAATATGAAAGTATTTTGGAATCAACTCCACATATTGGCAAGATAAATGGTAAGAAACAGTGAACACTTATAAATTGAAAATTATTCTTTAGTTGGATCAATGCTTTATTATGAAGAAGTGTTTTGTGACTTTTTATTTCATAGTTCTTTTTTACTGATTGATTTAAGGCAAAGAGAGGAGTATTCTATCAAAATTCTTAGTCCGATGGGGATATTATAGATTCAATCTGGATAAGATATTGAGATAAAAGACAAATCCATCAAGAAAGACAAAAAGAGGCCCATTTTTTCAAGTGATAGTTTTTTAGGTTAGTCTTACTTTCCTCATTCTAGTTGATGAGTGTGTACGAATAAGAGGATAGTAGGTGAAATTATATGAATTGAATGAGATTTTAGCTTAGACAGTCGTATTCTCCCTCCGACGAATAAGTTGGAGTAGCGTTTGGTAGAGAAGACAGGAAAACACAAGCTCACATTTAAGTATTCCCATGATCTGCTCCAATAAAACCCCAAAATGACATTTTCAATTTTCTCTCCTTATCACTCAGAAAAGACAAATAAAATTTCAAGCATGCGTGAATGCCATTGAATAATTTCTTTGCCACAAAATTTGAGGTCTTAAATTTTTTTTCTGGAAAGTTTCAGTTTTTAGTTCAGAATACGATACAAGGAAAATAATTCTTTTCTTTTAGCAACATGACAGTAAACCGTACGTACTCGTAGTCAGAAATCAATTGAATGATTAAAGTATCGGTTGTTGTAAGATATGATAAATGTTGTAGTTGAAAGAAATTTCAAACTCCTCCTTTTCTCATCCCTTTATTCTTTGATGAGTTCTTCAAAAGTAATGAAATAAAAGTTACCTTGATGAGCTCTTCGAAAGTAATGAAATAGACGTAGGCAGTAAATTGTATAAACTGTTATAGTATTTTAAATTCATAAACATGAAAAATCCTTATACTCAAACTAGTGGTTCATTTAAGATAGACTAAATTTATTGAGAGAAAATAATTAGAACTTACAAAAGATGAACCTATGTGTCTTTCCTCTTTTATTACAAAAAGTTGAGTTAAAAAATGAAGGAATCAAATCTTTTTTAATACTTTTCTTTCTTGATCAATCAATGTCATTTTCCTATTGCCAAGTTTTATTTCCTATTAAGCAATTATATTTTTATTTGATAATCTAGAAGTATGGCCATCTTGCAAAAAGTACATTTAGCAACGCTTCTGCAATACAATTATCTTGGATCACAAAGAAGAATAAAAAGAAAAAAAAAACAAAAAACTATATTTTCAACATACATTTGTAATACAATCAAACACACAAAAAATTTGTAATACATGAAACATAAGTTTAAAAGACACTTGACTATAATTCGGATCACTCTTGTTCAATTGATCCATACACATGAAATTTATAACTTAATGCTTTCCATGGCTCTATTGATGTTTTTTATGTTTAAGGTGACGAAGTTCTTCAGGGAGCGCAACCAAATAAGAAAAAGCCATGCCACCAAAACAAACATGATAAACCGGTTCAACTGAACTAGTTACAATATATCTCGTATGATAATTATCTAAGCCTTTGGCTATAGCTCTCCTAAAAAATGAAAACATTGTGAATTTATATGCTTGAAATAGGAAACTAAAAAGAAGATATGATGAGGGTCTTGTAAGAGACTCACAAAAGGAAGACAAAGTAGAAGCTTTGGAAATGAAGTTGGGGAAGATTTTTTAAATGGAATAAGACCTTAGAAGTTGGGTTGTTGTGCATTTTAACTAACGATGTGTGCCAGTGTGATCCTTAAGTTGTGGAGAATGTGAGGTCTTTTTATTTTTAGTCCAGTTATCCATATTTGGTGTGCGTGTGTGAGAGAGAGTTATAAAATTGATTTCTTGGTCCGAAAGGGTAAATACTTATTCAAACGTGGTGTTTATATTAAATCGTGTAATTTTATTATAGTTAAGTAAGTTAATAAGATGAGAATGCATATTAATTAACTATGATTAAGTATTAAATTAGGGTTTTGTACAAACATATATCATGCATCGATTGACTCAGTGTAAACACCGAGCGCCGAGAAATATTTACCGAAAAGCTATATATAAGTCGTAAAATATGTTACCCAAAGTAACCATAATTGTTCAAAATAGACTACTTTTCAAAGGTTGTGTGTCACGTTACAAATTCTTTTTAATTTTATGCCAAATCTCTCCAAAAGAATTATTTTTATATAGAAGAGATTTGAAAATAAAACACAAGAAATTCTTGCGGAGTCATTCTTCTCTTCAAAATACTAAGAGTTATATTGAATCATTTCCTTTGCGAGGACATTTTCGAGCAATTATAATTCAGACAAGATTATCTATTATAAGTATTGAACTTTCAAGAGAGTAGGTGTGCTAAGTGTTGCAAATAAAACTGTCCTTGTTAAACTTAATAGAATTTCTCATCTTAACTTGTAGGTTTGACAAATGATGTTGTTACGTCAAATGAACATAAAGTCGTACAAGGTAAGAGTATGTGCAAATTTAATAGATTATCTACAATCTAATAAACTTACACCGCAACCCCCAATTAATCGTGATCGGATTATCTATTGATTTCATTCCAACACAAAATAATAACATCCCCCCCCCCCCCCCCCCCCCCTTAATTGCAAGTTGAGATTTCTCTAAAATATTTTCTTCTAAATCTCGCACTTATTATATGAAGTAAGAACAGGTAAGTTCTTAATCATAATGAAAAAAACTCATGACAAACACTCAAGTCTAGAAACATACTCCATATACTTAGTTGAGATGGGATTTGGTAATTCGAACTTAAATATGCATATTTCAAGTTTAGTAAACTGATCAATCAGTTGAAGACAAAAATATTTGGAGATCCAAATTGAAAAAGGGAAATTTAGGGACCACTTGACCACTTATTCTCATAAAATAAAGTGCCCATCTTTTCTCCTTTCATTTTTTACTTTTTGAGCTGAAGTTAACCTTAAATTAGTAAAAAATGGATGAATTAAGGGTGTGTTTGGTATGTAGGAAAATATTCACATGTTTGGTTGGCCAAAATTTTTGGAAAATATTTTCTCTAGGAAAACAAGTTACTCAAAAATGAGGAAAATGACTTCCTTAATGGAAGTATGAAAACAAGTTACATAAATGACATTCCAAGTTCATTGTCTCCTTCCCACCCACCCAACATTCTCAACTCCCACCCTTTGACCCCTCCCCCATCCCACTCCCATAGTGTTTTGCTAGGTTACATACAAATGTCCTTGGGATAATATTTTTTTTCTTTCTTACCAAATACTAGAAAATAAGTAAGAAATTCACTTATTTTCCAAAAAAAACATTTTTTAGGAAAACATTTTCCATGCAAATTTTTTTCTTTCATACCAAACACACCCTAAGTCACTTTTGGACCGGTATTCCACATGACATGGTTGTTCGTGTAAATTTTTATCATTTACGCTCTCTAGTTCAAAATAAGTGTCCACTTAGCTATTAACACACCCCTTAATAAAATTCTAACCCCTAGAAAAAATAGGTATTTTAACTAAATTACCCTTAATTAAGTACTACATAATTAATATAGTTTCTTGATTACATGTAACTCACTTATTTAAATAGGGGTAAATTTGAAAGAAAATAATTAATTCCTTCTTGATTATATGTAAGCGGAGACTTATTATGACTCAAAATAAAAAGGCTAAGTGAACACTTATTATGAATAGGAGAGTAACATGGTAACTCAACAAGGAATGATGTAAACACAAAATACATATAAGTATTTTCGCAAACACAAAATACAATGGTAGTATTTTCGCAAACATCTACCATTAAGAACTATCCCAATGGGGAAGCAGGCCTGTAGAAGTGAGGGACTTCAACAAGTACTAAAACAAGGCTCCATATCTTAAGATGTTAGATCTCTCGTGCTACATCTACTTCAAACTAAAGATCAAGAAACAAGTTTTATATTGGGATAAATTATTTTTATTCCATGCTAATATGCATACAATGTCATCAAAGGTCACATGTAACTGATTGGTGCGCTACTTATATTTGTCTCTATTGTTGTTTGCATACTCAAATCCGAGCTTTAGCTAGTTTTTTCTGTTGCTTGGCACGCTTTACAGATTCTTGGATATGTCGGTCATGCTCTCTAATTAATCGATCCACATCGATAGGTTTTGATGCAGCTAGAAGTGGATCAAAAGATTGGTTGTGTTCCAGGAAGTCAAAGAGAGTTGATTCTACGTACAGAAGTAGGCAATGATTCCATAGAGTCATCACCTTTTGCTTCAGACATTGTTTTTGTGTAACACATATCAATGCTATTTGATGTTGATGGACCTAAATAATTATCCTTCTTTCCTTCAGAGTCATGGTCATTCCCCTTAGCTGTTGATCCTTCTCAAGCATCGCACACGTAACAGCTTTGAGAATCATGGCCTCATGCTCTTTGAGTAAATCCTGAATTAATTTTGATGCAGCAGGTAATGGGCTTGACTGCTTCTTTTCCCTTGATATTTTGAATTTGTTCGTTCCTAATGGCTTCAGCTGGTGGAATTTCCCTTATACTTCTATCACGTGCATACTTCCGGTCCCTACTCCCCTTGATTTCTGTCATTTTTACATCTCGAGATTTTGCATCGATCTCTTTTCTGGGAGGGCATTTTGGCAGTCTTGAAGGATCACAAGCAAGTGGTTCTGTTGTGAAAAACTCACTTTGAAGAGCAAGAGCTGCAGTCCCTCGAAGCTCAGGTTCTATGGAAAGTAAAGTGTCCATTAGTCCTAAACCAGCAGAAGGAAGATCATGAAACATTGCTTGAGTTTGTCGTTCATGTTGAGAATATAATCAAATATTAAAAGTGTGTTCTATCTAACAGCTTAAGCTTTTAGATCAGATAGTCACACACTTCAATATGGTATCAAAGCAGGCCAAAGGTCCTGGGATCGAATCTCACTGCCACCAATTATCAAAAAGAATTTCCACGTGCTTGGACCATGAAAAAAAATCAGGCCAGCACGTGAGGGGGCGTGTTGAGAATATAATCAAATATTAAAAGTGTGTTCTATCTAACAGCTTAAGCTTTTAGATCAGATGGTCACACACTTCAATAGTTCATAAGGCATTTGTGGCTTAAATATCGATACATTAGGCAATTTGGAATTTTGCCAAAAATCATCAGATGCAGAACCGCAGAGCTCGAAGAATCTTATACAATTGCTCAACTTCTGTTGTACCGGGGTAATAGGTTTGCCAGTAAATAGTTCACCAAGTACACAACCAACACTCCATAAATCGACTCCTACTAGATAAAAATTTGATCCAAGCAAAAGTTCTGGAGGCCTATTCCAGAGTCACAATTTTGCTAGTTAAGGGCATGCTTTGTTCTGGATAAAAAATGTTGACAGCCCAAAATCTGCAATTTTCAAGATACCATCTTTATCAACTTACAGGTTAGAAGTAGTTACATCTCGATGCAAGATGCCACGGCTATGACAGTAATCAAGCCCTTTAAGCAGCTGGAACATGTAACATTTGATCTCAGGTTCAGAAAACTTGACACCTTGTTCTTGAAGTCCCTTGAGATCATATTCCATGCACTCAAAAACAAGGTACAAACTGCAAGACATTTTCGACTTGACTAAACCTTCCAACTTAATAATGTTAGGGTGATCGCCGAGCCTTCTCAATATGATGATCTCTCTCGCCATAAATTTGACACTCTGAGGATCAATATTGTCAAAACGAACCTTCTTCATAGCAACAACCTTATTTAGTATAGGAACTTCTTGATGTGTAAATTTAAGATTTGACTGTATTTGGTAGACCGAGGTAAGTAGAAGTATTTTCTACGGAACATTTATCATAGATTGATAATCAGATAGTGCCTCGATGAAATTTTTCAGTATTAATATCTACTAGGTATTTTGATAGACTAATTCAGTGCCAACAGACTTTACCGTGTAAAGATATGTCATCTGGGCCTAACTCAACCTCAAAAAATAGCTTATGAGGGGAGGATTGCCCAAGTCCATATAAGCAAACCACCAGTCCATTCCCCAATCAATGTGGGACTTTAACCCACTCTAACACCCCTTCACGCCCAGGGCCCAACTGGAGCGTGGACCGGCAACCCAAACGGGAATGTAGCTGGCTCTAATATGACACCTGTGAAGGTATATATGTCCTAGAGACAATCATTATTAGGGACAAATGTACTTGAACACATTCGTATTATTAATAAGATTAATATTTATGGCATTTGCGATTATTGAATTATTATTTGATTGTTTGTAATTATTCATTAATGTGCATCCCTTGAGCTTACGTTGTCATTAATAGAGTGAGATATTGATGATAGAGCATAACTCTAAAATAGCCTCGACTAATGATCATCAAGAATGAGATATCAATGATATGTTATAAGTCGACATGTGGTCTGCATCACATTCTTAGAGAATGTAGTATGTCTCACCTGCTACTAGTAATGGTTACTAGTGATGGACACATGGATACTTTTGGAAAGTATTGGTATACCCTGCTGATAAACTATTTGTTAGACATGTCTAGAGTATTATCATTGTGTGGGATATAAATTTCCTTTGACTTGAGGTCAATACGCACCTTGTTTACATAGTAATGTACTTTGACCCTGTCCTAAGCTTAAACTCCTTATAGGATAAGACACGGTTTGTGTTGGGTACATTATGATGTAAATTAAGGTGGTAATTGAGCCAAGAATAGGATTCATTCCTTGATTGGATATTCGATAAAGCACTCAACTTCTCAGTGATATTAGGTCGACCAAGTCATTGGCCAATGCAAGAGACATATTTAGAATATGGTCTAGTTGTCGACTAATATAGATGAGATAAAGTGATCAAGTCATTTGGATAGACACATGACAAATCCTAAGCTTGATCGAGTGTGTCGCGAATGAAAGAAATTTATCATCTCACATAAATGTTATGTTTGCTGGATTCATGTAAACGTACTTCACATATTGAGTTCGTCATACGGCGCAGTCTAGGAGTTCCGTATGGACCTTAATTGGATTAGTGTCGATATGTGAAGGCCTATAGGGTCACACTATATCGATTGTCTTTTCGGTCTAAGGGTGTATTGAGAGAATATTAAATATTCGATTTGGAATCAAAATATTTAAAATGATAATAACTATGAGATAATTTCTATTTGATGGAAATTATTTAATTAAATCAAAATTGGATTTTGGATATTAATGTGGTGAATATATATATATTAAATGAAAATGGGAAAAGGAATTTTACGTAAGGCGCCGTGGCGCCGACCAGGCAGTGGGCCCAGTCAGACTAGCCCACTGCACCTCGGTTTTTGGGCTAGGCTTAGTGCCCAATCCTAATTTGATGTTGACCTAATCCTTCCTATATAAACAACACTAAACCCCATAAGTTATACACACCAATTCTTATAATTAAATTCTAGACTTAGAGTCTAGGACAGAACTCTCTCAAACCTCTGCCAAGATTTCCTGGCTTTCTTGACAGAGGAATACATTATAGCATAGTGCTTGCAATCGAAGGGATAGTCGCGTGTAATCCCTAAGTAAAGACTCCAGATTTTATAACCTGTAAGTTCTTGTTCATGTTTTATGTTACATGTTTCGATTGTCATATAACTATACCAGAAGAAATTGTTGGGGTAAGTAGAATAAAATTTTAAACTTCCGATGTGCCTACTTATGTGTTTTGAATCCAACAAAACCCTACAGTGATATTAGAGCCCAGGCTGGTTCAATGGTTATATAACAATTGAATAACATAATAATATGTATTAAACATAAAGTTGGATTAAAACAAGGCTTCTTGAAATCCTACAAATCTTGGCTGAACAAAGTAGACCTTTTTATATCACCCTGAATTATCTCCTACACTAACTCGAGGAAGTCATTCCGCTCTAACTCGAACTAAGCCAAAAGTGCGGAGGCTTATTGCACGGTGCACGGCAAAGAACGGGTAAGAGCGGATGATGGTCGATATGTGCTTTATTGATAATGGTGGGTGATGATAAATGATCTGTGATTTGATCCCTAAATTGGATTTAGGGCTCGAACGATTTAAAAAAAAATCAACACAGAAACGTTTTGCCAGGACGTCGGCACCGTGGCCCTATGGTAGGGTGCCGCGACAATTGCTAAGGTTTCAAGGTGGCGGCGCGGCTCCATGGTGGAGCGTCGCGGCCTTAATGCTTCGTTTTTTTAATTTCGAGCTTTCTGGACATTAGGCGTCGCGGCTCCATGGTGGAGCGCCGCGACGCTAATGCATTGCAGAAGCAGAATTTTGGCTTCTGCCTTACTGGCTCCACGACTCTAATGATTAGCGCCCCGGTCCCATCGGTCCAAAAGAAAAAAATTCCAGAATGTTTAACCCACAATTATTATTATAAAATATCTTATTTGATAAGTATATTGTTTATGTGCTAAATGTCAAATTATTTGTCATTTAAATTACTAGAATAACGTCTGCAAATAACTGTCTGGGTAGGCGACACCCAGTATGTGTTTAAACCGCTTAATATCATGCTTGGGCAGGTGGTACCCAATAAGTGCTTAATAGACTTTGCATGATAATTAAGATGTTATATTTGATATAGCATACTAGAGTTGATCTTGGTTAAAACCCTGAATTAAAATATTCCCTAAAATTTTAATACAAGTCTCATTTGAAATGAACGTGTCGTCTGTTATAATTGATTGTAGTGCAAAATCCTTTTCGGCGAGATGAGTATTTATGCCACATCATTTTCTCTAAGTCTACGAGGACTCAGATTCTTTCATAGATGCATGTTAAATGTAGAAGTGGGTGGTAAACCTTTATGAGTATTTACACTACAATGTTTGCTCTATAAGGCAAAACTCACTTAGATACATAATTGCAGTTGTATAACGGGGTTGACTTGCTAGACTGTCTTGGCGCCATAGTGTCGGCTAAGCCGAGGGACGCAGATCGATTGTTTAGAAAATTAGATCAAACATGAGTTACAAATTGTTTGAAATTGGTTTAGAGACCTATCAGGTTGTGCTGTTGAAGTTATCAGCCACAACAAATGCGGAGATCGCATGAACCTGGATCATGGCCCATTATGACCATATTTGATATGAGTCCGTATTCTTCCATGGGGTCGAAGAGTATGTTAAAATAGTGGGAGCTAATTAAACTAAAGGCCATGTTAATTAGTTAACGAATGTATTAAATAGAAATTATATTAAAGTTTAATTTCAAGTCTATTTGTTTCTTCAGTCATATAAAATATTGAATCTATCACTGAAAATGTTGGTCGCTACAAACAAGTTGATTGGATCAAATTACCTTGACTGGTTAAGAAATCTGTGATTGGTGTTAAGACTAGAAAGAATTGAGTATGTGTTAGACACAGTGTTCCCCACAATCCCTGCTGAAGATTCTGCCGAGTATGCTCTGTTTGACAAGGTGGTTTATCAAAAATATCTAGACGATGCTACCTCGGCACAATGTGTAATGTTGTCCTCCATGACCTTGGAGTTACACAGGCAACATGAAAATATGGGCCCCAACGAAATGCTAGAACACTTGAAGAGTCTCTATGACTCACAGTCTCAGACAATGGAGTATGAACTATTGAGGGACCTTTTCAAGTGTAAGATGAACAATGGGGGTCAAGTGTTAGCACATGTTCTGAAGATGATTGGGCTGATAGAAATTTTGGCTTCGATTGGAACGAAGCTGCCTATAAATGTCTCTGTCAACCTGATCCTGAATTCACTTCCTGGTTCATTTGAGAATTTCATTGTGAACTTCAATATAAATGGGACCAAGGCAAGTCTTCCAGGGCTTCACAACATGTTAAAGACCTTTGAATCATTTACCTCTAAAGGTAAAGTCGTGCTCATGGTGGGCTCTTCTAGCAAGTTCAAACCCAAGGGTAGGAACATGCAGAAAAAGAAGGGTAAGACAGTTGTTACACCTACAGTTATGAAACCTAGAGAAGGTGTTCAGAAGAAGGCAAAAGTAGCTTCGGGTGTGTGCCTCAACTATAAGAAGAAGGGGCACTTGAAGAAGGACTGCACAACTCCAGGAGGAGGCAAAGCACTAGGTGCTCCTGGCTCTACTGGACAAGGTATGTTTGTCATTGAGATAAACATGTCTATAAATAACTCTCACTGCTGGGTATTGGATACCGCATGTGGCTCACACATTTATAATAATGTGCAGGGTCTGATTGACAACAGAAAGGTTGGACCTTGGGAGGTAGACCCGCGCGTTGGAAATGGAGCACGAGTAGATGCTGAATGTGTGAGAACTTATAAACTAGATTTGCCTTCAGACTTTTGTTTAGAACTAAATAATTGTTATTTTTTTTCCTCATTGATGAGGAATATTATTTCTATCCCAGTTTTAGACATTGAGGGGTTTTCCTCATTTATTGCCAATGGCAGTTATGTACTGTCTTTTAATAGTTTTGTTTGTGAAAATGCTCTGTTTGTGGATGATTTGTATGTTCTAAACTGTAGTCGTGAAATTTTCAATGTGCAAAACAAATGAGCTAAGATAAGTAATCCAAGAAACCCCACCTACTTATGGCACTGTAGACTTGGTCACATCAATGAATCAAGGATAGCAAGATTAAGAAAGTTAGACTACCTGAAACCGTTTGACTTGGAGTCCTATGGTAACTTTGAATCTTGCTTGAGAGGAAATATGACTAACAAGACACTTTCTGGGAAAGGGGTGCGAGCCAAAGAGGTACTTGAGCTGGTCCATACTGATGTATGTGGACCATTTTCAACTCAAGCTAATGGAGGCTTCTCTTACTTCATCACTTTTACAGATGATTTCACAAGGTTTGGGCATGTGTATCTTATGAATCACAAGTCCGAAGCCTTTGAGAAATTCAAGGAGTACAAGTCAGAAGTAGAGAAGCAACTTGAAACAAGTATCAAGACCCTTCGATCAGATCGAGGGGGTGAATACTTAAGTAAAGAATTTATGGATTACTTGAACCTTCATGGAGTCCAATCACAATGGACACCTCCTGGAACGCCACAGATGAATGGTGTTGCTGAAAGGAGAAATCGAACCCTATTAGATATGTTTAGATCCATGATGAGTTTCTCAGCTCTACCAACATACCTTTGGGGCTATGCATTGCAAAGCTCAATTTATATTTTGAACAGGGTTCCTTCAAAGTCAGTAGAGAAAACTCTATATGAGATATGGAATGGCAAGAAGCCAGCACTTAAACACATGCGACCCTGGGGGTGCCCTGCATATGTAAAGAAGATGCTTACTGACAAGTTGGAATCTAAAAGTGAGAAATATTATTTTGTGGGTAATCCAAAGAAAATTAAGGGATATTATTTCTATCTTCCTGGAGAACATAAGGTCATTGTTTCCAGAAATGCAACTTTCCTTGAAGAAGACTATGTCTACAAGGAACGGAGCTGCAATAAGATAGAACTTGAAGAAATTCAAGAACCACAAGATAACACAGAAGTTGAACCTTTGTCAAAAGACCTAGACAAGGATTCAGTGGGAGTATTTTGTGAAGATTGGGTACTTAGAGTACGCCCTTCACCGATTGGTGGGATTCTTTGTGAGAGATAGTGCAGAAATGCAAGGCTCTCATACACAACCAATGGAAGATGATACAATGGTTGTACATCATTCCATTCAGGAAATACATGAAAATGACATTCCTGAAAGCTCTATAGGTGATGGATTGTCCAGCACACAAAGACCTTCTCACAATCAGAATGCAACAAACACTGAAACGCAGAATAATCAACTCTGTAGGACCACTAGGACTCATCGTCCGCCTGAAAGACTTAATCTCCTTGTTGAAACACACAATGAGATAGATATTCCTGATGACGATGAACCTACAACCTACAACAAAACTATGTTAGACATTGATTTGCAGAGATGGCAAGAAGCCATGAAATCTGAGATGGGCTTGATGTACATCAATCATGTTTGGAACTTGGTTGATTTTCCAACAGGGGTTAGACCCATATGATGCAAATGGGTCTTCAAGAAGAAGATTGATGCATATGGCAAGATACAGACTTATAAGGCAAGATTGGTGGCTAAAGGTTATAATCAACGGCCTAGGGTCGATTATGATGAAACCTTTTCACATGTTGCGAAAATTAAGTCTATTCAGATTTTTCTTGCAATAACCATATACTATGATTATGACATTTGGCAAATGGTTGTTAAAATTGCTTTCCTCAGTGGTAACCTAATTGAGGAGGTGTATATGATACAACCTGAGGGTTTTATATCCAAGACTAATCCCAAAGCAGTATGCAAGCTACATAAGTCTATTTATGGACTTAAGCAAGCTTCAAGGAGTTTGAATATTTTCTTTGACAAAACAGTCAAATCGTTTGACTTTGGTAGAAGCAAAGACGATCCCTGCATTTATAGTAAGCGCAAGGAAGGGAGTATTGTCTTCATTATTATATATGTAGATGACATATTAATAATGGAAGATAATAAGACTCTCATGTAATTAGTCAAGGAATGGTTATCCAACACCTTCATGATGAAGGACTTGGGTGAAACTTACTACATTCTTGGAATTAAGATCTATAGAGATATACCTAATAGATTGTTGGGGCTGTCACAGTCCATATACATAGACAAAGTGCTAAGACGATTCTCTATGGAAAACTCCAATAAGGGAAGTCTTCCTATAGGTCAAGACATCAAGTTATTAAAGAAGCATAGTCCTTCTACTGTTACAGAACTTGAACGAATGAAAAGAATCCTATATGCTTCAGCTATAGGATCTATCATGTATGCCATGACCTGTACGAGGCCAGATATGGCCTATGCACTTAGTATGACTTGCAAATTCCAGCAGAATCCTGGGAAAGAACATTGGAAATCAGTCAAGAGTATTCTTAAGTATCTTAGACGAACTAAAGAATATTTCTTAGTCTATGGTGGACAAGAGAAGCTAGTGTGTACTAGGTACACTGATGCTAGCTTCCAGACAGATCTTGATGACTTCAAATCTAATATGGATATTCCTTTATTTTCAATGTCGGAATAGTGAGTTGGAAAAGTTTCAAGCAAGTTACAACTTCTTATTCGACAACTGAAGCCGAGTACATTACTGGATCGGAAGCTGGTAAAGAAGTTGTCGCGATATCTGAGTTCCTGAAGGAACTAGGGGTTTTTCCAAGTGCTACTTGTCCAATAACAATTTATTATGACAACACTGGTGCGATTGCGCAAGCTATGAAACCAAGATCAATAAACAGAAACAAGCATATACCGAGGAAATACCACATACTCAGGGAGATGGTGGAAACTGAAGAAATAAGATTAGACTATGTTCCCATAGATAATAATCTAGCTAACCCGTTTACTAAACCATTAATCTTAGTTAAGCATAATGGTCATTTTGAAAACATGGGTATTAGATACATCGGAGATTGGCTCTAGGCCAAGTGGGAGATTAAAAGTATGTATGTCCTAGAGACAATCATTATTAGGGACAAATGTACTTGAACACATTCGTATTATTAATAAGATTAATATTTATGGCATTTGCGATTATTTTATTATTATTTGATTGTTTGTAATTGTTCATTAATGTGCATCCCTTGAGCTTACGTTGTCATTAATAGAGTGAGATATTGATGATAGAGCGTAACTCTAAAATAGCCTCGACTAATGATCATCAAGAATAGGATATCGATGATATGTTATAAGTCGACATGTGGTCTGCATCACATTCTTAGAGAATGTAGTATGTCTCACCTGCTACTAGTAATGGTTACTAGTGATGGACACATGGATACTTTTGAAAAGTATTGGTATACCCTGCTGATAAACTATTTGTTAGACATGTCTAGAGTATTATCATTGTGTGGGATATAAATTTCCTTTGACTTGAGGTCAATACGCACCTTGTTTACATAGTAATGTACTTTGACCCTGTCCTAAGCTTAAACTCCTTATACGATAAGACACGGTTTGTGTTGGGTACATTATGATGTAAATTAAGGTGGTAATTGAGCCAAAAATAGAATTCATTCCTCGATTGGATATTCGAGAAAGCACTCAACTTCTCAGTGATATTAGGTCGACCAAGTCATTGGCCAATGCAAGAGACATATTTAGAATATGGTCTAGTTGTCGACTAGTATAGATGAGATAAAGTGATCAAGTCATTTGGATAGACACATGACAAATCCTAAGCTTGATCGAGTGTGTCGCGAATGAAAGAAATTTATCATCTCACATAAAGGTTATGTTTGTTGGATTCATGTAAACGTACTTCACATATTGAGTTCATCATACGGCGCAGTCTAGGAGTTCCGTATGGACCTTAATTGGATTAGTGTCGATATGTGAAGGCCTATAGGGTCACACTATATCGATTGTCTTTTCGGTCTAAGGGTGTATTGAGAGAATATTAAATATTCGATTTGGAATCGAAATATTTAAAATGATAAGAACTATGGGATAATTTCTATTTGATGGAAATTATTTAATTAAATCAAAATTAGATTTTGGATATTAATGTGGTGAATATATATATTAAATGAAAATGGGAAAACGAATTTTACGTAAGGCGCCGCGGCGCCTACTAGGCTGAGCTGCGGCGCCGACCCGACAGTGGGCCCAGTCAGACTGGCCCACTGCACCTAAGTTTTTGGGCTAGGCTTTGAGCCTAACCCTAATCTGATGTTGACCTAATCCTCCCTATATAAATAGCACTACACCACATAAGTTATACACACCAATTCTTATAATTAAATTCTAGACTTAGAGTCTAGAATAGAACTCTCTCAAACCTCTGCAAAGATTTCTTGGCTTTCTTGACAAAGGAATACACCATAGCATAGTGCTTGCAGTCGAAGGGACAATCGCGTGTAATCCCTAAGTAAAGACTTCAGATTTTATAACCTGTAAGTTTTTGTTCATGTTTTATGTTACATGTTTCGATTGTCATATAATCATACCAGAAGAATTGTTGGGGTAAGTAGACCAAAATTTTAAACTTCCGCTGTGCCTACTTATGTGTTTTGAACCCAACAAAACCCTACAACCTGGGCCTAACTCAACCTCAAAAGCTAGCTTATGAGGGAAGGATTGACCAACTCCACCAGTCCATTCCCAATCAATGTGGGCCTTTAACCCACTCTAACAGGAAGCACGTTCTCTCTTCATCTTTTTAGACGCTTCACCATCTTCTGCACCAAAATTTTATTATTTTCAACCATATCATTATTCTATTTCTCCCAATTAGAAAGCGAAGTATTAAAAAACTACTCCAGTTCCATTCATGATTGTGGTCACAAGAACTATTATGTCATTTGTTGAAAATCAAGAGAATCACTAATATATTACTTAAGATAATGTTAATAGTTATCATATAACTAAAATCGCAACAATTAGAATGCTTGCTCTATTCATGTAAATCGAAATTCCTGTATAAGGAGGGTAGGGATAGTTTTTATGATAAGTTCAGCTGATGAGAATGTTGAGAACAAATTTGGCATGTTTTTAATCACCACAATAAGAATCCTCTCTTTTCAACCTATTTCGCGGTTACAAACATACGCAGAAGATTAAGCAACCATTTCCATTAATTAAACACAGCCTTGCCAATCAAATCAAGAAGAAGAACAACATTTAGAATCTGATAGATTATGGAAATAATTTATATTTAAGTGTAAATATTCTTAGAATATTCTACCATAATTGTAGCCTAAATTAAAGCTTGTAAACATGTATATAATATTACATTATGGAATGAACCGATTACGGAAAATATTTCATTCATGTTATCAAGAGCCAAAAATTAACCCTAGCCCTAAATTACCATAACCAACCGGCCGACCGCCACCCCCACCCGTCGGAACCCTAGTCCGACAACCCCAAATAATTTTTCCCTCTTTCATTGATTTTTCAAGATAACAAGATTTCTCGTGCGGTTTATCTAGAAAATCAATTCACCAATGTCAAATTGGATGATTTTCCAAACGTCTCCGCATATTTTCAAGAGTTAAAAAATGTTTGCTGACCAACTATCCAACGTTTGTGCACCAGTGACAAATCAAAGGTTAGTTCTCCAATTAATTGCGGGTTTGAATGAACAATATGATAGAGTTGCTACGTTCATTCAACAAAGTAATCCATTACCACCATTATATGAGGCTCGTTCGAAGTCGATTCTTGAAGAAACTCGAAAACTAAAACAGGCGGCGACGGCGACAAACAATGCCGCCACCGCCCTCCTTTCCCCCAACGCTTCTACCGATGATTTTGACCCTCAAAATTTTGGTTCGGGTAGTGGTTCAAATCGCAACAACAATGGAGCAAAATGGGTCAAAATTGCAACAACAATAAAGGAAAAATAATGATGGAAGGGGGCGGGGCCGTGGTGGCTGGAGCCACTCCAGCGGAGGCAGTAGCCGCGAGCAGCATGGGCAGAAATGACCCCATTGGCAGCCGCAACAGTACAACGGCATCGGGCAGTGGGGCCAGTTCCCACCGTAGGGCTGGAACTCGCAACAGTGGGGCCCTCCCTACCCGTACCCCACAGCTCAGTGGCCCAGGACCAACACATCGACCTAACAACCCGGGATCCTTGGCAACCGTCCACAATAAGCATTTTCAGCCTATGGACCATCTTCTTCGAGTTATGCTCCAAAGGACATCGAGCAAGCCATGAACAATATGACTCTCAATGTTCCCGATGACACATGGTACACGGACACAGGGGCAACCTCACATCTGACGGCATCTCAAGGTATTCTCTCATCTTATTTTAATATGAGTAGTAATAAAAATATTATGATTGGCAGTGGACATGAAATTCCAATTCGTGGTATTGGGAAATTAAACCTTCATCCACTTACCCTTCTTTACAATTAAATAATGTCCTACATGCACCCAAACTTATTAAAAACTTGGTATCTGTGCATCGGTTCACCACTGACAATAATGTTTCTGTTGAATTTGATCCTTTTGGATTTTCTGTGAAGGACATTCAGACGAGGATGCCACTAATGAGATGTACTAGCACTGGGGATTTGTATCCCATCACCACTACCACCAACAACCAAGCCACCTCTCCATCAACTTTTGCAGTTCTTTCTCATACGTAATGACATAATCGTCTGGGACACCTGGGAGCACATGTGTTAAATTCTCTTAGAAAGAATAAATTTATTGCTAGTAAACAATCTTTGGGTTCTCATGTTTGTCAGTCTTGTAGTTTTGGGAAACATGTTAAATTACATTTCTCTTTATCTACTTCAAACACTAGTATGCCATTGGATATCATGCATAGTGACTTATGGACATCCCCAATTTTAAGTTCGGCAGGTCACAAGTATTGCATGCTTATTTTGGATGATTACTCTAATTTTCTATGGATATTTCCCATTGGAAAAAAATCACAGGTTCACACTATTTTTATGCAATTTAGTACTTTCATCCAAACCCAAATTTGAGAAGTATATGTTTTCAATGGGAGGGAATTCATAAATGACCAATTTATGGAGTTTTGTCACAAAAAATGATATGTCATTTCGTCTCTCGTGTCCGCATACTTCACCTCAAAATGGGAAAGCTGAATGAAAAATACGAATAATCAATAATTTAATTCGCACACTTCTTGTCTATTCGTCCATACCACTATCATTTTGGCATCATGCTCTTCAAATGACCACATATCTCTTAAACATTCTCCCTAACAAGTTACTTTCAAACCTATCACCCACACAAATTCTTTATCATCATATTCCTTCCTACACATATTTGAGGGTTTTTGGGTGTTTGTGTTATCCACTTTTTCCTTCCACAACCATAAACAAACTTCAAGCCCATTCCACTCAGTGTGTATTTTTGGGATACCCACAAAATCATAGGAGCTATAAGTGTTATGATATGTCTAGTGGAAAAATTATCATCTCTCGTCACGTTGTTTTCGATGAGTCCAAATTCCCATTTGCCAACATACACACGCCTTCCCCGCTTTTTTAACGACGGGCTACATCCAATATTTCAATATCATTTAAACAACCCATCTCCACAAGCCCAAATGAGGTAGCCCATTGCAACCTCCTAGCCGAACTAGGCCAGCCCAAATGAGGGAGCCCACTGCTCTCTCACCATCAGCCATGGCTTAGTCCAGTTACTGAACCACGTCAGCCCAAATGAGGGAGCCCACTGCTCCCTCTTCCTCTTCACCAAATCGGGTGCCTGGCCCAATACCTCAAGCTCAATGAGGGAGCCTACTGCTCCTGCGGTCCAGTGGCAGGCCAGGCCCAATACTCACCCGATCGAGAATCAAACCCATAACCATCCATTGCCCCAGCAGTCTATTTCGGCTCCACCCCGGTCTATTGAAATCCATGCCATGCATGAGATTTTTTGGTCTAAGCGTCATTTTAATCTAACATCCTCTGTCCAACCATGTTATATAAAATTGATGCTCTTATTAAAAATAAAACGTGGAGTTGGTGCCCCGTCCGTCTAATGTAAACATAATACGCTCTATGTGGATTTTTTATCATAAAAATAAATCTAATGGTTCATTTGAGAGGCACAAAGCTCGTCTTGTTAGTGATGGCAGGTCTCAGCAGGGTGGAGTGAATTGTGATGAAACTTTTAGCACAGTGGTTAAACCGGCAACTATCCGGACAGTTCTCAGTCTGGCTTTGTCAAAATCATGGTCCATTCATCAGTTGGACGTAAAGAATGCATTTTACACGGTCACCTACAGGAAACAGTTTACATGCACCAACCTTTGGGGTTCCGAGATCCTATTCATCCTGATTATGTTTGCTTGTTGAAGAAATCTTTATATGGGCTCAAATAAGCCCCCCGAGCATGGTATAACATGTTTGCTGGATTTGTTTCCACACTAGAATTCTCACATAGCAAATCCGATCAGTCTTTGTTCATTTATCAGAAAGGGAATGACATGACATACCTTTTTCTCTATGATGATGACATCATCCTCACAACGTCATCTGTCTCTCTTCGCCAGTCAATTATTTCCCTTCTTGCATCTGAATTTTCTATGAAGGATTTGGGTCATTTGAACTATTTTTTGGGTATTGCTGTACTCAACATACATGTGGTCTATTTCTTTGCCAAAGAAATATGCCGAGGAGATAATTGACAAAGCCGACATGTCTTCATGTAAGTCGTCACCTACACTGGTGGATACCAAGGCTCAGTTGAGTAACTCTTTAGGGTCTCCATACGGTGATCCGACACATTACCACAGTTTGGCAGGGGCATTACCGTATCTCACTATTACGAGACTGGATATCTCATATGCTATTCACCAGGTATGTTTACATATGCATGACCCGAATGAGGAATATATGGGTTCTCTCAAACGAATTCTGCGGTATATTCAGGGTACTCTTGATTTTGTCTTACATTTGTACAAGTCAGCCATCTCCGATCTCACGTATTATACCGATGCTGATTGAGGTGGATGCCCGGATACCAGACGCTCCACCTCTGGTTATTGTGTATTTCTCGGAGATAATTTGATCTCATGGTCGTCCAAACGCCAACCCACTGTCTGTCGGTCTAGTGCTGAAGATGAATATAGAGGGGTAGCGAATGTTGTCTCTGAATCATGTTGGCTCTGTAATCTGTTATTGGAGCTTCATTGTCCAATCAAAAAGGCAATCGTGATTTATTGTGATAATGTGAGTGCGATATATCTGTCAGGAAACCCCGTACAACATCAACGCACTAAACATATAGAGATGTATATTTTATTTGTCCGTAAAAAGGTTGCACGTGGACAAGTTTGTGTTCCCCATGTCCCGACTCGCTATCAGATAGCCGATATATTCACAAAAGGTCTTCCGCGGATACTCTTTAATGACTTCATGGACAGTCTTAGCGTACGAGAACCTCCCGCTAAAACTGCGGGGGAATGATAGATTATGAAAATAATATCATTGTAAATAATTTATATTTAGGTGTAAATATTCTTAACATATTATTAGTAGATTCTATCATAATTTTAGCCTAAATTAAGGCTTGTAAACTTATATATAATGTTACATTATGAAATGAAAGGATTACGGAAATTATTTCGTTCAGAATCTATGACCAAAAAGAAGAGAAAACAATCTACTAGTAATACATTTGCTGTCCTCTCAAAACACGTGTATTAGCCGGTGTAAATTTTGGAACAAGGAAAGTTTTTTTAATCCCTCTTTGCTATCTGCTAGTTGATCTGTACAGTGCAGTCTAATCATTTGGATCTCCTTTGCAATACCCCCACCAGCGATTGCCACCATCAGCAGCTCCGGGTTCCACTGCATTCACATTATCGCCTACCCTATTTACGTCATTACCTTGTTGATTCTCATTCTTACCCCCAGGTTCTCCCTCTGGCACAACAATATGACAAAGAAGAGTTAAGAGAAGTCTCCCAAACTAACTCTTACGTTTAGAAAAATCCATGAATGCATGCGTTTCCTAGACATTCTAGACCAACATAGAGTTTTAAGTTTTATTCATGCAAACGTCGATGAACAAATGGGGCAAGCATTACAATAGAGGCACAGTCCCCATGTATACCTACGATGCGTTAATTTATTCATTGACATAAGTTGAACGAAAGTACCTCCGGCTGCAACATTGTCATTTCCTTGCCTTCCAGCACCTGGTACATTATCTGCCCTGACAGCTGGCTTAGGTGCAGCTGCCCTCTGCATTCCTTGTGAAAGCCATCGTACCAAAGGTGCAAGAGCTCCAGTTTGATATCGATAATGACCAACGGGAAATGTAAGGTACGACGTAGTGAAGAACCCAAAAAAAAAGACATGTATTTCAATGAACACAATAGTAAGTCTTCTCTCTTTCATAGGCAATTCAACCAGAATGCAAATTATATAATTTCATCATTAAAAAAAACTAAGAAACAAAAAGTATGGAGGTATTATAGCATTAAAGACACTTATTCAAATTGGTTACTGTGGTACGCAAACATATCTAATGGGGCCAGTAAACTAGCATAAATGATCGGGAGAAAAGCTAGAAAATTCACCTTTAAGACAATGAACACTTTGCTTTAGCTATCCACAATGGAACTAAAAGAGATTGGAAGGACACAAAAAGCACCAAAAAACTATGCCCAAGATAGGAAACCAAGGAAATGGGAATATGATAGACTATAAAAAGCAACTGAAAATCTGAATGCTATTTAGGAGAACAATACAAATGGAAAACCAATATACGGCCAACTTAGCTGCTTTTTTTTCAACGAAAAAGGGAGCTTTCTTGTTATCTTTTAGGATATCCACATTCTCATTCATACAGGTTATGTTAACAGTATCTATGTATTAATTTTATCCCCAAATTGGTTACTGAATAATCTCTCCTTTGCAGAACTTGACACATCCAACAGCTGTCTAAGACCAAATTGTTGATACTCATTAAATAAAACAAATAAATGAAATGAAATTAAGAAGTGATGATAATTGACAAATGTTTACAGGTAGACAAGTGAAGCTAAAAACACAAGCAGAACAAGCCTCTGTCTTAATCCATCTTGATTGAACAAAAAATCACTGCAGCCAGCTTCAAAATAAGCAAGAGATCTTAGCTGAAATGCAATTTGAACAGCTATTTGTCGTTGAGGTCCATGCAAGAGATGTAGTGGAATACTAGGTCCACTGTCAAGAGCAGCCGTGCTTTTTTCTTTTAGAAAGGAGAGATTAATAACACTCTTCCAATTCTCCCCGTTTAAGCACTCACCATCGGGTCTTCATGTTTTGTCAGACTAGAGAGGGAAATGAAAGGAAAAAAGATATTAATAACATGGCATGCAATTGATTGGATATCTAACTACTAGTTGCCAGGTTACATAAATAACCCTTAATAGATACATTAACTAATACTTAAATACAATACTTATCAAGGAGAAGTACAAGGCCTTGGATGTTACTTATCCTGAATAAACCTAATGAAATTTTTGAATTTGCTTGCTTTTGATGTATCAAGCATTCAACATTCTCTATTTGCAAACCATTAATTATGCCTCGAACATTGTTAGGAGTCTCTTCCTTCATTTCGTAAGCTTGCTAGCTTACCCCACGTCGGAGGCTGTTATATGTCAATCTACATGGACTAGCTAAACATGTGCTGAATCACTCCATGTGTTAAAAGGAAATCTATCTTATCTAGGGAAGGACAAAAACGGGGTGGGGTGGAATGAGGTAAAAGCTTATCCCACCTGGTGTTTACACCAGAAAAAAGATGTTCTTTTACTTTTGCAGAGCCACGAAATGCTATCTTTTAGATGTTATCTAAATGTCGGATTCTTTATCACATAAATTTTAGAATTCGGGGTATGGATCCGAGTGCAGATAGGGGTGCTGGGATACAACCAATAAATGTATATTACGACATAGAAACTATATATCTCGATTAATTAAAGTCATTGAGCTAAAACTAGTAAAAATTAAATCTTTATAAACACCTAATATTTTGCGTTGGAGTAAATTGCTACCATGTGATCAGGAGGTCATGGATTCAAGCCGTAGAAACAACCTCTGGCAAAAATGCAAGGTAAGGCTGTGTACAACAGACTCTTGTGGTCCGGCCCTTCTCCGGACCCCGCGCATAGCGGGAGCTTAGTGCACTGGGCTGCCCTTTATATCTCGTGCAATAGCATGAGATTCTGATATTTTATATAACTATATATGTATGACATAAACCCAAAAATCAAACCAACTATCCAGTTAATTTGTATTTCTTGGTTATAGCTGTAGTCAAAGCACCCAAGGTAAGTTAACCAAATCCGGTGTTGAATCCCACACCCATGTCATGTGGACATGGATGCGGCAAGGATTTTGAAGAGTTCGAGCTACATAGAACTACATTGTAGATTGAGATGTAGAAATTATAAATTGTCTATCCAATGTTGAGTCTTTCTTGGTTTTCTTAATGTATTGATGCGTCGATGATTGTTTTTTCTTCATATTCGAGGACGCAGTTCCATTTGGAATATGCTTTTTTCTTATGTTGCACCCTTTACTATAGCCATGATGTAGTAGGTAATTGGAGATTGGTCATTAGTTACATTTGAATACTGGTTGGGATTTAAAATCGATTTTGCACATTGAAGAGAAGGAAATCTCAGAACAGCCTGATACTGATTCGGATTTAAGACCCAAAAAATAGCTCAGTTAGCACTATCCAATATCCATCCCACTTAACTCACATTTTTTTAATGTTTTCTTTTTTTTACTTATGTTTAATCATACAAAATAAGATTAGAACTAGATCTAAGTTTGTCCAAATTGCTTGTATCATTCTTCATTTTGATTTAATACAAGAGTATCCTTATCAAATTAAATAAATTTCTCTTTATCCAAGTATCCAACTAACAATTCCATCTTTGGAATAAGATTTTTCATCAAATCCTCCTTCCCATTCAATCTGGTTTTATGGTTGGGTACATCAAGTCAAGATTAATGGAGTGTAATTTCGAAGAGTTAGTTGGAAAGATGCTTCTCTGTTATGAACTTGACTGCACCTCTTATGACAATGCCTAAATTTTGAAGGATTACAAATCTTGGTCCATGTCTAACAATACCTGAAAGATAGAATAATTTTCCTTGGAATTCCTTTCATTATTCACAATATATATATAGTTGTATAGAGGTTGATTCCTAATACAATACGAATCCTAACTTACCTTAAATGGTTGATTCCTAATACAATAAGGATCCTAAGTTACCTTAAATATACATCTATCATAATTACAAAATATACGGTGAATATTTGGAGAATATTCGCTAATACTCCCCCTCAGACGGAGCGGGAGGAGGCCGAACGCTAAGGCTGGATCGGAAGTCGGTGAAGATCTGTTTCGGTAGTACCTTTGTGAAAATATCTGCATACTGATAGGAGGAAGGCACGTGTAATATTTTGACCTGACCAAGGGCAACCTTCTCTCGTACAAAGTGGATATCCATCTCAATATGTTTAGTACGCTGATGTTGGACCGAATTGTGAGACATGTAGATGACAGATATGTTGTCACAATAGACTATAGACGCCTTTCGCAGTGGACACTGGAGCTCTAAAAGAAGATTTTGGAGCCAACAGATTTCAACAACGACATTAGCAACTCCGCGATATTTTGCTTCAGCACTCGAACGGGATAGCGTAGCCTGCCGCTTGGCGGACCATGAGATAAGATTGTCCCCAAAAAATACACAGTAGTTTGAGGTGGAGCGACGCGTGTCTGGGCATCTTGCTCAATCTGCATCCGTGCAAGAGAGCAACTTGGTTGGGGCAGAGGAGTAAAGATGTAATCCAAAGTCCAGTGTGCCCTTAACTTATCTGATAATACGTTTGAGGGCCGCAAAATGGGACTCTCGGGGGTCGTGCATAAACAGACACACCTGCTGAACGACATATGCAATATCAGGCCTAGTGAAGGTAAGATACTGAAGGGCACCTGCAAGGCTCTGATATAGACTAGGATCAGACACTGGTGCACCGTCATTAGTACTGAGCTTGGATTTCGAGTCAACCGGAGTTGGCATAATTTTACAATTTCCCATCTTAGCCCTATAGACTATTTCTTCTGCATATTTACACTGACACAAAAACATAGTGGTTGCAGATCTGGTAACTGATATACCCAAAAAATAACTCAGCTTGCCCAAGTCAGTCATAGCAAATTCAGTTTTGAGTAGAGCAATGATTTCATTCTTCAAACCATCAGAGGAGGCAGTAAGAACAATGTCATCGGCATATAATAACAAATAAGCAGTGCTGCTACCTCGATGAAAAGTGAAGAGAGAGTTATCACACCTGCTACATATAAAACTGATCTGCAGAAGATACCTGGCAAAACGATCATACCAAGCGCGGGGTGCCTGTTTCAATCCATACAATGACTTCTTGAGACGACATACAAACTGCGGAACTCCCGGATGAACAAATCCAGGAGGCTGATGCATGTACACAGTTTCTTTCAAATCCCCATGAAGAAACGCATTCTTGACATCAAGCTGATGAATCGGCCAATGCATGCCCATATCAATACTGAGAACAGTCCGAATAGTGGCCGATTTAACAACCGGACTGAATGTCTCACCACAATCAATACCCTCCTACTGATTAGTGTCATTTGCAACTAGTCTTGCCTTATACCGCTCCAAGTCACCACTGTCTCTGAACTTGTGATGAAATAGCCACATACACCGTATAACATTCACACCGTCTGGTCTAGGTACCAAATCCCAAGTGTTCTGCTTGGTTAAAGCGTTTAACTCATCGCACATGGCTGCATTCCAATTAGGGTCCAGTTTTGCTATTTTTGGATTTTTTCGAATGGGTGATAAGGTTTGTGTGGAGAGGTTGAAGTGAACCTTGGGTTTGAAGATCCCGTGTTATGCACGAGTCTCCATGCGATGGGTAGGCAGCAGTGGGAGGTCCGGACCGGGGAGGTTCGGGTGTTGTTGTTTACGGGACGGGGAGGCAGCGGTCTTTGCCGGACTTGGAGGCTGCAGGTTTACGGGTTATGGACCGGGGAGCAGCGAGCTTTGCCGGCGGGGCGAAGACTTGACCGGAGGACGGGTATGTTGGTGGGGTGTTCGACCGAGAGCAGTGCCTGGTTGGGTTGGTGCCGGACAGTGGCGGGGACGAGGCTGTATGCTCTGTCGGAACAGTGGTCTACTAGTGGTATAGAGATTGGATAGCCGGGGACAGATTCGGTTCATCGAGAAAGATATAATCGGAGGTCTGAAATTTTTGGAGATTTGAAAAAGGAAAGGTCGTCTCGTCAAAGGTGACGTGACGGGAGACGATGATTTTGTGAGTGGTAATGTCATAGCACAGGTAGCCCCGATGAGTAGGAGAGAGACCAACGAAGACACAATGCACGGTGCGAGGGGAAAGTTTGTGAGGTACAGTGGAGGCTATGTTGGGGTAGCATAAGCAGCCGAAAATACGGAGATGGTCATAGGATGGGAACCTACGGTATAAGATTTCGGTAGGGGTCTTGTTTTGGAGAGTGCTAGTTGGTGAAATATTAATAAGGGATTCTACCATTTTAACAACATAGACCCAAAAGGCGTTGGAAGACAGGCATGAAACAGAAGGGTGTGAACCATGTTATTGATGATACGTATAATTCGTTTAGCCTTTCTGTTTTGGGAGGAAGTGTAGGGACAGGAAAAATGGAAAACCATGCCTTGTTTAGAGCAGAAATTGTGAAAAGCCGAGTTATTAAATTCACGTCCATTATCACATTGGAATGATTTGACTGATTTTTCAAACTTTGTTTTAATGAATTTTTGAAACTCAAGGAATTTGGCAAACACTTCAAATTTGAATTTCAGTGGGTAAATCCAGACAAAGTGTGAAAAATCATCTAAAAATACTAGATAAAATTTGTGGCCCAAAGAGCTAACAGTCGGAGATGTCCATAAATCAGCATGAACAATATCAAAAGGAGAAAAAGTAACACTGTTGGATGACATAAATGGAAGACGAGTATGTTTGCCGAGCGGGCAAGATAAACAGTGTTGGGCAAGTTTTCCATTATTACATTGAATACGCTTAGTAGTCCTAAGAAAAGTAAAAATTGGGTCTCCGGGGTGTCCGAGTCTGTTGTGCCAAGTTTAGGAAGAGATAGCCGCAAGGGATAGATGTGCTTGCGGTCTGACAGCGGAAGATTAAGTTAAGGGGTAGAGGTCTCCCACACTATTGCAGCGCGTAAGAATTTTCCCCGTATTGAGTTCCTTCACAGAAAAACCAAAAGGGTCAAATTCGACAGACACATAATTATTGCGAGTGAATTTTCTAACAGAGATTAAGTTTTTAATGTTGTTAGGGGTGTATAGGATGTGGTTTAGAGAGAAAGGTGGGTGGGGATGTTTGGTGTGTGTGTTACCGTAACCTTCAATTGGAATGCGATGACCATTGCCGACAGTAATAAATTGAGGACACTTTAACCGAAGTAGTTGAGATAAGTTACCTGATGACCGGGTGAGGTGAGAAGTGTCTCCGGTGTCCATGTACCAATTTTTGTCGGGCTGTTGAAGGTTGACGGTGCTGAAGGCCTGGCCCAAATCAGTGGAGGCCAGGTTGCTGCTGCTGCGGGTGGGCCTGCTGCTGCTGCGGGTGGGCCTGCCTGTTGGCTGAGGCAGAGCCCAATAGGCCACTGGACCAAGCAGGCTGCTGGAACTGGGCCGCTGCAGTTGGGTAAGGACAGGCAGGTGAGGCCTAGTTCCCATTATTGGGCCAGGTTGGCGGTCCAGCCCACTGGAAATAGGCAGGAGATGGGTCTGGCTGCTGGTTGCGTTGGCCCTTGCCTTTGTTATTATTGTCGCGACCTCTGCCGCCTCGCCCTCCACCACGGGACTGCTGCTGGTGGTGGTCTTGCGGTGGTGGCGGGGTGGTGTTGGTCGCCGGTGGTGCCATCACGTCAATGGCTAACGCCTTTTGATTATGCTCCTCTTGTTTAACACATCGAGTTTCTTCCAACAATAGTTGTGAACGTGCCTTGGTGAAGCTTGGTAGTGGGTCGGCCTGTTGAATCATCGTTGCAAGTGTATCGTATTCACCTTTCGGTAAACCAGCAACTAATTGAAGTACCATCTTGGTTTCAGAAACAGATGTCCTGATGTTGGAAAGTTGGTCGGCTATGAGTTTCAGTTGTTTGCAATATTCAGACATGTTAAAAATCTCGAGGCGCGTATTGTTGAATTGTTCTTCCAAATACACGGCCCGAGTATTTTTATTGTCCTGAAAGATTTCTTTCAACCGTACCCAAAGGTCAAGTGCTGTGGCACCTGTTTTCATGATAGTACACAACAAGTCTTTTGAGATGGTGCCGTATATCCACTGTTTGACGATGGCGTCGTGGCACCTATTTTCATGATAGTACACAACAAGTCTTTTGAGATGGTGCCATATATCCACTGTTTGACGTTGGCGTCAAGGCGACGCCATGTTGATTCGGCAATATCGGTGGGACGAGGAACAGAGTCATCAATGTGGTCGAGCACGTTGTACGCACATGCATGAATATGGAACAGTTCTGTCCACATGGAATATTGACAGTCTTCTTGGTCAAGAATTATAGGGATAGAGTTCTTGATGTTTGTAACGGCGAAAGTCGGGTGAAAAGAAGATGATGATCGTTGAGACGGGTTGTCAAAAGTGCCAGTGGAGGAACCGGAATTTGTAGGGGAATACATGGTGGCTGCCGGCTTGCCGTCGACCGAAGGGAAAAAAATCGAGGGGGGGGGGGGGGGTCAGCGGCTATTTGAGAGAGAGAGGGATTAGGTTTAGGCTCTTGATACCATGAAAGATAGAATAATTTCCCTTGGAGATTTCTTTCATTATTCACAATATATATATAGTTGTACAGAGGTTGATTCCTAATACAATACGAATCCTAACTTACCTTAGATGGTTGATTCCTAATACAATAAAAATCCTAAGTTACCTTAAATATGCATCTATCATAATTACAAAATATACGAAGAATATTCGCTAATAATACCGTCATCCGAGTTGTGGCCCATTCATGTCAAAAGGATTTACCGGCCCATAGCACGGGCCGATTAACACTTCTGGCTAGAGATTGAAAGCGTGGTAACTAAAGTTGCCACAGCCTAGTATATTCCCTCTCCCTTAAAAACCATCTAAGAGAGTAAAACAAAAAGAAAGAGAATAGTGACAAGAAAGGACGAGGCTTACCCGTCACAGACCATTTAAAATTGGAATGAGGATGATATAGTATTTCTTGGTAAACCTATAAATGTGCTGTTAAGAGCTTTGTGTCCACACAATATACTGACTAGATTCTTTCACCTTCCAAGATTTTCTTTATGCTAGAAATGTTTGACACCCCTTTGGCTTGTGAATTTATTTCTTAGTATTAAAGACTAAATGACGACACTTCAATTTCAATCAAGTTGGGATTGGCTAAATGAATCCTCGCTGACCAAATCGCTCCATTTAAGCCATCTTAAACTCTGCAAAGTTATGTTCGATAGTTGTACACTCTTTTGTAGACATGTGACGGATCTTGGGATTCAGTTAAGTTTTTGGATCATTTGTGGCAGGGAGTAGAAAGATTGTGAATGTGATTTATTTATTTATTTGAATCAAAGAACTTCATTTTTTTTAGCAAAATATGGCAAAAGTTTTTTATATATGATAGCAAACAGTTTCCATTTTTGTTTTCTCAGCCTTGAAAAGCTCCTGTGACATTTCATGTAGCCCAAGCCTCAGATTCCGGTCTGTAGCATTATCTCATCTTTAAGGTTAAATTCCAAAATCAATCACACAAAGATAAAGAGCCTAATATGGAGTCATACTGTGCTGTACAGGATTTATATGACTAGCACCTTTTCCTGTGCATACGTAGTAGTACATTTTTTGGTGCTGATTATTAATAAGACTTTTTACTTTACCTGATCAAAAAAATAAAAAGATGTTACTCTGCTCATTTCTCTTTCTATTCGCCCCTTGGTGTTCAATTTCATTTGATAATAGTTTACATTATTACATGTAGTGCTTTGAGATATATATAGTAATTTGTTACCATTGTTGTATTTATCATCTACTTAAATGACATAAATTTAGAATACTAGGGAGGAAGCCACACAAACTTCTCGTGTATATGTATCACCTCTGATATAAATACCTCATATATGATCAATGAATAGTCACATTGGTTTTCCCTTCATATGGTATCAAGAGCCAAAGAAAAAAAACCTACCTATCAGACGCCAAAGAAAAAAAAACCTACCTATGTCGGGAACTTTAGCCGCCACCAAATCTTTCGCCATAACTGCCATTGTGTCTGCCGCTTCAGCAACAATGCTGCCATCACCATAGTTTAATCTCACCCATCAACTCCTGATTAAACTGACTTCAATGAACTTCTTACTTTGGCGAACGCAATTTCTGCCTATGATTCGTGGTTGTGGATTAGAGCATCATCTTGATGGCTCTCAACCAATTCCAGAAAGATGTTTTGGTGAAAATCAATTGAACGGGTCTCTTTGTATGTGTTGTCCGGAAAGAGGAGGACTCAATTATTATTCGTTTGCCGGAATCAGAAGTTAAAATTTTGGTAGATAGGGATCCTGAATATCAAAATTGGGTACGTCAAGATCAAACAGTTTTAAGTTGGATTGTGACCTCTGTTTCAGAGAGTGTGTTACCACAAATAGTAGGCGCAGAGACATCTCGTGCAGCTTGGAAAAAAATGACTTCGGCGTATGCTACGACATCGAAGTCCGAAATTCGTGAATTGAAGAATCAATTATATACTCTTCGTCATGGATCTGATTCAATTGAGACATATTTAGAAAGTTAAGAGTATAGCGGGTCAACTTGCTACTTTACAACATCATGTTAAGGACGACGATCTTGTTGAGCATGTTAAAGCTGGCTTAGGTCTGTCTTATCGCCCTTTTACACGATCTCTTGATGTGGCAAAACTAATGTATCTTTTGATACCTTATATGGTCTCCTTTGTTGGAAGAAAGACAGATGCAACATGAAGAATCTGGTACAATTGCGCCAACTGCACATTACGGAATGGCTCAACCTCGGCGTGGGCGAGGTCGCGACCGTGGCAGGGGTGGTTACTTTTTTTCTCCATCACCTTGCCGTGGGTTATCTCCTTCTATTCAAACTGCTACCACAAATAACCCATTTTATACTCCAGTCACTTAAGAAACACCATTGGATACTTCCACCATTAGTTGTTACAATTGTAGAGGCCTCGGACATGTGTCTCGTGTTTGCCCTTCACCAAAAACTGGGAACACTAATCGTGGTGTCAATAAACCATCCTTTAACCTTGCTAGCACCTCTTCACAACCCACTCAATCATGGATTATGGATAGTGGCACCACACACTATCTTACTGGTAATCTTAACAACTTTGCTATTCACTCTGTTTAAGGCTAATAATGTTTCTTGTGAATATTTCCCCAACTGTTTTCTTGTGAAGGATTTGGCAATGAGGGCTCCGCTATTCAAAGGCCCGAATGAAGATGGTTTTTATCACCTTCCAGTGTCACTGTTGCAGTCTCTTATCCAGTCATACTCAGTAATACTGGAAATGTGGCATGCTCGGCTTGGACATGCTTCTCTTTCTACAGTTCGTCATTTAGTCTCTAGTAATAGTTTAGGTTTTGATAACTCTAGTAGTCGTAGTTCATTGTGTCAGGATTGTGTAAAGAGAAAAATTCATAAGTTGCCTTTTTAGTGTCTGAATATTCAGTTTGTGGTCCGTTAGATTTGATTTGTTTGGATGTTTGGGATCCAGCCCCCAAAATCTCAAATGATGGTTTTCGTTATTATGTTATATTTTTTTATCACTTGAGAAAATATTCTTGGATCTATTTTATTAAGAATAGATTTGATGTTTCATTTATTGGTAGAGAAATTTTTTGGTTGCTCCATTAAACAATTTCAGGCAAATTGGGGAGGCGAGTTTCAAGCCTTGACTTCCTATTTGCTCACACATGGGATCACACAACGTATTTGCTGTCCATATACCCCTGAACAAAATGGGTGTGCAGAAAGGAAACATAGGCATGTCACTGAAACTGGTCGTGCACTTCTTTTTCACTCTCACATCCTTTCTAAATTTTGGACAAATGCATTTGAAACGTCTATCTTTGTTATCAATCGTCTCCCCACCCCTCAGTTAAATCATAAAATTCCATACGAGATTTTTTTTGGTGACAATCTTGATTACAATCAACTACGTGTTTTTGGTTTCTTATGTTATCATTGGCTTCGTCCTCGTATGTAAAATAAATTAAGTCCTCGTTCCACTCCATGTGTCTTTCTTGGCTATAGTCGCACTCACAAAGGTTATACATGTTTTGACCGTGTCTCTAATAAATTTTTTGTTTCACGTCATGTGTTGTTTGATGAACATGTTTTTCCTTTTAAAGTAGTGGATGACGTGTGTGCTGCATCAACTAATCTTGAAACAAATCCATCTCTTGATATTACTACTCCTCATACTATTCTAGATACACATCTGCATCCACCAATGCCACTAAATACCAGTCAACCAAGAACCCACCTCACATCATCCGCCATCCTCCCCGCATCAATCTATTACAACATCTCCATCACATGCTTCTCCCATTTCATTTGGTATAGAATCACATAGTACACAAATTCAAGGCCTCAACATTTTGATTGATAGTGATGTTCCTGATTCTCCAGACGACTCTAATTCTAATGGTGATACTTTATTGGGTTTAGTTACACCCACTCGCAATCATCCAATGGTTACACGAGCACAAACGGGAAATCTTAAGCCCAAACATATTCAATCATTCTCCTCCTCCTCTAGCCTTGCTCTAGATCCCACATGTTATACTTAAGCTGTTAAAATTCCTGAATGGAGATCTGCTATGTCCACAGTATATAATGCGTTAATTGCAAATGGTACATGAAAGTTGGTTCTGCCTGATCAATCTTCGAATGTAATTGGTTGTAAATTGGTTTTCAAGACAAAGAACAAATCAGATAGCTCTATTGAACGACATAAGGCCAGATTAGTTGCCAAGGGTTTCCATTAATGCCATGGAATTGACTTTGATGATACTTTCAGTCTTGTTGTCAAACCTACACCTATTCGACTATTGCTTTCTATTGCCGTATCACAAGGATGGATTGTTAATCAGCTTGATATCTCTAATGCGTTCTTGCATGGTAAACTGGAAGAGGATGCATAGATTGTCCAACCGCCAGGTTTTGTTGACCCTAATCTCCCTAATTATATATGCAAGCTAGAGAAGTATATTTATGGCCTTAAACAGGCTCCTCGAGTCTAGAATAAATGTTTGACCGATCTGTTGCATGAGTTTGGTTTCCAAGGCTCCAAAACAGATTTCTCACTCTATTTTAGAAGCAGAGGTACTGAAAACTATTTTGTTTGATCTATGTTGATGACATTATAGTCTTGGGCACATCTATGCATCTAGTTGATTCATTACTTCAGCAGTTGAAAATTAGTTTCTCCTTGCGTGACTTGGGCAAGCTAAATTACTTTTTGGGTATTGAAGCTACATAGCGATCTGATGGACACATGATCTCTTGGAACGGAGTAACATGCTAACTTGTAGTGATATTTTGTCACGACCCACACCAGAGGGCCATGACGGGTACCCAGGCCTTACTTGTCGAGCATCACTAATCATATATTTACCATCTAACTGTAATTAAGCATGGGCCACGAGGTAACTTGCTAACAAATAGAAAAAAATAAACAGGAAATGAGCTACGTAAAATCCTGCAAACAGAAGAATCTAACCGAGGTATATATACATACTAAGGCCGACAAGGCCGTACTCGACTACTATACACAGAAAAACTGTCTACAAGCCTCTAAAGAGTATGTGACATCATGAGATTAGGAAAGGGCCCCACCATACTCCTATACATATCAAAGATATCGTACCACGACTAGATTGCAACTCTGGAACAAATAGAGTGCTCTAATATTAGCTGAAGCAGCAACCTACTAGTGCGGATCGTCACCCTGTCTACCTGAGCCTGCGGGAATGAAACGCAACGTCTTTCGATAAAAGGGACATTAGTATGACTGATGTACCGAGTATGTCAGTATTGAAGTATAGCATAGTAGAGACCTGAAAGTAACATGAGACAAGAAACAACCAACCAGTAGAGAATGCCTCTGAAGGCCATAATATGCCTAAGTGTCATACCTGTGCAGAATGCCTCTAAGGGCCATAATATGCCTACGTATCATGAACAATGCAGTCATATATATATATATATATATATATATATATATATATATATGCGTATATAACACCATTAAGCCTCTGTGGGCATCCCAACATATCATACATGCCTCTGTGGGCATAATCATCATCTTATACCAGCTGGTCAGGTGGCGGTGCGTATATAACGATGTATCCTTTTTCCCATCCCCATACATATATAATGCATACATATAGTAGCGTATATAATGCCTTTGAGGTCAATGTATATACATGAATATAATGCATGAATGATACTAAGACACTCTGAGTTTATCGGAGTGACGGAATGTCGCTTCAACTCCGATTAACATTATGAATATTAACATCTTTCCCATATACCTCAATAGGGATCTAGGAGCATATTTAGACATGCTTTGAAAGTAGGAATGAATAACATGAACATCCTTAACTACTAAGAGTATAATCATTTATGGGCAGTATTACGTTTATGTTTTGTACTTAGAACATGTCAAAAGAAGGAAGAGTAGCCTTATCATACCTCGATTACCAACTCTTCAAACTACAATGACACGCAAGCGTTCTTTACAAGCTTAAACTTATGTTGCTTCACACATTTTTCTTCTTCAAATAGCTTATCTCCAAGGCTAAAGATGCTGGAATGTTTGGTGTTTCAAAAAAATACCCCAAAGTTGAAGTATGAATTCTCAAAATGGATGAATAATTGCCCAAAATAGAAGAGTTGCTTCCTATATTTATTGCTTCGTTGATGCCCTCTTCATCTCTAAAAGATTATCTTAATTCACATGAGATATCTAAAGTGATCTCCCTTAAATAAAACATGAGGCCACTCTAATTATTACCTTCATAAGATGCCACTTAATCCCAAAGGCAGCCACCTAATTATCCATTGTATCTCTATATATATGAGTCATCTTCCTTACTTCATAATGGTGCTCCATGTGGCAAGATGGGAACTTAGCATTTATCCACTTATCACATAATTATTTATTTTTCCCATGTCTTTCACTATAATTTTTCATTTACCCAATTACACACAATTAATTTCTTTCTTAAATTTTAACGACTTATAATACCTGCATATACTCAATGTCATAATTATGCGATATAGCACTAGTCGATAACCTCTTTTGGGACATACAATTATTATTATTAATCCCCACATCACACTTATTAAATCCTAAATTATTCCGGGACCTCATCCATTTCTATACTAAACTCTTGATGTGAATACCTAATTATAACAAAAATTCCCCAGGACTCGGGTCTACTTATATATGTCTGGCGATTCAAACCATGGCCCGAAAGTACGGGATGCTACATTCTTCCCTCCTTAGAAACATTCATCCTCGAATGTTGGGGTTTCCACGTACAGCTTTCTCATGATCACACTTGTTCTCATACAAACACCCTTTACCTGCGGGTCAACCAATGACTACTACTTCCGTGCCGATATTTGATTTGTTGGATTTAAATCTAGATAATTCATTCTAGTCTCACTTAATATCTATTAATCGGGCTCCTTCTTAGCTCTCAACGTGAAGTATACCTCCTTTCTCTGCCACATCATAAGCCTCCCCTTCTCTTATTTCTCACTTATCAAAATTATCTTATTCTTATTCTAAAGTTCATCATATGGTTACTCAAGTCACAGATATTCCGATCTTTCATCTCTCAAATCTCTTTTTTTCCATCTTAATCCTCCTTTTTGATGAATGCCAACAGATACTCTCATTGAAAATATGCAATGGCTGACAAGAATACTCTCATTGCTAATCATACTAGGAATTTGGTACCATCACCGCCTAATGTCATTATAATTGGGTGTTGTTTGGCTTTTTGCATTAAACAAGAATCTGATAGATCATTTAAGCGTTACAAAATTAGTTTTGTCGCTCCAGGTTATAATCAGTAGTATTGAAATCATTCACCATTCATATTATTCTAGCTTTTGTTGTGTGTAAGGATTGACATGTCCATCAATTAAACGTCAAGAATGTTTTTTACATGACACTCTTGATGTACTGGTATACATGAAATGTTAAATATGGCATATTACCGTGTAGTGTATACCGTGATATACACTTACCTTAATTAAGTGTATATCACGGTTTTAGGCATCAATTATAGTGTAAATATTTTGTATTGATTAACATTGTATACTTACCATAAGTATATGATTCTTGTACTACTAAAATAGGGTTTTGGGTTTAGAATAGGAATAGATTTTCTATTACGGAGAATTGTAAATTGTATATATACTCTTTCATTAATGAAAATAATCAAGGGATTATTTCTTTCATGATATCAGAAGTCTAGGTTAAATTTTCCTCTCCCAAAAGCCTAAATTCCGTGCACTATTCCCGAGACCCACCTCGGTTTCCATGCCCACTTTCTTCCCCATATTTTCTTCTCAATCTCTTCATCACGTCGTTCGTTGCTATCATGGCTAAGAACATGTTTCACCCTGTCCTTACAGTTTCTAACATCAAGAATCATATCCCTCTTATTCTTGAAATAGAAAACGTCCAATATGTGACGTGGGCTGAATGTTCAAAATTCACGTTCGCATCAAGTCATCCATCAGTTAATCCCCGCGGCTCCTGAGGATACGGAGGTGCCTAAACGCGAGGATGATCCTAAATTGTGGACGACTCTTGATGCCACCGTCCTTCAGTGGATTTACTCCACTATCTCTACCGACCTGTTGCAGATGATTATTGAGCAGGCTGCTACGGCGATGACTGCTTGGGATAGGCTGCGTGACATATTCCAAGATAATCAAAATTCCAGAGCTGTTACACTTGAGCAGGAATTTTCCCACGTTCATATGGAAAATTTCCCAAACGTTTCAGCGTATTGCAAAAGGTTGAAAGAATTGGCGGACCAACTCCGCAACGTTGGTGCGCCTGTTAGTGACGGTCATCTTGTTCTCCAAATGGTTGTTGGCCTCTCCGATGCCTATAGTGGCGTTAGTACTCTCCTTCGTCAAAGTAATCCTCTCCCGAAGTTCTATCAAGCCCGCTCCATGCTTACTTTGGAAGAAGCCGGCTTGACTAAAAAGGCGGCTACTAGTTCTAGTCCCGTAGTCATGATGACGTCCTCCTCTTCTTCTCAGAATTTTGGTGACAATTTTTCCCCAAACCGGTCTCAAGGGTGGGCAAAAATAATGGCAAAAATAGCGAGGGAAAACGCGGCGGTTCCGGCAGTGGTAACGGTGGCCGAAACAGTGGGGGTGGGCCCCATCCCGGCTACAACTGACCACCGACCCACTGGTCCCAGCCTTGGGCTCCTTGGCCGTGGGCTTGGGCCAATGGGCAGTGGCCCAACGGCCCACATTCTTCCAGCGTTCCAGCCACTAGCCAGTGGGCTTCACAATAGCCCTATCGGCCCAATGCCAACTGGGCCAGTGGCTCCCGACATAGTAATGGACCAAGGCAGCATGCAGGTATTCTTGGGTCACGGCCTCCGCAGGCCCATCACGCAACGGGCCCCACCCCTACCGACATTGAAGCGGCGATGCACACATTTGGAATAAATTCCTCGGACCCAAATTGGTGCATGGACACCGACGCCACTACTCACATGACGTCTGACCCAGGTACTCTCTCGTCTTATTCCAATTTGAGCAACAATCGTGGTATAATTGTTGGTAATGGTAATGCAATTCCGATTCGTGGTTACAGTCATAAAACTTTGTCTTCCCCTCCCCCCCTATCCACCCCTTATTTTGAAAAATACCCTTCATGCCCCTAAATTGATTAAAAATTTGGTGTCTATCCGTAAATTCACCAATGATAATTTTGTGTCTGTTGAATTTGATCCGTTTGGGTTTTCTGTGAATGATTTCAAGACGGGGATTTCTCTAATGAGGTGTGATAGTAGGGGAGATCTTTATCATATCACGCCATGTTCCGGTCTCTCGAGTCCAGCCTTGCCATCATCTTTTGCAGCCTTGCTCCTTCATTGTCCCATTCTCGTCTAGGTCATCCGGGGTCGTCTATTTTGTCTTCCTTAGATAAAAAGAATTTTATTTCTTGTAAGGGTACGCGTAGTACTCCGAATTGTCAATCTTGTTCTTTAGGAAAAAATGTTAGATTGCCTTTTGTAGACTCTAATTCTCATACTTTAATGCCATTCGATATTATCCATACTGATTTATGGACATCCTCTGTTCTCAGTTCTTTGGGTCATCGTTATTATCTTCTATTTTTGGATGATTATTCTAATTTTTTATGGACTTTTCCAATAGCGAAAAAATCTCAAGTTTTTTCCACTTTCCTAAAGTTTGGAGCATTCATTAGAACACAATTCGAACGGAAAATAAAAAATATTCAATGTGATAATGGCAAGGAATATGATAATGGGGTGTTTCGGGAATTTTGTGCTAATAATGGGATCAATTTTCATTTTTCTTGTCCTCATACGTCTTCACAAAATGGGAAAGCCGAACGCAAACTTCGTACCATTAATAACATTGTCCGCACTTTATTGATTCATGCTTCCATACCCCTCTCTTTTTGGCATCATGCTCTACAAATGGCTACATATCTTCTTAACATTCTTCCTACCAAAGGTTTGGCATATTCATCCCCTCTTTAAATTTTATATAATAAGACTCCTTCGTATTCACATCTTAGGGTATTTGGGTGCTTATGTTATCCATTGTTTCCGTCCACCACAATTAACAAACTTCAGGCCCGTTCTACCCCTTGTGTGTTTTTGGGTTATCCGTCTAATCATCGTGGTTACAAATGTTTTGATTTATCGTCTAATAAAATCATCATTAGTCGCCATGTTATTTTTTATGAAACCCAATTCTCATTTTCTACCGTGAGTAGTCCCGTGCCTAGTTCGTATAATTTTTTAGATGACACCGTCTCCCCATATATTATCCATCATTTTTTGGACTTGTCCCGCACCCAAAATCCACCAATGGGTCCACTACCCGCTGGTCCCACTGCGTCGTCATTGTCCACTGTTTCCAGCGAATTAACTGGACCGAATTCTGCCCCAGTTTCTGTAATTGGGCCAGTTACCCACCCAATACAAAAACTGGGCCAGTCTCGGCTTCAGGCACTGTTCCGATTTCCAGTAGTGAGGTATCATAGTCAACGGGGTATTGTTAAACCAAAATAATATTTTAATTTAAATTCTAATGTTCTTAAATCACTGTTACCCCGTAATCATGTGTCTGCATTAAATGACCCAAATTGAAAAATTGCTATGACCGAGGAATATAATTCTCTTATTGATAATAAGACGTGGGAGTTGGTGCCCCGTCCATCCGGTGTTAATATTATTCGGTCAATGTGGATTTTTTCTCATAAGGACAATTCTGACGGTTCTTTTGCGAGGCATAAGGCTTGTCTTGTAGGTGATGGTAAGACTCAACAGGTTGGTGTGGACGGTGGTGAAATGTTTAGCCCGGTGGTCAAGCCGGCTACCATTCGCATTGTGCTCAGCTTGGCTCTTTCGAAAGCATGTCTCATTCATCATTTAGATATGAAGAATACTTTCTTACATGGTGATCTCAAGGAGACAATTTATATGCATCGACCCTTAGGGTTTAGGGATCCTAAATATCCTCATCATGTCTGTTTGTTGAAGAAGTCCTTGTATGAGCTTAAGCAGTCTCCACGGGCTTGGTATAAGAGGTTTGCAGACTATGTTTCGACTATTGGGTTCTCTCACAGCAGGTCTGATAATTCATTGTTCATATATCGTCGTGGTTCTTCCTTGACTTATATACTATTGTATGTGGATAATATTATCTTGGCTGCCTCTTCTAATGCATTACGCCAGTCTATCATGACCATGCTCAGTTCTGAGTTTGCTATGAAAGACTTGGAGGCCTTGAGTTACTTTTTGGGGATTGTTGTCACTCGTCATGCAGGTGGGTTGTTCTTATCCCAGAGGAAGTATGCAGCTGAGATCATTGAGAGGGCTGAGATGTCATCCTGTAAGTCCATTTCCACTCCGGTCGGCTGGCTCACCTTATGAGGATCCGACCCGCTATCGCAGTCTTGTAGAGGCCCTTCAGTATCTTACGTTCACGAGACCAGATATTACGTATGTCGTACAACATGTGTGTTTGTTTATGCATGATCCCCGGGTTGAGCACATGAATGCACTCAAACGCATTATTCGGTACATCCAGGGGACACTTGACTATGGCTTACATTTATATCCTTCGTCGACGACTACACTCGTCTCGTATACATATGCTGATTGGGGTGGCTGTCCAGACACCAGACGATCTACGTCTGGCTATTGTATGTTTCTTGGTAATAACTTGGTCTCCTGGTCTGCCAAGCGTCAGTCGACTTTTTCCCGCTTAGTGCAGAGACCGAGTATCGAGGGGTAGCCAATGTGGTCTCTGAATTGTGTTGGTTACGTAATCTGCTTTTAGAGCTTCATTTTCCTATTCAGAAAGCTACCTTGGTTTTTTGTGATAATGTTAGTGCTATCTACCTTTCTGGTAATCCGGTTCAGCACCAGCGTACTAAACATATCAAGATGGAGATTCACTTTATTCGCGAAAAGGTAGATCGTGGACAAGTACGCGTCTGCCATGTCCCTTCCAGGTATCAAATTGCAGACATCTTTACAAAGGGTCTTTCCTCGGTTCTTTTTTAAGATTTTAGGGACAGTCTCAGCGTACGAAGACCGCCCGCTATGAGTGCGGGTGTGTGTTAAATATGGCATATTAACGTGTAGTGTATACCGTGATATACACTTACCTTAATTAAGTGTATATCACGGTTTTAGGCATCAATTATAGTGTAAATATTTTGTATTGATTAGCATTGTACACTTACCATAAGTATATGATTCTTGTACTACTAGAATAGGGTTTTGGGTTTAGAATAGGAATAAGTTTTCTATTATGTCGAATTATAAATTATATATATACTCTTCTATTAATTAAAATAATTAAGAGATTATTACTTACATGAAATAACCTGCTGCTTTATTCATCTAAGTTTCTGCATCATGTTTGTCGGTTGAAAAAAGCTATTTATGACTCAAAACAAACTCCAAGAGCATAGTTTTAATAATTTGCTTTTGATCTTTTTGGTAATCATTTTCGGAATAGTATGTCTGAATGCTCACTTTTATCTATACTCATTATTTCAAGATTACTATTCTTCTCTATATATAGATGACATTCTTCTCACTGCCTCATCTATTATATTATTTAATTTTTTAATTAAAATTCATTAAGTCTAAAGTTTCAATGAATGATTTGATTTTAATAAATAACTTTTCAATCTATCGCTTCTAAAAATGAAGATTACTTTCTTTATCAAGCCACAAATTCATTAAAGATCTTCTAAGTCAGACAAATTTTCTTTCTTCTAAATCTATTGCTACTCCCATTACTCCTAAATATTTTCTAAATTCTGATGATTCTAGTTTCTTTTCGGATCTTATTCTTCTAGTTGTTGGTCTTCAATACTTAACAACCATATGTCCGGATATTACTTTTACAGTGAATCAAGAATCTCAATCTATGCACTCTCCATGTTAATTCATTATAATGTAGTTAAATGTATCTTATGTTATCGCACTACCCTTCAAATTATGGCTTATTTATTCCCAGTGAATTAATCAATCATTTAACATGCTATATTGATATTGGTCAGGATTATTGTCCTACAACTCCACGTTATACTTCAGCTTATTGTTTATTTTTTGGTATTAATCTCGTCTCTTGACCTTTCAAGAAACAAAATATTATCTCTTGGTCGAATGCTGAGGCTGAATGTAGGCCAATCTCTCATGTTGTTCCAAAATCACTTGGGTGCAATAATTACTATGGGATCTCAGTTTACATCCATCTCAATCCATAATTTTTGACAATATTAGCAGTACTTATTTGGCTCATAGTCATTGTTGAAAATTTGTCTTTGGTGGGGAGGTGCGTCCACCCATATTTAATGAATTAAACATTAGGGTTTCGCATGTTGGAGGCTTTGTCTGTTCACACGTGCATAATCTACTAAGTGAGTAGATGACCGTAGGGCCAAGAATCGTCAAATTTCGTTGAGAAATGAAAGAGATATTGGTCCACAAAGTAAGGTGTTTGAGGCATGAAAAAATGTTGTGGGACAAATCTACCACATCAGTGGGAAAAGGAAGAATTTCTCTCTTTATAAGTTTCAAAATTGGCTAAGGGGTTGAGACCCCAAGGGGTAACCCATGTGTTTAAAGGAGGGATGACCTAGATGTACTTGGGTTCAAGGCTAAGCCCACACAAGCGCCGCCCGCCCGTCCGGGCTCGGGTCACGGGTCTTAGGTCTTGGGCTTCTTCTGATATTATATCTTTGGACCCCAAATTGTTTAATATTTAGAGTTTGGTCCCTGAAGTTTCTGGAATGTTGAATTTGGGAACGACGGAAGACAGAAAGTTTCTGCCTACCATTGTGCATTAACCAGTCATTACTTGGCTGATTAACTCCCTCCATTAACAGCAATTACTTGGCTAAATTACACCCTCCTTCAATGGTCATAAACAGTCATTACTTGGATGTTTAATTCCCTCCTTCAATGACCATTAACAGCCATGTCTTGGCAGTTGAGAAGCCCCCCTTATGCTATATATTGGAGCCTTTTGGCTCAATTGTGACACACAGAAAAACGAGACACATTATACACACAGAAGAGAAATAACACAGATTATGTCCGCAGAAACAGTGACAAAACAGAAACTTTTCCTTCTTTTTCTATTTCTTCAGCAAGTTGTTTCGTGTTTGTTTTCTTCGTCAGAATCAACCTATTTGCTTTGTAGTGTTGATTAGGTGGTGTTTTATCTTGGGAGACTATTGCCCATTAACGTAAAAGCATATATACGGGGCAATCTTGTCTTAAAGACAGAGAGCCATCACTCGACTCAGCACACAGTTGTAACAATTCAGATTTAGTGTTTCTTGATTTCAGGTTATCAAGATTCAAGACTCAACAAGCTTGCGGCAGTTCTGAACATTGGCCTATTTGTTTATCCTTTCGAACACTTGTAATATTTATTTACTTCCCGTATTGCTTTGCATATCCAACAATCATGTCCAACATGCGCGTCGTATACATATTGAAGTAGACATTCATTTTGTTCGGGAAAATGTTACTTCTGGTGCCCTACAAGTTCAGTATATTCGTAGCCAAGATTAATTTGTAGATTTATTAATAAAGACACTTTTTTCTCCTAAATTAATGTTTTCGCGTGATCAGAGGCGAAGCCAGGAATCTAACGAATAGTGTTCAAACTTATAAAGTAAATAATTTTTTTTTGAATGAGTGGGTGTATTAAAAATTTAAACCAAAATTCTTAATATTTAGTTTTGTCGTTTTTCTTCGTAGTTTGTTCTTAGAGTATTATCCAAATTCCAAGCGTTGCAAAGAAAATCGCTCAAAGGAATCCAATAAAAAATATCGTCATGCACTAATTATAAAACAAAAGGTTGAAAGGGAACAAACGAGAATAAAAAAGGAACGACAAGAGCTAAACACACAACTATCTTTGGGCGCGTCTGACGTGTGGCGACTTCAAGTTCTTAACTTTTTCAAAAACTTCTTGAGTAATTAGAAAGCAAGTTAGCCCCCAGGGGCACAAGCGAGTTGGTAAGTGGCAAGGTGATTGGGGTACAACCACTTTGACGTCGTGGATTCGAATCCGTGTGGTGACAGTCTTTGCTGAAATATTACAAGGTTTGTTGCTGGGTTCGTGTCCCGTTGGTCCTCTCCCTTGCAGGGCTGCTACTCGCGCATATTCCTCGATTTACATTCCACCTGACCAAGAGGTCTCTGGTACAGGTGGGGGGGGGGGGGGGGGGGACGGTGGGGGGTTTCGCCTCCGGGACTTCCCCTTCACAAAGAAAGCAAGTTAAACTTGCTTTGTATTTTGAACAAAATTATTAAAATTATTTGTGTTTCACGCGGTGTGAAAAACATTAATAAATTTAAATAATACTTTTATAAATTTAGTTGAGCACTGTCAAGTATATACACATAAAACTTAATAATATATTAATGAAATTTCGAATATAAACATGTTTACTAGATTTAACTTAATATTGAATTGCATCTTTATTATCAAATTTCTTATAAAAACAAAAAAACATTAAATAAATCACTTATAAGTATATGTCCGGTAGGTTTAATACACAACTATATTAGTCTAATTATATAAATGTTAATTTATTTTAGGGAAAATGGTCAAATATATCTACCTCTATCTTGTTTTATTAGCCAACTTTATCCTCCTTTAGTGATAGTAAACAAATATACACCTGCCGTTAGTGACAGTAAACAAATATACCTGTGGCGTCTATAAAGTTTACACTAATACCTTAATTGGATGAAAACCCCCAAATTTCATAAAATTACCTGATTTAAAATAATAATTCGCCCCGACCCGCCTATTAATTTAACTTGTACCAATAACACCCAAAATTCCATAGATGGGTGACTGCTCTTCATCTTCTCCGGCAAACTCATGACCCCGGAGTCCGGCGAAACCTCACCGTGACAAAAGCCCCTCTCCAATGCCTTACTCATTCTTTCCTCTACCAAATGAAACAAAGTGATTTTTTAGTTAATTTGTACGTTAATTTGTCAATTGAAAAGGTTATATGCTACGTTTAAACATTATTTTACAGTAATAAGGTTAACAAGGTATAGTACTAGCTACTTGATGCAACTTATTTGTCATGCCTCAAAATGCTAGAGATACCTGATATTATATACCCACATCACTGTGGGTTACAACAATTGCAGGAAACGGGAAGTAAGTAAATATTACAAATTGCTAGAAAGGATAAACTAAATATTACAACAAACTGGAATCAAGAACGATACAAACTCCTTGTAATTTGCTGAGTCGAGTTATGTCACTCTGTCTTTAAGACAAGATTGCCCCATATATATCCTTTTACGGTGTCGGGCAATAGTCTCCCAGATACAACATCACCTAAACAAATGAGCAAAGGAAACTCAAGTGTTACTCTTGAAGAACTTTGAATATAGAAAACTTGCTAGAGAGGAAGAAGAAGATTTCAGAAAAATATCATAAGTGTTTTGAACAATTGAGTCAAATGCCTCAATTTATAGTGTAAGGAGATGACCCCTCAACTAGCCAACTAATGGCCTTCAATAGCCATGTAATGGCACTTATTGAGGGGTTACATTCAGCCAAATAATGGCTGAATTCATGTGCCAAATAATGGAGATTCAATGCTCCAAAACCAACCCAAAAGTCAGAACTTTCCATCTTCCCGTTGCAACATTCTGCCTCTGAAGCGCCGCGTCTCTGCGAATTAGCGCTGCGGCGCCTCGGTTCCAGTGGCTGAACTCCCACACTGTGGAATACTTGTCATTTGGCTAATAACCGTTCATCCTTCTATGTCTCAAACGTTTCACTTACGTATCAATATTTCTTTCACTAATGAAATTTGCGATACTTGGCACTACGTGTGCACGTGTGTGGAAACGATGTTTCCGACGTGCGGGGCCCCAATTGTTCGAGTCATAAATAATGGGATAAACTTAATTCCACATTAGTAAATTTCCAACAATCCCCTCTTGAAAGAGATTTTGGCGCACTCACATGGTGCCTTTTCCAGCAATCTTTCAGCGCATCTGGATAGGTAGCTTCCGCTTTGGACCTTCCATAGTTGAATACCATCGAACTTACTTACTATACGGTGAATGTGATGTCTTGAACCGTCAGTGTTTAGTGTAAGCCAAGTCAACGGTACCAACATAACAATTTCCCTTACTCTGTTCTTCGTAATGTTTTATCCGTTGTGGCCATAGACACTTCTTGGATTCTTAAGTGCGTTCATTTGAGGCGGCATATCCTCGCACTTAAATAGGTGGTCTCCTACAAGGTATCCTTCTATACCCCACTTTACAAGTGTTAGGAACCATTAAAAGTTTCCCCAAACCTAACCTCAATCGTTGAGGATCATTAAAGGTTTTGGAAACTTAACTTTTACCCACACTGCAGATAGCACTTAATGTCTATCGTGGGAACGACCTTGGATTGATGTTTCTTTACAGAAATCACTATCTGAAGTGCTCATGCTTCCACCAAAGCGCTCAACTGAACCTTTACAGCTTAGTTTTCACATTGAACCTAATTCCTGGGATCTCCAGTCAGTAAGGTTGGGTTACCATCGTACTGGTCCTTATAGCTTGGGTTTTAAGCCCATTCCCCTAGACAAGCAGAATATCTGATCTTTGGGTAAGCCCTTTGTCAGCAGGTCCGCTATGTTATCCTTTGATTTTATATAATCAATGGGTATTATACCTGTGGTGATCATCTTCCTAACGGTCTTATGTCTCTGTCGACTATGACGAGACTTGCCATTGTACATAGAACTCCAGGCCCTTCCTAGAGCCGACTGACTGTCGCAGTGGATCATTACAGAAGGTATGGGTTTGTCCCAACAAGGGACATCCTCTAAGAAGTCGTAAAGCCACTCAGCTTCTTCTCATGCTTTGTCTAAAATGATAAACTCCGATTGCATCGTGGATCGAGCGATACAAGTTTTCTTAGAGGATTTCCAAGATACAACCCCACCACCAATTGTAAATATATACCCACTAGTGGACTTGGTGTTCTCTATATCAGATATCCAGTTTGCATCACTGTACCCCTCTAGTACAACTGGATATCTCGAATAATACAACCCATAAGTTAGCGTGTATTTCAGGTATCGTAGTACCCGATTCAACGCCTTCCAATGATCATTACTCGGATTACGGGTAAACCTAGCCAACTTGTTGACTGCATAAGCAATATCAGGTCGGGTGCAGTTTGTTATGTGCATCAAACTCCCAATCACCTATGCATATTGCTCATGGCATACGGGTGCACCATGATTTTTATCAGTGGTGACTTCATAGGCGAACTGTCAAATATCTCAAACTTTCTCAACACATCATCGATGTAGTGAGACTGAGATAAGACCAGTCCGTCAGATGCCTTAGATATCTTTATCCCTAAGATGATATCCGTGATACCCATATCCTTCATGTCGAAGCATTGTTTCAACGTGTTCTTAATCTCTAGGATCAAGCTGGGACTGCTCTCTGTAATCAACATGTCATCTACGTACAAACATATCATGATGAACGAGTCAGAGTTACCTTTCGTGTAGACACATTTGTCACATTCATTAATGGAGAAACCCTTCGATAGTAGAGTACTATCAAATTTTTCGTGCCATTGCTTCAGGGCTTGTTTAAGCTCGTACAGAGATTTGACAAGTCGACAAACTTTCTTTTCTTGCCCTGGAACCACATACCCCTCAGGTTGTTCCATATAGATTTCTTCTTCCAAATCACCATTAAGGAAGGATGTCTTGACATCCATTTGATGTATCTCAAGGTCACACAATGCTGCGATGGCAATGAATACTCGTATGGACGTCATCCTAGACACTGGGAGTACGTGTTAAAATAGTCAAGGCCTTTCTTCTACCGATAGCCCTTGACTACCAACCTAGCCTTATACTTATCTATAGACCCATCTGTTTTATACTTCCATTTGAGTATCCATTTACAACCCAACGGTTTGTTTCCCAGAGGAATATCAACCAACTCCCAAGTATGGTTATGCAGGATGGAGTCTATTTCACTCTCAATAGCTTCTTTCCAGAGCGGTGCCTCTGGAGTTGACAATGCTTCAGCAATTGTGCTTAGTTCGTCATCAACCATATAAGCTACAAAGTCATGACCCAATAATTTATCCTTCCTGGCCCTTTTACTTCGCCTCGGTTCCATCTCTGGAGTCTCCAAGTTCTGAGAATTTGGAACATTAGTTTCTGAATATTCAGCCAGTTCGAAGTCCACTAGATCTGAACCATCTAGATCCGGGCAGTCAATGACTCCTGGTTCCTAAGAGCTTTGTTCATAACTTCATTTGCGAGAGGTTATGTCTTTTTCCTTTCTAGGAAAAGTATCCTCAAAGAATTGAGCATTCCTTGATTCTATGATTGTACCCCCGTGGATATCTGAAATATCTGACTTATGCACTAAGAAGCGATAAACACTAATGTTATTTGCATATCCGATGAAAATGTAATCTACAGTCTTAGGCCCAATCTTGACCTACTTTGGTTTGGTCACTTCAACATTTGCCAAACAATGCCACACCTTTAAATATTTATAGGTGGGTTTCCCTCTCTTCCATGATTCATATGGAGTTTTGTCCTTACCCTTATATGAGACTCTATTAAGAATCGTATTAGCGGTAAGGATGGTTTTTCCCCACATGTTTTGGGAAAGACCGGAAATGATGAGCAAGGCATTCATCATTTCCTTCAATGTGCGGTTCTTGCATTCAACAACACCGTTCTACTGAGGTGAGTATGGAGCCGTCGTTTGATGAACAATGCCCGATTAGGCAGAATATTCCTCAAATGGCACTACATATTCTCCCCCTCTATCGTTACGAATGGATTTTATCCACATGCTTAGTTAGTTTTCAACTTCTGCTTTATAGCGTCGAAACGCTTCAAAGGCTTCATCTTTACTTTTCAACAAGTAAAGGTAATAATACCTTGTGTTATCATCAATGAATGTCACAAAGTACTTGTTCCCCCCTAGTTCGTGCAAACTCCAAATCACATATATCTGTGTGAATAAGTTCTAGAGGAGCGGTATTCCTTTAGACGGATAGAAAATGAAGCTTTGAGAGTTTTGCCTCTACGCATACCTGACACTTATATTGAGGGTTTACGTCGATAGACGGCAACAACTCCAACTTAACCAACCTTTGGATGGACTTATAGTTAACATGTCCTAATCTATGATGCCATAAATTAGAGGACTCAAGCAAGTAAGAAGATGCTTCAATATTATTTCTTGCACGTATTACAGATATGACGTTAACTTTGAAGATGTCGTCACAGACGAAGCCTCTTCCCACAAAAGTTCCATTCTTGGTGATTACAAACTTATTGGACTCAAATACTAGCCTAAAACCAGCATTAACCAATAAATGACCTGAAATTAAATTTCTCCTAATCTCATGGACATGCATCAACTCCTTCAGAGTGAGCTTATTTCCAAAAGCCATCTTCAGGACTACCTTTCCTACCCCCAGCACGTTAGAGGAAGCGTTGTTACCCATTGACAACTTCTTTTCTGTAACTGGTGTATATGTGGAGAAGGTATCTCTATTGGAACAGATGTGTCTGGTAGCACCTGTGACCATCCACCATTGCATGGGATTCTTAACAAGGTTTGCTTCAAGCACCATCGCCGAGAACTCCTCAATCATGTCGTCAAGAAGCGTGTCTTTGACGACGTTAGCATGTGCCTTGCCTTTGGCCTTGGCCTTCTCTTGTTACTTAGTTTTGAGCTTGCGACAGTCCTTGATCATGTGACCAAATTTCCCACAGTGGTGACAGTTTCCCTTGAACTTCTCCGCCGCTTGGGTCTTGCAGTCTTTCTGGAACTTGCACTTCTTGCTTGGGTTCCCTTTGGCCTCAGCCAGATTTTCCTTTGCTTTAGCGGGTTGTTTTCCCCTAGGCAAGGACTTCTATTATCTTCCTGAATCTGGAGTTTGATAATAAGTTCCTCAAAGGTCATTTCCTTTGTCTTGAGTTTTAAATAACTCATTCCACGAGGGAGGTAACTTTTCAATCAGTGATGCAACCAAAAACTGTTCATTTGGTTTCATACCTTCCAAATCTAGGTGATGTAGAATCATTTAGAATTCCTAGACTTGGGACATCACAGTTTTGCTATCCACCATTTGAAATTTCTGTAATTTTCCAATGATGAATTTCTTAGTACCAGCATCTTATGCATTGTACTTCTTCTGCAGCTTTTCCCATAACTCTTTGGTGGTACCTACGGCCAATGCACCATGTAGAGTGGGTCTGACAGACAGTTCAGAATATAGTTCTTACACATGAAGTCACTATGACTCCAAGCATCAAGAACCATCTTCATGCCATTGACGACATAGATACATTGGCCCCCTCCAGTCGTTTCATTAGGCTGAGGGTCCACTTCATCTCCAGCTTGTGGAGGATCTTCTGTTAGGAAACGAACCATTCCCATAACAGTCAGATAAAACAACATCGTCTACTGACATCTCTTGAAGTTGGAGCCCATAAACTTCTCTGGCCGTTCATTATGGAAACCGGATGGTGGAGGAACATTAACGTTCCCTTGAGCAACTGGAAAGGAATTGGGTGTGCCTTGAGCAGTGGGGAAGGTAGAAGGGTTGCCTTGAGTAGCAGCAGCAGCAGAATCAGAAGCGAGTTATTCTCTTTCAGTCATCTTTCTAAGCACTTACAACAAATCTTGTCTTAAAATTGTGGGTTACAACAATTGCAGGAAATGGGAAGTAAGTAAATATTATAAATTTCTAGAAAGGATAAACTAAAGATTACAACAAACTGAAATCAAGAACGATACAAACTCCTTGTGATTTGCTGAGTCGAGTGATGACACTTGGTCTTTAAGACAAGATTGCCCCGTATATATCCTTTTATGGTGTCGGGCAATAGTCTCCCAAGATACAACAACAACTTAACAAATGAGCAAAGGAAACTCAAGTGTTACTCTTGAAGAACTATGAATATGGAAAACTTGCTAGAGAGGAAGAAGAAGATTTCAGAAAAATATCTTAAGTGTTTTGAACAATTGAGCCAAATGCCTCAAGTTATAGTGTAAGAAGATGACCCCTAAACTAGCCAACTAATGGCCTTCAATAGCCATGTAATGGCACGTATTGAGGGGTTACATTCAACCAAATAATGGTTTAATTCATGTGCCAAATAATGGAGATTCAATACTCCAAAACCAGCCCAAAAGTCAGAAATTTCCATCTTCCCGTCACAGCATTCTGCCTCCGAAGCGCCGCAGTGCCTCGGCTCCAGTGGTTGAACACCCAATTAGCGCCGCAGCGCTGCTTGGGAGGCACCGCGGCGCTCCAGCGCCTCAGCTCCGACGGGGTTGCGTCACGGCCCTTCGAAGCTCTGCGGCGATTTTCGACTCGTTTCATCCTACAATTCGCACACTTCTTACTTCGTTTATTAACGTGGAGTACTTTTCATTTGGCCAGTAACCATCCATCATTCTATGTCTCAACGTTTCACTTACGTACCAATATCTCTTTCACTAATGAAATTTGTGATACTTGGCACTACGTGGACACGTGTGTGGAAATGATGTTTCTGACGTGCGGGGCTTCAATTGTTCGAGTCATAAATAATGGGATAAACTTAATTCCACATTAGTAAATTTTCAACAATCCCCTCTTGAAAGAGATTTTGACGCACTCACATGGTATCTTTTCCAACAATCTTTCAGCGGACAGATGTTGCATCTGGATAGCTAGCTTCCGCTTTGAACCTTCCATAGTTGAATACTATTGGACTTACTTACTGCGTGGTGAACTTGATGTCTTGAACCGTCAGTGTTTAGTGTAAGCCAAGTCACCAACACAACAACTTTCATTACTCTGTTCTTCGTAATGTTTTGTCCGTTGTGGCCGTGGACACTTCTTGGATTCTTATGTGCGTTCATTTGAGGCAGCCTGTCCTTACACTTAAATAGGTGGTCTCCTACAAGGTATTCTGCTATACCCCACTTTACAAGTGTTAGGAACCATTAAAAGTTTCTCCAAACCTAACCTCAATCGTTGAGGATCGTTAAAGGTTTTGGAAACTTAACATTTACCCACACTGCAGATAGCACTTAATATCTATCGCGGGAACGACTTTGGATTGATGTTTCTTTACAGAAATCACTATCTGAAGTGCTAATGCTTCCATCGAAGCGCTTAGCTGATCCTTTACAACTTAGTTTTCCCATTGAACCTAATTCCTGGGATCTCCAGTCAGTAAGCTTGGGTTACCACCGTATTGGTCCTTATAGCTCGGGTTTTAAGCGCATTCCCCTAGACAAACAGAATATCTGATCTTTTGGTAAGCCCTTTGTCAGCGGGTCCGATATGTTATCCTTTGACTTTATGTAATCAATGGATATTATACCCGTGGTGATCAGCTGCCTAACGGTCTTATGTCTTGTCGAATATGACGAGACTTGCCGTCGTACATTAAACTCTGTGCCCTTCCTTGAGCCGACTGACTGTCGCAGTGGATCATTACAAAAGGTACAGGTTTTGTCCCAACAAGGAACATCCTCTAAGAAGTCGTGAAGCCACTCAGATTCCATCGTGGATCGGGCGATGCAAGTTTGCTTAGAGGATTTCCAAGACACAACCCCACCACTAATTGTAAATATATACCCACTGGTGGACTTGGTATTCTCTATATCATATATACAGTTTGCATCACTGTACCCCTCTAGTACAGCTGGATATCTCAAATAATGCAACCCGTAAGTTAACTGGAAATGACAAAACTTTTTTTCAAAAGTCGTAAAGCATACAGTAATTTGATTACATGATTGCAAAATGACAAAAACTTTTTCAAAAGTCTAAAAGGCTATAATACTTTTTCCTGCCATTATTGATTTGTCCTTCTGTTATTTTTGTGGGTCTGGCGTCTTTTGCTAAGGCCGGTTGCTATTGTCTTTTCCTGTTATCTTCATTGGTGTTAGCTCCTTTGTCTTGTTTCTTCTGTCATGTCTTCTTGAATCATTCCTGTTTTTGTTGGATAGTATGAGTTGTATGATAATATGATTTGTAATATGAACCTTTCTGTAGTTGGACTACATTGGGCCGTTAGAGTATCATAATGGGCTTGTTGTAGTTAAAACTACATTGAGCCTTCTTTTGTCATGCAAAAGGATCAGATGATCCTTCTTTTTTCATAGTAGTATCAGTAGCATTGATAACATGTTTAGTATTGATCACAAGCATTTTTCTCTGGCTTGTTAATATCTGATATTGATCTAGAGTTTCTTTAGCATGTTTATGTTTTAGATTCATAATTCTATCATGCATATTAGTAAGTTCAATAGTGTCTTGGGATAATATATCATTGTTGTAATATAGGGTAATCAATTCTTCCACATCTCCACCTTTTGTGGTTCCAATAATGCAAGCTTTCCTTGCTTTTAGCATGTCTTCTATTTTTGATTTCAATGTTAGTAGTCAAATTGTTCTTTTGGCACTTATCCATTCTTGGAATTTGTCCAAAGTACATGATATTTTCATTTTTAGATCTCCGTCATCTCCACTAATATTGATGTTCCTTCCAGTTTTAATCAATTGACAAATTACAATAGGTTTACCTGTCAGGTCAGTTGAAGCATCAAATAATTGTATACCGTATATACCTTTTCCAAATGAATCCATCATGGTTTTAGTAGATTCTACAATAATACTGGAAAGTTTAGAATTATATAAAGTTTCATCTACTATTATTTTATCTATAAAACCATAGGTAAAAAGTTTAACTACTATGTTAGGGTTCGCAGTTTCACTACATAAATATCTTGGGTATTTACTTAATTTAGCACTTCACAAAATATTGAGGTTATATTTATAATCATAAAATTTATTTATTTGTTCATGAGCAGTAATATGATCAGATTTATGCTTCAATCTATCACTCATTGCTATCGTTGCTGATATTTGAGGAGATGAAGATGGTGTAGTAGATGGCATCGTTGCAAGTTTGGATGCAAAAGTTTTTGGGAGTGTAGTAGGAATATTTGGTTTTTCTTTAGTAGGTTTAGGGGATTTTAAGGCTCTTAGGGTTTGTAAGTCTTGTACTGCATCTTTAAGTTGGTTTACTAGATGTGTATTTTTCTTATAATTTGGTAATGATGGTTTCATGGTTATGAGTAATGATTTCTACCACATTGATAATATAGTCTTTCAGATTGTCACTATTGAGTGACATTGTTGTACCTCCTAAGAAAATCAGCTAAAATATTCTTTTATTTAATTTTTCAGAGATATTTTTAATAATAAAATCATAACAACAAAAGAATGATTGTCATTTCGTTCTTTTATTTAATTTTGGTAAATGGTCTATTTTATTCTTAATGAAAGATCTTACTTGAGTGTTATCAGTTCTAACAATAAATTTTACTGGTAATAGGTGATAATGAAATCTTTTTATTCCAATTTTTACAGCTAATAGTTCTTTTTCATTAATATAATAATTTTTCTCATTTGACTTCCATGTTCCACCTCCATATCCACATATCAATGGTTTTCTTTATCTATATCATCTTTATCGTATGCTATGAGGACTGCTCCCCATCCTATATAACTAGCATTAGTAAAAAGTTAAAATTAATCTTGTTCCGTTGGTATTCTATGTTTTGGTAAGTCCTTTATTTTTTCTTTTATTTCATTTAAAGCCTTAGTATGTTCTTCTGTCCATTCAAATGTTATATTTTTTCTAGTTAATTCTTGTAGTGGTTTTCTTAAAAGTGGTAAATATTTTTTATGGTCTGAAGCATATTTTACTACTCCTAGAAATTGTTGTACCTTTTCTTATTTTTTAATTTATCTTTGAAATTATTTATTTTTGTTACAACTTGTTCTTGTTTGTAATCCTTCTTTATCTATAATATATCCTAAATATTCGATACGATTTTTGAAAATTTCAGATTTCTTTTCAGATAAGTATATTTCATATTGTCTCACAGTTTTTATAAATTCTTCTAGATGTTTTATATGATTTTCCAAATTGTCACTATATATTAATATGTCATCAACATATACTATACAAAATTCTGTTAATTTTCTGAACACTTGATCCATTCTTTTTTAAAATATTTGTGGTGCATTTTTTAATCCAAATGGTAGTACAATCCATTCATAGTGTCCTTGAGAGACACTAAAGGTTGTCAAAGGTTTTGATTCATTTGTTAATTTAATTTGCCAAAATTCACTTTTACAATTAAATTTACTAAATCATTTCTTTCCTCCTAGTCTGTTAATAAGGTTTCTTTTGTATGGTAAAAAATATCCATCAAATATTGTCTTTTTGTTTAATTCTCTATAATCGATTACCATCCTAGCCTTTTCTCTTTTTTGTTCACTATGTTTTCTTACTAAAAATGTTGGGCTACTATGTGAGATTTTACTTTCTTGTATTATTTTTAACTCTAACAATTCTTTTATCTGGATTTCAAATTCTTTCTGATCTGTTGGACTATATCTAATAGGTTTACATCTAATTGTATCATTGGGATTTATTAACTTGATTTCAGCATATATTTTTTCTTTTTTCCATAGTTGTACTGGATTTTCTCCAAAATTCATTTTTAATATATTAGGAAATTTTTCTTTTAATATTTGTAGATTATTATTCCTATCTGATCTTATATTACATAATCGTAATGTTTGTATTGATAATATTCTTTTTAGTATTATCTATTTATTACAAGACGTTTGTAAACTTAAAGTATTATTGTTTATAACTTGTGTTTTAAAATAGTCTAAAAATTTATTTCATAATAATACTTGTTGTCTCATATGGTCTTCTTGATAAATTATCTGTAGTCGAAATATTGTTTTATCTAATATTATTCTCATATTTTCTGCTATTATATCTAATTCTTTCATCTGTTCATTAAATTCTGATACTCTTATTCTATGAGTTTTAGACCTTTTCCATCTGTGTAATTCTAATACTTCTTTTCTTGTTAGACATAAGTCTGCTCCACTATCTATAAAGATTTTTTTTTATCATTTTATTAGACTTATATTCTATATGAGCTTCTATATAAATTGCTACCATTAGATTTTTAATTTTTTAATTTCTTGTCTTATTCTTTCTAATTCTTTTCCTCTTATTTTACTAAAATTCTTAGCCACTTTTTTATATCTATCATGGTAATATTTTTATCCTGTTTCACTAGTACCGGTACTAAGTTTATAGGCATATTCTCTTTCACATTGTTTCCAATATGTTTTTTCTTCTTCTAATTTTCTTTTTTCTTTATCTAATTCCACACATCGTTTCCAGTAAGTTTTTTCTAATTTTTTTCTTTTCTTCTTGTAATTCCATTTTATTCTGAGCTATTTTTCCTATCTAAGTTTTGGTTAATAAAGTTATATTTTTTTGTTCTGTTTCACTTTCTTCTTCAGTTTGACTAACATAAAAGTCTTCATATTCATACCATTTATTATTATCTTCTTTTTTCTGCTGTAGATTCATAATAAATTGTGTTGTGTTTATATATTTTACACCTTTTTCTTTAGTTTTGGACATTTATTAGCATAGTGTCCTTTTTCATTACAATTCCAACATTTACATTCTTTGGGTTTTTCTTCTAAAGATTTTATATACTTTCTTTTTCTAAATTTTCTTTTATGTTTAAATCTTTTCCTCGTTTCAGGAGTATTTCTATATTTTTAAATCTCTTTTTCCTATAAGGTTTGTAGTATGGTTTATTGTATCTATTGTATTTTTGATATCCTTTCTTTTGATATTTTTTTTGTTTACGACCTTTCTTATACCTCCTTTCTTTTCTTTTATCATCACATCCAAATACCAATCTCCGTTCTGTGAATCCACATATTTCTTTCAATCCTTGTTTCTTATCTTTTTTAAATTTTTTGTTGTATTCTATATTCTTCACATTTTCGTATTAAGTATGTTCTTAGTACTCTTATCCTTTCTCCTAACGTATTTTCCCTTGGTTCTAACTTCTAATTGAGTATATTCTTTTGATACTTCAGTATTATATGGTGTTGGTAAATGATCATAATAAAGTTGTTGATATATTAAATCTTCTTGTGATAAAAATCTTACTTCATAAAAGAATTTAATAAAATTTATTGTATATTCAGGTAATTTCTTAATTTTACTGCATTTCATGTTATTTGGATTCATTATTATTTCAGTTTTTCTCTCTGCAAACACGTTTTCTCGTGTTACTAGCCATTTTTCTCCTAAAAATTCTCTTTTGAGTACAATATCAAATATCATTAGCATATATTTCCAATCTCTTGCATGACTAATCACTTATGATCTTAATTGATATGCAATAGATTCTATCAAAAATGCTACTTTTTTCCAATTAATGTTTTAGATATTAAGTCATAAATATAATCTAAGTTATCAGTATATGTAGAATTCATTAATGCTATGTACATTCCAAGATTCCAATCATTTATTCTTCTACCTATTTCTTGTTCATCATAAACATTATCTAAATCTAGGAAGTATCCACTAAAGTTTACATCTTGTGACATTGATCCTATAAATTCTTTAAATTCAACTTGTTGTCCTACTAGTATATGTTCTGGTATTTTAGTATGTCGTCTTGTTATTATTTCTAAATTAGGGTCTATTAATTCTTCTTTAGGATAATCATTAGTATCTTCATTTACTATATCATATGTTTCTATTTCTATTTCTGTAGGTCTGTTAAATTTATCTTCTATATCGCTTTCAGGTTCTTCTTCTATAATTGCATTTACATTTTTCAATTTTTCTAAAGCTTCTATTATTTGATTATTTTCTTTTGCTATTCCTGAGTTTTCTTCATCATCTACTTCTTCTATAAATTTTGCTACTTGTATTTCTTGGTTAATTAACTCATTTTCCATATTACTATCATTGTATGTATCATTATTAGTTTTTTCACTACTAGTAGTACTTTCATCACTTGTTTTATATATTTTCCTTACTTTCTCTTTTCCTTTCAACCTTATCATTTGTTCTTTTAGAATATGTTACTCTTCTTTTAATTCTTCCATTTCTTCTCTAGCTTGATTTAATTCATCTTTTGTTTGTTTTAATTCTATCTTTCTTTATTTTAGTATTTTCTTTGTATCTTTAAACTTATGTTTATATTTTTTATATTTACTCATACATTCTTCATTATTATGTGTTTTTAATTTTGTATTTTCTTTTTGTAATTCTGATGTGTGTTGTTCCTGTTTTTCTAACTTTAGGTGTAAGTATTCAATTTTTTCTGTATCAATTAATATATATTTTCACCTTTTTTATTGTTATTAAGTGTGTTTTTAGAGTCTTTCTTTCTTATTGGTTCATAATTGTACCTTTCTTTTTCTATTATAACTTTTCCATGATTTTTAAGAAATGTGATTACACTATGTTCTTGATTTTTCATTAAAATTGTCTTTTTTATGTAGTATTGCTAGGTTATCTAATGTTTTTCCCACTGATTCTGGTAAATTAGGTTTTATTTTGCTGATATCTACTATTATGAGTTCTTTACTTCTTCTCCATGCATCTATTGATACTAATTATGGTTGTTTGATTGTAGTATCAACTATTTTTTCAACTGTTTTTTCTTGACTTGTGCTAGGTTCGTCTTCTCCTATTACCTGTTTTTCTATATTTATATGTGCTACCAATATGTTAAGTTGTTCTAGTATTATTTTAAACGTTGGTACTTCAGATACATTCCATAATTTTGTTAATTCTTCTCTTATTAATTGTTGTAGTTGTGTTTAATTTTTTCTCATTTCATCTATTATTATCAGAGTATTTTCGATTTGTTCTTTCACTATTATTTCGTTCCATATTGCATCATTTTTTTCATTAAAGTTACTCGGGATTATTTATTCTTTTCTTCCATCCATTTACCATATGTATCCATATTTTATCAAATTTATTACATTGTTGTTCTAGTTGTTTTATATCATTTTCTAATTTCATTTTTTGGCACTGTATTCTAGGTATTTAAGTTGGGATATTATTTCCTCTAACAAAACTGTTTTTATTATTCTCAATTTTTGTTTTTGTTTTTCTAATTCTTTCTTGGATATTCATATTTTATTAACGAATCTTGTTTTTTCTTGATCATTTATTTCAATTCCTTCATTATTAATTTTGTAATCTTTCATGGTTAAAAAAGTCATTTCCTAATAATAATTCATTAAAACTATCATGTTCTATTACTCCTATATTTATTTTATATTCTAGATCTTGGATTTTAAATTTTAAATTAATACTTTTGGTTATTATTATTTCTCTCTCATTTTCAAGATAGCTACAAGTTTGTGATTCTATTAAATTACAATCTTGTTCGTTAATTTTACTTATATGTATAAAACTTTTAATAACTCTTATATTTATTTCAGCTATGCAATCAGTTGTTATTATACCATTGAATATTATTACTTTAATCCTTAATATGTTACTGGGTATATTTATTAGGTATAATGTTCTTGGTTGTCTAAATATTAAACTATTTTGTCTTTTTCTCATTGGTTCTTTTTAAATTATTAGTTTTGATCCTTCTATTTGTGGTCTTATCCTCTGTGATGGTGTTAGAGTTCTAGTACTAAAATCCATATGTATTTTTTCTGGTATGGTTATTTTGGAATTTTCTTTGTGTTCTATTTGTTCTATTATATCTTGATACATCTTTGGTACTAAAATATCCATTAGCTCTTATGATTATTTTTCTCGATTTTTCTTCTCACAGTTTCATATTGTCTTCCTCTTTTGTCTTAATCTTTCATTTTTTAGTGCTATCATATTTCTTAATATTGCAATAGTATTTTCGTGTTCACATATTTATTGGAAATATTCTTGTAAACGTTGATCTCTTTCTTTTATAAGATCTATACTCATTATGCAGCTTATTATATGTTGGTTTATATCTCTTTATATGTAAAAGATTTTTCAGCTATTTTTTGAAGTTCTCTTAATTGGTTTTCATCCATAATGACTTGTAGTCATCCATAAGTCTGTGTTTATATCTTCTATAAAATGAGTTTGCACACTTATTTCTCTATGTAGGCCTAATAGTTCTCTATATGCTCTTATCCTATCATCTAAATTCATGCTTCTTTGTCCTAATTTTTTATCATCTATAATATCTTCTAATTTTCTTAATGATAGTAATCTATTTTGATATTCTATTAGTATTTTGTTTTGATTTCTTCTTTCTATTAAGAGATGTCTTAATTCTTTACATAACCATTTTGTTTTATTTAATCTATTAATTTGTTCAAATGACGGATGTCTCTTCATGTTAATTTTATTCATTTTTCAGGCCCTGATATCAATTTACGGACGGATATTTTCATCATCTATTAACCCTAAAGAGGGTAGGATTATAGACGGTAATATACTGTAATATACCATCAATGCAACGTAAATTTGTCTTTGAGTTGACAACTTAGATATTATTCCAAAGAAATGCAATGCTTGTCAAACAAGCTTTGCTTTTGAGTTAAAAGAAAAAAGCTCAATTAATTGTTTCAGCGGAAATCGAATCTGCGGCACGGGTCTCACATTGAACGCCCTTCACCACTGAGCGCAACTTATAATACATCCAAAAGTGTTCATTACCCAATATATACAATTTACAAAACTTTACTTATATGTTCAGATGACCACCCTTGCTAGCGTGTAGCTCCGCCCCTGCGTGTGACAAGCTCAATATCCTTTCACATCCTGTATCGCTTGAGGGGTGATAAATATATATATAAAAAAAAAGCTCGATGCACTAAGCTCTCGTTATGTGCGGGGTCCGGGGAAGAGTCGGATCACAAGGGTTCGTAGTTCATCAATATATATCTTGTAAGCGTTTACAATATGATCCAGAAATATAGTTGTTACAATACCATCACGACAACATTCTTTTAAAACCTTCATAGCCCTGTTTGCCGTTTTGTTGGTAGAAGACAAGGTTTAATTACCGCATTAAACTCAGCATAATTATATATATTATTTGGTTGCTTTTGTTTTCACTTTAGATAATATCTCAACAAGTTATGATACGAATTTGTAGGGATAAAATATAGAATAAGAATATGCATATTTGTAATACATGCATTAAAATTTAAAATTGATAAAAATGCCCTCACTATTTAGATTTATTTTTTCTTGTTCCTTGAAACTATCCAACAACAAAAAATGAAAAAATTAGACTCATATTATTAATCCTTATACTACTAATTTCTAAATTATATTTTTGTACTACTACTCTCTGCATAACATCTCTTCAACCAAACGACCCCTCCTGTTTTGTTATGATTCTTGGTCTGTTGAAAATTATGTGATTAGTAGAATTTACATTGATAAGGTAGAGATTTCCACCTTGCAATATTATCAGAAGTTATAAACAAATTCGTCAATTGTTAAATTTGTTACTACTGCTTTAGCCTAATATTTTGTTCTCACTTGGGGAAATTCACATGACTGCAAAAGAAAATTTTCTAATACGTGCATTTTGGTCATCAATCAATGGACTCTTAAATGACATATATTCCAAATGAGATTGAAGAAATGTTAAGAGGCGTTGGTAGGTTATTTTTTGAGAGACGGGGAATATAGACTATAGAGCTAAATTTGCAATCTATATTACATTTCTCTAGTTTGAGTATCATAATTTTATTTTAGAATGAGAATATGAAACAAAAATGACAGTGCAGATAACGTTTTCTAAGTCTAGATGTCTTTCTTTTATGGTTTTGTTTCACAACAACATTTATTTCCATAAAAAAATGTATGTTTTTGCTGTCGTCTCTCTTGCTGTTGGAAGTGTTTTACTGATAACGGGAGTCCAGTTTCATTCTAAATTGAAGCATTCTCGATTGATTGGAATAAAAGAATTGCCTCGCTATAATTTAATCAAGTAGTAAAGATGCCTTACAGAAGATGCCATTGCATTAAATCCATTTCGCCATATTTTTGTGATTAAACAACACCAAGGCGTCAATTTTTTGGCAGTGGTAGTAAGATAAATTACGACTTAAATAGAGAAAACAAGTGTTGAGCAACAAATAGATATAGTTTTCATTGTTTACATAAAATAACGAATCGATTTGACAAAACGGCCAAAATAGTTTAATTAAATCAGGATAGCCCCATTAGTAGTTTATTTAAATCAATTTATTGAATTTGACCCCTTTGCTCCATAATCAAACTGCTGTTCCACTATCAAGATTGTTTTCTGATGGAGAATACATTTGTGTTAAAACTTGCAATGAACTCAAAGAGTATTGGCATATTAAATTACACCTGACACTTGACAGAGTAATAAGTAGTTCATAAATATACTGAGCCATCAAACATGTCCACTTCACAAAATCAACAAATAATTTAACACTTCATATCTATATTACCCTTATCATTTATTATAAGATTTACAAGTTCAAAAAAAATTTATTGGTTGCATAACTTTTAAAATATATTATTTATTTCAATCATTAAGTTACTTAACAATAATTTGGAGTGATATAATAAAATTATCATTTTATTTTTGGCTCCTAAGTAGTCATAACAAGTCAAAATGTAACAAGCATAAATGAACAGAGGAAGTATTAATTTTCTGCAGTCGTCATAATTACGATGTGCAGACTAAGAGAAGTTCGGTATTGTCAATTGCAGCTATAGGAGCCTTTAGATATAACACTCTTTCCTTTTGACAAACTGAACTCGTTACAACATGCTCTTACGATTAAATATGTTTTCGTAATATTGCCCATAGTAGATGACAAGCCGGCCAATATAACAGCTGAGGCGATAGTAATATCGCTGAAAACAGGTTAAACGCCATGGCAACACACGATGGACCAAAAGCAAACAGCATTAAACTTAACAGGCTGATTATTTTTCCAGATCGTACAGTTCAACAACATAAATACAAGATTTCTCTAGGGAGGCTGAGCCTTAAACCACTACATCGAACAAGAGGGTGGTCGGAAGAGCTTCAAACCCCGAGTTCCGATCTGTGTAAGTTTTGCTTGCTCATCTTTCCTCAAGTAAGAAGCTTCTTCTGTTTTCCAGGTTTTCAAAGAATTTACAAGGTTACTGAGCCTGCAAAATCAACAATGTATACTGTTAAAGAAATGCACATTTTCCCACTTTTTCAATAAACGGAACTATATTATCATTTATCAAACCAGAAATCTTGTTTACGTTGTAAAATACAAGATTAAGATAAGATGATTCAAAACTAGAACTAAAAGTAGATCCTCTAGATGGAACTGAAAAGTAGATGCCAAAACAGATCACAAAATGCAAGTGTTGATAAACAATTTACTATGGAAGCTCACTAGACGAAGACATGTCATTTATCCCTCGTCCTCAGATTTAGAATCATAATCTGAGTTGTCCTCAAGCTTCAACTCCACTTCCACCACCTGCACTGGGGTTGGGAATGTTGGTACACTTCCTGCAAGTAGGAAGAAATGTTAAGCATATCATCAATGCTTCAGTTACAACTATACCATAGAGCTGCTGGATGGGTTCACTGTTGTATTTCCAGGTACAGCAGCAATGTTGGTCCACTAAAATATTGTCAGCGACAAATATAACTACATATATAGAGAGAATTCACTCATGTAAGAGTGTCTTTGAACTCCACTACTTCCCCATCTCCACGAGGGATCATCATCCTATTTAAACATATAAGCAAAGATGCCACATTCCCAGACAAAATATGAGACATCCCAAAGAATACGCTGCAAGTATTCCACTGGTTTCAATAACAATTAGATTTTAGCTATTCTGTTGATGGACAGATATTTCAATATATATGACCTTGAGATCGGACTTACTAGAAGGACAATTAAATAGTACAATGTAGCTCCCGACAAAAGTGAAGAAAACTGAACTTCCTTGTTTACTACTTCAAAACTTCTTTATCTTTTTCTATCACTTAAATTCGAAGTTGTTATTAAATTAGCCAATGAAGTAAAATCTTATCTTCCTAAAAAAAGAAGCCAACCGAGTTAAAAGTCATTTCCAGATAGTACACTTAATGAGCAAGTGCGAAAGAAACGAAACTGAGAATCTTTCCATCAAAACAAGGTGATCACGTGAACCACCACAGTTGAGATATTACTAAACATTAACTCTGTTAAAATAGATTCTTAAGAGGACGGAGTTCAGTGCCCGTAGGATTTGGATGCATGAAGTTTAAACACTCACAGGAAATAGAAAAAGCTGCAAACTGGAAGATACCAGAATAATTCCTAATCAGGCATAGTTTGGTTTCATAAATACACCATCATGGACTAACCTCCTACATTCCTCAACAGTGACAAAGGTGCATTTATCTTCTACTTTAAAAGTTTGGTTTGACCTCTTCACATTTTGGTATTTTATGCTTGCCACATAGCTGTGAAGAAAGCTTATTCTTGTCGTATTTATTATTTCTTCTGAGATTTGGATACTGCTTTAAGATTCTAATTACTGGGATATCTTATTTGGCGCTCGACCATGCGCAAAATTGGTTTGGAACTGAAGGACATTTCACTGATCTGAAAAAAAGGCTAAGACTAATAATTGCCCCAAGTTTGCCTAGCCTACAGTTGAGCTTCAGGATCAACATCCATACAGATGATTGCACATATCTCAGTCAGAAAAAGGTTATACAAGCCCATAGGCTTGTCGTTTCCTGTATCAGATATAAGATCTCATTTTCTTTTTCAGTATGATAACGAACATAATTGTAATGTTTCTCTTCAAGTGGCTTAATTCTCCCAGTTCAGATAAGAAATACCTCTAAATCTGCACTCTCATTTTTGTGAAGTTCGATAATATCTAGTTGGTTCTGTAGATACAAGTCTCCCACACTTTTTGATTGCAAACATAAATTAATCCACAGATCCCATATTTTACAATTTTCCAAGGAAATAGTTCCTATGCAAAACGTTCTGCCAAAGAACACGGCTTTTAAACAATTTTTCGGTAGTTTGGTTGGACAAGAAGTTGATCATAATTAGACTATTTTTAGTTTGGATGTCAATTTTCAGCAAGGCTCCTCCTTTATCTGATCTAGGGACCATCTATAATTACATGCTCAAAGATATCAGTTTTAAGCACACAATTTCACCAAAATAAGTCTTAATAGCATTTATAGTGTATATATTACCTCAAAATCCCTAAAAAAAATCAGTCTCTAAACGTAAGAGCTAAAAACAAGTACATAACTGTTCTTACTTCTCAAGTGGAAAATACTAATCTCCCTATAGATGATCTCAATCGTTTTTCTAATTTTGTATAATACGTTTATGTTGATAAAAACATCTTAATCGGTTCAACTCAAAAATAATAAACCATTCCTCAATCCTAAACGAATTGACACCAGTTATATGAATCCATGGCATCCTTTGTAGGAATCATAATTAGACAATTTTTAGTTTGGTTGTCAACTTTCCGCAGTCCTTCTCCTTTGTCTAAGCTAAGGATCATCTATGCTTACATACTCGGAAAAATAGGTTTTAATAGTATTTGTAGTGTATATATCATTACTAAAAACAAAACAGAAATTAGCAACAGAAAAATTTTGTAGCTACATTGAAAGATATGGTTTAGCATCGTATTATCACAAAATTCTATTAGCTACAAGCAATTTAGCGATAAGTTGGTAGCTAATTTCAGTTATTTTATAGTGTATTACCTCAAAATCCTATCTTTGCGAGCTATAAACAAGTAGATAACTGTTTTGAGTTCTCAATTGTCCCCCCAAAAAAGAACAAACAATTAAAATCTAAAACATTTAAAAAGTGTTTCATCCTTCTTTAAATATTGTATACCTCCAGTGAAAAACGAGGACGAGGGCCAGCCACGAACATGAGAAACAGACGTCGTTTCATCCTCTAATAACATCAAGGAAGACGAAATGGAAGAAGCAGAACCAAAATGAGTCTTGACAGCAGCAATCTTTTCAACAATCCTATGTGGATCGAAATCACTACCACCACCACGGTGACTATGTATACCACCAGCCACTCCACCACCTACTTTCACATACGGTGGGACCCAGTAAGAGTACCCAGGCATAAAAGGGAGCCAATCTGGTGTGGAGCGTCTCACGATAACTGAATGGATCACCTCCTCTAACTTCCTTATCCCACCGTCAGATCCATTGGAGGAATCAAGGTCGATCTCAATTATCTGAGGGTGAGGTGGTTCGCCTTCACCGTCGCCGGAGCCATTGGAACGGTGTCGGAGAGTGAGGGGAAGAGGAGGAGCGAATTTGGGTCGGGTCAGGGTTCGGGTTAGGGTATTGATTTGGGGATTATTGGAGAGAAGACGAGCCATTTGTTTGTTAGATGGAAAGAAAGAGATGAGTCAATTATATATAACCGGTTTACTTGTTGGGCAGGTTAAAAATTGCGTGACACAATGTCTTGAGGTGGTGGGTCTCATTTCTCTGTGAAGGGAAAGTCCGAAGGCGAACCCTCACATGTATCAGAGACCGTTTGATCAGGTGGGATGTAAATCGAGGGATATGCGCGAGTGGCAGCCGTGCAAGAGAGAGGACCAACGGGACACGAACCCAGCAACAACTCTTGTAATATTTCAGCAAAGACTGTCACCACACGAATTCGAACCCGCGGCGTCGGAGTGGTTGTACCCCAATCACATTGCCACTTACCAACTCGCCTGTGTCCCTGAGTGCTGGTGGGTCTCATTTCTCATCTCAGCTAGTAGAGTGGTTTTTACATTATTTTTATTTTCTTTTTTCCTTCGATAATGTAAAGTCCTCTATTTTTCTTGGAAAAGAAAGAAGTGTGTTCTTTTAATTTTATTTCATTTATTTATTTGCATCATCTTGAATGTCTATTTTTCGGGACAACAATTTGTCCTTATTTAATTGAAATAATTTGTTTCACGTATATACATACAATAACAACAACATACCCAGTGAAATCTCATATCGTAGGGTTTGAAAGGGTAGAGTGTACACAGACCTTACCTCCACCTTGGTAGGTAGAGTGGTTGTTTCCAGGAGACCTCAGCTCAAAACAAAGCATAATCACAAGCAAGGCAATAAAAACAAAACAAGAATAAAGCAAGAGAAACAGTCAGACTCAGATAAGGAATTAAAGCAGTATAAAGTGCATTCGAACAAAAGGGAGCAGTAGCTAACACAGCTAAATAAGCTAAACAAAATACACTAAGAACACATAGTAGCAGAAATCAAACTACAGTGGATTATAAAGTAATAATGTGTCTATAGGTGTGATATGTTAATCGAGCCTACATTAATAACACTACAACTATCAATTTGTAAGCATAAGTAGGACTACGCTCGAGTACATACTACTCTTCTACCCTAATCTGTGTCCTCCACAACCCCCTATCTAAGGTCATGTCCTCAGTAAGTTGCACCTGCGCCATATCCCGTCTAATCACCCCTCCCCAATACTTCTTCGGCTTACCTCTACTCCTCATGAACCAGTCCATAGCCAACCTCCGCACTGGGGAATATATGTCTCTCCTCTGCACATGCCTGAACCATCTCAACCTCGCTTCCCGAATCTTATCATCCACCGAGGCCACTCCCACTTTCTCCCAGATATCATCATTTCTAATCATGTTTCTCCTTGTATGCCCACACATCCATCTCAATATCATCATCTCCGCAACTTTCATCTTTTGTATGTGCGAAGTCTTGACTAGCTAACACTCCGCCCCATACAACATACTTGGTCTAACCACCACCCTATAGAACTTGCCTTTAAGTTTTTGTGGCACATTTTTGTAGCATAAGACTCCAGATGCGAGTCTCTATTTCATCCACCTGCCTAATACGATGTGTGACATCGTCATCAGTCTCTCAATTCCATGGATAATAGACCGTATGTACTTGAAACTTCCTTTCTTTGGAATGACCTGAGTACCAAGCCTTACCTCTACGCCTGTCTCAGGGTCGCTCCCATTGCTGAACTTGCACTCCAAATATTCTGTCTTGGTCCTACTCAACCTGAACCCTTTAGACTCCAGAGTCTGTCTCCAAACCTCCAACTTGACGTTCACTCCGCTGCGAGTCTCATCAATTAGGACTATGTCGTTTGGGAATAATATACACCATGGTACCTCCTATTGGATTTGTCGCGTCAATCCGTCCATCACTAAGGCAAATAGGAATGGGCTAAGAGATGATCCCTGGTGCAGCCCCATCATCACTGGGAAGTGCTTTGAGTCTCCTCCTACTGTTTGTACTCTAGTCTTGGCTCCATCATACATAGCTCTAACCTCCAAACATCTCTATAGAACCTCCCTAGGGACTTTGTCGTATGCCTTCTTGAGGTCGATGAAAATCATATATAAGTCTTTCTTCCTCTTTCTATACTGCTCCACCAACCTCCTAATAAGATGAATGACTTTGGTAGTCGAAATCCCCGGCATGAATCCAAACTGGTTCTCGGAAATAGACACGCCTCTCTTCACCCTCGTCTCCACGACTCTTTTTCAAACTTTCATAGAGTGGCTCAGTAGCTTGATACCCCTATAGTTGTTGCAACTCTGGATATCATCTTTATTTTTATGCAAGGGAATCATTGTACTCCATCTCCATTGTTCGGACATTCTTGCCGTCTTAATTTCTCTATAAATATATACACATCACTCAAAAATCAACTACACGGCAATCTTTCAATTGTTTTTTATATAATATTTTTTTAAATTAACAATTTTGTAAACTAAATATGTATTTCACTTGATATTTGTAAACAATACTTCTTAAACTTCTTGGGGAGGAAAAAATGAGGTTCAAGAGTATATATGCATTAAACTTTTCTCTTATGTTTATAATATCAGCTTCTCTCCGTTAAGGTCCCAAAACCTATTTATTTCAATAGCATGAAATGAATTAATATTACTTAATTATAATGGCATGAAAATGGCCTATCATCGTAATAAAATGATAAGAAAATAGTAAAGAAGAAGTGACAACCTCTTATATATACTTACCCTCTATACAAATTTTCGTTAGTTTCAGCAATCTGTTAATTTTCTTGTACTGTATGCCATTAATAATTTCATATGGATCTGTCAGAATTATTTACTCTATTCTATTGTTTATCACCACCTGCAATTTATGAAAAATGAAGCGATAAGTGTGAGGAAATTATTATGAACAATGAAAGTTAATAAGTTCTAAAAAAAATTATAATATTGATGGGGGAAAATAGTTGAATGTTACATAAGCCGCTAACTGTGATCTAATGTGAGGGAGGTAAAGAGTTTCCACCTCAATTCATAATAAGTGATATTTTTACTAATTACCTATCATTTAACCTACAATTTATTTTCCTTTCCCCCTATATCCAGATGGTTCAATGTATACAATAAAAAATAACATAATCAATCAAATAAATTTATTTATGCTGTTCTCCACAATATCATCTTTAACCAAAATTTGATTATTAAGTAAACTTCATTCTAACTACACAGAAAATTACGAGTTGTTGATTATTTAATCCAATAACACATCTAGAGCAGATTTAGGGAGCACAAAAGATATGATAATTGTTATTGTCAATCTAGTATCATCAATGATGAAATGAATTGAGCACAATAATATAATAATAACTCAAAATAACTTGAAATCAACAACAATGAATTCAGCGAATTGAAAACACATACTAACTTGGTGTCGATAGAGGCCTGCTTGATGCAGTGTCCTAAGACAAAAATTCGCCCCCACTTGTGCTGCAGTTTTACGGACGTCTGTCTAGATAATACAACTATCTAAGTGAGATTCTAGCACAAGAACTTCACTTCTGACGAATTTACTATATGTGTTCTTCAGAAACTTGTTTTGAAGAAGAAGAAGTAGAAGCCACAATCTCAAATCATTAATTGTGAAAAAACTGATTGATTATAGTTAGTTCTGTCTTGTTGTATGTGCTTCCAACCAAGTGATCAACATTCTTTATATAGAGTAGCATATGAACAGTTACATCCATTCATACCAAATGTTGTAATTGTTCTGAAAAGTTGCAACCTTTGATTCGAATTTTCTGTCCGTTGATCACTTTATTTCTTCTTAATTCCATACAAGTTCCAACAATACCCCACATTTTCTATTCAAACATACAATACCCCACATTTGGATAGAAAATAAGATAATAAGAAACTTTTCGTTATTTCTGAACAACGCGATATGACATGCATCGAAAAAGGTGTCTTTTGGACTTGAACCGTTCGTAGTGAATACCTATCGGATCTACTTTGTAAAATAGTAGACGAAATGTCTTGAACTATTCACGTTTTGTAGTAAATCAAGACAACAAGTATCACACATATCATATCAACATATTTCAATTCTTACGGTTGTGTTCATTTCGGTCGTGAACAACTCCTTCTTCGTGAGATTTTCTAGACAACGTAGCCATATCGGTTCTCCCAGATGCGACCCCACATCAATCTCATATAAGTAATACCAAACAAGAATAGTCCGTACTATCCCACCATAAGGCTTTTAGTATTATTAAGAATAAGATTCAGCCCTTAAAACATCAACGGATTAACACACTTAGTACACCATAGGAATGAGCATATGTGTGTTTTATGCTCCTTGAGTCTTCCCCAACTAGTTTTCCTATTGAACCTAAACCATGGGATCTCCAATTATTATAGGTTAGGTTTTCGCCAGTTAACGACTCATTGTGTTGGCTTTAAGACCATTCCCCTCGATGTAAATACGACTTGCTCTCTGTTAAGGCCTTTTGTCAAAGGATCCGCTATATTGTCCTTTGATCTCACATAATCAATGGAAATAATTCCATTCTTCAGCAAGCTTCATATTGTATTATGACGTCACCTTATATGTCTCGACTTGCCATTGTATATCTGATTCTTTGCCCTCGTCAGGGCAGCCATACTATCACAATGTATACAAATGGCTGTCACAGGCTTTGTCCACAACGGAATACCTTCTAGGAAGTTTCTGAGCCATTCGCTCTTCTTCGGCTTTGTCTAAGGCTACAAACTCTGCTTCCATAGTTGATCGCGTATTTACCATTTGCTTTGATAATTTTCAAGATACCGACGCTCCACCAAGTGTAAATACATAACCAATTGTGGACTTACTTTCCGACTGGTTGGAAATCCAATTAGCATCACAATATCCTTCTAACACAGGAGGATATTTTGTATAATGCAGTCCATAGTTCATTGTATGTTGTAGATATCAGAGTGCTCTTATTAGTGCAAACCAATGATTCTTTCCAGGATTATGTGAGTATCGACTTAGTCGACTCACTGTATATGCTAAATCTGGTCTCGTACAATTCATTATGTACATCAAGCTTCCAAGAACTTGTGTATACTCCAATTGAGACACACTTTCACCTTCATTCTTCTTAAGGTGACTAGCAGGATCAAATGGTGTAACAACCGGTCAATCATCATAGTGTCCAAATTTTATAAGGACCTTTTCAACATAATGGGATTGTTTTAAGATGTAACCATCAGAATTCTTTTGAATTCTAATACCAAGAATGACATCCGCTATTCCCATAGCTTTCATTTCAAAAGCGGCATGCAGCATCTTCTTAGTTTGGTTAATTACATCTTTATCCGTTCCCATAATTAGCATATCATCAACATATAAGCATATAATGACACATGCATCATTACATTATTTAATGTAGACACATTTATCACATTCATTTATTTGAAAACCATTTGATAATAACGTATTATCAAACTTTTCATGCCATTACTTTGGAGCTTGTTTAAGTCCATATAAAGACTTAATCAATTTGCAAACCTTTCGTTCTTGACCTTTAACAACAAACCCTTCGGGTTATTCCATGTAAATTTCTTCATCTAATTCACCATTCAAGAATGCGATCTTCACATCCATTTGGTGTATTTCCAAATTGTGAATCGCCGCTATAGCAATTAACGTTCTTATAGACGTAATTCTCGTTACCGGTGAGTAGGTATCAAAGAAATCTACACCGTCTTTTTGTCGAAACCCTTTGGCTACTATACGAGCTTTGTATTTTTCTATAGTACCATCAGACCTTAATTTTCGTTTGAAAATCCTTTTATGGCCTAGTGGTTTTTGTCCCGGATGGAGATCAACCAATATCCATGTATTATTTTGCACAATGGATTCTACCTCACTTTGAATAACCTCTTTCCAATAAGGTGCTTCGGATAATTCCATAACAGCCCTATATGTTTGAGGTTCTCCTTCAACGGAAAATGTCATGAAGTTCGGTCCAAAATCTTTGAAAATTTTCCCACGTTTACTCCTCCTTGGTTCAAAGATTTTTTCTTGAACAAATGAAGTAAGATTTTCATCATTATTAGTGTTTTGGTTTGACTCATCTTGAGGCAGTGTCCTTTTCTTATGATTAGGAACACTTTTATCCTTGTCTTTGTAAGGAAAAATATCCTCAAAAAATTCTACTTCAGCAGATTCCATAAGCGTGTTTTTGTGAATACCTTCAACATCGGAGTGATACACCAAAAACTTATATGCTGCACTATTAGTGGCATGACTAATATATATGCAATCCACCATTTTTGGTCCAAGTTTAGTTCTCTTTGGTAAGGGAACTTGAACTTTCGCTAGGCAACCCCACACTTTCATCCGTTTGAAAGTAGGCGATCTTCCTCTCCATAACTCATAGGGAGATTGGTCATTTTTCTTTTGAGAAATTTTGTTCAATATCATATTTGCAGTAATTAACGCCTCACCCCATAACCCGAACTAATCAACATTGAATTCATCATTTTTTCAATGTTCTATTTTTACGTTTGGCAACTCCATTTTATTTTGGAGTATATGGCACAGTGGTTTGATGAACTATACCATGAGTAGAACAGAATTCTTTGAACTCATTTGATTGATATTCACCACCTCTGTATGACCTTAGAATCTTAATTATTTTGTCAAGTTGGTTTTCCACTTCTGCTTTGTATGTTTTAAACATGTTCAAAGCCTCATCTTTGGTATGTATTAAGTATACATAACAAAATTTACTGCAATCATCTATGAATGATATATAGTAATTCTTTTTCCTCCACGAGATGGGGTTGCTTGGTAATCACATAAATCACTATGAATTAAACCAAACACTTCATTTGATTTCACTATAGATTTATGAGGATGACTTGCATATTTTGATTCTATGCAAACTCCACACTTAGTCATTTTGTTCATAGAGCAATTTGACAATATGCCTAACTTCACCATTCTTTGTAAAGAGCGATAATTAACATGGCCTAATCGTGAATGCCATAAAGAAGGGGAATCAACCATATACATAGAAGCAGTGCTAGTGCCTGCATTTTCATTAATAATGGCAATTGTCTTAGTAGGTACAACAGATAGTTTGAAGAGTCCCTCACTGAGGTAACCCTTCCCTACATACAACCCACCCTTGGTGAGTACAAATTTGTCAGATTCAAATACAATTTTGAAGCCCTTGTTACTAAGAACATGCCCAGAAATCAAATTCTTACAAATTTCAGGCACGTGCAACACATTAGTGAGCACAAGATCATTCCCGGAAGTGAGTTGTAAAGTCACCTTCCCTTTCCCTTCCACTTTCACAGAAGCAGTATTCCCTACGAACAATGGTTCTCCATCCTTGATGGCCTGGTAGGATGAAAACATATCCTTTTCAGAACATACGTGCATTGTAGCACCCGTGTCCATCCACCACTCGGTTGAATTTGTAACCAGATTTGCTTGAGCCGCTACAACCCCAATGAATTTTTTGTTTAGTTTCAGCCCGGTTGGATTGGTTGACATTACTCGAACCTCCAACACCACCACCTTGATTCTTGCGAAGGCGACAATCTTTTGCTCTGTGTCCAGGTTTTCCACATACCCAATAAAGTCTTGGTTGTGGTTTCTTAAATGCATTGGTCCTTTGTGGGGCGAATGCATTCCTCCCGGTTGCAAAATATGGCTTGGCACCATTAAATTTACCCTTGCCTTTCTGAAACTTAGCCTTAGAAGCATTGCCTTCAACCATGTTGGCATTAGGCTCCAATGAAACATCATCTGCCTTTTCATTCCTCCGGTTATCCTCTTTAACTTGAATTTTCAGAACCAATTGCTCAAAATTCATTTCCCCGGTTAGATGCTTAAGATAAACCTTAAAATCCTTCCATGAGGGAGGTAATTTCTCAATAATAGCACCAACAAGGAAATTTGGGTTAAGGCCCATACCTTTAACCTCTAACTCATGAACAATGATTTGGAGTTCCTCCACTTGCTTGACAATCGCCTTGGCATCACTCATCTTAAAGTTCAGAAACTTTCCGATGACGAACTTCTTGGAACAAGCAACCTCAGTTTTGTACTTGTTCTCCAACGATTGCCACAACTCCCGTGCCGTTCTGAACGTGGAGTAGATGTCGTAGAGAGAATCATCCAAGGCATTGAGAATATAGTTTCTTCAAACAAACTCCTGACTTTCCCAAGTTTGAATGTCTTTCAGCCTTGCAGCCTTCTCCGCATCAGTCGGAGTATTCTCCCCTTCTCCTTCTGGCAAAGCCATAGGAGCCTCAGCAATCAATACGTTTGCCACGTGAAGAGTTGTCAAGTAGAACAACATCTTCTATTGCCAGTGTTTGAAATCAGAACCTTTGAATTTCTCAAGTTTCTCAACATGGTTTTTCACCATTGACGATCCAGATTGATCCATCTTTGCAAATCAGGAAATTGAATTCTCTGAAAATTTTTGCAACCTCAACAAATCAGAAACAAAAAAATTCTATTTTTTTTTTTTGAATAATTTTTGTCTTAGATTGTTAGTGTCAATCTAGTATCATCAATGATGAAATGAATTGAGCACAATAATATAATAATAACTTGAAATCAATAACAATGAATTCAGCAAATTGAAAACACATACTAACTTTGAATAATTTTTGTCTTAGATTGTTAGTGTCAATCTAGTATCATCAATGATGAAATGAATTGAGCACAATAATATAATAATAACTTGAAATCAATAACAATGAATTCAGCAAATTGAAAACACATACTAACTTGGTGTCGATAGAGGGCGCTTGATGCAGTATCCTAAGACAAAAATTCGCCCCCACTTGTGCTGCAGTTTTACAGACGTCTGTCTAGAGGATACAACGATCTAAGTGAGATTCTAGCACAAGAACTTCACTTCTGACGAATTTACTATATGTGTTCTTTAGAAACTTGTTTCAAAGAAGAAGTAGTAGAAGCCTCAATCTCAAATCATTAATTGTGAAAAAACTGATTGATTGTAGTTAGTTCTGTCTTGTTGTATGTGCTTCCAACCAAGTGATCAACATTCTTTATATAGAGTAGCATATGAACAGTTACAGTCATTCATACCAAATGTTGTAATTGTTCTGAAAAGTTGCAACCTTTGATTCGAATTTTCTATCCGTTGATCACTTTATTTCTTCTTAATTCCATACAAGTTACAACAATAATAAGTCTAAATAGTTAGCATAATACTCAATAATATAATAGATTTACGAAACTAATTGATTTACTCTAAACTATCGAATAACTTATCCATGGAATTTTTAAAAATATACTCGGAGCTTTTTCTAAAACATTCACAGTATGAGAATTTTGCTTACGATCATAATATTTGAGACATCCATGTTGGGCAATATTATTTTTAATTCATGTAAGAGAATTTGTCAATTGAATTATTCAATAAGGAGAATTTTGAATTACCTGATGGGAGGTAACGTCGCGGGTTTTTCACCATGCTTAGTGGAAAAGCAGTAGTAGCCTTGTGTTGTGTCTAAGCCTATAGCATTTTATTGAGTGGCAGAATTTCAAGCAATGCAACATTAATACCTATTAATAGAAATTAATTATGGGGAAGGACAAGAGAAAACTGAAATGACTTTACTGGGAGGAACTTTTTTGAGTCGTGCAACATCAATAGTTATAAATAGACATTAACTATAGGGAATAGGAAGAGATAATAAAATCTTTTAGCTTTTTTTAACATAAATTGAATGCAAAAAAATGAAGGGAAAATGTCAAAAAAATGAGAAAAAAGATAAATAGGAATAGAAGCCATAGAGAGGTGCCACATCACCTTGTCAATGCCTAGCTTTATATTATATATAGATATAGATATAGATATTAATATATTTGTGTTACATTAGTGGAAAAAAATTTGTCCTTTAATAATACTTGATTAGTAAACAAAATTTAATTATTATATATTTGTTATGAATTATGCATGCATTTTATGGATGTCCCTTCGTTCTATGAATCAGTTTAGTTCATTTACCTATTAAAGTGTACACTTAATTTTTGTAACTATTAGGATGATCATAACATCCTATAAATAGAAGTTCTCACGATATGTAAAACACACTTATAAGAAAGTCTTCTCATTCCCTCCATATTTTTATCTATATATTTTATGTTATATTATTTCATTTGCTCTCAATTTACAAGAATCATCAACACGAAATTCTAATTATCTCCAAGGTGCTTTCACCAAACTACTTTCAATATTTTAGGTTCCTTTTATATTAGTGTGTTATTTTGAATTACTTGTTGCTCCCAAATACACACACAAGTATACGTGGTCACCAAGTAATATAGTGACTGTTAAGTAAGTATTTTCCATAAAGGTTGTTTTATTTATCTTAACTACTACAAAAAGTAAAAGACAAATTAAATACGTAATAATTTGTCCCGAACATTGGTTCAAAACTCTGGTTTTAACACAGAGAGATGAGTATTCCATGGGTGTGGTTGATTTACAAATCATATGAGTTATGCAAGTATTTCATCCTAGTTGTTTTATTCATGATTGTTAATTGGCCGGGTTGTCAACTCTTGTATTATTCTACTCACTTATTTAAAACAGTTTACCGCCTATTTTTATTGAATTGACATGTTAAGAACATAATTTGTTTACATAATTCAATTGAACGTGGTGCCTAAGTATATGTCTATTCTAGATACAAATGATAGCCCTAGTCTAGGGATAATCAGATCACGCTCTCTTTACTTCTTCTCTAATCTAACAATTTCTCTTTCAAACATGTATATTAAATAGTAAATAGAATTCGACTTTTGCGTTGATAATCAAGCAATTAAAAAACAGAAGTAAAGAAACAATTGTATTTGAATAAACTACTAAGAAGAAAATACTATTCAAACGTCAATACTCACGGTTGCACCACAACCCCAAAATTAAAGAGTTTAGTTACTCATAATCGGATGGCAACAATTAGCGTTCATGTTTAATCCAAGAAAAGATGAAGTAATGAAAGTAAAAGAGATAACCCTACGAAGAAATAGCTCAAACCCTTGCTCTCTATGCGATAAAACGTCTGAATCCCTTTCAAAACGTCTAGGGATTTATTTATAGTGTTGAAATAATCCTCCAAGACCCGTCCAAAATAACGTAGGACTTAGAAATATTTACGTTGCCTGCATGTTGCTCGCTGAGAAAGCTCCAAAGTGAGGCAACAATTCGCTTTGGGCATCGTTGGGCGAGACATTGCATATTTCCAGACTGAACAAAAAAAATTCCTTTTTTGATCACTGCTCGCTGTCGAGCTCTATTTTAAACGGGTCCAAAATAGTTTGCAACTTCCCCACTCTTCTACTTGGTCTTAAAAGGGTTAGAGTCGTCCCCTAATTTCTTAAGGAAAATAAGGAAACCTATGTGCATTTTTGTATCTTCTCCGTTTATGATATGTGAAATCTATGAGATTTTAGATAAGAATTTTATTTACCCCGAGGGAAAGGTATTAAGCACACCCCCTCAAAAGCCTATCCGAAGATAGTTCTTAAATCTAGTTTAACTGAATACTAGAGGGGGATTATTTATCAGTCTCTTACTTATCATTACCTAATTAAAAAAAAAAACTGCGAAAAGAACTACTTTTCTAAGGTGATTCGTACAAAACTGGTTTTAAGTGATTAGAGTAAATGTATGCATATGTATATTTATAAAAATAAATGATTTAGTGCATAATTATGAAAATAGTGTGTGTATATATTTATTTATAAAAGGAGTAGTTAGTGATGAAAGGTGCATAAGATGTGAAAAAGATATATATTTTGTGATGCATACCGTATATAAAAAAAATAAAAATATATATATATATATATAATGTATTTATCAGGCATAAAAATGGTATATATCCTTTTTAAATAATTACTCATTACATGAGAGTTATATATATGCACGTGATGAAAAATAATTGAAAGAGATGAATAAAAATAAGATAGTATATATATAGTATACGTGTATATGAAAAAAGAGTGCGTACTTTATAATTCTTGAAAATAACTTGGGCCACTATACTTGGGCCCTAATATGTGGTCTTTTGTTTTCACCTTAGAATATATGGGATGCTCCTGTTAAAAAGGGACGGGCAATTTGCAGGAATATCATTATTTCGGGGTGATTTTTAATTTTTGCTCCTCAAATTGAAAATCTTTCATTTTTTCCCTTGTCCTAAAACCCTCGGGTTCCGGGTTTGAACCTCCGCTTAGTAAAAAATTGAAAGAAATTCGCAGGACATAGTTTGAATCGCAAGACAGAGTTTTAAACTCTATAGGCTGAGTTTCACACTCTACCTTAAGGCAGAGTTTGCCTGCAAACTATTTGAAAAGTTTGCCTTAAGGTAGAGTTACCTTAAGGCAGACAAAGTTTGCCTTTAGGAATAAAACAAACTTGGTAAACTGTCTTGCGATTTTTTTTTTTGATTTTTGACTGAGCAGGGGTCATAATCCAGAACCTCTGAAAATTAAAAAATCCAAATTTGAGGGGAAAAAAATTAAAGATCAGGGCCTTTGAAGGAAATCCGCGCAAAAATATGAAAAGGCCCAAATGTTGAAAATGTTTGGGCCCTGTTCTATGAATATCATATTTTGGGCCCAACTCTTTTTGAAACCTGGTTCGCAACAGAAGCTATTTAAAGATGCTGGCAAACTTGTTTTAATCCTTTCGAAAAAATTGTGTTTTTCATTCTCAAAATAGTCGTTTTGAATTCCCTCTTCTTGTTAGATGATGACCTAAAAAGATGTACCGTTTTTTGAAATAGTTGATTTTAAAGGCAACTTCCAACTCTACTTGTTAATAAATAAAATCATCTTGTAGTCTAAAAGTCCTAAGAAACAAATAAAATATATTTGGTAGACGCTATATTCCTAAGCACGCCTAAAAACAAATATCTAAAGAGGGGTAAGCAATTGAGTTTCACTAACAGTTGTATTCGAGAATGGATGAAGGATGGCTCGTTGAAAAGAAGAAGTGTTGCGGTGATCCAGTCCAAATTGGACAAGTGAAGAGTTTGAATGCATGAGTATATTCATGCAACATAGAAGAAAAGCAAATGATTAAAAATAAACTAGAGATATCATAATGGCAAAGTTTAATCAAAGAACATTAATCTGGAATGAGACATGTAATTTCTGAAATCAGTTAACTAAAATCAACCTTTCATAAGTGAAACTTTCAAACATATATTCCATCACTTCATCAAATCAACGTAGAACTTAGGTTAAGCTTAATTTCTGTGAAAGAAATAATCCATTGATTATTTTCATTAATGAAGGAGTATATATACAATTTACAATTTTTCATAATATAAAACTTATTCCTATTCTATCCCAAAACCCTATTCTAGTAGTACAAGAATCCTATAATTATGGTAAGTGTACAATACTAATTAATGTAATATTTACACTAAAATATTACAACAAACTTTACCTAAATTCTGCCCAAACCGTGGGCTGATTATGTACAAATCCGAGACCATATATACATAAATATACACGTGTATATCGTGTATATTTATGTATATTTAACACACACCCGTAGTCATAGCGGGCGGTCTTCGTACGCTGAGACTGTCCCTAAAATCTTCAAAAAGGACCGAGGGAAGACCCTTTGTAAAGATGTCTGCAATTTGATACCTGGAAGGGACATGGCAGACGCGTACTTGTCCACGAGCTACCTTTTCGCAAACAAAGTAAATGTTCATCTCAATATGTTTAGTGCGCCGGTGCCGAACCATATTACTAGAGAGGTATACGGCACTAACATTATCACAATAAACCAAGGTAGCTTTCTGAATAGGACAATGAAGCTCTAAAAGAATATTACATAACCAACAGGATTCAGAGACCACATTGGCTACACCTCGATATTCAACCTCTACATTAGAGCGGTACAACGTCGACTGACGATTTGCAGACCAGGAGACCAAGTTATTACCAAGAAACATACAATAGCCAAACGTAGAGCGTCTGGTGTCTGGACAGCTACCCCAATCAGCATTTGTATACGAGACAAGTGTGGACGTCGATGATGGATATAAATGTAAGCCAAAGTCAAGTGTCCCCTGGATATACCGAATAATGCGTTTGAGCGCATTCATGTGCTCAACCCTGGGATTATGCATAAACAAACACATCTGCTATACAACATACGTAATGTCTAGTCTCGTGAACGTAAGTTACTGAACAACCCTTGCAAGACTGCGATAGCGGGTTGGATCCTCGTAAGGGGAGACAGCCGCAACCCCTAACTTAGGTTTAGTATCAACTGGAGTGGAAGTGGACTTACATGACGACATACCAGCTCGCTCAATGATCTCAGCTGCATACTTCCGTTGTGATAAGAACAACCCACCTGCATGACGAGTAACAGCAATCCCCAAAAAGTAACTTAAGGGCCCCAAGTCTTTCATAGAAAACTCAGAAGTGAGCATTGTCATGATAGGCTGTCGTAATGCATCAGAAGAGGCAGTCAAGATAATATCATCCACATATAATAGTATATAAGCCAGGGAAGAACCACGATGATATATGAATAATGAATTATCATACATGTTGTGCGAGAACCCAATAGTCGAAACATAGTCTGCAAACCTCTTATACCAAGCCCGTGGGGAATGCTTAAGCCCATACAGGGACTTCTTCAATAAACAGACATGATGAGGATATTTGGGATCCCTAAACCCCAAGGGCTGATGCATATAGACTGTCTCCTTGAGATCACCATGTAAGAAAGCATTCTTCACATCTAACTGATGAATGGGCCATGCTTTCGAAAGAGCCAAGTTGAGCACAGTGCGAATGGTAGCCGGCTTGACCACCGGACTGAATGTCTCACCACAATCCACACTCACCTACAAGACGAGCCTTATGCCTCGTAAAAGAACCGTCAGAATTGTCTTTATGAGCAAAAATCCACATAGACCGAATAATATTAACCCTAGATGGAGGGGGCACCAATTCCCACATCTTATTATTAATATGAACATTATATTCGTCGGTCATAGCAATTTTCCAATTCGGGTCATTTAAAACAAACACAGGATTACGGGGTAGGGGTGATTTAAGAATATTAGAATTTAAATTAAAATGTCTTTTTGGTTTAAAAATACCCCGTTGACTACGAGTGAATGGTCTATGACTCGGGGGAGAATTGGGTGAATTTTGGGAAACATCGGGACCAGTGATGGACGGGCCAACAAGCAGTGGGCTCGCGGCCCAACACGGGGAAACGATGAATCGAGACGGGACCAATTTCTGTATTTGGCTGGGCAACTGGCCCAATTACAGAAACTGGAAAGGAAACTGGCCTAGTGACTGGACTAGAACTAGTGGGTATCGGCGGAGCAGTGGACCCGCTGGCGGATTTGGGGTGCGGGACATGTCTTATAAATGGTGGACTATGTACGGAGAGACATCATCATCCAAAAGTTATATGAACTAGGCACGGGACTACTCACTTTAGTAAACGAAAATTGAGATTCATAAAAATAACATGGCGACTAATGATGATTTTATTAGACGATAAATCAAAATATTTGTAGCCACGATGATTAGATGGATAGCCCAAAAACACACAAGGGGTAGACCAAGCCTGAAGTTTGTTAATTGTGGTGGACGGAAAGAGTGGATAACACAAGCACCCAAAGACCCTAAGATGGGAATACGAAGGAGTCTTATTATATAAGAGATGAAGAGGGGAGGAATACGTCAAGCCTTTGATAGGAAGTATGTTAAGGAGATATGTAGCCATTTGTATAGCATGATGCCAAAAAGAAGGAGTAGGAAAGCATGAATCAATAAAGTTCGGACAATGTTATTAATGGTACGAATTTTGCGTTCGGCTTTCCCATTTTGTGAAGACGTATGAGGACAAGAAAAATGAAAATTGATCCCATTATTAGCACAAAACTCCCGAAACACCCCATTATCATATTCTTTGCCATTAGCACATTGAATATTTTTGATTTTTCGTTCGAACTGGGTTCTAATGAATGCTCTAAATTTTAAGAAAGTTGAAAAATGTGAGATTTTGTCGCTATCGGAAAAGTCCATAAAAAAATTAGAATAATCATCCAGAAATAGAACATAATAACGATGACCCAAAAAACTGAGAATAGGAGATGTCCATAAATCACTTGAATAATATCAAATGACATTAAAGTATGAGAATTAGAATCTACAAACGGCAATCTAACAATTTTTCCTAAAGAATAAGATTGACAACTCGGAGTACTCCGAATACCCTTATAAGAAATAAAATTATTTTTGTCTAATGAAGACAAAATAGACGACTCCGAATGACCTAGACGAGCATGCCACATGGAAGGAGCAAGGGCTGTAAAAGTTGATGGCAAGGCTTGACTCGAGACACCGGACGTTGGCGTGATAGGATAAAGATCTCCCCTACTATCACACCTCATGAGAGGAATTCTCATCTTGAAATCCTTCACAGAAAATCCAAACGGATCAAATTCAACAGAAACAAAATTATCAGTTGTGAATTTATGGAAATACACCAAATTTTTAATCAATTTAGGGGCATGAATGATATTTTTCAAGATAAGAGGTGGATGGGGGGGGGGGACAGAGTTTTATGACCATAACCACGAATCGGAATTGAATTACCATTACCAACAATTATGCCATGTTTGCTGCTTAAAATTGGAATAAGACGAGAGAGTACCTTGATCGGATGTCATGTAGGTAGTGGCTCCAGTGTCCATGTACCAATTCAGGTCCGGGGAAGTTAAACCCAGTGTATGCATCGCGGCTTCAATGTTAGTTGGGTGGGGCCCGCTGCGTGATGGGCCTACGGAGGCTAGGCCCAAGCACACCTGCGTGTTGCCCCGGCCCAGTGCTGCTTCAGGAATCACTGGCCCAGTTGTTATTGGGCCGAAAAGGCTGCTAGGAAGCCCACTAGCCAGCGGCTGGAACGGAAGGAGAAAATGGGTCGTTGGGCCATTGCCCATTGGCCCAGGCCCATGACCAAGGACCCAAGGCTGGGACCAGTGGGTCGCTGGTCCACTGTAGCCTGGATGGGGTCTACCGCTACTATTTCGACCACCGTTAACACTACCGGAACCGCCGCATTTGCCCACGTAATTTTTGCCATTATTTTTTCGACTATTTTTGCCGCCTCCTTAAGACCTGTTTTGGTACGTTTGGTCACTAAAATTCTGAGAATTAGTGGAGGACGTCATCATGACCACGGGACTAGCACTAGTAGCCGCCGTTTTAGCCAAGTCGGCTTCTTCCAAAGTATGCATGGAGCGGGCTTGATAGAACTTTGAGAGGGGATTACTTTGGCGAATGAGAGTACCAACGCCACTATGTGCCTCAGAGAGGCCAGCAACCATCTGGAGAACAAGACGGTCGTCGCTAAGGTGCACCAGCGTTGCGGAGTTGGTCTGCCAATTCTTTCAACCTTTTACAATATACTGAAACGTTCGGGAAATTTTCCATATTGACATGGGAAAATTCCTGCTCAAGGGTAACATCTCTGGAATTTTGATTATCTTAGAATATGTCACGCAGCCTATCCCAAGCATCCATCGCCGTATCTTCTGGCTCAATTATTGTCTATAACAGGTCGGTAGAAAAAGTGGAGTAAATCCACTGAAGGACGGTGGCATCAAGAGTCGTCCACAACTTAGGATCATCCTCGGATTTAGGCACCTCCGTGTCCTCAGGAGCCGCAGGGATTATGTGATGGATGACTTGATGCGAACGTGCGTCAATTTTGAACAGTTCGGCCCACGTCGCATATTTGACGTTTTCTATTTCAAGAATAAGAGGGATGTGATTCTTGATGTTAGAAACTGTAAGGGCATGGTGAAACATGTTCTTTGAGGTAGACATAACGAAAGAACAATAGGTGATTGAGGGATTTGAAAGAGAGAATTTTGGGGATCAAAAATTTGCACATAAACCGAGGCAAGGAGGGCTCGGCACCGATGGAAATTAGGGGAGAAAATTTTTCAACCTAGACTTCTGATACCATGAAAGAAATAATCCCTTGATTATTTTCATTAATGAAAGAGTATATATACAATTGACAATTTTCCATAATAGAAAACCTATTCCTATTCTAATCCCAAAACTCTATTCTAGTAGTACAAGAATCCTATAATTATGGTAAGTGTACAATACTAATTAATGTAATATTTACACTAAAATATTACAACAAACTTTACCTAAATTCTGCCCAAACCGTGGGCTGATTATGTACAAATACGAGACCGTATATACATAAATATACATATGTATATCGTGTATATTATGTATATTTAACACTCAGGAAGTGATTGGAGTGTGAATAGATTAGTCATAAGGAATTGTTCAACTAAAGATGCACAAAACCTTTAGTAATCACAAACACCGTCTTTTATGTCATTCTTAGCATGTTTGTTCATTGTCAAAACATAGTTTTCAACAGTCCACGCTATCCACTAGACTGAGACATTTTTCATATTAACCTATGATCCCAACCCTACCCAACAGAACCCTAGCCGATGGAGACCTAGCCCTCTCCCATCACTCACCTTTTTCCAACCTCTCACATCTCTCTAAAGACGCATAGAGATGTGAAAATCTCTGTCAATAAAAAAGATTGAGATGAGGCTCCATTACCCTTAAATACAACGGATAATAAGTGAATTCGCGGAATTTTGAGCTTCAACAGACCACAACATCTCTTGCCCTTCAAATCAAATCTGAAAAGGTGATTACCCTTTCTATTGGATTCACTTTTGTAATGTATGGACTTGGACATACATAGGGTGACAAACTTTAGAATCTTTCAGCGGAAATAAGCAAATATTTCAGACATCGCCATATCCGATTTAAGCAAATACTTTATAAGCCGATACCAGGTCAGTTGTAGTTGTAAAATACATTGAACTACATGTGACCTACGCCTATCGCTCCTGGTATATGGATGAACCATGATTTCAATCAATTCTATGATTCATATCCATTGGTGGCTTCAACAAGACTGTCAACTACCTCACAAATGAGTTTGGAATTAGACTAGACGTCTTAGAAATTCCAATTCCTAAGATGTCATATGTGATACCCATATCTTTCATATCGAGACTTTTGTTTCAATATGACTTCCACTTTCAGACTGTTGATTTTCCAATTGTTGACTTTCTAATTTCAGAGTCAATGTTTCTGTTGTTAGATTCATTGTTTCTGTTTCACCTGAAACTTCCAAAACCAAAATATAAACATTTCAGGGACCAATATATATGCTTTTACGTTAGCGGGCAATAGTCTCCTAAGATAAAACAACAACTAATCAACACTACAAAGCAAATAGGTTGATTCTGACGAAAAAACAAACATGAAATGACTTGCTGAAGAATGGAAATTTAGAGGAACAAGAAGAACTTTTCTGGACTGCTCTTGTTCAAGAGTCTTCTCTTTTTCTTTTCTGTCTGATCTCTTATCTTTCTGTTGCCCTCAAATAAGAGTAAGGTCTCAATATATATTGTTTAGAAGGATGACCTCTCAACTAGCCAACTAATGGCTTTCAATAGCCATATAATGATACTTATTAAGGGGTTACAATCAGCCAAAAATAGATGAATTCAAGTGCCAAGTAATGGAGATTCAAAGCTCCAAAACCAGCCCAAGAGGCAGAAACTTTCTGCTTTCTGCTTTCTGCTTTCTGCTTTTTGCCTTCTGCCGTGAGCCTCTTCCTAATTTTAATCTTTCCTGAAACTCCAAGGACCAAACTATAAATACTAAGCAGTTTGGGGTCCAAAAGATAATATCAGAAGCAGCCCAAAAGCCCGCAGCCCGCGACCCATGAACCGAGCCCGAGCTCGGACTGGATGGGCGGGCGGCGGCGGCGCACGTGTGGGTCTAGCCTTGAACCCAAGCATACCTAGGTCCTCCCTCCTTCAAACACATGGCTTACCCCTCGGGGTCCCAAACCCTTATCCAATTTTGTGGCTTATAAAAAGAACAATTCTTCCTTTCCCACTGATGTGGTAGATTTGTCCCACACCACCTTACTTAGTGGACCAATATCTCTTTTATTTCTTAATGAAATTTGATGATCCTTGGCCCTACGGTCATCTACTCACTTAGTAGATTATGCACGTGTGAAGAACCAAAAACTTCAACATGCGGAACCCGAGTGTTTAAGTCATTAAAGATGGGTGGACGCAACCTCCATCAAAGGCAAATTTACAGCAATCCCCTCTTGAAAGAGAATTGGTGCACACAGGGTGCCAAACTTCAGTAATCTTTCAGCGGAAAGAGAATTGGTGAACACAGGGTGTCAAACTTCAACAATCTTTCAGCGGAAAGATATTGAATCAAGAGAGGTAGCTTCCGCTTTGAACCTTCCCTAGTTGAATACCACCGGACTTACTTACTACGCGGTGAACGTGATGTCTTGAACCGTCAGTATTTAGTGTAAGCCAAGACAATGATACCAACACAATAACTCCCTTTATTCGTTTTCATTCTTATTGTTCTGTTCGTTGTGGCCGTGGACACACTTGGATTCTTAAGTGCGTTCATTTGAGGCGGAATGTCCTCGCACTTAAATAGGTGATCTCCTTCAAGGTATCCTGTTATACCCCACTTCACAAGTGTTATGAATCATTAAAAGTTTCCCCAACCTTAACCTCAACCGTTTGAGGATCGTTAAAGGTTTGGAAGCTTAACCTTTACCCACCATGTAGGTAGCACTTTAATGTCTATCGCGTGAACGGCTTTGGATTCATGTTTCTTTACAAAAATCATCATTCGAAGTGCTCTTGATTCCACCAAAGCGCTCTACCGAACCTTTTGTAGCTTAGTTTACCCATTGAACCAAATTCTTGGGATCTCTAGTCAGTATGGTTGGGTTACCATCGCAAATGTTAGTATTGTTTGGGTTTTAAGCCCATTCCCTAGACAGGCAGAACTCTTGATCTTCAGGTAGTTCCTTAGTTAAAGGGTCCACTATATTATCCTTTGATGTAATCAACGGGAATGACACCCGTGGTGATCAACTGTCATACGGTCTTATATCTCCGACAGATATGTCCAGACGCCGTCATCCGTGACCTTTCTGAAGCCGATCGGCTAGCCATAGTGTATAACTGCAGAAGGCATGGGTTTCTCTCAATAAGGGACGTCCTCTAAGGAGTCGTGAAGGTACTCAACTTCTTCTCATAGTTTGTTTAAAGCGATAAACTCTGATTCCATCATGAATCGGCCTATGCAAGTTTGCTTAGAGGATTTTCAAAGACACACCATACACATCCACTTGTGGCTTTGGTGTTCTTCAAGTCTGATGTCCAGTTTGCATCACTCTGTTCTCCCAGAACCGTTGGACATTCAGAATACCATAATCCGTAGATAAGCAAATATTTCAGATATCGTCATATCCAATTTAACGCTTTTTATCGATCATTTTTAGAATCACGAGTGAACATTAGTTCAACTGATCTACTTTGTAAGACGATACTAGGTCGGTTGTAGTTGTAAAATACATTGAACTACATGTGACCTGCGCATATCGCTCCTGGTATATGGATGCACCATGATTCCAATCAATTCTATGATTCATATCCATTGGTGGCTTCAACGAGACTGTTAACTACCTCACCAATGAGTTTGGAATTAGACCAGTCTGTTAGATGTCTTAGAAATTCCAATTCCTAAGATGTCATCTGTGATACCCATATCTTTCATATCGAGACTTTTGTTTCAATATGACTTCCACTTTCAGACTGTTGGTTTTCCAACTGTTGACTTTCTAATTTCAGAGTCAATATTTCTGTTGTCAGATTCATTGTTTCTATTTCACCTGAAACTTCCAGGACCAAAATGTAAACATTTCAGGGACCAATATATATGATTTTACGTTAGCGGAAAATAGTCTCCCAAGATAAAACAATAACTAATCAACACTACAAAGCAAATAGGTTGATTCTGACGAAAAAAACAAACATGAAACGACTTGCTGAAGAATGGAAATTTAGAGGAACAAGAAAAACTTTTCTGGACTGCTCTTGTTCAAGAGTCTTTTCTTTCTTTTTTCTGTCTGCTCTCTTATCTTTTTGCTGCCCTCAAATAAGTGTAAGGTCTCAATATATAGTGTTTAGGAGGATGACCTCTCAACTAGGCAACTAATGGCTTTCAATAGACATGCAATGACACTTATTGAGGGGTTACAATCAGCCAAATAATGGCTGAATTCAAGTGTCAAGTAATGGAGATTCAAAGCTCCAAAAGCCTCTTCCCAATTTTATCTTTCCTGAAAGTCCAGAGACCAAACTGTAAATACTTAGCAGTTTGTGGTCCAAAAGATAATATTAGAAGCAGCCCAGAAGCTCGGACGGGCGGGCGGCGGTGGCGCGTGTGTGGGGCTAGCCTTGAACCCAAGCATACCTAGGTCCCCCTCCTTCAAACACATGGGTTACCCCTTTGGGTCCCAAACCCTTATCCAATTTTGGAGGCTTATAAAAAGAACAATTCTTCATTTTCCCACCGATGTGGTAGATTTGTCCAACACTATATTTTCATGCCTCAAACACCTTACTTTGTGGACCAATATCTCTTTCATTTCTTAACAAAATGTGACGATCCTTGGCCCTACGGTCATCTACTCACTTAGTAGATTATGCATGTGTAAAGAACCAAAGACTCCAACATGCGAAATCCAAGTGTTTAAGTCATTAAAGATGGGTGGACGCAATCCCCATCAAAGGCAAATTTCAAACAACTTCACGAGCATAGCTGATAGTATACAACCTCAATCGAACACTTGTACTGGAGCATGATAAATGATAATACAATCTGCTTGTTTTCTCCCTGAACATCTCTTCTCATCTATACTTTTCTCTCATTCTTGTCTTCTATCTCTTATTTGTTCTTGGATACCAATAATTTAGTATCAGATTCACGAGTGAGGAAATGCATGATGTAAGGTCCAATCCAACATGAGGTTACCAGATTTTATGGAAGTAGCCGAAAGAGCTTAGTGATTTCCTGCTGAGCATGGCGCAGTATGAAGATGACCAAGAGAATGTTTATGGTTGCACAGTTATTGATGCAATGTAAGCACTGATATTGCTCCAAGATGACTCATTAATTAGCCTGTTGATCTTGATCTATCTCCATCTATTTTAGGCCTATCCCAGTTGAACCTCTTCTCTTTCTCTACTTAGAAAAGGAGGGGAAAAAAAGAATCTTCAATCCATTTGTGAACCTAAGAACCAGGTTACACGTGCTCGAGGGTGTTAGTGAACATACTTACCGCATTTGGTTATGTAAGATTTTCCAAAGGTATTTATAGTATCTTGAAGCCGCCTATTGTCTTAAGGTTTGGAATTGAATGCTTACATTCCTTCACATTCCATAAGTGTAACAACTTTGTCCAGAAGTACATTTCTTAATCCAAGCAATGAGATTTTATAATTTACTTTTATTTCTCTCTTTTGGTTATACAATAGATATGGTGCTACAACTCATAGGAAAAAAGCACAAAAAAAACAGACAACTAAAAAACAACTCACCCATAGGGTCTAGGTGATTGGTTGATAAGAAGCAAGCCAGAGGCTATAAAGACCACACAACTACTTTCACATAAATATTTTTATTTAAGCTTGTAGCATATCCACCACCTGGCTCATTGTAGGTCTTGCATCTCTGTCTTCTTCTGAACATTGCAAAGCCACTTTTATAAGAACTTCCATTTTCTCCAAATCGTAATTACCATCCAAAGCAGGATCAACAACTTGTTGAATTTGTGAGTCACTTCGCTCCAGTCCATGCATCTTCTCTCGAATCCAAGTGATAAGCATTGTATGTTCCATCTCATCATCATCCATGTTGTATTGAGATCGACTTGGGCTCTTTCCAGTGATCAACTCTAGCAGAACTATTCCATAGCTATACACGTCAACTTTGGAAGTGATGGGATGGTGAAAAATCCATTCAGGAGCTATGTAACCCCTTGTCCCCCTTATTGTAGAAAAGCTGGAATTGTCCATTCCACCTCCATTTAATAGCTTTGAGAGACCAAAATCAGCTACCTTTGGCTCATAATTTGAGTCCAGGAGTATATTCTGAGGCTTTATATCACAGTGCAAAACCCATTCTAGACACTCTTCATGTAAGTAAGCAAGACCTTTTGTGTTCCCAGCGCTATCTCGAACCTCTTTTGCCAATCAAGAATATTGTTGGCATGTAAATTATCTGCTAAAGAACCATGCTCCATGTACTCGTACACTAGGAGCCTGTGTTTTCCCTCAGCACAATAACCCCATATGTCTATCAAGTTCATGTGGTTAAGCTTGCCAATTGTGCTCACCTCTGCAGGAAATTCAGCTTCTCCTTGGTTGGCTTCTAATTTGAGACACTTGATGGCTGCTATTCTGTTGTCCGATAATTTTCCTTTGTACACAACGCCACCACTTCCTTGTCCAATTTCATCTCTGAAATTAGACGTTGCTTTTTTCAGCTCGGCGTAGGTGAATCTCTTGAACCTATTGACAACCGGAATGTAGACCTGATCAGATTTTGCATTAGAGCGTTTGAGGGTTGTAATCAAATAAGAGACAAGGCATATGATCTCGAACACTCCAAGTGCAACAGTAAACCCGATAAATGACTTCAACCATCCATGTTGCTCTTTCCATTTGTAAGTTCTGTCCAGCAACAGTTCATGTGTTCTTTCACACTGCAATTTGCCTATAGGACCTTCCTCATCCGAACTATGGACATCCTTGGGCAGTTTAAAATAAACTGAATCTTTCCAAGATGGTGAGCGGTACCCATTAAAGAGAAGTGTCTTAAGATAGCAGATATAGACACCATCCTTCGTTTGAAAGTTGAATTGAATTCCCTTGCAATCACAGTTATCTAAGCAATTTTGTTTGCATTGCTCCAAGGTGACATTTCTATAGTGCATAACGTCGTACCCAAAGAATTCAACATGACGAAGATGAACGAAATCCACCATATTGCTATCAGGGCAAGAGAGCTTAAATTCTGGTTCGCATCCATAAGACCAATCTGTCACATTTTTCATCTTATGATGTTGTAGGCAAGTACATTTCCTACCAGAATCATGACTATAAGTGCACAAACTGTTCAACCCACAGAGTCCATGTATCACGCAGGGTTGCCAATTAAGTTGCCAAGAAACTTCCCAATTAGCCCTCTGCTTATTCAGGCTGTATACTCGGATGTTCCCATCAATATCCAATGTTAATCTCCTTTGATTGCCTACTTCACCATGATCAGCAGTTTTAAAGTTGAAATTATCAGTCGAATTGAATTGGCCTAATAGGTCGAGCACTGCAATTTTGCTATTGTTGTAGGTGCTTCGATTAGCTTGCCAGCTTGTCAACCATATGGGTGGCCAGTAAACACCTGACATCTCTAAGCCATCATAAAGAAGCTGGAGAACATTATTATCAGCAAATTGTAGCTTGTAAAAGCCTGATGAATAATTGGTTGAGCTTCTTAGAGACACGAGCTTCGAAGTTTTTGTTAGTGCTTGTCCTGGAAGAAGTGTATCAGTTGGTGTATCAAAACTTTGCCAAATAATACTTTTGTCATGTGAGGCTGTAAGAACAAGGTTGCCGTTGTCCAGGAGTTCCAATTCAACAGAGGCATTTGATTGCGTCTCAGTTTCCCAAACTGTGCGCTGACCAGCATCAGTAAGAACAAGATTGCCCTATTTGGTTAAGGAAAGCCTCGAGTGCCTTCCGTTTACAGGTTTGTCTCTGTTAGCCATCCATACTATGGTGAAATTTTTGTCATCACCAACTAAATTGCTAAACCATATAGCAAAGCTATACGCATTTGCACCAACTGCGTGAAAACCAGCTGCATAATCACCGTTGGGCGATGAAATCACTGTTTCTTGGGAAGTAGAAAGAGAGGAACCTTTACTCAAACTAGAGATAATTGAGGACGATGAAATTGGTGCTACTAGGAATAGTGAAAAGTGAAAAACAAGGTAAAACACTGGCTTATACATTTTTGAAGTATTGGGACTAGTTTTAGTACACAAAAAAGGTTAGTATGTTACATTCTTATTTAGAACAGTAAAGTAGAGCTAATAATAAGTCTTCTGGTCAGGCAACAGCTAGCTAACTGTTAGAAAAGTACGTAAAATTAATTTTCCAACTAGAAGTTGAGTCTTTTATGAAAGCTTGCAACTCTTGTCTTATTAAAGACAAGTAGTCTTGCATTTTGAAGTGATTCAAACGTTACTTTGTAGAAAAGAATTCCTTCTCTTACAACTATTCTCCAAACTTCTCTTCCTTATCCAAAGTCTATCGTTCAAAAGATCAAGTTAAGCGTTTTGCTTTCCTAATAGAATTTCTTCACTATTTGCTAAGCGTACAAATTCAAGGCTTATCATATCTACTAAAACTATTTTCATATAATTCCATAGCAATTTCATGAGAAAATATTATTTTTAAGAAAGTGTTTCACACGTATTTCAAGCCTTCAAGTTTGTGTTTTCCATTCATGTTTCTCAAGCCTTAAATCTTTTGTATTCTTCTTCATATTTTTCAAAATTAACTTTTGGTCTGTACTATTTTTCGCTACATTACTTGTAGGAATACAAATACCATTGCCATACTTTAAGTCTGATGTACCTTATGTTAGTTATGCTCTAGCCTGGATTTAATTTAAATATTACATCCTTTCATTGTATAATACGACGTTCTGTGATTGAGCAAAGAATATAAGAAAGAAAAATAAAGATTTTTTTCTTTATCGCAAGTGCTTTAGAATTTGTGGAATTGTTGTGTTGTATACAATGATACTTTGGTAGAGAAAGAGTATATCATTAAGGTAAATGAGAAAGTGAAGAGAATGTACCACGTGACGAGAACTCTGGGCTCCTTATGAGGCTTAGGCAATGAGTTAGGCATAAGGTCTAATTTGATATTGTATCAGAGCTAGGCCCGATCCAATGTGGATGAGGGAGGGAGGGGGCGGGGGGGGGGGGGGGGGGGGGCTTTGAGAAAATTATTCCCCTATTTTTTAGTAATATTAGATATTCTATTTCTATAAAGATGTTTAATCACTATATTACTAAAAACGAAGATAATTATTAAAGAGAGGTAATTTTACAAAGAGTGTACTCTTATAAAGATGAATGTTGTTATAAGTAAAAAAAAAACTGTTGTAGAGAGGTAAAATATTACAGAAAAATTGGTTTCGAAAAAAAAGTTGGCATTTATAGAGAGGTCTTACAGTAGAAATCAAGATTCACGAGTGAGGAATTGCGTGATGAAAGGTGCAATCGAACATGAGGTTATCAAATTTTATGGAGGTAGCAGAAAGAGCCTATTGATTCCCTGCTAAGCATGGCGCAGTATGACAATGACCGAGAATGTTTATGGTCACACAGTTATGGATTTTAGTCCATAGAAATATAATTTGTCTCATCCCTTCAAATTGAGAGAATTACTAGGAATATTGATTGATAAGTCCAGTTTGGCATAGCTAGAATTGACCCAAACTATATGGACTATCTAAGAAAAATTAGATTCAAGCGTATCAAACACTTATAAAATAAATGTTTTATTTATTTTCTTTTTATTATGTATATTTCTTTCTTTACACTTTTGTTAGCTCCGAGGTTTCATTTATTGATTTTGATGAATAAACCAACATAAATTTTAATAAAAGAATATTTTTTTGTGGTAAATTTCCTTTTGTACATGTTTTTTGATAAAAAAGAATTCGGTGAAGATCAAAATAAATATGAAAAAAAAGATATTATGATATAGAATTATAGGAGAAGATGTGGAAGAAAGACTTGCCAAAATTAAGATACAAGAATCATGTAAAGAATATTTAATGCTTACTCGATTCAATGGAAGAAAAATATTTTACGAAAGGGAAAGATGCTCAAGTTTGAATTCTTCCATAAAGCTAAAAAGGATAAGATCAAGATTAATTTTTTTGATTAAAAAAGGTTAAGAATTTATGAAATATCAAGATATGTGCCCAGAACTCTTAAATCAACCAAAAAGTCCATTTTCAGAATAATCGAAGTCTTAAGGGTTAAGGGTCAAAAAATATCTAAATATCACACTTTTTTGAATTTCCTACCTGAACTATCATGTGTGAAAGTTTGCTACCTAAACTATCACAAATTAGTTTACAAAACACACCTCATTAAAAGTGAACAATTGATAGTTGAGGTGTGTTTTGCAAACTAATTGGTGATAGTTTAGGTAGGAAATTCTCACATATGATAATTCAGATATGAAACTTAAATAATGTAATACTTAAGGTGTTGTTTTTAATCATAAATTCTCAAGTCATAATTCAAGAAGATGGACGTGACAAGATCAGATGAATATCAAGATCCATAATCAAAGGAAGAAAATCTTATTCTTTTGGGTTATTTAAAAAAGAGCTTATATTTGTACAAATAAAAAAAGATTTAAAGAAATTAATGGGAAGAATATTAGTTATTCTAGAAGGAAAATATTATGTGGAAGGAATTAAATGTTCAAGTATGACGTGAAAAGAATACTACATTCCAAAAAGAAAAAAAATGAATCTCCCAATCTTGCTATATAATTGAAGACCCTCTTAAGTACTCCATGATTTATGGAAGTAAAGGAAGACACATTTGGAAGCACAAATAAAAATAAGAAAAGGAGTATCCACACCTTATGAGAAATAAGTACCACTGATTAATATTCAAAGATGGAATAAAATAGATTCTCAAGGAAATTCGAAATCAAGGCAAATCAAATTACAATTGTCAAGTGAAAAAAAAATAATCAAAGATTAGAAGACCGCTGCACTTAATGAAGAGCATCGACTAAAACATTCAAAGACGAGAATAAAAGAGAAGACATTGTAACAGTCAAAGACACCCAATAAAAATATAATCAGTGTAATTTTACAGATCAGATCTGGAGAGAGTAGCGTGTACGTAGATCTTACCCCTACTTTGTACTTTGTGCAGATAGAGAGGTTGTTTCTAATAAACCCTCGGCTCAAGTGAAGCATAAATACGACATTTATGAAAACATACGCAATAACAAGATAAGAAAACCAAAGCAGAAGAGACAACAAAAAACAAAAGGGAACAAGAAATACTAAAATACTAAAATAATAAAAGAACACAAATAATACTAATACTACTAGTAAGGAAAAGCAAAACGTGTATCTACTTACTACTATCCTTCTACTCTAATTTTTGCCCTTCAGTCTCCACACCCTCCTATTTAGGGTCATGTCATCGGTAGGCTAAAGACTTGTCATGTCCTATCTGATCACCTCTCCCCAATACTTTTTTGCCAGCCTCTCATGCCTCCTCATCTGGGCGTCTGTGCATCTCCTCTTGACATGTCCGAACCATCTCAACTTCGTCTCCCACATCTTGTCCTTCACGGAGGCCACTTCCACCTTGACCCGAATATCTTCATTTCTAACCATATCTCTCCTACTAAGTTCACACATCTATTTCAGCATTCTCATCTTCTGAACATGCGAGTTTTTGACTGACCGACACTCCATCCCATACAACCAAGACACTCAACTTCACATAAATGACTGATCAATGAATAATTTATAAAGAAAAATATGTATCCTAAATTTAAGAAAAAGAAATAGGGATAGATAAAGAACAATTTCTCAAGTCACACCTGGAACGTTTACCAATCTAATCATGAATCAGAATATCCTCCACTAAATTTATGTTCCTAATTTTCAATTAATTTGTCATTTTTAAGGCATCGAGGAAAACTTATAAGTTCAGTAAACTTGAGAATGCATCAAAAATTCTCTTTCAAAATGAAACTAGTATATCATTCGAACAGCTCTACTTTGTGGTAGACGAAATACCTTGTTTGAAGCAGCAAAATAAATAATTACAAAATATTTATTGACACAAATTTTAAATATATGTAAATATGGCTTTATGTAAATGTAATTCCAAACATGTATATCTTGGCAAAGAGGAAGTACATAAACCATCCATTTTGAATTACAAAATATTCAGTAAATTAGAGTATATTTTTCTTTCAAGTAAAATTTACTTGTATACACTGGCAGTGTTACGAAGTATGAAGACTCTATATTCACGTTTTCCTCTTCTCCAATGGGTATCCTCTAACATAAACAAAGTATGCACATAATATATGCCGAGAGTATAAAGAATCCTAATTCACAAGCAAGTCTATTAAAGCATGGGTTTCTTTTAAGTGATTATTTCACATTTATCTTGTTGAAGGATAAATGTAACTCACACTACATGTTCTAGACATATTTGTTTTTACCAACTTTGAGCATATATCTACTCCCGAACTATTAATTCCCCTCGTCCACACCTTTATCCTACGTGTATTTTTTCTCCCAATTTGTTTCTGGTCACAATTAACCCGACACACCATTAAAAGCCATCCAGTTTGCAAAATGTGTTCTAGATGGGTTTATTTTGCAAACTGGGTTGGGTTTAACGGCGACCAGAATTAAATGGAGAATAATATTCACGTAGGGTAATAAAAGTGGGGACAAAGGAAATTAATGGTTCAGGGGTAAATATATGCTCAAAGTTGGATGGTATGGACAAATATATCAAAAAGTATAAGTAGAGGCAAATCTGACCCTTTTTCGTACTAGATATCCTTGAAAGCTGGATCTAAAATATGCTTGTTTTTCTTCTACCCTAACCATACAATCTTCTTCACCATCCTCATAAAAAGTGAATAATAAAAAGATACTAACTTCATTACTCCTAATGCAAAAGGATCCATGGAAAACAAATGAAAACTACAAAACATTTTTCTAGTTATTGCTGCACTATTGTACATAAAGCTGCCAGCTAATTGATCCTTTTCTAACCTGTTTATTCTCTTACAACTATAGCTGGCCAGTGGGCCGGGCTCGAGTCTGGCGGGCTGAGTTTGGCGGGATTGGGGTCGGGGCGAGATGGGCGAAGGGGGCGGGGTCGGGTTTGGCGGGACTTGCTCCAGTCCCGTCCCGATCCCGTCGGAATTGGGTCGGGATGGGTTCCGGCGGGTTTTCCTTTTTTTTTTTAATAACATTTGTATAAAAAAAAACTCAATAAACAAGATAAGATAGTGTAATAAAAACATCTCAAGGCTGTTTTTGTGCCTCTTATATTATTTAATAGACATATGATTTTTTTGTAATACAAATACAATTGTCTAAATTGCAACTTTGTGGTGTTGTCTAAAAGTTGCAAATTACATAATAAAATTGCAATTAAAAAAATTACATTCTCAAAAAAACATGTTCTAATTGCTTGCTAATTTCCTGTGGTTCTTCGGTTGTAATTGATATTTGTTGGTCAAATTGATCCATGTCGCTTCCATCACCTTCGGATAAGATTTCATTGTAGTTTTCGTCTTCTTCTTCGTTGATCTCCGATTGACCGCACCTTCTCCGCTCCGCTCGTATCCAATCTCTGAATAATACTGCAATTTCCAAGTCTCCCGGCTAATGAGTGTCTGTGGTCTCCTATTTGATATCTGTCGACAGAAAAAACACTTTCAGACGCAATTGATGACGCTTGAATGTTCAAAACATCTCGGGCCATCATTGAAAGTGTCGGAAAGGTCTTCTCATTCCCCTCCGGTATTTCAGCAAGTCTTCATGTCCATCTTCATTGATAACTTCTTGGTACGGTACAGAACCCTGCAAAACAAAAATATCCAACTTGCTAATTTGGTTAGTAGCGGTACGGCCGCACATTCTGAGGCTTTCAATACTAGCCGCATAAAAACATGTCTTTTGTAAGGTTGTGTTGAAGATAAAGAAGATGGTATGGAAGCCGGTAAGTTACTAGCATTTTCTTGTTCGTAAAACCTATATATATTTTTGCATTGGTCTTCTACGCTAGACAACACTTCTTCTTTAGTTTGTTTAATAGGTGGTGGGTGATTTAGATTTTTTGGACTTGGAAGTGGTATTACTTCTATACAATCGTAAATAATTTCAATAAGTGATTTAGTATTGTCTATTTTAATAGTCGGATTTAATACAACACCAATAATATAAATAGTGGGAATAGGAATAAAATATTTTTTTATTTTGAAAAATATTTTTTAATAGCTGTCATATAAGCTGATTTTTTCATATATTCACTAAGTAATAAAAATATTAAAGTTATATAAAACAACATAGTTGAAATAGTAAGATAATATATACTGAAAAATTCTTTTGTTGCTTGAAAAAATTTCTCTAAAAATACAGTAAGTTCGAAAAATTTTACCCAATCACTATCTACAATCATATCAGCTGAATTTTGATTATGAGAGTTAAAAAATAAAGTTATAGGTTTTCAATAGTCATAAGCAACAAGTAATTGCTCGTATAAAGAATTTCACCTACTGGATACTTCTTCTGAAATTTTTCTTCTGAAATTTTTCTATAAGGTAGTCCACAATCGTGACAAGTTTTTTTTATATTCTTTTCTTCGTTGTACTCTATTACTTTTAAAAATAAAATTTATAGCAAATTGTATTTTATTAAGAATGTCTTCGAAAAGTGATAAACCATTCTTTAAAATTAAGTTATATATATGACACGCACATTTTATATGAAAATGATCTGGAAAAGATGGAGTTAACCTATTTTTTAAAATTGTAATAGCGTAATTGTTAGAAGAAGCGTTATCTAATGTAATAATCATAATTTTATCGGTTATTCCATAATAATGACACACTTGATAAATATTATTTGCAATAAAAGTATCAGTGTGCCTATCATCTATATATCTATACGCTAAGATACGTTTTTGCATAGACCATTTATAATCTATCCAATGACAAGTTACCGTTAAATAATCATGATCGTTAGTACTACGACCTATATCAGACGTGATAGATACCTTGCCATTAAAATGATATAATGAATAGCTTAAATATTGTTGATATTCATGTGCGAATTTAAATACATCTCTCTTAACAGTTGATCTAGGAAAACCGTTAAAAGCAGGATTATATATATCTCTAATGTAATGAATAAAACCGGGATATGAAGGAAATGAAAAAGGCAAACCCTCTATATCATCTAATTTTGATATTGCTTCTCTATCTCTATGTTTATTGTATTTAGGGCCTACAATTCCCCCCGTCGTGGGGTTAATTTGACCATGTACTTGGTCCGAAACAATATGTGAACCTTGTTCCGATGGAGCAAACGTTTGCACACCCAATTTTGAAGCCTGGTATTGAATATACCTAGCTGGATGAACACTTACTACGTATCTAATTAAACCCCACGTCCCACCGTGACCTTTTCCAGTTTTAAATTTTAAAATATTTTTACAATTTTACATTTAGCTACTTGATTCTCTAAGTCCCTATAAAAAAATATCCATGCATCTGATTTTAATGGTCGTTTTGCTGAACCTCATCTCATACTAGGGGGAATAGAAGGCATTTCAGTTGAAGGTGCACTAGTGGGTGTGTTGTCATCAACATTAGTGGGTGTATCATCTAGATCATCGTCTAAATTAAAGTCTTCTTGAATTCCAGAAAATAGCTCCTCATCTAAATCTAATGGTATTGTAGGAAAATATTGAGTATCAACAAAATCATCCTGTGTAGGAATAGGATAACTAGAAGAAGTACTCTTGCCCTGGTTGCCCCTACTAGAAGAAGCACATTTGCCCTTACCCTTAAACATACATCTTAATCCTTCCATTTTAATTATGATAATAAATAATTAAAAATAATAAAATTAAGTGCGCTAAATAAAATAAACAGACAATAATAATTTAATGAAGGAACAACTGTACCAAATGCCGACGTAACGTCGACGTGTAATCGAGAGGTTGAAAATTGAAAAAACTTTGCTCGATGGAAGATCCTCAAGCTAGTTGCCAACTTCACTCCCAATTCCCAAATGAATAAATAAAATTGAATATTTAGTAAACAATGTAGAAAGATATATTTAGAGATTAGAGAGATTGTAGGAAGATTTGTGAGAAAGATGATTTATAGTTGAAAAATTGGATTAAAGTGTAAATATAATAACTTATGGGTTAAAAATAAATATTAGGGGGTAGGGGGGTTGGGAGAGGGGGGAGGCCAAAAATGGCCGTTGCCCAACGACCAAAATCTAAAATGGTCGTTGGTGCAAAGGGGGGACTTACGGGCGGGATCGGGTCTGGGGCGGGTCGGGACGAGACATTTTCTCGTCCCGGTTCGAGTCCAGCTACCGATTTTTTTTTTTAAAACTAATCGGGGTCGGGGCGGTGTCGGGGCGGTGTCGGGTCGGGCCGTCCCGGCCCACTGGCCAGCCTTACTTGCAACAAACAAACTTTACAGCAAAACAAGGAGCAACTTTGGATTCATAACTGAATACGGAAAGCAGAGTATATTCTTCATAATCAAACTTAACTTCATCAAAGTTCAGGGGTAAAAGTAGCAATTTGCTGCAAGGCTTGTGAACAATCTGAGCATCTCCTTCATAGGCTGGAACTCGAAGAAGATGCTTGAAGAGGTCATTAACAATCAATCTGGCATGCACCTTGCATGGCTTCGTCAGCAAAAGAGAATTTCTGCACCCATACAATTCACATCATGGTTAACCAAAAGCACGACATAGCCAAAGAGAGTCACATATCTTTTCTTAAGAAAAACAGTGTGTCAATCTGTTCAGGTATAAGTTTCTTTTCTTTGCAAAGGTTTATGGAAAGCAGTTTACCACTCAAATATAGATAGCAACTAATTTGGACTGGTTATCATAAGATAATTGAGTATCAGAAAAAAATGAAACTACTAGAAGTTAAACACATCAAAAAATAAATGATCGACATTCGAAGGCTAAAATAGGTTTACATGTCTGATATTTATTATTATTATCTTATCGCATTCTTATCATTTTCTGAAAGCTTTTGACTAACCAATACTACTTTTTGATAACCTTGACGAGCCAAAACTTTGCAGAAGATTAATACAGAGTAAAAATCTCCCATTCATATTATTTCGACCAAAACTCAATCACATATGTAGACACGTGAATTTTATATTTGCTTCATATAAAGATGTTTTGAACTGAAAGGGAGACAAACAGAAAAACAACAGCAGAGGGGAACGTCTCCTTCTGCATCACAGGAAATTTTAAAGACCTATTCTTTCCTTTGTTTCCACTAACTTTTGAACGCAAAGAAATTTAAGCTCTTGTTAGTTAACTTATTCCTCCCGTTATTCCCTCCATTCCCAGATTCATCAAACTCATGATAATCCCTCTACTTTCTTTGCTCTCCCTGTCTTTCAATCGAAAACATCTAAAAATCATCAAGTCACTTTAGACTCCTATTCACCATATAAAACTTTAGCCACTCCACGCCGCTGCAAAAAGGGACCAAGTAAAGCAGTTTACTAGTGAATAAGAGTAATTTACTACTTGAGCCAAGATGCCGGAAAATTTGTGCTAGCTCAGCATAACAAAGCACTTGAAACTTAACCACCAACTTCCTCTATTCATTAGCTCTAGTTCTTATTTAGCAGGCAATGACATTGAGGGATTTCCTAGAATATCATGCAATATCTAACTACATGCCACACTTTTAGACTTTTCAGACTAATCTTGTAATGCATCCACAATGCGATACTCATCCAACTAACACAAAGCAGGAACTCTGCACATCATTGCAAACAGTGGTATCTCTAAAGGTACTCTGCAATCTAAGCTTTGAACGAAATGCAGTGAAGCCAACTTGTCCTCCTTCATACCTCTTTGTGCCTTTCATTTCCCATCATGTTCCTTATCTAGTTCACCAGGCTATTGGCTGAACAGAGACTATCGCTCATCCCTCTATTAGTTTCTCTAAATCCCATAGTAACTTCATTGGCAAAACCTTCATTGCACTTTACTGTCTGTATATATATTTCTATGAGACTTCTTTCCAGCACGTATCAAACACAGCACAAGGCACTTAAACAGTTTGAAGTATAGGATATAACTAATTCAGTAAAAAACAAGTTAACAAGTTTATATGAACTTCTACTATCAAGTTTTTTACAAATTAGTATGTATTTGCTTTTTATGTTTGATCAGTAAAAACAACTTTCAGCTATATTTACTGTAATTTTTAGAACTTTAGAGATGATCCAGTTTATACGCAACCAGACACTCTTGCAGGTAGCAACATACATCCTTTAACTATTTATTTTAGTATTACCAAGCATAAGTACCGATGTTACTTATTGGAGTAGCAAATACAGCAAGAAACGTGAAATTGACAGAAAGCACTAAATGATTCTCAAGATTTACTTGAGACAAATAGAGAAGTTATATAGATGGAAATGTTTAATTCTCTAGTTTTCGTATGCACTACTTTGGGGGATTCTTCCCTTCTTTTCATTAATTAAAAAGTTAAGGATCAAAAACACACCTCAAGTATCATTTTTTTTTTCAGTTTCCTACAAGTGTGAGAGTTTCCTACCTAAACTATCAACAATTAGTTAGCAAAACACACCTAAACTATCATTTGTTCACTTTTCCAGCTGAGGTAGGAAAAGTTGTCCTGCTGAGGTAGGAAAAATAAACAACTAATAGTTGAGGTGTGTTTTGCTAACTAATTGGTGATAGTTTAGGTAGGAAACTCTCACACCTATCAGGTGGGAAACTAAAAAAAAGTGATACTTGAGGTGTATTTTTGACCCTTATCTCTTAATTAAACCATTTTCCCCAAGGAAAAATAAAACTTTCATATATTCAAGGAAGTTGCAAAAAGTAAAATCCACAATCACGAGGTAACTAATTAAAGTCTGAAACATATTACATTTCACCTGACTGAGCTAAAGAAAATTTACTGAATTGAAATTGGAGACATATATTGACACCAAAACTAAAACCAACTTTCTAAATAAACCCACATGACCTCCTCCTCTACCTCGATTTATTTGGTGGTTTGATTGGACATGGGGTTCATGAAAGAAACAACGATCTAAGATATGCATAGATACAAATGATTAGCCTTATTACCAAAGTACTTGTTTTCGTGCTCAATGGGATCCACAAGTATTAAATAGATTCAAAATATAGAAAGGTGTACGTTTACAGACGGATAAAAAAGGAAAGAATATCAATCAAATTAGGATGAAAGAGGCACCAAATAAAATGTCATTGGCGTGTCAGTCCATGGCTCTTAAACCTACCTTTGTTTTTTTTATAATGGTGGTGTTCGAGCCAACTTGCGTGCACCTCGACTAATTCCACGAGATACCTGTCACCTCCCATCACCAGGCTAGGCCACCCTTGGGTGCAAAACCTACTTTGTTAATGCATGCGATTACAAGATGCTAATCTTATTTTAGGGACATTTAACATTTCCCTATGGTTTTAGCTAGTTGCTTTTGCGGGAGGTTTGCCTGACTCAAGAAAACCCCAAGAGGAGCGGACTAGTACTATGTAGTAGTTATTTGTGCAATTCCAGCACAGAAAAATTTACCACCTCTTTCTTCACTACCGTACAACAAAGGATATTGAACTTGTGTTGTGCCCCTTTGTGGTCCAATATGTAATGCCTCGATCAGAAAAAGAAGTTATGATGGAACAGATCAATAAAAAGATCGCGGTAAATCACTATTGCAGGTGATTTTCCAAGACATTATGGAAGGAAAGAACCGTGAGTCGCTTTGAAGGGGAATTCACCACCAATCCCAAACTCGGAAAGAAATGTCTCAGCTTTTTGTTAAAGCAAATTGAACATCGTAAATAATGTAAAATGCTCATTGATTTTGCTCCTTAAGTTAGGTATAGGAGCTACAAAAGCTTTTGTATTGCTTTGCATCCCCGGATGTTTTCATTACAAACACATTTACTTCATAAGGAAAAAAGGGATGTAGTACAAGTCATTCATCCAAGATTACATAGTTGTACCCATTCATATCTTTAGATCTCCTTCATTTCAAAACATAAATATCTTCACATCTCCTAGTGGTCTAAATGTGGATCTTTTTAGAATGGTGACAAGTAAATGCGGATCTAATATTATTGAACATTTCATTCAATTATTTTACTGATTATAGATCTCAAGGGTGTAATGTACAATAAATTACAGACCTTATCATTACTTGTCTTTGCACAATTGGGAAATCACGGAATTCTAACATCTAGTTGAATTACTTCACTTAGCATTCAGGATGTGTAGAGGTGAGTGTCGGGGAGAAATGGATCCTATTACAAAAAGCTCTTGGTCAAGGTGGAGCTGGATTTACGCACCTCCCAATTTGAATCACCATGACAACGAGACAGTGTGCTTTTTCACGTGACTGGCAGTTAAGGAAACGATTTTTGGCAGTTGAAAATTTTGAGGATGATCACATATGTCAATTGGAGCTTTATGTGTAAGAATTCTGGTAAAGACATTAATCATCACCCTCTACATTGTCTGTAGCTACTTGACTGAGGAGATGGTTCGGACTACAATCAATGATGCCACGCACTCTCAAAGAGGTATTGTTTCAGTCGAACCTTCAGAAGAAGAAGTGGGCCTTTAGAAGGTGGAAATGAAGACACCAGGCAGGACTGGCACTTATGTGGGTTGTATGGAAAAAGAGAAATAGGAAAACTTTTGAAGGAATAAAGCATGATTTTCTATATTTGAAGAACAGTCTCTTACTAATTTCTTTTTCAAGTGCACCCACGAAGTTCCAATTTGATTATAAGATTGGGTGTCTTTAGTATTCACTATCTTTCAGATTCTCTACGTCTTGGTATACCACTTTGTGTATGGAGTTGATCCCCTTATCAATATAATTTTTTTTTATCTTATTAGAAAAAGATCATTACTATTGAGGTTTGACCCTTCTCAACCCATGTATAGCGCAAATTTAGAGTATAAAGCTGACCAATCATGACTTATCTTTGATTGCTTGTTCGTTCCTTTCTACTCCTAACCCCTCTTTTCCTTTCTCATTTTCTTTTTGGCCGTTGGTCTACAGTATTGAAGTAAAAAACCTCTTTGATTACTGTTAAGAGTCCCACATCGGATATGGAATGGTAACATGAACTCCTTATATGGACTTGGACAATCCTCACTCTAAAAGCTAGCTTTTGGAGGATCAAGATTTAAAATCAAACTAGATGGAAGATGGAAGTGGCGTGGTCTCATCAAGATTGCATTTCTGACCTATTAAGATGAACGTGACTAAGAACAAAATGATAAAAGTTTCACCCTCAGTATCTAGATTAGAGCAATTTTGATATGTCATACAAGTCCATTTTCACCATAACCTTTTCACAAGTTCCTAAATGATGCTGCAACTGGTCAAAAATATTGCTTTCTATCCCTTGATGAAAAGCAGCTCACGGCACGAAATGAATCTCTTTGGCCATAATATTTGAAATTAGAATAATGGAAGCCGTGAAATGCAAGTGAATGAGTTAGTAATGAGGGGTTCTTGTTTTTTGTGATAAAATGGTGATGAGGAAAATCTTGTTCCAAAAAGCAAGGAGCAAGGTCCACAGAAGGAGTAAGAAAGATGGATTTCTATGCACGTGTTGGGATTACATATTACACTCCGTTGAATGCGATATAATTCTCTACTTTTTTGTTTTCGGTAAGTATTGTGATATGATTTTCTTTAGGAAAATGAAGGCCCAAATGTAATACACTTCTGCAATAATTCGTCCAAGATCACTGGGGGTTTATTCCTGAGATCAGACTCTAAAAGAGATATTGACAAACAATCACTGGCCTTGAGCTGCTAACCCTGAGAAACAGCTGTTTCTTTTAACTTACATGAAAATTAGTGCACAATCTAAAGTCCTAATTAAGCTGAGTCTAAATCATTTCTACGAAAGAGTGGGTGAACAAACTAAGCCAAAAAAACTTAAGGCAGATAATACATAGCATTTGCACTAGATCAAGAAAAGGAGGGAATTCAAAGGATTCTCCTAGAGACTGGAGCGACCAATTTTTTAATTCAAAACTGACGGCAGTTCTATCATAAATTTCGATTATCATATCTAACTAGATTCTAATAGACATAGCATTTCCACTAGACTAAAAAAGAAGGAATATATATAAACATTTTTTTTCAGAACATGTGCTGCACATTTTTTGCTCTCAAAACACATGCTGTTCAATTCTTTCCATATCAGTAAGAAATGAAGCCTACTAAAAAGGGGCAGCCCGATACACTAAGCTTCGGCTATGCGCGGGGTCCAGGGAAGGACCAGACCACAAGGATCTATTGTACGCAACCTTACCTTGCATTTCTGCAAGAGGATGTTTCCACGGCTTGAACCCGTGACCTCCTGGTCACATGGAGACAACTTTACCAGTTACTCCAAGGCTCCTTCAAATGAAGCCTATTAATAGAGTTAAATTATACGAATGTCCTTAGTATCGCTTGATGTTTCAAAAAAAAGAAGGAATGTCCTTAGTATCTCCATCATTAGAATGGCGTACTAAACTTGGTCCACATGAAGCTGCATCAGACAGTTCCACCGGCAATAAATGGAAGATGTCATGAATTTTCCATGGAGAAAAACAATGGTGTCAATAATATGTTTCACTTAGTGTTGAAATATATACATTTTCATCTCTATCTCAGCTACAAAATTCAACAAAAGAAGAGGTAGATTTCAATAACTTTATTCCATACTCGCACAACAAAAGAAGCATTAAATATCCATGCACTTGGGGTTAAGAAAATCACGAAAATGCTTTGAGAAGATAAATCAATATGCCAGCAGTGCAACTACCAAGACCCATAAAAAAAGAGAGGTAGAATATAAATTGGAACAAGTGAGTACAAAATCTACCGGAAAATCAGCTCATAGGTAGATCTTCACCATCACCCTCAGGCAGTTGTAAAGGTCCCTTAAAACCACTCTGGTTTTCACCAAGAAGTTCACGGGAAGCTTTCTCAAGAAACTCCTGGGCAGCAGTTCGAATAGATTGCTGCTCAGGAAATTTCCTCTTCTTATGAACAAGTCTTTCCACATACTTAATTCTAGGCCCCTCACCTTTACTGATTTCTCTCATGCTTCTCCTCTGCTCTGCAAGACAGGCTTGTTTTAGAAAAAATGAATCCAATGTAACTTGCACACATTTGGAAGTAGTCAAGCATTTACCAGGTGTAAGATTAGGCAATGAATGCTCGATAAATCGAGTTGCAGCTTGTGGATTTATCGTAGCTGATGGTCGCAATGGCGCTTACGGGACAAATAGAGAATAGTCAGCATTTAACATTTGTCATTGATATGTCATATGGAAACTAACCAAGCTTTCTAATCAGCACATTTTCGACAATAACTATTATATGCTGAACAAACAGAAATCATTTCAAGCTCTATACCAGAAACCATTCTTCAAAATCAAGATGATCAATGAAAAGTGACACTCGTGCTATGGAAGGCAAGTATGATACTTTTTTTCTTTTTATTGGTCAGAGATAATAATATAAGGAGACATTGTGATCTATACTTTTAGTGGATCATTTAATTTTTGGTCTTTCTAGCAAACTTTGTTTTCTGTTCCATTACCAACCAATTTCAAAGAAAGATTCAAATTTACCTTTATTCAAGTCCATCAAGTACTGCAGTTTCTCTTGGTACAAGCTCAGACGTTCCTGTATTAATTAAAAGAACCAATAAATAACATAGGGAAGTTAGACAATAAATTTAGTGTTAAACCAAATCAACCAATTGATCAGAATCAAAAAAGAACTTTACTTTAACCATCACAACCAAAAGGGTTACTATCCCCTGAAGGGATAACAATTAAAAAGAGTAGACCTTTCTTTCATCTAAAATTTTACCAAAATCAGAGTTGATTACAAATTCTAAAGCAGCATTTCAGCTTAAGCAACAATTCACAACCCAAGAAAGAGAAAATAAAGCAACACCAAGGGTGTGTTCACTATGAAGGAAAATGTTTTCCTGGAAAATAAGTGGGTTTTCTTACTTATTTTCTTCATCAAAAAAGTAATTGTACATAATCTAGACAAATTCAATGGGAGGTGGGGGTGGGGGTGTGGGGGTGGTGGGGATGGGGGCTACAGGGGTAGGGGTGAAGATAAGGTGTGTTGGAGGGTGGAGAGAACACAATTAATGTAGAATGCCACTTGTGGAACTTGTTTTCCAGGGAAGTCATTTCTCTCACATTTAAGAGACTTGTTTTTCCACCGAAAATATTTTTCAAAAGCTTTGACCAATGAACACAGCAGCGCGGTGCACAAAGCAACTCGTATTAACGGGGTTTGGGGAAGGGCCACACCCCAAGGGGTGTGATGTAGACAACTAATGAAAGGGTTACAAGCTGCTTCCACGGCTCAAACCCAGGCCACACGGAGACAACTTTACCATTGCTACAAAGCTCCCCCTTCCAAGACCAACCGAACACGCGAAAATTAAAAAAACATTTTCATCCATACCAAACACACCCCTAACTACTCAAAAGCCTAAAAAAGGTAAATAACAACAACATACACAGTGAAATCCCACCAAGTGGAGTCTAGGGAGAGTAGAGTGTGTGCGGACCTCACACCTCCCTTGAGAGGTAGAGAAGTTGTTTTCGATAGACCCTCGGCATAACGACAAACAATTCAAAGAAGTATGAAAAAAGAAATAACAGAACGAATAAACCACAGCAACATACTATAAAAAGCATTATAGAGCAGTAACTTATACTTCCAAGTCCCAAACACACAGAAAAATCAACCCCAACCCCTCAAAGAAAGAATATTGAAAAAGCAAGTAAAACACCATGTAATAGCAAAAGAAGAACACATACAAACTCTAATTTGACAGGATGTTCATCTGGGTTGACCCCTTTACATCTAAGCCTCACTGTAAACAAAACAAAAATCAACATATCAAGATTCACACCAACAACAAAAAAAAGAACAAACTTCTCAACAATTAAGTAAAAGTTACATGCAAACAGTGTTGTAGTAGCTTTAGCTAACAAAAGCAAAGATTGAGCCTGTTGGAGAGGACCCATTTCAGGAAAAACATCAGCACCATAAAGAGACAAGAATTCATCAGCATTACTACTCAAATCATCAATGTTTTTTGAGGTTCTTTTCACTGCTTCCATTACTGAATCTGGGATTGGTTTACTATTACTACTAGTAGCACTCTCTTTCTCTATTGCTCTTTCCATCACACCCCTTAGAGAGAAAAAAAATGCAGAAAATTGAATGGTTGGGGGAAGCACAAGGATTTTCTTGCGGACAAAAAAGAGGTTTAGAGGGAACCGTGACTTTTTGTGGGTAAATTTAAGGTTAACAGAGACTTCAAGCCCAGAACAAGGAATAAGTAAAATGGGTCAATGGTCCCTAAATTTTTCTTCTAAATTGCAATTTGGTTCTCAAATTTTCTATTAATTCAGTTTAGAGAAAATACACAAAATTAAAACTTTTTAATTAGTACCTGATTATACTTTGTCTTGAGCCAATAATTTATGTAGTAAGATAGAAATAAGTTTGCGTAAACTCTATTCTCCCCGTACCCATTTTATGTATGGGATTTTGAGTGGGTATGTTTTCGTTGTGGGAGTCATATAACCCCAAAGGTCCAAACAACTGATATGTAACAACATTCATATATAATAATATTTTTTTATAAATAATATACTATTAATAGGTGTGAGTCCCTTGCTACGACCAAGAGTACTCCGGTAATTACATACGTTGGAAGCAAGCTACGTATTCAAATATATTGAGACACATTACCTGCTGCGTGTCGTTTGCTTGGGTTAATTTCATTTGGGGTTCTTCTTTCCAAATTAGTGGTGAATTAATTTCATTTGGATTATCTATTGGTGAGTTCTTATTCTTCTCTAAGCTAAGATTATGACTGATTGAACCCAAAAGGATATGATTACAAGGATAATATGAACCATGTAATAGTGAAATTTATAATTTTGCACTCTAATAACATTTAGTTTGAGATTCACTTTTTTGAGAATGAAATAGTTACATGTACAATAGACCTTGTGGTCCGTCCTTCCCAAGACCTGCTCATGACGAAAATTTAGTACAACGGATAACTTTTTATGTCTTTAATATATTAAATTTTTTCCTGCTGAAGATTTAGTGGGAGGAGAGCTGATTTGTCCTCCTGTTGCTTTTAAAAGATAAGAGTTGATGAACAAATATGCTTAAGGTTTTTACTCTTATAATAATGAATAATTCATGAATATATAGGTTGTATTTGGTCCTATTTTTCTTGATTATGGAGCATCCCATGTCAGGTAAAAAATAAAAAGTGAAATTTTGTAGTTTAGTAGAATCAATTTTTACGTGATGTAGTGATGTATTGAACAAGTTTCTTCTTGCTATCGTGAATTTGCCTCTTGTTCCTCTGTATTGTGAGTGTTTTTCTATTGAGCTAATCTTATGTCCTACCAGCTACTTTCAATTCTTGAATCATACAATATGCATTATGTTGGGTTCTCTTTTCATTTTAAACCTCTATTTTAATTGCGGGTGTTGGTATCATGAGCTCAGTTGAAGAAGAATCTCTCAATAGACCTCTGTTTGGATGGTTGTTTCTCGTGGTTCATTAACATACAGTATGGTATATTATAGTATGATGTTGTATTATATTTTACTGCATTAATGAACATAATGTTTGGATAGACTGTATCGTTTGTTGTAATTTAATAATATTTTTATTATTTGGTTTGACGGTATGTTATTGTATAATAACGTGTAAGTATACTAAAATACCCTAACCCTTAATTATAAATTAGTTTTTAAATAGAGCAAAGCCTAATTGAAAATGAAGCGAATTTAATAAAATTAAGGTAAAGGATAAAATAGAAACTTTAAAAAATAAATAGGTGGTGGTGAGGGGTCTTGGGTGGTGGTAGGGTGAGGGGCGATGGTGGTGGTAGGGGGTCATGGGTGGTGGTGGGGGTTGGTGAGCTTGGGTATGATGGAAGGGGACGGGTTGGTAGAGCGTGGGTGGTAGGGTTGGTCGTGGGGTGGGTGGGGAAGGGTGGGGGGTTAGGTGGATTTGGGTGTGATAGAGGATAAAATGGAAACATTAAAAAATAAGTAGCTGGTGGGGGGTGGGGGTAGTGTGGGGGTGGGTGGTAGAGGGTAAGGGTTGGTGGTTGTGTGGGTGGGTTGGTAGGAGTGGTGGTGGTGTGGGTGGGGTGGGTGGATTTGGGTGGGATAGAGGTGGGTGGAGTGAGTATAATGGGAAAATGAAATATATAACCACGCAAAAATCATAAAATTCGTAGTTATAAAAATTAAGTTTTTTCATGATTATTTAATAGCAAAATTACAATTACAACAATGAAAACAAACATAGATTCATAAAAAATAATAGATTGATAAACCACGGGAAACAGGGGGTTAGAGGTGTGCTGTCCTTACTCAACTAGAGGTAGGCTCTCATGTGCCAGCTAACATTTACCTCTGTTTAATTCAAGCTGATTATCGCCTTTTTAGTCTTGCAACACTGAATAATTGGTTAAGAACTCATATGAATTTCACGTAGGGTTCTGTTGTAGTTCAATAGCATATAAAACATTTCCTCATCATGGTGATCAATCCATCAACTTCTTGGTATAGAGAAAGAGATAAGAACTAAAGAACAATAAGAAAGACGTATTTAGAGCAGATGGGGTAAGCACCAGGGTGGTCTCAAACATTTTGGGGGCCTGGTTTAATTCGTAAAAGTGGGCCCTTAATATAAGTAAATATACGATTTCAATAATTAGAAATTATTTTAAATTGTAAATAACAATCCAATACAACTTCAAGTTAATCAACCCCTACTTAAAAAGAGCTATCCTTCTAACACTTTTTGGGCTAAGACATGCGAATTATGGACCTTTACAGTAAATTCTGGCTAATATTACTTAATATAAAATGAAAATAAGGGGTTCCTAAAAAATTTCATTTTTCGGAGGCCCTGTGCTGTAAAACAGCTCGCACGGGATCAAAGACCGCCCTCGTAAGCACCCCTTACTTTTTACTGGTTTGTGCGATCCCACATATCTGAATTGCATTGTAAGTTGTAAGTTTAAAAGAAAGAAGTGCACTGAATTCTATGTTGTTGAGAATTGCTTTAGCAATTATTATTTTTTTGACAATAAATTGTGTATTATTATCATAACAAATAAACTTTACACAAGCAAAGAGCACCTAAAAAATACCTAACCACCTTTCAGGAAGGATGTTAGTACTCTTAGGCCTCAAACAAGAAACAAAATAATCAACCTAAACAATCTTTAAAACAGTAACTAACTACAAAAACTTTTGAACTATAGCCTTGCTCCTCTGTGCCTTCTTTGAGTTCTTCAGGTAATCTACTCTTTTCTTTTTACCTCTTTTTGTATCTGTACAACCACTTCATCCTTATCTACAATTGCTTTCTTGAATAGCTTCCGGTTTCTTGCCCTCCATGTATGATTTATTATTGCTCCCATCAAGCTTTAACAACTTCCTTTTTGAACTGCTGCCACATTTGTGTTGGATCCATTGCAATCCTTGACTCACCCCTCCTCTGTGCATACTTATCCCAGACCATTTCTCTATCTCCCCTCTCACATATACAAACCATTTACAGCTGGAGAATAGGTGGTTCTGAGTCTCAACTTGTGCCTCATCACATAAATAGCATTTATCATCCTGGACTGGTATATTCAATCTAATCAGCCGTGCCCTTGTTAAAAGTTTCCCTCGGTTGGCCAACCACAAAATAAACCTGTGTCTTGGTAGCAATATTGAATTCCAAACCAGGTTGGAGGTCCTCAGTCAAGGCAACATCCCCGGAATTGCATTATAACTGCTAGAAACAGAGTAGTTTCCTTTAGTTGTCAAACAGTAAGTTCCACCTTGATACCAACTAATCATTTGAATTTTGATTGAGTTCAACTTCTTCCAATACCAACTGCAATCCTTGGGTGGTATGTGTGCTCAAAAGTCCTGCTCCCCCTTCATATACACTTCTTGCACCCACTTGATCCATAGCATGTCCTCTTTCATTGCTAATTGCCATATCAACTTACCTACTGATGCCACGTTCCAGTTTGTACAGCTTTTAATGTTCAAACCACCAAATTTCTTTGGTACACATATCTTACCCCATGATACTAGTGCTATTTTCCTGTTTTCTTCTCCACTTCCCCAAAGGTACTCTCTACATTTCTTGTCCACTGCCTTCAGTACACTTTGAGGGAGGATGAATACTGCCCCCAAAAAAAAGAGTTCTGGCATAACCACTAGAAATCCTACTAGTTATTTTCTCCACTAGTTGATGGCAATCAATATTACTCCATTTCTTAGAGGACAAAGGAAGACCAAGAAATCTGATAGGTAAGGTCCCTATTGAAAATCCTGTCTCTTGCAATAACTGTGCTTTTGTATCTTCATCCACCCCAGCTATAAACATGTTTGACTTGTCCAGGTTTGCCACCAATCCTGTGACCTCACTAAAATGATCAAAAGCTACCATTACCCTCCTGACTGAGCTAATATTCTCTTTATAAATTATCACTAAGTCATCCGCAAAAATTAAATGAGTCAACTTTGTACTTTTACACATTGGATGGTATTTGAAATCTGGCAAATCACTCATTTTCTGGAGGATCCTGGATAAGTACTCCATAACCAATACAAATAGCAGGGGAGACATGGGATCACCCTGTCTAAGCCCTCTCTTACCTTCAACATATCCATAACCTACACCATTAACCTTGACAGTAAACTTTGTGGAAGTTACACATGTCATCACCAAATTCCTAAAAGTTTCTGGAAACCCATATCCCTTGAGTGCTTCTGCTATAAAGTCCCAGCTCACCATATCATAGGCCTTCTTCGGGTCTATCTTCATAAGGCACCTTGGTGTTGTTTTCCTATTTTAATGCCTCAACATATCATGGCATATTAAAACATTGTGCACAAGTGATCTTCCTTCCACAAAAGCAGCCTGATTTGCAACAACATTGGGTTTAATTGCTTTCTTCAGCCTCTGGTAAATCATCTTGGATACACATTTATACAACATATTACAACATGCTATGGGTCTGAACTATCCAGCGTTTTGTGGTACATCAACTTTAGGAATCAGAGAGATTAGTGTAGCATTAAGTTGTTTCTGCAGTTGTCCACGTGGAAGAACTCAAGGATAGCTTCACAAATGTCCTTGCCTATAACACTCCAAGCTTTCTTATAAAAGTCACTCCCAAAACCATCCAGGCCAAGACACTTATTACTGTATATGCTAAATACTGCCTTCTTCACATCGTGTTCAGTGTACTCTTGAACTAACTCCAATTGTTGGTTGATAGTCAGTCTGTGCCCATTGTGCAGAAAGCTCTTGAAAGCATTCCTTCTTTGACTTTCCTTTTTTCCTAGCATTTCCTTGTAGAAATCTACCAAGATATGAGCAATTGCCTCTAGGTCAGTTTGGATCACATCATTTTTGTCCTTCATCTGTGTAATGGCTTACTGCAGTCTTCTATGCTTTATCACAGAGAAAAAGTACTTTGAATTATCATTCCCTAGCCTTATCCATGTGGCTTTGCTTCTCTATTGAAGGAAAACCTCTGCCATATATGAAGATTTCCTAAACTCCTGAACTTTGTCCTTCTCCTGCTTCTGTAAAGCTTAATCATTTGGATTCAGATGCAGTTGTTTCTGTACCTGTTTCAATGCATCCCTGTCCTGATTTGCTTCCTCTATAATTGTCATTGTTTGTGTCCTCCTAAGTTCTTTCAAACTTTGCTTTAGCCTTTTCATCTTCCTCACCACCTGCTGCATTTTATGCCCTTTAGTGTGTTGTTGCCAAACTTCTTTGACCATGGTCAAGAAGAGTGGGTGCATTGACCAGGTGTTACAATATTTGAATGATTTCTTCCTTCTTCCTCCTATTTGTTGCATGGTGAGATGAACTGGGCAGTGGTCTCTCACTCAGAAAGTTGCAGTATAAAGTAGCATCAGATCCATCCAATCCCTGTTCATAAAAACCCAATCAATCTTAGAATATATTCTGCCCCCTCCTTGTTTGTCATTCCATGTATATCTGCAACCAGTTTGTGGCATTTCAATCAACTCACAATCCTCTACACATGTGTGAAAGTCCAAAATTTCACCCAATGTGACTGCATTACCCCCAATTCTGTCATCCATCTTTAGTACTGAAATTAAAATCCCCTAGAATGATCCAAGGAACTGTGCGACCAGCATGAACAGTCCCTATATATGACCATAATTCCTTCCTCTCTTCATTCCCATTGAAATCATACACTATAGTCATTTTGAATTCCCTCTGCCCTGTAACATGATTAACTTTACAGGTGATTGCTTGTGCAGTCATGCTTTCAACAACCACCTGAAAGTAATCAGTCCTCCACACAACCAATATCCTTCCATTATAATGTTTTTCGAGGTTTGTAACATACTCCCACCCTCTAAACAGGCTATTTGTAATCCTCTCTATATTATTTGACTTTATCTTAGTTTCCACTAGGCCTATGAAGCCAGCACCTAGTTTATTGCAAAGGAGTTGAACCTCCTTTTGCTTATTAGGGCCATTTAGGCCCCTCACATTCCAACAAAGTAGACTATCCATTCCCAAGATTGGAAATGGTAGGACCACACACTTTACTTACCCCATCATCTTGTGCCTTACTAGTCCCTTCCTTCTCCAAAACTTTGAAAGAATTAGGACTCCTTGTTTGAACTTGCTTATTTACTTGCCTTCCTTTCTTAGATGGTGTTATCCACCCATCCTTATCCTGCTGGTTCCCTCCAGCCCTAGTCACTTGTGGTTCATTAGTTGTACTCCTTTGTCTCATTATACTGGTATCCTGGACTGCTTCCTTCATTTTGTTATTCTGCCCCAGTTCTTGTGTTGTTACTTTGCTTGCATCTCCTTGTCCTTCATGTATTGGTGGTATCTCAATATTCTCATCTACCACTTTGACATCTTGGTTTACAGGTTCTTGCTTCCTACATTCCTCATCTGAGTGCCAAATACTTCTGGCAGTGCTTGCAGAATGTTGGTTTCCACTCATAATGTACCTTTTGTTCTATTAACTCCTCCTTTTCATTCATAAACCATATTTTCTCTGGTAATTGAGTCTCCATCTTCACTTCTATTAGCATTCTCACAAAATTCAATCCTCTTCTTTTCTGTGCTTTTATCAACCATGATTGGCTTCCCTATCAGACTCCCAATTTTGCTAAGACCTTTGGGACTCCAATACTTAAACTCCAGACCTGGTAATTTCACCCAAATAGGCACAGTGTAGAGTTCATCCCTTGTAAAATCCATATCATGATGTCAGGCCTTCACTATGAAGGGTTTGCTATCAAAGTGAAATATTCCTTCCCGCAGGACAACATTTTTTCCTACTTCAGAATCAAATCTCACTAAGACATTTCCATTCTTCAGCATTGAAATTTTATTGATCTCATGTTTAGCCCACATTCTCTGGATGTACCCATTTAGTACTGTAAATAGGGGGTGGGCACCTAGTACATAACATACAACTACATTCTTCCAATATGCTATTTCCTCAGTGATATCATCCATCTCAATTGCACAAATCTTAGATTCACCATGAACTTTAGGGGAAACATATTCCAATTTGAACCCAGCATTAGCAATCTTACCGGTGTCAAAATTATCCCATACAGAGCTTCTCTTCCCTCCTCTCTCCTCTGATTCAACTTCATCAGCCCAGGATAGCTTCCTACTGCTACTGCCCTCTTGCTCAATTGTTGCAGATCCCCCTGATTGCACTGTTCCATTGGTTTCCTATTCATTCACTACTGGGGTCACTTCGATTGGAGTCGTACTCCGTCTATCACTTGCCTTCCTTGATTTTGCTCCTTCCGCTGTTGAAATTGGACTGATGCACTCGATTTCTAGTTGCTTGTCCCTGTCATATTTGCGATTGGGGTTGAATTTACTGACCCGACTTGGTTTATTTGTTGACCGCCCTTCTTCTTTGTTTGAGCCGCTTTCTTTGTGTTATTCCCTTGTGCCATTTGAGCCTTCAAGGTTGGTACCCGAGCTCTCTTGCCCATGGCTAGCGCACGATAGCAGTCATGCGCTGAGAGAGAAAGCGTGACCTAGACCCCTATTGCTTTAGGAATTGATACAATAGTAATTCCCTTTTACTTTGAATGTTATAGAGTCTGCTACAATTCTGGGTTGTTGAGCCATCCTAATATATATGTGCTCGGCGTAGGTGATTGATGTCTATTTTTTCCCTCATTTCTTACTTTTGAGATTAGTATTGCATTGAAAGGTTGGAACGACTATTAAAATTCTGATTTGGTTCATTTCGGTGCTGCTACTTTTGAGGAACCAAGAGGCAAGAAGAATGTCTAAAGCCTCTTATTAAAGAAACACATCCTTAAATTCTTGGAGTGTTGTAAGCTTATTCTTCCATGTCTCTCTGTGTTGTGCTTCTGCCTTCTCTTTTCTGATCACCTGTCATCTTTAGTAAGGAAGTCTTCCAAAATTTGATGCCTCAAATTTGGTAGCTTGATATAAAGTAGCTTAGTGTTTCCCTGAGAGCTTGAATATTGAAATAAAATCCTGGAAAATTGCTTGAATGGATGTCCGGAGTTGCATAAGATGCTGAGTTGCCAATTGTAAATGGTACTAAAAATTAATGCTTCCTTATGCACTAAGTAGTCATCTCTTAGGGGATCAACAGAAATTGTCATGGGCTAAATTTCTTATCAAGCTGTTATGTTATGGCTGCACTTTTTTTCATACGTGATGCTTTTCCTTTTTTTATGTGAATTGTGCAGCTTGCTATCACCTTTCTTGATCCACGTGATTATGCCTAGGAGCTTAGAACTAACTTCTACCTGTTTTATGCTTCTTTTTTGCTTTCAGCAGATCATCTTGGACTTCCAAAGAACTAGAGTCTTCGCTGGCTCTATCAAGAAAATCAACCTCATAAGTGATATTTCAATCTCTGCCGAGTCACGAGATGATGTCTCTTGGTCTGAAAAGACAAGGCGGCGACTCAGACTCCCCCTAATCAAATATTAACTCCCAATAAGAAGTGACTATTTAGGGAAAATGGATTCTCAAGATCGATGTACTTCTTCTGGATCTGGTACATACTTGCATATTATCTACCTTGCAACTCCTTAGCGAATCTTTTTGGACCTCACAATATTAGTGTGATCCTTAACGTTTACTGTTTCTACCTTTCTAATATGGAATGTACTTTCTGGCTCCTTTTGCTTAATTGGTCTGAGAAAGCACATCTCAATTTGTTTAGAAGGTCCTTGCTTAACATGAATCCTTTTTGTAAGATAATGACTCACTTGTACTGACGATGGCTGAAAGCTATATATAATAATGTTATTTAGTGTAATACTAATATCATTCTCACAGTTTATAAGACCAACACATACAACAACAACAACATACCCCGTGAAATCCCACACTATGGGGTCTGGGGAGGGTAGAGTGTACACAGACCTTACCTCCACCTTGGTAGGTAGAACGGCTGTTTCCGAGACATCCTCGGCTCAAGACAAAGTATAATCACAAGCAAGGCAATCAAAACAAAGCAAGAGTAAAGAGTAAATCAAGAGTAAAGAGTAAAGAGTAAATCAAGAGTAAAGAGTAAAGCAAGAGAAACAGTCAGACTCAGATAAGGAATTAAAGCAATATAAAGTGCATTCGAACGAAAGGAAGCAGTAGCTAACACAACTAAATAAGCTTAATAAAATATCCTAAAGAACACATAGCAGCAGAAATCAAACTACAGTAGATTATAAAGCAATAATGTGTCTATAAGTGTGATAGACTAATCGAGCCTACAGTAATAACACTACAACTATCAATTTGTAAGCATAAGTAGGACTACGCTCGAGTACCTACTACCCTTCCACCCTAATCCGTGTCCTCCACAACCCCCTATCTAAGGTCATGTCCTCAGTAAGTTGCACATGCGTCATATTCCGTCTAATCATCTCTCCTCAATACTTCTTCGACCTACCTCTACCCCTCATGAACCCGTCCATAGCCAACCTCTCACACCTCCGCACTGGGGCATCTGTGTCTCTCATCTGCACATACCCGAACCATTTCAACCTCGCTTCTCGCATCTTGTCATCCATCGAGGCCACTCACACTTTCTCCCGGATATCATCATTTCTAATCATATCTCTCCGTGTATCCACACATCCATCTCAGCATCCTCATCTCCGCAACTTTCATCTTTTGTATGTGCGAAGTCTTGACTGGCCAACACTCCGCCCCATACAACATAGTCGGTCTAACCACCACCCTATAGAACTTTTCTTTTAAGTTTTGGTGGCACTTTTTTGTCGCACAAAACTCCAGATGCGAGCCTCCATTTCATCCACCCTGCCTCAATACGATGTGTGACATCGTCATCAATCTCTCCATTCCCTTAGATAATAGACCCTAGGTACTTGAAGCTTCCTATTTTTGGAATGACCTGAGTACCAAGCCTTACCTCCACGCCTGTCTCAGGGTCGCTCCCGTTGCTGACCTTGCACTCAAAATATTCTGTCTTGGTCCTACTCAACCTGAACCCTTTAGACTCCAGAGTCTGTCTCCAAACCTTCAGTTTGGCGTTCACTTTGCTGCGAGTCTCATCAATCAGAAATATGTCATATGCGAATAACATACACTATGGTACCTCCCCTTGGATTTATCGCGTTAGTCCGTCCATCACCAAGACAAATAGGAATGGGCTAAAAGTTGATCCCTGGTGCAGCCCTATCATCACTGGGAAGTACTCCGAGTTCCTCCTACCGTCCGTACTCTAGTCTTGGCTCTATCATACATATCCTTGATCGCCCTAGTGTACGCCATAGATACACCTCTAACCTCTAAATATCCCCATAGAACCTCCCTAGAGACTTTGTCGTATACTTTCTCGAGGTCGATGAAAATCATATGTAAGTCTTTCTTCCTCTCTCTATACTGCAACCTCCTAATAAGATGAATGGCTTTGCTAGTCGAACGCTCCGGCATGAATCCAAACTGGTTCTCGTAAATAGACACGCCTCTCTTCACCCTCGTCACCACAACTCTTTTCCAAACTTTCATAGAGTGGCTCAGCAACTTGATACCCCTATAGTTGTTGCAACTCTGGATATCACCTTTGTTTTTTTTGTACAAGGGAATCATTGTACTCCACCTCCATTCTTCGAGCATTCTTGCCGTCTTAAAAATGACATTAGACAACTCAGTCAGCCACTCTAAACCAGCCCTGCCTGCGCTCTTCCAAAATTCAACTGGGATCTCATCACGCCCAGTCGCTCGTCCCCTGCTCATCCTGCGAATAACACCCGTAACCTCCTCAACCTTAATTTTTCTAGAATACCCAAAATCTCCGTGCCTACCAGAATGCTCCAGATCTCCCAGCACAATGTCTCTATCTCCTTTTTCGCTCAAGAGTTTGTGAAAGTAAGACTGTCACCTCCGCCTAATCTGCGCTTCCTCCACTAGTACTTTGCCGTCTTCATCCTTGATGCACCTCACTTGATCTAAGTCACGGGCCCTCCTCTCCCTTGGCTCGGCTAGTCTGTACAACTTCTTATCCCCGCCTTTCTCCTCTAATTCCACATACAGGCGTTCGAAAGCCGCCGTAACCGCTAGGTTTGCCTCCTTCCTCGCCATCTTATACAGTTCCCTATTCGTCCACTTCTCCACCTCATCTCTACTTTCTACCAATTTCACATACGCCGCTTTCTTCGCTTCCACCTTCTCTTGAACTTCACCATTCCACCCCCAGTCCCCTCGATGTCCACCACGATAACACCGCGAGACTCCTAGCACATCTCTAGCTACCTCACGAATGCAACTGGTCGTCCTGTCCCACATACCTGTCGCATCCCCACTACTCCCCCAAGCCCCTTTGGCCATCAACCTCTCCCCCATCTCCTTTGCACTAGCCATGGTCAAACTCCCCCATGGCTATTATAAGACCAACACATCTATTATCAAAATGTGCTTCTAAACAGAATTTAACATTCTCTGGATGATTTATTTGTTATTACCGGTGTTGTGTCTCACGTCTTCCTTTCATTTCCTCGGTTCATGATGAGAGCTACAAAAAAAAGATCAGAAAAACTCAAGTGGAATATCCTACTAAATGTTTACAAAGTGAAATGGCCTATTCAAGTGTAAGTTCCTTCTATCCCAGAATCTTCTGCTTTAGCTTTTGTATAAAACTAATCTATCAAGTTTCATGTTGCGGAGTAACACCTCCTTTTGATTGCTCCGATCCCTATTTCAATGGATTTTATGCTTATGGACCTCATATTTTTGTGAGTACTGTGATTTCTTGTATTTTGTAGTTTTCAGTTTCTTTTCTTTTTTCCCTTACTAGATCCATTTTCATGATGCCCAATAGATAAATTAAAAGGTGACCCCATTTCACAAAATAAAATTTTTGAAAGGTGACATCAATATACGAGGGTGAGACTCCTAGCAATAAGGGAAAAGGCGGTGGATAAGCGGGCTTTATTGGCAAAAGAAGTTGTAAGTGGACTCTGGCAAATTCATATTGTTATCAGACATCAACTTATTAGTTTCAAAGAGCTGTTAACTACTGTCTGATTGGTTTACACTTCCACTCCAGTTAAAGAGAAGTTGAATCATTATCACATTGTGGCATTAATAATGTTGAGAATTTGAATTTTGACGTTAGTGGGAATTGTTCCCGCTTTGTGGTAATGGATGCTTCTAAACCTATAAAAAGAAAGATGTTATTTTTGAAGTTGAAAGGCCCGCGAAGGTTTTTGCAGATTCATTCATTGACCTATTTATAACTATTACAAAAGGAGACTGGTTCTGGCTATGTTTGGCTAACAAATTATCCAAACGAAGTCGGTTAAATCTGCCGCATAAATTATTGGAGGGGTGTCATCATTTTGTGATGCACTCTTTGTTGGTACCTATTTTTTGAATAGTTACGGACATACTTTATCCTTTGATGGTTTCCTTTCTGCCTGTAATTTTAGTAAACCTCTGCTGCAACAGAAAACAAAGTTGGAGGAGGGATTGAAATAATTCAGCGAGCTTGTAATATGCCTTCAGCCAAGAGAAAGGATTTTGGAGTTGTCACCTGTGTCCGATCTGCCGAACTACTACATGCTTGATTTATTAAGGCATAGTTAAAGGACTAAAGCCTTTGGTATCTTTGCGTTCTATTATAAATGGTATTCATAATTGTTAGCTATTGGTATCATAGAGTTCATATGTGCTTTGAGAACTTCTATATCAAATAATCCGCGAGCCTAAGGCTTTGCGCAAAGATGGACGAAGAAATCTCCTTCTGTATACTGTAAGTGACTGGTCATCCAACTCTTCACTATTTCCAAGTTCTTTTCCATTATAACTGTGATATTAGCTCATACTATTGTACTCTATTTTTCAAGTGTATCTGAGAGAATACTGATGCGGGCCTCACAAAACATAGTCTACCCAAGTTGGTAGAGGTTGACGATTGCAGTAGCTTGATGGCTAGACATAAAAGACCAAGTGCTGTGTGCAAAGTTTGTCTGTTAATTGCACCTGATTGTTTGGAGCAAGGACTTTTTGATATTATTCTGTACACTTCTAAGTCATTCTATAAACTTATTAATTAGCAATTCACATTTACTACCAAATCATAATATTATGTAAATGTAATTTTATCTTACCAGTTGAGTCAGTAATACTTCTTCATTCTCACAGTTGTCTATTAAAGGAGAAATGACAACTTCAAATTATCTCGTGTAATGGTGTCATAATGTAAACAAGGCAACACCAATTTGCTTGGAATCAAATACAAATTCATTTTACCTTTGTCTATATGTTGTCCGATTGTTACTCTGAATCACTTTTCTAGAAAATTTATACCGACTATATGTACTTAAAAAAAAGCACAAGTGTTTGTCAGGCACGGGCACCAAATATCTAGTTATTATAAAAGTCAAGGTTTTCTTGATATCACTTCTTTGTAACTAACTTTTTACTTATAACAACAACAATGTACGTATTTTGCAAAAACTATTCCTCTGTAATAGTTATCTATTTTTTTAATAATATAATAATTAAATATCTTTATAAAAATAGAATCTCTAAGGATTGCCTAGGTTTAGATATTAAACTAAATATTTTGATATTTTAATACACTATTTATGACAAAGAATATTATATGAATATTTTTTTTAAAGTTCTATTTTTTTGTTACTTTTAATAACATCAAAAAATGAAAAAAAAAAGATTTTATATATTTTTTTTATTTATAACAACCAAATGTCAAATAATGTTTTGGTAAATAAATGAGTTTATTTAAACGAAAGTGCTAGTTACAAACCAAACAGGTATGACCTCCTGTTTCTCATAAAACATAGAGAACTAAAGACTCACTTTACGTGAGGCGTCTAACTACATCATACTACATTCTAAGAAAGTAATAACGGAAATGGAAGTACAAACTCACACTAGTGCTAGGCAACAGAACCGGAAAAAAACAATCAGAAACACAGCGAACAGCAGTAGCAAGAGCTTCCAGGGATGGAATTAAAAAAATAATCCCTTCATTATTTTTATTTTTATTAATTGAAAGAGTATATATACAATTTATATATTTCCATAATAGGAAAATTCTATTCCTATTCTACTCCTAAAACCGTATTCTAATTGGAGACTAACTATGCAATTATGGCAAGTGTACAATGTTAATAATACAAAATATTTACACTTTATTTTGAGGACAAAACCGTGATATACACTTAATACCATGGTATATACTATACATATACTCTATATTTAACACACACCCGCAGTCATAGCGGGCGGTCTTCGTACGCTGAAACTGTCCCTAAAATCTTCAAAGAGTACTGACGAAAGACCTTTGGTAAATATGTTTGCATTTTGATACCTGGAAGGGACATGGCAGATGCGTACTTGTCCACGAGCTACCTTTTCGCGAACAAAGTGAATGTCCATCTCGATGTGTTTAGTGCGCTGGTGCTGAACCGGATTATCAGAAAGGTAGATGACACTAACATTATCACAGTAAACCAAGGTAGCTTTCTGAATAGGACAATGAAGCTCCAAAATAAGATTACGTAACCAACATGATTTAGAGACCACATTGGCCACCCCTCGATACTCGGCCTAGGCAATAGAGCGGGACAAAGTCGACTGACACTTAGCAGACCAGGAGACCAAGTTATTACCAAGAAACATGCAATAGCCGGGCGTTGAACGTTTGGTATCCGGACAACCAACCCAATCAACATATGTATATGAGACAAGTGTAGACGTCGAAGACGGATATAGATGTAGGTCATAGTCAAGTGTTCCCTGGATGTATCGAATAATGCGTTTGAGTGCATTCATGTGTTCAACCCTGGGATCATGCATAAACACGCAGACCTGCTGTACGGCATACGTAATATCTGGTCTCGTGAAAGTAAGATACTGAAGAGCCCCTGCCAGACTGCGATAGTGAGTCAGGTCCTCGTAAGGGGAGCCAGCCGCAGCACCTAGCTTGGGTTTAGTATCAACTAAAGTGGAAGTGGACTTGCATGAGGACATATCAGCTCACTCAATGATCTCAGCTACATACTTTCTCTGGGATAATAACAACCCAGCTGCATGACGAGAGACAGCAATCCCCAAAAAGTAACTCAAGGGCCCCAAGTCTTTCATAGCAAACTCAGAACTAAGCATTGTTATGATAGACATGAGTAATGCATTCGAAGAAGCGGTCAAGATAATATCATCCACATATAACAATATATAAGTCAGTGAAGAACCACGACGATATATGAACAATGAATTATCAAACCTGCTGTGAGAGAACCCAATAGTCGAAACATAGTCTGCAAACCTCTTATACCAAGCCCGTGGGGACTGCTTAAGCCCATACAAGGACTTCTTCAATAAACAGACATGATGAGGATATTTGGGATCCCTAAACCCTAAGGGCTAATGCATATAGACTATCTCCTTAAGATCACCATATAAGAAAGCATTCTTTACGTCCAACTGATGAATGGGCCATGCATTCGAAAGTGAAATAAATAATCCCCTTGATTATTTTCATTACTTGAAAGGCTATATATACAAGTTACAAAATAGGAGAATCTTATTCCTATTCTATTCTAAAAACCTTATTCTATATATTTATGGTAATACACTAATTATGGTAATACACTACTAATTATATTACAATATTACCTAAACTAGGATACTAAATATTTACCATAAATTACTTTACATAAACAACCAAAACCGAGAGCTATTATTGGGACCAAATCCGAGATTTAATATACACAATATACATGTGTATATTGTGTATATATTTAACACACCCCCGCAGTCATAGCGGGCGGTCTTCGAACGCTGAGACTGTCCCTAAAATCTTCAAAAATGACCAAGGGAAGACCCATTGTAAAGATGTCTGCAATCTGATATCTTGACGGGACATGGCATACGCGAACGTGACCCCGAGCAACCTTTTCACGGACAAAGTGAATGTCCATTTCGATATGTTTAGTGCGTTGGTGATGAACCGGATTACCTGAAAGGTAGATGGCATTAATATTATCGCAATAAACCAAGGTTGCCTTTTGAATCGGACAATGAAGCTCTAAAAGCAAATTATGTAACCAACATGATTCTGAGATCACATTGGTTACCCCTCGATATTCAGCCTCGGCACTTGAGCGGGATAGAGTTTCCTGACGCTTCACAGACCAGGAGACCAAGTTGCTGCCAAGGAACATACAGTAGCCAGACGTAGACCGTCTGGTGTCTGGACAACCACCCCAATCTGCATAAGTGTATGAGACAAGTGTGGATGTCGATGGAGGATACAAATGCAAATCATAGTCCTGTGTACCCTGAATATACCGGATGATGCGTTTGATTGCATTCATGTACTCAACTCTGGGATCATGCATGAATAAACACACCTGCTGAACAACATACGTAATATCCGGTCTGGTAAAGGTAAGATACTGAAGAGCCCCTGCAAGACTGCGATAGCGGGTCAGATCCTCGTAAGGGATGCCGGCCGTGGCACCAAGTTTGGGCTTAGTATCAACTGGAGTGAAAGTGGACTTACAGGATGACATCCCAGCCCTCTCGATGATCTCAGCCGCATACTTTTTTTGAGACAAAAACAAACCAACTGAATGACGCTTGACGGCAATCCCCAAAAATGAACTCAAGGGCCCTAAGTCTTTCATAGCAAACTCAAAGCTAAGCATGGTCATGATAGACTGGCGTAAGGCATCAGAAGAGGCCGTCCAAATGATATCATCCACATACAACAGGATGTAGACCAAGGATGAACCACGTCAGTAGATGAACAAAGAATTGTCTGACCTGCTGTGAGTGAACTCAATTGTCGAAACATAGTCAGCAAAACTCGTATACCAGGCACGTGGAGACTGCTTAAGCCCATATAAGGACTTTTTCAAAAAACAGACATGATGAGGACGGTTAGGATCCCTGAACCCCAACGGCTGATGCATATATATTGTTCCCTTGAGATCATCATGTAGGAAAACATTCTTGACATCCAACTGATGAATAGGCCATGCCTTAGAAAGAGCAAGGCTAAGCACAGTGCAAATGGTAGCCGGCTTGACCACCGGACAAAACGTCTCCCCACAATCCATTCCAACCTGCTGAGTCTTACCATCACCCACAAGCCGCGCCTTATGTCGAGCAAAGGACCCATCAGAATTCTCCTTGTGAGCAAAAATCCACATAGACCTGATAACATTAATACCAGATGGACAGGGCACCAACTCCAACGTCTTATTATCAATAAGAGCATTATATTCATCAGTCATAGCAATTTTCCAATTCGGGTCGTTTAAGGCAGACACATGATTACAGGGCAAGGGGGATTTAGAGATATTAGAGTGTAAATTAAAATGTCTTTTAGGTGTAAAAATACCCGCTGACTACGAGTGACCGGTCTATGACTCGAGGAGGAATTGAGTGAATTTTGGGAATTTGTTGGGCTCGGGATGGGTGGCGGCAGCGGTGGGCCTGCTAGCCCAAAATCGGACGCGAAGTTGGGCGAGAACGGTGGAATGGGGACCGGACCGGTTCCGGTGGTGGGCTGGGCCCGGCCCAATCATTGAAAGCCGGCCCGATTAGGTGATCGGCGATCTTGACCGAGACGTGCCAGTGGGACCAGCGGGCAGTGGGCCAGCTGGAGAGTTTTGGGTGCGGTAGATGTCCGAAAAATGTCGAATAATATACGGGGATATTTGGTCATCCAAAAATTATACGAACTAGACTCGGGAGTATGAACTTTCGTAAAAGGAAATTGGGTTTCATCAAAAATGACATGGCGATTAATTATGATTTTCTTGGAGGATAAATCAAAGCATTTGTAACCACGATGATTAGACTGATAACCCAAAAACACACACGGAGTTGACCGAGCCTGAAGTTTGTTAATTGTGGTGGATGGGAATAACGGATAACACAAGCACTCAAAGACCTGAAGATGAGAATACGATGGGTTTTTATTATATAAGATTTGGAGGGGGAAGAAAATGTCACACATTTGGAAGGAATTATGTTAAGGAGATATGTGGCCATTTGTAGAGCATGATGCCAAAAATATGAGGGTATGGAAGCATGAAGTAAGAGAGTTCGGACAATGTTATTTATGGAATGAATTTTGCGTTCGGCTTTCCCATTTTGTGAAGATGTATGAGGACATGAAAAATGAAAATTGATCCCATTATTAGTACAGAACTCCCGAAACTCCCTATTGTCATACTCTTTCCCATTATCACATTGAATATTTTTTATTTCTCTTTCGAATTGGGTACGAATGAACACTCTAAATTTTATGAAGACTGAAAACACTTCTGATTTATTCGCAATTGGAAACGTCTAGAAAAATTTAGAATAATCATCTAAAAAGAGAACATAATATCGATGACCTAACGAACTAAGAACAGGAGACGTCCATAGGTCACTATGAATAATATCAAATGGCATTGAAGTATGAGAATTTGAGTCTACAAATGGCAACTTAACAATTTTCCCTAACGAACAAGATTGACAAATTTGAGTACGACTCGTACCCTTACACGAAATAAAACTATTTTTATCTAAAGCTGATAAAATAGAGGATCCCGGATGACCAAGGCGAGCATGACACAAGGAAGGAGAAATGGCTGCAAAGGCTGATGGCAAGGCTTGACTCGATGGACTGAAACCGAGCATGATAGGATACAGATCCCCCCTACTATCACACCTCATGAGATGACTCCCCGTTTTGAAATCCTTCACAGAGAAATCAAACAAATCAAATTCAACAGAAACAGAATTATCATTGGTGAACTTTCGGACATACACTAAGTTTTTAATCAATTTGGGGGCATGTAAAGTATTTTTAAAGATAAGGGGTGGATTGGGGGGAGATAACGTTTTCTGACCATAACCCAGAATTGGAATAGAGTTGTCATTACCAACAATTATACCCCGAGGGTTGCTCAAATTGGAATAAGATGAGAGAGTACCTGAATTGGAAGTCATGTGGGTAGTGGCACCGGTGTCCATATACCAATTTGGGTCCGGTTGAGTCAAACCCAATGTGTGCATTGCAACCTCGATATCGGTCTGAGTCGAGCCTGTTGTGTGGTGGGCTTGTGGAGGTCAGGGCCCAAGTACTCCGAGACGGGACTCAACTGGGTCGTAGCTGCTGGAACTGGCGTTCGGGCCCCGGCCGGTGGGCCGCCATGCGATTGTTAGGCACGAAAGGCCGGCAGCCCATGGCTGTGGGAAGTTCTTTGGATAGTAGGGGCTGCCGGCCAACGGCCCACTTGCTCCGCCCCCATCGCCATGGGCCCCCCACCGCTGGGACCGGGGGTGGTGGGCCACTGTTCACTGGACGGGACCCACTGCCTGCTTGTTGACCACCGGAACCGCTGTGTTTGCCCCCGCGGTTTTTGTTATTATTCTTACGATTATTTTTGCCGCCACCATGATTATGGTTTTCGCCCGAATTATCAACAAAACCCGCAGAACTTGGGGAGGACGCCATCATGACGACGGGGATTGCTCCGGTAGCCGCCTTTTAGCCAAACCGGCTTCTTCCAAAGTAAGCATGGAGTGGGCTTGATAAAAGGCGGGAAGAGGGTTGCTTTGACGAAGGAGAGTTCCAACACCATTATAGGCCTCTGAAAGGCCGACAACCAATTGTAGAACCAGACGATTATTTGTTACAGGTGCGCCAACATTACGGAGTTGATCCGCCAACTCCTTGAGTTTCTTACAATATGCAGAGACGTTTGGAAATTCTTCCATGTGAACTAGAGAGAATTCCTGCTCGAGTGTGACGACACGTGAATGTTGGTTATCTTGGAATATGTCACGCAATCTATTCCAGGTAGCCATAGCCGTGGTATCCGGCTCAATAATCATATGTAGAAGGTCAACCAAAATAGTGGAATAGATCCACTGGAGAACGGTAGCATCAAGAGTAATCCATAACCGAGGATCCTCCGCGGGAAGAGGTGTAGTGGGAGGAATGATGTGATGAATAACTTCATGGGAGATAGCGTGAATTTTAAACAATTCTGCCCACGTCGCAAATTGGACGTTTTCCATCTCAAGCACAATAGGGATACTGTTCTTGACGTTAGAAATCATGAGGGCAGGATGATAATTGTTCTTAGACATATTGAAAGAACAAAGAATGAGGGGAAATTTGGGAATAGTAAGAGAGATTTTGAGAGCGGAAGACAAATTTGGAAGAGAAAAACCGAGGGGGGGGGGGGGGTCGGCCGAAGGGACAAAATTTTGGGAGAGAAAATTTTGTTAGACCTAGTCTCCTGATACCATGAAAGAAATAATCCCCTTGATTATTTTCATTACTTGAAATGTTATATATACAAGTTACAAAATAGGAGAATCATATTCCTATTCTATTCTAAAAACCTTATTCTATACATTTATGGTAATACACTAATTATGGTAATACACTACTAATTATATTACAATATTACCTAAACTAGAATACTAAATATTTACCATAAATTACTTTACATAAACAACCAAAACCGAGAGCTATTATTGGGACCAAATCCGAGATTTAATATACACAATATACACATGTATATTGTGTATATTTAACAGAAAGAGCCAAGCTGAGCACAGTGTGAATGGTAGCCGGTTTGACCACATTGTGTTCGGATAGCCAGCCTTGCCACTTCTTAAGTCCTCTGCCCCTAATGTGGATATGCAACCCAAGCTCTCTGCAGATTTTGTCAGCTGAATAATGACCATTTTAAAATCTCATCTGATTTCTTTCTCTCCATACAACAGCTACAAACATGGCAAAGGTGCAGCTAATGATGGCTCCAAGACCAGATTTCTTCTTCGACAGTTTGTCACCCATTGTATTTCTTCTTGCCAAGTCTCGATAGTTCTTTGGAATCCAAGCCACTGGAGAAGTCTTTGCCACAAGGTCCTGATGGCGAGGCAGTCAAAGAAAAGGTGACTAAGTGTTTCAGCAGCAGCATCACAAAAAGGAAGTAGTAACACGAGTCTGAAGAGTTAGAAGCGTTGTACGAAAAAATATAAATAGGAAATTAACCGTACCTGTGAAAGGAGAAACAAGTAGTAATCTTCCTTTAAATCTCGATTATTTTACGGTTTGGCCAAGAATATGGGTGTTGTTCAGACCTTGAAAAGGAGCCTTGAATATTTCATTCACGTTAGTTTACCCTAATTGAAAGATCCATTAGACAAGGAGCACCTTGCTTATGTATCTGATACTCCTAACAAAGAAGAATAGAACGTGGAAACAACTTCTAAAGTTCTAAATATACGTAGTATATAATTTATATAGGGTAAATCTTAATGTATTTGACTTCTTGTCAATGTGAAATTTGTATGAATGTGAGATTTCAAGAATAGGTAAGAGGAATTGGAATAAGAATCCCATGCAAATTGAACTATTAATTCAGCAAAGATTTTAATTTTACAGTATTTTTTCCCCAAAAATAACAGCAGTATTTTTACAAAAATATATTATTAGTGTTTATGTATATTAATTTGAGAAAAATAGTAAATGAAATTTTGTTTATTACAAAATTATTTTATGAATGGCAAAAAGTTCAATCAATATTTCTAAGATCATTCGTGCTTTTGATAACACATAAATATAGATATATAGATTATGACCAACAGAAACTAACTCTGACAATCACTAAAAGTAATTTATTGTAGATCTATTCGAAATTCTGATATTTCCTATATATTAGACAAAGTTAATCAAGGCTAATAATAGCACTATAGTTTGTATAATATATTTTAACCAATAAGATTTATTGAATATGTTTGAGACGCCTTTAAACATTATACTACATTAATCAGGAATAAAATGGTGAGAGCTCAAATAGTGATGGTCTCTCAAAATGCAAGGAAACATTAAAAGATTCTATGACTAAAGAGGTAATATTATTGTTTTGTATCTTATGGTAGATAACAGATCTATATATCCACATTACAACTTGTGAGAAATCAATGGAGCACCATATTAAGGTTGAAGAGTGATAAAATTATAAAGAGAATGTGCGTGGAAGGAAGAACTTAAGACTCACCTGCATCTAAGCTTGTCAACAACGTCGGATCAGGCCAACCAGACCCCTTAAAAGTGAGCCTCTATTATTTCAAGCTAGGTTGGACTCACTTTTAAGGTGTCGGGTTGGGGGAAAACGGTGTATGTCCCGTTCTCCTAGACGTTAAGAAATATTATTGGATTTGGGGGGCTGGGCCAATTTTTTGGCGCTAAATACTGAAATTGACATCGATATAAGCCATCGGAAGTAATTTTAATATTGAACTCTACTTTTTTGCACAAAAAATTATTGATCGAGAGATTAAAATCTTGTACCTATTTGAGAAAATTATAAATAAAGGCACGATTTGTCCATATAAATCTCGAAAAAAATACAAAATGTATTAATTGAACAAACTAGCACCAAATTATGACGGTTTAAAGTTTCAAAACTAACTAGTTTTATTTTTATTGCTAATTTACTTTTTTTGTCTATTTGACTTATGATTTAAGATATTTAATTAGATAATGACGGTTTAACATATTGAATTAGATAATAATATTGTAAGGATATTTTTTCTATAAATAAATTAATAACAATCGGGTTGGGTCGATGGTTCAGTGGATCGAGACCCAAACTTGCACATTAGCCGGTCTACCGTGCCTAAGGCCTCGTCCATCCCAACCCCCTCGGGCCACACCAGACCATTTTGTTCTGGGTTCTAATAAGTTCAAGCCGGGCCAAACACGAGCGGGCGATCCACTTGACATGCTTACCTACATTGTGGGTTTAATTTTCACAATTCTCCTTTTCCTTTCTATTCCCTAATCAAGAATGTAATGTAATAGAATTATAAAAAAGAAAAAATAAATTTTAAAGATAGATTCGGGAAAAAGAAACATTTAAAGATAGACATTCAAAATATGCAAATAAATATATTATATTAATAAAAAAGATGAATTTCTTTTTCTTTCTTTTTTCCCTAAGAAAAATACAGGAACTACATTATCCAAAAAAAAAAAAAACTCTTGAAGGAAAAAAGAAGTAAACTATCCAAAAATCATTGTACACACTAACCAGTCACTGATGAGAACCACAACCCACGGCTACTACCTCGACAGTCTCTTGCGCAATTTCCACCTGACTAATGATTTATTTGGATGGTTGTTTCAGATGGTTCATAATGTATCATATTATATAATATTGTATTGTATTGTATTATTTAATGAATACAACATTTGAATAGATTTTAACATTTTTTCGTCCTTACATAATGACACACATCAACAATTTGAATGACAAATTGTTAACACTCAAAAGTAATTTAAGTGTTTAGCCGAATTCAGTGACATCCGAACTGTTCCAGAGCCGAATTTACTCCTAGCCATCGACTACAAGAACTTCATCGGCTACTAAGACATCTTAGCCGAGTTGTTAGTTAGAGGTACGACTGGGACTCACTCAGATGCAGACGCCTCAATGATCAAGTCAAAAGGATTTTCGGACCCCTAGAAGCGGTAACGGCCAACAACAACTAAAAGAAAGGGCCATTATCCGAGCAAGAGGAGTAGAGGGAGAGAAAATCGGCACCACCTCCCCCATAGTTGGACATTGAACTTAGTTGGTTACTTGATGGCTGACATGGGGGGGGGGATCAGGTTGTATAGTTTTTTTCTTTTTTTGTACTATAAATGGGATCATTCTTTGTATATATGGACACAACCAATCAATCAACCAACTCAAATTTTATCTACCTTTATCCTTTACTTTATTGTACTCGGTTGCATTCATGTTTATTACCTCTTAGTTTACTCATACCACCGTCCTAACGCTTTCTGGAGTAGTTGGGGAACACATTGCTATAAATTAGAGTTTCATTTCCAGCCCAAATCGCTTAAGTTAAGGAATCAATTTGTCTGCCGATACAGTCAACCGATAAAATGGCAGAGAACATAATTCAGAGCTAGAACAAATTTGGCACCCCCAATGGGACCATAAGTGAATTAATAGCAAAGTTTGATTCTCCAGGTCAGGATCATTCTTGGTGTATGCGCCTAAGGTCCGGTAAGAAAATGAACCCTGAGTCCAGTCCACATCCTAAACAAAATCCTCCCAGAAGGAACAACGAACCAGCATCCTCATCGGGTATGCCTACATCGGTTGATACCCCTCCACTTCCTCCATCAACCCAAGATGTGGAAGAGTCTAGCCAATCTGAAGGTCTAACCATAATGACCACGTCTTTTAGTAGTTAACAGATCGACTTGGGCATCCACGATATTATGTACCAAGTTTCTAAACAGTTGGCTGACAGTGTGAAGCCGATGGTACATAATGAGGTTCAGCAAGTGAGGGAGATGGAAACTAATCAAATGCACCCAGGAGAATGTTTGGCTAGTTCTGTCATCCCTCTGACGAGCGGTGTTGTTTAGTAGGAAACCGTGACTCTCGGTGTTGTTCCTTAGCCGCATGTGCATCAGCTAGTGCCTACTCAGGTGCAGCCAGTAGCACACCTAGGAACACAAGCACAATCTCCTGGCAACCAGCACGCTGCATGGTCGCCGCCAAACCTTGAGGGCCAAAATATGCCACTTGACTAAGCGAGTCTGCAGTATGGGAAGATCAACATGGCTCGGAGACCAGTTCAGGCTCCAGGACACTTTGGATTGTCGCCCGTTATGCCGTACGTTTCTATGAACGGCCCTACGATGCAGGCGAATAATGTTGGCTAGCCGATGGCCCCTGGCTATGACTTAGCTCGACTATCTGGTGACGCAGTTTACAGTGGAATACCATTCCAGCAGTCATTGCCAGTACCTAGTCCATACCTTCTAGGAATTGTAAATTTTCTAAGAACGACCGACGTCCGAGGAGAGCAGCCATGGAATACTGTTCCACATTATCCTCAGGCGTTGTTAGCCATTCCAAGAGCTCGAGTTGTAGGCTTTGGTGGCCATACCCAACAACAATAATAGGGCATTACCCTACCTATTGGTAATGGCCAGCAGACCACCTACAACTTTCAAAACCCTGTCCAACAAAGTGCAGAATGGAGGCCGCTAGTGCAGAACGCCTACCAACCGAATCCAATCGAGAATCGACAAGGGACGTCACAACTGATAAACTCAGAAATTATTGCTAATACCATGCGGAGGTACTTCGACATCCAACTGAAACCTTTGGACATGTCTGTTTATAAGAAGCCTTACCTCGATTAGGTAGATCGGATAACACCTTTGCCGAGGGGCTTCAAAACACTGGAGTTTGCTATCTTCTCTGGTGACGACGACAAATCCACTATCGAGCACATCGGTAGATTTACTGCCTAATGTGGCGAGGCTGGACAGAATGAGTATCACAAGTTGCAGCTATTCCCTCTCTCTCTAACGGGAAAAACCTTCGCATGGTTCTCCTCTTTGGCTCCTAATTTTATACAGAGCTGGGCTGACATGGAGGGTTGCTTCCATGATAGGTTCTATTGGCCCCAACCTCAGGTTACCGTGACTAATCTAATGAATCTCAAGCAGCAGGTCGATGAATCGGCTGCCAATTTTATCGAGAGATTCAGAAAGAAGGTTGAGAAATGCACCGTACACTTCCCCGAGTCTAAGTGTGCCCACATGATAATCAACAACATGCACCCTCAGTTAAATGAGAAGTTGGTGGGACAATCCTGCTCTGACCTTAGCCAGTTAGCTAAAAAGGCTAGCCTAATAGAGTAGTACGTCCAAGAGAAAGAGGATAGAAGAGCCAGCTGAAATCGAGGCTCCCACTTGGTATCCATCATTGAAGCGGATGAGTCCGACTTAGAGTCAGCCGACTTCGCGGCTGACGCAATGGTGGCCGATATTGTTAGGGATAAGGTTTACTCTTGCCCAACCTTAAAAGCCGTAAAAGGCAAGGATACGAGTTCGTTAGATGACAGGGTCGATTCCTCGTTTGACATCACGAAGGCAGATCAAATCTTTGATCATCTGCTCAAAGATAAGCAAATTCAGCTGGATGGTCATAGGATTCCGCCTACCGAGGAACTCTAAGATAAAAAGTACTGCAAGTGGCATAATTCATACAACCACTCTACTTCTAATTGTGTGGTCTTCAGAAAGGCGATCCATAAGGGCATCAAAGAGTGGAGGTTCAAGCTAGCCGACAAGAGTATGGCTGAAATGTCCATTGATACCGACCCCTTTCCCGTGGTACCAATATCTATGGTATTTTTGCTAAGCCCGGTGAGTCAAGGGACACCAAAGGGAGACAGCCGATGAAAAAGGTGTGGATCCCAAAGAAACCTACCAAAGGGGAGAAGGCCACAAGGACCTCTGTGTTCAATCGGTTAGGCAACCTATATGACATTCGTAATGATAGGCAGCTAGCTAGGAACAGTTTTCATGGCCGCCCTAAATACTCGAGGGACGTTGAATGAGAACTTTAGGAACAAACCATGAGGTTCAAAAGGGTCCTTATCGTCGCTATGCATAGGCCTGAGGGGCAAGTACGGATGCCAACCAACCGGCAGCCGAGCATGCCTCGAATAGATGAAGAACTACTCCCTAAAACCAAATAGAGGGTGGTCGAGTTTAATGTAAATTAGGGTATTTCGTCCTTTGTATCACGGCGAGAAATGAGGACCAAACAACACCCCGGAGAATGATTAAACCAGCCGCCAACACAGAAGAGAGGAGTGGTCTGTCAATCAGACTTCCGGAAAGAAAGAGGCACCACCGAGAGTCGCATCCAGGACTTAAAAAAGCAGGATACAATATGCCAAGGCCTTGCGTAAGATGCAGTAGACATTGCATCCAATTTTCAACACTAAGGCAACAAAAATCATGAGATTCCTGAGTCTGCCGTAGCCGAGGCTATCGAGCGGGCATTCGACTCAGTTGCTTCAGGGGCAATGTCGCATAAATGAGAGACGTTGGGTTAACCAGAGCTGGATGAATAACCTACCGATAACCCAAATGAGGAACCCTGGTAAGAGAACATGGCCCCGGATGGACCTCTAACCGAGGCAATCCCACAGATCGTGCAGAGGATTCAACCAGAGGATCCCCAGCTGATCCCCATTTGTCTCCGGGAAATGGAAGATATGAGCTTATGGTGAGCCGAATTGGATGAAGGAGGGGACTCCATCCTTGATTTATTTAGCCATGACCGGGTTGATGAGATCTGGGCAGACATTAAAATGGTCAGCCTAATCCCCTGTAAGTTCTGGGCCAGCCACTCCACGTTGGATAGCCTTGAAGGTGATGTTTGCATAGAAGACGCAGAATGGGAAATAATAGCCGATACCCTGGCTAGGGACACTCTGAGAACCATACTTTGTGCACCTACAGAAGATATGGTTAAACACCTCAAACCCATTTACGTCAAGGCGTACATTAATGACAAAATTATTAGTCGGGTGTTTGTTGACAATGGGGCTGTGCTGAATGTGATGTCGCTGCTTACCTTGAAGGATCTTATCCCAACTAACATGAAAATGGCTAGCTTTATGGGAGAAGCCTCTGAAGCATTGGGGATTCTAGTAGCATAAATCATTGTAGGTCCTAAGACGGTCAGGTCTGCCTTCTTTGTAATAGATAGCAAGCCGTCATACACCATTATGCTGGGCAGGGACTGGATTCACACCAGTCGATGCCTTCCTTCTACCATGCATCAAAAGCTCATCTTTTGGGAAGGAGACAAGATAGCAATTGTCACATCGGATGATAACCCGTTCTGGCCAGAGGTTTAGAAATGTAGAGGTTGTCCTCTATTCACCCTATGTGGCTCCCATAGCCGTCACAGAGCGGTATAAAGAAGGATCTTGGGAATCATATAATCTTACCTCGCGAGGGTTTGAAATAAAACAATTAGCCGAACAACGACTTACCTTGGAGGATTTAAATGGTTGAGGAAACCCAAATCATACGTGACCTGTGGCATCGGCTGACAGCCCTAAGTTCTGAGGCAAAGATAACCGAGGCATCACAGATGGGTAACTATGACAGAAAACCAGATCTGGCGGCCAATAATATTTGAGCTGCCTATAGTACTTTTATGCCTAGCTTTGTTTGTCTTTGCTCTACACTTGTACAAAACTCGAGTGTTATTTTATACACCGTGTTGTGTATGTTTTGTGCAAAGTTTGAATAAACTCGTTTTACAAAGACAGGTCTTAAATGAAATGGGCAATCAGAAACTCCAAATCTATAGCTACGGGGATGACATCCTATCAGCTAAATCTATGGCCAAGATGCAGTGCTGTCCTCAGAAGTTAATATCATTACGGATGGCCAAACCAAAATTTCTAAGTTTGGAAGAATATCAGTAGGCCATGCTAATGGAGTTGGGTCATAATCGATTGACAATCATAGAAAGAGTCAAAGCCGGTAAATGTAAAATGGCCAAAGCATACGACAAACATATATAGCCTAAAGAGGTTTGCCGAAAGAGACTTAGTTTGGAAAATCATCCTGCCGATTGAAATGAAAGATCATAAAATCAGCAAATGATTGCCAAACTAGGAAAGGACCCTTCGTAGCGAACCCACGGGTTGCCGGCAATACGGATCAAGCGATAAACATGCATGGAAAAGAAATGTAAATGGTAGACATTTTGAAGAAATATTACCCTTCGATTTTGGGGCATGCATAAGTAATCAACAACCACAGATCGGCTGCCTGGTCGCAAAAGAGGATAATTTCCCTTCTATTTGGGGAATGCACGGGCAAAGACAGCCATAAACCGGTTGCCTGGTCACAATAACTGACCCTTCGATTTGGAGTCGATACAACTAAGAAGCCGAATACGATGTTCTCATCATGGGACTCAAACTCCTAGTTTCTATGAAGGCGAGGTGTATTGAGATCCGATGAGACTCTCAGCTGGTGATCAAACAGGTGGCCGGGGAATATGACTGCAAAGACCCAAATTTGTTGGCACGTCACAGGACGGCTAGCATGTTGCTTAGTGGGTTCGCATCATCCACGTTAAGTTATGTTCCCAGAGGCATGAATGTTGAGGCTAACGACTTAGCACAAAAAGCTTCAGGTTTTAAAAAGTCTCTACTCACCCTAGAGAATGATGAATTACCAGCCGAAGTGTTAGCCGTTGATCTAATCGACTTATGTAGGCAGTTACTAATTGACTACCTAAAAGATCCCTCCAGTTGCAAAGACCTCAAGGTTAAAAGAAGAGCCTTGAAATACGTGTTCATTGATGGTGACCTCTATAAAAGGAGCGTGAATGGAGTACTACTCAAGTGCATTGCCAAAGTAGAGGCCTTGAGGGTCATGTGAGAGGTCCATGAAGGAGTATGTGGATCACACAGAGCGGGGCCAGCAATGAAGTGGCCGATCTACCTCCACGGCTATTATTGGCCTACTATCACATCTGACTGCTTCCAGTATGCAAAATGATGCGGAGAATGTCACACATATGGACCAATCCAACGGGTACCAGCCGAGCTGCTGCACCCAGTCGTAAAACCTTGGCCTTTCAGAGGATGGGCTATGGACTTCATCGGCAAGATTCACCCACAATCGGCTAAAGGACACAATTTCATTATCGTGGCTACCGATTACTTCACTAAATGGGTGAAGGCTCAGCCGATGAAGAGGGTCCATCAGACATATGTCATTCCGTTTATCCAACACCATATCATAAATAGATATGGTATTCCTGAGACGATTACCACCGATCAAGGGACGATGTTCACTGATTCTAAAGTGGCAGGATTTGCTGAGAAGTTCGGTATCAAGATGATCACATTTTCGCCTTATTATGCACAGGTGAATGGGCAAGCCGAGATAGCCAACAAACTTATTGTGAACACAATTAGTAAGAACGTGGAGGATAAACCAGGAATGTGGCATCTCACTCTGGATGAAGCCGTTTGGGCGATTCAGGAATTCTAAATCTACAGCTACCGGGACCACACCTTATCGGCTAACCTATGGCCAAGATGCAGTATTGTCGTTGCAAATTAATATCAAATCCTTACGGGTGGCCAAACAGAACTCTGTAAGTTTAGAGGTGTATCAACATGCCATGCTAATGAAGTTAGACTAGGTAGATGAAGATCGACTAATGGCCCTAGAGAAAATCGAAGCCGGTAAACGTAAAGTGGCTAAAGTATATAACAAATATGTTAAGCCTAAGAGGTTTGCCGAAGGAGACCTAGTTTGGAATTCCATTTTGCCAACTGGATGAAAGATAGTAAATTCGGCAAATGGTCACCAAATTGGGAAGGACCTTTCGTAGTAAGCCAACGGATCGCCGGCAACGCATATCGACTAATAAACATGCATGACCAAGAAATGGACAGGAATGTAAACGGAAAGTATCTAAAAAAATACTATCCTTCAATTTGGGGCATGTATGAATAAATGACAGCCACAGACCGGTTGTCTGGTCGCAAAAAATAAGCTAATTCCTTCCAATGGGAGTGGTATGGCTAAATGACAGCCACAGACCGGCTGCCCGGTCACAAAATACAGAGAAAGCCATTTCATTCACACGCTTGTGTCGTAAGGTTGGTCGCACTGCTCTGGAGAAGAAACGTCATCCCAAGTGGTCAAAGATAATGGCCCATCAAATCTGCGGGATTTATTCAAAATTTGCTCAAGAATGCCGAGAGCAATGCTGAAGTTAAAGGGTGGGATATGGATTCCCACATCCAAGTAAACCAAGCACAAAAACTTAGGTGCTGCACATACCCGAGCCCAGCATTACAGCGGAAATCAAATTCCGATAGTGTGGCGGCATCAAAAGGACACAGCGCCTCCATTCGGCTTCTATGACCAACTTCATTCGGTCCAACCAACCCGAATAATGAGCGACCTTAGTCGCCAAGTACGAAGGTTAGCCGAACATCAGCCGCCGATGAACCAGTCACAAATAGAAAGAAATCATGGTTTATCGGGCTGAGGTACTGAAACAAGAGAGAATCACCTTGTTCCGGTCCACCGTACGGAGTCAGAACCAGTTGTTCATCAATGAAGGCCAAGGCAGGGGTCAGGTCTCTATCGGCTAGAATGATTTTTCCGGATCTTCGAGATGAAAAAAATGAAGCCATGGGTTCTGACTAAGAATAGGGCCAAAGATTAGGTGAGAAACCTATGGGGGGATACCTTTCCTTAAATAACCTTCAGAGGCGCGGCTGAGATTAATTTATTATTTTCAAAAGCATGGCCGAAAATCATCAGAGCCAATTCGTGGTAATGGAGACGCCTCAGTTAAAGGGGAACACATTTCAAGAAGTGATCATCATTGCATGCACTGGAGACGAGATGTTTGAAGTGACATGCGCGGCTGTCAGACTGAAATGACGGCTACTTTCGGATACATCAACTCAACAGTCACACTCGAGTTAATGTAGAGGGCTATTATTAACACTCAAAAGTAATTTAAATGTTTAGCCGAATTCAGTGACAACGGAACTGTTCCAGAGCTGAATGTACTCCTAGCCCTCGACTACAAGAACTTCATAAGCTACTAAGGCATCTTAGTCGAGTTGTTAATTAAAGGTACGACTGGGACCCACATAGATGCAGACGTCTCAACGACCAAGTCAAAATGGTTTTCGGACCCCTAAAAGCGGTAACAACCAACAACAGCTAAAAGAAATGGCCATTATCCGAGCAAGAGGAGTAGAGGGCGAGAAAATCGGCACCGCCTCCCCCATAGTCTGTCATTGAACTTAGTGGGTTACTTGATGGCTGACATGGGGGTATCACGTTGTACAGTTTTTTTCCTTTTTTGTACTATAAATAGGATCATTCTTTGTATATACGGACACAACCAATCAATCAAACAACTCAATTTTTATCTATCTTTATCCTTTACTTTATTTATCCTTTATTTTATATTACTCAGTTGCATTCATGTTTCTTACCTCTTAGTTTACTCATACCACCGTCCTAACGCTTTCTGGAGTAGTTGGGGAACACATTGCTGGAAATTAGAGTTCCGTTTCCAGCCCAAATCGCTTAAGTTAAGGAATCAATTTATCTTCCGATACGATCAGTCGATAAAACGGCAGAGAACAGAATTCGGGGCGAGAACACAAATCTACAAGAAAAGTCGGATATTTGTAGAGTTATTATAAAATATAGGATAAAAGATAAGGAAAAGGGTAAAAAATACCCCCTCTACTTTCATAAATTGGCTACTTTTACCCTCCGTTATAAGTTGGGGCCAAATCTACCCCTCCCATTACAAGTTGGGGCCAAATATACCCCTACTGTTAGCAAAGTATTCAAAAATATTCCTCATTTCTAACACATTCCCACATAAGCAAGTCTAGTCATTGGAATTGAGTGACATGGACGCCACATGGTACTTAACTTATTCTATGTGGTGTCTGCGTGACAATTTTTTTTAAAAAAAATTAAAAATTGATTTTCTAAAAACAATTCTAGAAAAATAGCTTTTACTAAAAATGTGAACTTTTTTTGATTTTATAAAACCCGTTTTATAAAAAATAATATTCTGGAAATTTGGATATTCTCATTAAAAAATCTTGAAAATGATATTTTTCAAATCAGTTTTTTTCGGATTTCTTTTAAAATTCATCCAGATTTAACAAAAACAGAATTTTAGGACACTTTTTTTTTTATATACTTTACAGTTTTCCAAATTAAAAAAATCATTTTCCAGATTCTTTAATAAAACAAATTCAATTTTCCAGATTATCTTTTAAAAAAATGGGGTTCTATAAAATAAAAAAAAGTCAGATTTTTAGGAAAAGTCATTTTTTCCAGATTTATTTTTAGAAAAAACAATTTTCTAGTGTTTTTAAAAATATTTCCACGTACCACCACATAGAATAAGTTAAATGTCATGTGGCGTCCATGTCACCCAATTCCTGCTTATGTGGGGATGTGTTAGAAATGAGAGGTATTTTTGAATACTTTGCTAACGGTAGGGGTATATTTGGCCTGAACTTGTAATGGGAGGGGTAGATTTGGCCCCTACTTGTAACAGAGGGTAAAAACAGTCAATTTATGAAAGTAGAGGGGTATATTTGACTCTTTTCTCAAAAAATAAAATATAATTATTAGATAATAAGTAAAGATAAAATGAAATCAATTATTACATAAACTGAAAATTTTATCGTTAAATAACATTGAATTTAAACTAACAACACAATACAACAACTATCCAAACAAGGTGAAACAAGTAAACCAGTTATGTATAATTAACTCATCTCTCTCTTTCCATCTACCAAACGACCAAATAAAAATCCCCCCTCTTCTAATAGCTCGTCTTCTCTCCAATTCCAAAATTCATACCTTAACCTGAATTTCGCAGTAAACGTATAATATATCACTATAGTTTTGTATATTCAAAGTTAGATCTCTATATACTAGACAAAATTAATCAAGGCTAATAATAGCACTATAGTTTGTATAACATGTTTTAACCAATAAGATTTATTGAATATGTTTGAAACGCATTTAAACACTCTACTGCATTAATCAAAGAATAAAATGGTGACAACTCAAATAGTGATGGACTTTGAAAATGCAAGGATAAATAAAAGGTTCTACGACTAAAAAGGTAATATTATTATTTTTGTATCTTATAATAGATAACAGATCTATATATCCACATTACAACTTGTGCGAAATCAATGGAGCACCTTATTAATGTTGAAGAGTGATAAAATTATAATGAGCATGTGCATGGAAAGTAGAACTTAAGACACCTACATCTAAGTTTGTCAATAGCGTCGGGTCGGGTCAACCCGACCCCTTAAAAGTGAGCCTCTATTGTTTCAAGTTGGGTTGAACTCACTTTTAAGGTGCGGTATTGGAGGAAAAGGGTGTCTGTCCCAGCCTCCTATCCGTTAAGAAGTATAATTGTATTTGGTGGGCTTGGGCGTATTTTTGGTCCTAAATACTAAAATTGACATCGATATAAGCCATCGGAAGTAGTTTTAAAACTCTATTTTTTTACATAAAAATTTATAGATCGAGATATTAAAATCTTGTACCTATTTAAAAAAAATATATAAATAAAGGTACAATTTGTCCATATAGAACTCAAAAAAATACATGAAACAAGAAAATGTATTAATTGGACAAACTAGCACCGAATTATGACTGTTAGTTTTCAAACAACTAGTTTTTCCTGTTGCTAATTTACTTTTTGTTTGTCTATTTCACTTGTGATTTAATATATTGAATTAGATAATAATGGTTTAAGATATTGAATTAGATAATAATGGCTGTGAGGATACTTTTTATATAAATAAATTAATAACAATCGAGTCGGGCCGATGGATTAGTGGACATAGACTCAAGCTTGCACATTGGCTGGTCTACCGTGCCCAAACCCTCATCCATCCCAACCCCCTCATGCCACACCGGACCATTTTGTTCTAGTTTTAACCAGTTCAAGCCGCGCCAAACACGAGCGAACGACCCACTTGACAGACTTACCTGCATTGTGGGTTTAATTTTCACTATTCTCCATTTAATTTCCCTTCCCTAATCAAGAATGTAATGTAATAGAATTATATATATAAAAAAATCAAAGATAGATTCGAGCAAAAGAAATATTTAGATATTCAAAATAATACAAATAAATATATTACATTAATAAAAAAGATGAATTTCTTCTTCTTTCTTTCTTCATCTTCACCAAGAAAAATAGAGGAACTACATTATCCAAAAAAACTTTTGAAGGAAAAAAAACTATCCAAAAACCACTGTACCCACTTACCAGTCACCGCTGAGACCCACCACCCACGTCTGCCACCTCAACAGTCTCTTGCACAATTCACACCTAACTAATGCTTTGTTTGGATGATTCATAATGTATCATATTATATTTTATTGTATTGTATTATTTAATGAATACAATATTTGAATAGATTTTAACATTTTTTCGTCGTTACATAATGACACACATCAACAATTCGAAGGACAAACCTACCAAAAAATTCAGATATTTGTAGAGTTATTATAAGATATAGGATAAAAGATACAATATAATTATTAGATAATAAGTAAAGACAAAATGAGATCAATTATTACATAAAATGAAATATTTCGTCGTTAAACAATAATGAATTTAAACTAACAACACAATACAACAACCATCCCAACAAGGTGTAACAAGTAAACCAGTTACATATAATTGACACATCTCTCTCTCTTTACATCTACCAAATGACCAATCAAAGAATTTCCCCTTTTCCGATGACTCGTCTTCTCTCCAATTCCCAAATTCATACCCTAACCTGAATTTCGCAGTAAACGTGTAATATAGGAGTTTGTATATATAAAGTTAGATCTGTATATACTAGATAAAGTTAATCAAGATTAATAATAGATGATGTATGTACGGAAGGGTGAGTGAGGGTAAGTGGGGCTGAGTTCGGCGCGAAAACAAGACACAAAGTGGGGGTTCTCGGTTATCGGCTATTGGCAGGCAGTGGGTATTTGGAGGATGTTTCGGGTAGTTTGGTGAGGAGTCGGGCTTAGATGCTTTGTGGGGTCGTTGAAGGTGTGTTGGGGGTTGTTGTGGTGGTCGAATTTCAGTAAGTAGATGGTGGAGGTTGTCGGAACTAAACTGAAATAGTAAGGTTTCGACAAAGGTTGTTTATGGTTGTCGGGTTTGGACGGAGTCGTAGGTGATTTCGTCCAGTGACCGTACAAACCAAGTGTTTGGACGGTCGATATAGCTTGGATAATGACAAGGGGGTTTTAATGCCCGAGCCAACACCAAGATGAAGGTGACAAATTTCACAAGGACTTGATCGGGGTTGCTAAGTACAAACCCGAATACAAACCAAGTAAGGGTGGCCGGTAACCTTATGATAGACCCTAGGCTTGGGTTTGGTTGGACCACACAATTCTAACATCCACTTGCACCAAAGGGGGTTCCTTAAGCTTGGACTTAGTTAAGTCACACAGTCTTAACCAAGCTTACACCGAAGGGGAACCTTAGTTTGGGTTTAACTAGGTCACACAAGTGCTAGCTTCAACTTACACTAAGGGGTTTGGCTCACACAAGGACCAATCTAAGGTAAACAACACACACGTTGGATACTTTAGAGGATGAGTAAAACTCACTTTTATATATCATCAAACTCTCACTTTTACAATGGCCTAAGGCCTCTATTTATACTACAAAAGAGACTATTCTAGAAAGTAAATGAAAAGACACAAACTAACACCTAGTGTGGACGCATTTGGATTGACTTGATGACCAAGGGAGTTCGGCCAACCCTTCCTCTTCCCAAGGCCGAAATTGTTGTCTCCTATGTAACAATATTCATGAACTTGATTCTTCCAACAACCTCATCTTCTTGGAATGTGTTGGAAGCTTCCGTTCTTGGTATTTGTTTTGATGATCATTTCAGCCAACTCCTCTCCCCTTGAACGACTTGAAGTCATCAATATAGCTAACTTCATGAACTTGGTAGTTCATAAAGTCTCTTCTTGAATTCCCCATCTTCTAGATGTCCCTTGTCCTTTCCACTTTGTACTCTCGGCCTATCATACTATGTGCTAAGCTAATAGCTAAGCTAGTAAATAAAAATAAGCTAAAAGAATATATACATGGTCTCGGCCAAGACCAACAAGAAGGCCGAAAATACAATGTCTTCTTGAACCTTCACGTAATAACTCCAACGCCATTCTATTTTCCATGCCATGTTAGGCATCTAAGTGTGGGACGATGTGTATTGTTGGCCCTCTTGGTAAAGATCTTCTCGGCTTCTGTTGAGAGTTTAAGTCCGCGGGCTGATTTACATCAATAGCACTATAGTTTATATAACATATTTTAACCAATAAGATTTATTGAATTTATTTGAGACGCCTTTAAACACTGTACTGCATTAACAAAGAACAAAATGGTGACAGCTCAAATAGTGATGGACTCCCAAAATGCAAGAAAAAATAAAAGGTTCTACGACTAAAAAGGTAATATTATTATTGTTAACACTCAAAAGTAATTTAAGTATTTAGCCGAATTCAGTGATAGTCGAACTGTTCCAGAGCCGAATTTACTCCTAGCCCTCGACTACAACAACTTCATCAGCTACTAAGGCATCTTAGCCGAGTTGTTAGTTAGAGGTACTACTGGGACCCACTCAGATGCAGACGCCTCAACGACCAAGTCAAAAGGATTTCCGGACCCCTAGAGCGGTAACGACCAACAACAGCTAAAATAAAGCGCCATTATCCGAGTAAGAGGAGTAGAGGGTGAGAAAATCGGCACCACATCCCCCATAGTCGGCCATTGAACTTAGTGGGTGACTTAATGGCTGACATGGGGGGGATCACGTTGTACAATTTTTTTCCTTTTTTGTACTATAAATAGGATCATTCTTTGTATATAGAAACACAACCAATCAATCAAACAACTCAATTTGTATCTATCTTTATCCTTTACTTTACTGTACTCAGTTGCATTCATGTTTCTTACCTTGTTGTTTACTCATACCACCGTCCTAATGCTTTCTGGAGTAGTTAGGGACCCCATTGTTAAAAATTAGAGTTTCATTTCCAGCCCAAATTGCTTAAGTTAAGGAATCAATTTATCTCCCGATACGGTCAGCCGATAAAATGGTAGAGAACAGAATTCGAGGCAAGAACAAATTTGGCACTCCTAGTGGGACCATAGGTGAATTAATAGCAAAGTTTGATTCTCCAGGTCAGGTTCATTCTTGGCGTATGCGCCTAAAGTCCGGTAAGAAAATGATCCCCGAGTCCAGTCCACATCCTAAACAAAATCTTTCCAGAAGGAACAACGACCAATATCCTCCTCGGGTATGCCTACATCGGTTGATACCCCTCCACTTTCTCCATCAACCCAAGCTGTGGAAGAATCTAGCCAATCTGAAGGTCCAACCATAATGACCACATATTTTATTAGACAACAGATCGACTTGGGCATCCACGATATTATGTACCAAGTTTCTAAACAGTTGGCTGACATTGTGAAGCCGATGGTACATAATGAGGTTTAGCAAGCGAGGGAGATGGAAACCAATCGAATGCACCCAGGAGAATGTTCGGCTAGTTCTACCATCCCTCTAATGAGCAGTGCTATTCATCATGAGATCGTGACTCCCGGTGTTGTTCCTCAGCTGCATGTGCATCAACTAGTGCCTACTCAGGTGCAACCGGTAGCGCACCTAGTAATACAAGCCCAATCTCCTAGCAACCAGTACACTGCATGGTCACCGCCGAACCTTGGGGGGCAAAACGTGCCACTTTACCAAGCGAGTCTGCAGTATGGGCAAATCAACATAGCTCGGAGACCAGTTCAGGCTCCAGGACACTTTGGATTAGCATCCGTTATGACATACATTTCTACGAACGGCCCTACGATGCAGGCGAACAATGTTGGCCAGCCGAATTGGTAGCCGATGGCCCCTGGCTATGACTTAGCTCGACTATCTGGTGACGCTGTTTACAGTGGAATACCATTCCAGCTATCATTGTCAGTACCCAGTCCATACCTTCTAGGAAGTGTAAATTTTCTAAGAACGGCCGACGTCCGAGGAGAGAAGCCATGGAATACTGTTCCACCTTATCCTCAGGCGATGTTAGCCGTTCCAGGAGCTCAAGTTCTAGGCTTTAGTGGTCATACCCAACAACAACAATAGGGCATTACCCCACCTATTGGTAATGGCCAGCAGACCACCTACAACCTTCAAAACCCTGTCCAACAAAGTGTAGAATGGAGGCCGCCAGTGCATAATACGTACCAGCCGAATCCAGTCGAGAATCGGCAAGGGACGTCACAACTAATAAACCCAAAAATTATTGCTAATACAATGCGGAGGTACTTCGGCATCCAACTGAAACCTTTGGACATGCCTGTTTATAAGAAGCCTTACCCCGATTGGGTAGATCGGATAGTACCTTTGCCGAGGGGCTTTAAAATACCAGAGTTTGCCATCTTCTCTGGCGACGACGGCAAATCCACTATCGAGCACATCAGTAGATTTACTGCCCAATGCGTCGAGGCTGGCCAGAATGAGTATCACAAGTTGCAGCTATCGGTGCCAGGCATAAGCCTGGGGGGCAAGTACGGATGCCAACCAACCGGCAGTTGAGCATGCCTCGAATAGATGAAGAACCACTCCCTAAAACCAAACAGAGAGTGGTCGAGTTTAACGTAAATGAGGGTGTTTCGTCCTTATGTATCACGACGAGAAATTAGGACCAGACGAGACCCCGGAGAATGATTAAACCAGCCGCCAACACAGAAGAGGGGAAATGGTCTATCAATCAGGCTTCCAGAAAGAAAGAGACGCCACCGAGAGTCGCATCCAGGACTTAGAAAAGAAGGATGTAACGTGCCAAGGCCTTGTGTAAGATGCAACAAACATTGCATCTAATTTCCAACACCAAGGTAGCCAAAAATCATGAGATTCCTGAGTCTGTCGTAGCCGAGGCTATCGAGAGGGCATTCGGCTCAGTTGCTTTAGGGGCAATGTCGCCTAAAAGAGAGACGTCGGGTTAACCAGAGCTGGATGAACAGCCTACCGACAACCCGATGAAGGAACTTCGACAAGAGAACGTGGCCCCGGATAGACCTCTAATGGAGGAAATCCCACAGATCGTGCAGATGATTCATTCAGAAGATCCCCACCCGATCCCCATTTGTCTCTAAAATATGGAAGATATGAGCTTCTGGTCAGCCTAATTGGATGAAGGAGGGGACTCTATCCTTGATTTATTTAGCCATGACCGGGTTGATGAGATGTGGGCAGATATTGAAATGGTCAACCTAATCCCATGTGAGTTCTGGGCCAGCCACTCCGCGCTGGATAGCCTAGAAGGTGATATTTACGTAGAAGACGTAGAATGGGCAACAATAGCCGATACCCCGTCTAGGGACACTTTGAGCATCGTATTTGGTGCACCTACAGAAGATATGGTTAAACACCTCAAACCCATTTACATCAAGGCATACATTATCGGTAAAATTATTAGTCATGTGTTTGTCAACAATGGGGCTGTGCTGAATGTGATGCCGCTGCTTACCTTGAAGTATCTTAACAAAAAAAAGGAGGATCTCATCCCAACTAACATGAAAATGGCTAGCTTTATGGGAGAAGCCTCTGAAGCATTGGGGATTCTAGTAGCAGAAATCATTGTAGGTCCTAAGACGGTCAGGTATGCCTTCTTTGTAATAGATGAAAAGTCATCCTACACCATTTTGCTAGGCAGGGACTGGATTCACAGCAGCTGATGCCTTTCTTCTACGATGCATCAAAAGCTCATCTTTTAGGAAGGAGACAAGATAGAAATAGTCCTAGCAGATGAAAACCCATTCCGACCAAGGGTTCAGAACATAGAGGATGTCCTCTATTCACCCTATGTGGCTCCCATAGCCGTCACAGAGCAGTATGAAGAAGGATATTTGGAATCCTGTTCTCTTACCTCGCGAGGGTTTGAAATAAAACAATTAGCAAAACCATGGTTTACCTTGGAGGATTTAAAGGGTTGAGGAAACCCAAATCATACGTGACCTGTGGCATCTGCCGAACGCCCTAAGTTCTGAGGTGAGGATAGTCGAGACATCGCAGATGGGGAACCACGACAATGAACCAATGCTTGCAGCCGATGAAGTTGAGCTGCTGATGGAACTTGAATCGCCCATAAGAAGGGCTATGCCTAGTTTTGAGTCTCAGGATCCTTTGGAAGATATCAACTTGAGAACTGCAGAAATCCCTCGGCTAACACATATTAGTGGTTTGCTGAAGGAAGAAGACAAATAATGCATAACTGCCCTTCTACTGCAGTATAAAGACTGTTTCGCATGGGATTATCATGAGATGCCTGTGCTGGAACATACTTTGGTAGAACATAGATTGTCAATCAATGAGGGTTTCAAACCCCAAAAATAGCCGCCCAGAAGGTATCACCCTCAGCTGATGCCTCAAATCAAAGCTGAGATCGAACGCCTACTGAAAGTCGGGTTTATCAGAACGGCTAAGTATATGGAATGGTTGGCAAAAGTCATACCAGTCAAGAAGAAGAATGGCAAGGTTCGGGTATGTATTGATTACAGGAACCTAAATCTAGCCACTCCTAAAGATGAGTACGCCATGCCGATAGTCGACATGCTAGTCGACTCAGCAGCCGCTAATGGTGTATTGACCTTCATAGATGAATACTCTGGCTATAATCAGATATCGGTAGCCGAGGATGACATTCACAAACCCTTCTTTAGATGTCCAGTAGCGTTGGGCATTTACGAGTGGGTAGTTATGTCGTTTGGTCTGAAGAACGCTGGTGCCACTTATCAAAGGGCAAATAACACCATCTTACATGGCTTGATCAAGACTATGGATGTTTACATCAATGATGTAGTAGTGAAGTCTAAGGACTTCAAGGATCATTTCGCCAATCTTGAACAAGCATCAATAAGAATGAGGATTCATAATCTCAAAATGAATACAGTCAAGTGCATGTTCGGAGTATCGGCTAGCAACTTCCTTGGCTTTTTGGTACACAAGAAAGGCATCGAGATAGATCGTAACAAAACCAAGGCAGTAATGGGATCCGCACCACCCACGACAAAGATGGAGTTACAAAGCTTATTGGAAAAGATGTGTCTTTCTAAGTAGATCTCGATGCGCGGTGGAAATTAGGGCTACCTCTTCGAATACACAGTTGGAAAACATTGGAACTGATTCGCGGTAATAAAGACACCTCGGTTGAAGGGGAAACCCAATTCAGAAGTAATCATCATTGCATGCACTGGAGACGAGATGATTGAAGTGACACGCACGATTGTTAGACTAAAATGATGGCTACTTTCGGATACATCAACTCAACAGCCACACTCGAGTTAATGTAGGGGGATAATTGTTAACACTCAAAAGTAATTTAAGTGTTTAGCCGAATTCAGTGACAACCGAACTATTCCAGAGCTGAATTTACTCCTAGCCCTCGACTATAAGAACTTCATCGGCTACTAAGGCATCTTAGCCGAGTTGTTAGTTAGAGGTACGATTGGGACCCACTCAGATACATACGCCTCAACGACCAAGTCAAAAGGGTTTTCGGACCCCTAGAAATGGTAACGACCAACTATAGCTAAAAGAAATGGCCATTATCCGAGCAAGATGAGTAGAAGGCGAGAAAATTGGCACCACCTCCCCCATAGTCGGCCATTGAACTTAGTGGGTTACTTGATGGCTGATATGGGGGGGATCACATTGTACAATTTTTTTCTTTTTTTTGTACTATAAATAGGATCATTCTTTGTATATAGAAACACTACCAATCAATCAAACAACTCAGTTTTTATCTATCATTATCCTTTACTTTATTTATCCTTTACTGTACTCAACTGCATTCATGTTTCTTACCTATTAGTTTACTCATACCACCGTCCTAATGCTTTCTGGATTAGTTGGGGAACCCATTGCTGAAAATTACAGTTCCGTTTTCAGCCCAAATCGCTTAAGTTAAGGAATCAATTTCTCCCGATACGGTCAGCCGATAAAACGGCAGAGAACAGAATTCAGGGCGAGAACAATTATTTTTGTATCTTATAGTAGATAACAGATCTACACATCCACACTACAACTTGTGAGAAATCAATGGAGCACCATATTAAGGTTGAAGAGTGATAAAATTATATAGAACATGTGGATGATAGGAAGAAGTTAAGAGTCACCTGCATCTAAGCTTGTCAACAGCGTTGGGTCGAGCTAATCCGAACTCTTAAAAGTGAGCCTCTATTGTTTCAAGCTGGGTCAGACTCACTTTTAAGGTACCGCGTTGAGGGAACAAAGGTGTTTGTCCCAGCCTCCTATCCGTTAAGAAATATAATTGTATTTGGGGGGCTGGGCCGATTTGTTTGGTGCTAAATATTGAAATTGACATCGATATAAGCCATCAGAAGCAATTTATATATTGAACTCTACTTTTTTTGGACAAAAAATTATAGATCGAGAGATTAAAATCTTGTATCTATTTGGGAAAATTATAAATAAAGGCACGATTTGTCCATTTAGATCTCAAAAAAGTACATCAAAAAAAAGAAAATGTATTAATTGGACAAAGTCGAACTGAATTATGACTGTTTAAAGTTTTAGAATAACTAGTTATATTCATATTGCTAATTTACTTTTTTGGTCTATTTGACTTGTAATTTAAGATACTAAATTAGATAATAATGGTTTAAGATATTGAATTAGATAATAATATTGTAAGGATATTTTTTCTATAAATTCATTAATAACAATAGGGTCGGGCCGATGGATCAGTGGACCGAGACCCAAGCTTGCACATTGGCCGGTATACCGTTCCCAAGGACTTGTCCATCCCAACCCCCTTGGGCCTCATCAGACCAATTTGTTCTGGGTTTAACCAGTTCAAGTCGGGCCAAACACAAGCGTTCGACCCATTTAAGAGGCTTACCTGTATTGTGGGTTTAATTTTCACTATTCTCATTTTCCTTTACCTTCCCTAATCAAGAATGTGATGTAAAAGAATTATAAAAAAAAAAATCAAAGATAGATTCGAGCAAAAGAAACATTTAAAGACAGACATTCAAAACAGGATTGTTATAGCTTTAGAATTCAACAATATGTTGGACTATTAATCGGTATTACAATTCTATCAAAATAATGTTAAAAGACGTGTTTAAATTTACAAGTGTATCCAATAGAGATTTATCTATTCAAATAAATAGTTTGGTTTTGAAAGACATAAAAGTAGTTCAATATTATAAAGATATTTGGTCAACCAACATGTATATTCATACTTTTATAATAATATAGTATGATATGATGATTATAAAATATAGGATAAAAAATAAAATATAATTATAAGATAATAAATAAAGATAAAATGAGATTAATTATTACATAAAATAAAATTTTTCATCGTTAAATAACAATGAATTTAAACTAACAACACAGTACAACAACCATCCAAACAAGGTGTGACAAGTAAACCAGTTACATAAAATTAACTCATCTCTCTCTCATTCCATCTACCAAACGACCAAACAAAAAATTTCGCCTTCTCCGATAGCTCGTCTTCTCTCCAATTCCCAAATTCATACCCCAACCTCAATTTTGCAGTAAACGTGTAATATAAGTATATACAGAGTTAGATCTCTATATACTAGACAAAGTTAATCAAGACTAATAGCACTATAGTTTGTATAATATATTTTAACCAATAAGATTTATTGAATATGTTTGAGATGCCACTATACTGCATTAATTAAAGAGTAAAATGGTGACGACTCAAATAGTGATGGACTCTTAAAATGCAAGGAAAAAGAAAAGGTTCTACAACTAAAAGGGTAATATTGTTGTTTTTATATCTTATAGTAGATAACAGATCAATATATCCACATTACAACTGGTGTGAAATCAATAAAGCACCATACTAAGGTTGAAGAGTGATAAAATTATACAGAGCATGTGCATGGAAGGAAGAACTTAAGACTCACTGCATCTAAAAAGCTTGTCAACAGTGTCGGGTCGGACCAACTCGACCCCTTAAAAGTGAGCCTCTATTATTTCGAGCTGAGACAGACTCACTTTTAAGGTACCGGGTTGGAAGAAAAAGGTTGTATGTCCCAGCCTCCTACCCGTTAAGAAATATAATTGGATTTGAGGAGCTGAGCCGATTTTGTTAGTGCTAAATACTGAAATTGACATCGATTTAAGTCCTCATAAGCAATTTTAATGCTGAACTCAATTTTTTTGCACAAAAAATTATTGACCAAGAGATTAAAATCTTGTACCTATTTGGAAAAATTATAAATAAAGGCACGATTTGTCTATATAGATCTTGAAAAAATACACGAAATAAGAAAATGTATTAATTGAACAAATTAGCACCGTATTATGATTGTTTAAGGTTTCAAAACAACTAGTTTTATTCCTATTGCTAATTTTTTTGGGTCTTAAATGGCTTGTGATTTAAGATATTGAATTAGATAATAATGGTTTATGATATTGAATTAGATAATAATATTGTGAGGATATTTTTTATATAATAAATTAATAACAATCGAGTCGGGACGATGGATTAGTGGACAGAGACTCAAGCTTGAAAATTGGCTGGTCTACCGTGCCCAAGGCCTCGTTCATCCCAACCCCCTCGTGCCACACCAGACCATTTTGTTCTGGTTTTAACTAGTTCAAGCCGGACCAAACACGAACGGACGACCCACTTGATAGACTTACCTCCATTGTGGGTTTACTTTTCACTATTCTCCATTTCCTTTCCCTTCCCTATTAAAGTATATAATGTAATAGAATTATATAAAAAAAAGAAATTTCAAATATAAATTCGGGCAAAAGAAACATTTAAAGATAGACATTCAAAATAATGCAAATAAATATATTATATTAATAAAAAAGATTAATAACTTCTTCTTTCTTTTTTCACCAATAAAAATAGAGGAACTACATTATCCAAAAAACTCTTGAAGCTAATGTTGGGTTTGGTGTTGTGATATTTACCCAACATGTCTTTTGAAGTACTGATTTGAATGCATAAAATGTTGGGACAAATGTCACAACATTCAGACCAATATTTTTTTATAACAGTTATGCATTACTTCACGTTAAGCAGTAATATTTTTACTGAGAGGTAAAAACGACTTAGGCGTGGTGAATTAGAGCTGTGTAAAATGTGGGAGAAAGAGTCAAAGCTTGGGGAAGAATTCGAGTGAAGAACAAGTCAAAGTTGTTGAGATTTTGACTCCATGATCTTCTCCAACAAACACATCGGTTGCCCACCTTTAAAGTTTCTGTTTTACTAAGTGTTGTTACTAGTGTCAACGGCATAATTGTCGACATTCAGAAACAGAATTGACATTCGATTTATTTCATCTCTTGTTTTTATTTTCAGTATCTTTTGACACCCTTCAAGTGGTATCAGAGCCGATACTTAATACAATAAGTGCTTGGTCATATTGTCATAAGATATGGATCCGGCAAATCCGACTATTGGTAGACTTCCTCTTTTAGATGGATCAAATTATGCCTATTGAAAGATTCTTCTACGTTCGCATATCAAATCAATTGATATTCGTGCATTGAGATATATAATCAATGGGTATGTTGTTCCAATGTTGCCACCGGATGAGGAAGGTGACATTATTGCTAAACCTGAATCCGAATGGACTACCGAAGAAACCAATAATGCTAGCTTTAACGAAAAGGCCTTAAATACAATTTTTGGATGGGTTGATCTTTACATGTTCAAACTCATTCAAAACTGCCCCACGGCTAAGGACGCATGAGATACTTTACAAATTCATTGTGAAGGTAGCTCAAGTGTTCGTCGAACAAAGCTACACATGATCACGAGTAAATATGAACGTTTAAGGATGGAAGAAGCGAATGATATTAAATCTTATTTTGAAAAGTTGATTGACATCTCAAATGAATTTCAAGTGCTTGGTGAACCATTAACCAACACTTAACTTGTTGAAAAGGCTCTCCGTTCTCTTCCTGAAAAGTTCAATTTAAAGATTTGTGCTATTGAAAAAGCTCACAATCTTGTCACAATGGACCTTCATACTTTGATGAGCATACTCAAAACTTATGAGATGAACATTAAGAATAAAAAAGAATTGTATAAAAGCAAGAATATGGCACTTCAAGTTCAATCCTCGGAGAGTCAAATCGAAGAAGGTGATGAGAATCTTGAAGAAATTGGTGAAGGTGCAAATGTTGCCTTACTCACTTGAAAATACAATTCGATGGTGAGGAAGTTCAACAATGATAGAAATCAATCTAAATCTAAAGAGCACCAAAACCAAGTCTTCAATCAAAAACCCACTAGATTCCTTCCAAATGTACAAAGAGAAAATCAACTAAGAAGAACCAACTCAGATCGTACCAAATTTTATCCCAAACAACTTGAGTCCGTGCAATGTCATACATGCTCAGGTTGGGTCATTATGCCAACGAATGTGCTAACACACATAGAAAATTTGGTAAGAACCTATGGGTTTCTCTTAGTGATGATGATGAAGATGAAGAAGGAGATCATGAAATTGAAATACAAGCAATGCTGGCCACTGTTTACGAACAATGTGTGTCTGATAATAAAGATGTCGTCTGTAATGTTGTCTCAGATATCAAGACATTTGCTTCAATATTAGCAACGACATCAACACCCTCAGCGACATCTAAAAGGTATGAATTATTTAACTATTCTGATGTTAATTGATTTAGTGGTTCTATTTCTGTTAGTAAGGTTGATTGTATGGATCAAGTTGAATGCTTTGATGATATGATTAATGAATTACAAAGTATTTGTAAAGCCTTAATCATAGAATCCAAGCAACTTGACAAAAAGGTAAAATCTTTAACTCGTGAGAATGTAGATTTAAAAGGCACAATAACCCAACTAGAGGTGGCACTACCAAAAAGGATACTGAATGTGGTAAGATTCGTGCAAAACTAGATTTAGCCAAAGCAACCTTCCGCAAGCTCAACACAGGGACTTTGAAATTGAATGAGATACTCTAGTAAAACTTCACATGCAGGTATTGGGTACGAAAACTCTCTTAAAACCATATGCTCTAATCTCTTTGATAAAAATTAAAAAATATGCTTTGTAAAAGAAAAAGGGATGAATAATAGGTTCTCGTATATGTCAAAGAATATGAAGTTTGTATGTCATCACTGTAACTCCACTGGACATCTAAAACCATACTGTTTCAAACTTCAAAATTCTGTGAGCAGAATGTTGTCTAAAATGTTGTCCAACATTCCGGATAAACATCGAAGCAACATTTCTGAGCCAAAAGGTAAAAAATACTTTAAGAGAGTTTGGGTTCCTAAAAGGGATGTAACTTGTAATGTTTTCATAACCGCATTAAGAACTAACATTTCAGGTTCTTGGTACTTTGATAGTGGATGTTCTCATCACATGACAAGTACAAAAGGTTTTTCAAAGAACTGAGTCATTCAATGGAGGAAATGTGACTTATGGAGGTGGCAGTAAAAGCAAAATAATTGGAAAAGGGATCTTAGATGTTCCTGGATTTCCAGCCTTAAGAAATGTCTTACTCGTTGAGGGCTTAATGGCTAATTTGATTAGTATTAATCAACTATGTGATGACAATCTTGAGGTAAAGTTTAATAAGAATGCCTTTGAAGTTACGAATGAAGCTAATGAATGTGTCATGACAAGTACTAGAACAAGTGATAATTGCTATCTTGTTGTAAGACAAGAAACATGCAATAATGCTTGCTACTACCTCTATGAAAAATAAACAGAGAATTATCACACTTGCTGCAAACAAACCCAATTTGTATAATGTACTGTGCAAAGCGATCATACCATGCTCGAGGGGCCTGTTTCAAACCATAAAGTGACTTACAAAAACGGAACATACTGAGGAGCTGCTAAATGTACAAACCCATGCGACTGGTGCATGTAAATAGTTTCTTTCAAATCCCCATGTAGAAACGCATTCTTCACATCAAGCTGATGAATCGGCCAATGCTTACCCATATCAATACTCAGAACTGTGCGAATGGTAGCCAGTTTAACAACCGGACTGAACGTCTCACCATAATCAATACCTTCCTACTGATTAGTGTCATTAGCCACAAGTCACCCCTTATATCTATCTAGATCACCATTATCTCTGTATTTGTGATGAAAAAACCACATGCATCGAATCACATTCACCCCCTTCGGTATAGGAACCAAATTCCAGGTGTGTTGTTTCTTTAAAGCATTAAATTCCTCACACATGGCCGCATTCCAATTTGGATCTAGTTTGGATAATTTTAGGTTTTTGGGAATTTGGGGATACGGTTTGTATGGATAGGTTAAATTAGACTTTGGGTTTGAAAATCCTGTGTTGAGCACGAGTCTCCATATGGTGTGTAGGGGCAGGGGCAGATTGTGTATTTTAGTGGGGTGTCGGGTGTGGGTTAGATAGTTGGTCAGATTTTTGGGAGGCATAGACTGGTGGTATTGGGAAGACATTGAATATGTCGGGTAGGTGGTGTGGGTGGTTGACGGAGGATGTTAGGTACTAGTGGAATCGGGTGACCGATATAGGGTGGGTTAAGTACGATCGATTTGGTTGGGGTTATGGGATGTGGGTTCCGGTGAAGGGAAGAGGTTGTGACTGGCGTCTATCATTCCAACCTACCAGTCAACTCATATTACTGTTCCGGTCCCCCCCAACCCAGCACCGTACCATACACTGGAGACGTCGGCGAAGGTTGTCGGTGGTTATTGGATGTGTCAATTGGACATATCGGTGATGTCACAGGCCGATTGCATGTGGAGACAGTGGCAGTTGGCAGCGACAGAGACTGTACTGGTCGACTGCCAGTAGTGGCAGTGGCTGTCGGAATCTGTAAGGCATCGGTGGGTTAGATTGACACCGGGAATTGACGACTCGACGGGGCAGGGGTAGTGGCTGCGAAAACTGGCAGTGCGGAGTAGTGGGTTCTAGCCGTGATGGAACAGTGGTGTCACGGCGGAGGAAATAGTTGATGATGGGGGAGAGGTCTGACTCATTGAGAAACGTGTAATTCATGTTTTAGAATTTTTAGATATTTGAAAATGGAAAGATCATCTCGTCGAAAGTGACGTGACGAGAGACGTGGATTTTACGAGTAGACAAGTCATAGCATAAATAGGCCCTATGATTTGGCAGAAAATCGACGAAGACACAAGGAGCAGTGTGAGGTGCTAATTTATAGGGAGCAGTGGAGGCAAGACTTGGGTAGCACATGCAACCAAAAAATCTAAGGTGGTCATAGAACGGGATCCGACGGTAGAGAATTTCGGTGGGAGTTTTGTTGTGAAGAGTACTGGTAGGTAAAATATTAAGGATATATGCTACCATTTTGACTGCATAGACCCAGAATGACAGGGGAGAGACATGAGAAAAAAGGGTACAAACTATGTTATTGATAGTACGGATGATCCGTTCGGCTTTTCCATTTTGGGGTGAGGTATAGGGACACGAGAAATGGAAGATCATGTCATTCGTGGTGAAAAAATTATGAATTGCAAAATTATTAAACTCACGACCGTTGTCACATTAGAATGATTTAATGGATTTTTCAAATTGTGTTTTGATAAAGTTACGAAACTCAATAAACTTGGTAAAAACTTCAGACTTGAATTTTAGAAGGTAAATTCAGAGAAAGTGAGAGAAGTTATCTAATAATACAAGATAGAATTTATGACCCAGTGAACTAATAACAGGAGATGTCCATAAATCTTCATGATTTATGACCCAGTGAACTAATATCAGGAGATGTCCATAAATCTTCATGATTTATGACCCAGTGAACTAATAACAGGAGATGTCCATAAATCTTGATGAACAATATCAAACGGAGAAAATGTAACACTTAAGGAAGACTGAAAAGGGAGGAGAACGTGTTTGGGCAGATTTTCCACTAGGACAACTAATTAAATTATTGTTCCGAAGAAAATTAAAAACAGGAGCCCGTGGATGTCCAAGTCTATTGTGTTAGGTTGACGGAAAGATTGTTGCTAAAGCGGTGGGAGGAGAAACTTGGCCATTTAGAGATGTGGAAGGGGTGACACTAGCAGCGAGCGTGGATAGGAAATGATAGAGGTCCCCCTCACTATTTCATCTCGTAAGGAGTTTTCCGGTACGTAGGTCCGTTACGGAAAACCCAAACGGGTCAAAATTAATTGATACAGAATTATCGGTGGCAAATTTCCTAATGGAGATTAGGTTTTTGATAATGTTAGGAGCATATAGGATGTTATTTAGGGAGAAGTGGGGATGCGGTGGTGGAGTTAGTGTGTGGTCAAACCCTTGAATTAGAATGCGATGAGCGCTTCCAACCATAATAGATTGTGATGTACTTAAAATTCGCAGTTGAGGAAGATTACCAGAATTGTTGGTGAGGTGAGACGTGACGCACGTATTCATATACCACGCATTATCGGGCTGCTGAGGAGTCAATGTGACAAAAGTCGGGCCCAAGTTAAATTGGAAGAGGCCTGGAGCAGACTGTTGTGCTCCAGGAAATAAGGTCAGATCGGTGTGGCCCAATGACTGGCCTGTGGCGAACTAGTAGGCTGCCAGAGATGTGGGAGGAGTCATTATAGTGGATATGGAAAAGGATTTAAATTTGTTCTAAAACAAAACAATATGCTTTGGTTCTCGGATAAGGAAGAGGAAAAAAAACTTTTGTTCTATGTAAAGGAAGAAAGAAACAAAGGACAAACAATTTTGTTCTCTGTTCTCGGGCAAATGAAGACCAAAAACAGGAGACAAACAATTTTGTTGCAGGGAAAAGAGACAGCGCAGAGGGGTCTTGGGCAGTGTGTTGGGCAGAGGGACAACTAAAAGTTGTGGTTGTTCCTCTGGCAGTGAGCCGGGAAAGAGAGGGAAAAGAGAGAGTAGGGTTTAGATTTTGGCTTCTGATACCATGTAGAATTGTATTAATCTCCCTTGGAGAGCCTTTTTCATTAATACAAAATATATATAGGGTGTACAATGTGGAATCCTCATACAATAGGGATCCTATATCTACCATAATTACACAAGACTAAATATGGTTAAATATAATACAATGTACACGTTCTAATACTATGTAAAGAATGGATTTTGGACCTAACTCAATCCCAAAAGCTATCTCAAAGGGAGGAGGATTTCCCAAGCAATATAAGGAAGCCATATTTAGTCTTGTGTAATTATGGTAGATATAGAATCCCTATTGTACACGTGCTTAAATAGTACTGCTTTTTTTATGGAGTTTGAAATTACTAAAATGAGCTATGATATAAAGGATGATGGTTGCTGTACATTGAGGGATAGCAAAAGTATAATCAAATAATCAAACTGATGCTGCTGAACTGGATCAGTCTGCATTTTGTATGAAAAATTGTTTATTGGTCTCCGTAGAAGAAAGATATTTGCCAACAACATTTTTTGTTGGATATTGTTGCTAAAAGTACTTTTCGCAATAATAAAAATTACTGTCTGTCTTTGCAATAACCTCCGATGCGAAAAGTTTTTGCAACAAGAAGTTCTTTTTGTTGTCGTTTACGTTTTAACTAAAGTTTTGTTTCCAATTTTATACTTTCTTCTAGTGGATGAGAGGTTAAACTTGTTTCTGTTTTAGAAGTATTATCAAATTCAATAATTTATGATTTCCATTTGTGAAAATTGTTATGGAAATAAGCCATATAGTTGTAGTGAAGCTGTGAGAACTAGCATAACAGAAATAGATTGCAGTGTACCTTGTTTGTTTGTATAATTTTTTACTATTTTCATTAATAAGAGGCACATGAAGCTAAATTGTCATATTAAGAAGCTTTATGTTCCTTGAAGCTAAATGTTTAATAAAAATATTTTACTTAACTTCCACTTTCGATTTTCTTATTCGAGGAAATGAAAGAAGCAACGATTATTTATTACTGTTGTTTGTATAGTGGTAATAGATTAAAATTCATGAAGCTTGAATGGCCCTACTTTTCAACATGAATAATTTGTTCTTTATTTAATACTTGCTGTAAATATAAAACCTTTCTCTTTTGGGTTTTCTCGAATCTCTTTTGCTTTGGGCTATTTATCATTTTATCGGTATGTGAATTATGTTTCCATGATCTAATGATGTTGTCATGCAGAGTTGGTAGGCAGAATGTTCCTTCTTTTCTGCTGAGAGTGGACTCCAAGAAACACATTGACTTCTCCCTCACCAGTCCTTTCGGTGGTGGGCGCCCTGGAAGAGTGAAGAGAAAGAACCAGAAAGCTGCTGCAAAGAAGGCATCTGGTGGTGATAGAGACGAGGAAGATAAAGAATGAGCTCTTATGTTTATTTACATTTGGATATATGTTATACTTTTGTGATAGAAACTAAGACCAAACAATATAGAGAATTATGTTCTCTATATATTCCCTTAAGCAAAGACAGAAAGTAAATGATCATGATATTTACGTGGAAAACTCATTGCTCATTGAATTAAAAATCACGATCTACCAAGTAGAATTTCCAACTTCAATAACTGACCAACTTCATATTACAACCTATTGCAACCTAGGAATTAAACTATTAATCTCTCACCCCTTACAATAACTATATTGTAAGCCCTTTACAATAACTCTATTGAAAAGCAACAAACACTCTAGCCAAGAACCCAAAACAACAAAAGTTAAAATATGTCATACTATGGCACTTCTTCAAAGTAGTGTAGGATTACAAATAAAGAATAAAATGACAGACTCAAGACAAACCTAAGGACTTAGACATCTTCAGTGTCGAGATCTGGTCCTTGGGTTTGTAGCAGCTTTGTTCTTTGAGAGTACCTAGAGAGCAGTGGTGGCTAGCACTTGAGTAAATGCGATATTCAGATTTGCAAGTGTTAGGTAAAACCGTGTAATATGTTGTATATTTATTGGGGAGCGTGTGTGAAGGGATATGCACAATCGATCTTTTGGTTTGGCCTCTAGCAAGCTGCAGTTGTGTTGATGTACTACTGCCAGTGAACAGTACAATTTTACAGCTGTAGTGTTGACTGTACGACAGCCAAGGAACGGATCGCATACCTGGTCCCTATCTGGTTTCTCGTGAATGTTTGACAAATCATCAAAACACAAGATAACGTAACTTATCAATTTTCCCTTTTTGATGATGTCAAACCCAAATTTGATTTTTCCCCTGAGAACCAGGTTCCCACTTATTCCCCTGCGGATCAGATCTATCTTTCAAGCATAACAATTTCAATTTATCCCTTAACTTCCCCCTTGAACACAACATATCAATTTTGCCCCCTTCCCTTTTAACATAATTTTCCCTATTTGGCATCATTGAAAAGATTACTAACAGTGGCACAAGCAAAAAGAAGTTCAATAACATTAACTCATGACCACTTGGGCAACACAACATAAAAAAAAACATGAACAAGTTAGTGTCATTGCATAAATCAGAGTAAATGTCCAGACTTGATTAATCATAATAAAACATTGTAGTTCAAACAACACAAATATGATAATTAAACTGCCAAAAAGTATCAAAGTCATTTAGAATAAGCAAAAAAAAATATGGGACTTAAAAAGGAAGAACGGTGCTGAAGAACATGAGGAGTACAGACATGGGCTTAAAAGCAGGAAGGGAACTAAGGAGCTAAAGCCTTGAGGAGCCTATCTACTCGTTCACTGCTGGTGCGTTGATCCTGGACCATCTGGTCACAAAGTTTATCAATTTTCTCATTCAACTCCTTATTTTCAGCCTTTAACTTTGTATTCTCAGCATTAGCAGCCTCCATGGCACCACTAGGACCAGGTTCTTGTTCCTTTGCAACCAGTTGAGATTCAGGAGAGCATTTTCAGTTTGGAGGCAATGAATCTCAGAAGTAGACTTCTCTTGGGCTTCATCAGACTCGAGATAGTTGAATTGCTGCCAACACCACCCTTCTTTGGCACGCATTCACACTCCTCCAAGGTTTCCATGGTGATCATATGTTTTCGGGTGCCCAAACTGGTCTTTCCTGTTTTGATCTTAAAATGCACAATAGTCTTTGTCAAGAGGAAACCATATGGAAGACCATGTCTGTCATCTCTTGCATTAACAACCTTCATAATGTGCTCTATCATGAGAGCTATCATATTGATGGGATTGAAGGTTGACAGTGCCTCAAGAAGGACCAGGTCTGCGATGAAAGCAATAGTTCTTCCTCTAGCTCTTGGAAGCAACACTTTGTTGACTAGTGCGAATAAGAGATGATACTTTGACTTCACCTGCTTCTTGAAAAGTCTTGATCCAGTCACAGACCCCTCCTTTTTTATAATCATGTCAATGAAGGCATCAGACGCCTTTCCAACCATTGTCTTCATCCCATCAGTCTGGACACCAAGAATTTCACAAAGCTTTATTTCATCCAACTCAAAGTTTGTCCCATTCACTGACAGGACCAGAGTGTAGTCATCGTTATAACATATATTGGCATATAATTCAACCACTTCTGCTTCATACACACTGGGGGCTGGTGGGACAAAAAGTGAGTCCACTTTTGGAACTCAACAATCTCAAGCAGTTCCTTCATTCCAAACTTCTCAGAAATATCAAAATCAACCACTTTGTCCGACAGTACCTTTTGACCCCTCAAAATCTCCTTCTTTGCCTTCTCATTTATCACAACTTTTTGTTTCTTTGAGGAATCAGGTTCCTCACTTATACTACCCTTTCTCTTCCTTTGAGTGAGAGGTCAAGTTTCACACTTCTCATTTTCTGACTTGTCACCCTCATTATCTTTAGATATCACAACTTTATCCTTTCTTATTTTATTCTCTTTTCCCTTCGTTGAATTCTTTCTTAAGAGTGGAAACTTTTCCACCTCATTCTCGTCATCTTCCACAACATCTTCATCAATCAGCCTACTTTGCACAGGTTGACTACTCTTCCTTTTGGTGCCTTTTTCCTTACTTGCCTACAAAGCAGATTCCAGTCTAATACTGCCTTTTTCACTTGTTTGGTTCTAGGGGATTTTGGGCAATGTGTTTTCTATCTATTTCCATAGGTGCCTTTTTCTGCTGTTTCTTAACACCAGTGCTCTTTTTATGCACAGAACTCAGAACAATATCTGTTGACATCCATTTTTGTCCCGTCTTTTCTGATTTATTTGCAATTTTAAATATTTTTGGACACCTTAAAAACAATTTTAACATAGGCATATATATACATATGTATATATATATACATATATATATATATACATATGTATATATATATATATATATGTATATATATATATATATATATATATATTATTTTCAATAACATTATTTATTAATATTATTATTATTCACATGTTTTACTATCATTTGTCTTTTAAAGTCGTAATTATAATTTTACCCTAATATTCTATGTTATTCCATTTTTTTCCGCAAAACGGCACCGCATTTTCCATTTTTAGCATAAAAAATTTCGCAAATATTGTGTTCTATTATTATCACATCGTTATATCTTATTTTAAATGATTTATATTTTTTCTTTAAAGCATTTTTAATACTAAACGCCCTTTTACATTTTTAACCACAACCCAATTTTATTTCCCAACCCCAAAAATATTTCTACAACCCATAAAACACCCCAAAACAAACCAGCCCATTTGACCCTTATTTACCCAAACCCGGTGGCCCAACTCCCACAGCTCACACCCGATCGGCCCAGACCCAACTCACCCAATCACCATTTTATCCCCCTAACACAAAACCAAACCCTAAACCTTTCTCTCTCAATCAAACACACCCTTTCGGTCGACACCCCCATACCCCACATCGCCGGTCACCTCACCCCTGCCACCACCGACCCCTAACACCACCAAACCCCCTCGGTTACGCCGACATCACCAACTCTTCGACCCATACCCTATACCCCCAAAATTCGCGACCAATAGCCCTAAAATCCGTTCCAAAATCGTTGCTTTTGGGCCATTTTATTTTGAATTCAAGCTCGGTTTTAGGGGGGAATCCACTTATAAAACCCCCTATTTTTTGTTCTTCAAGGAGGTCGATCTTGAGGTCCGAATCCACCTATAAAACCCCATTTTGTTCTTCAAAAAGAGGAGACCGAGATCGAAAAGAAAGAAAAAATATCTATTATGTTTCTCGATTTTTAGTATTCGCCTTCCTTGTTATTCAAGAAATAAGTCCGAAAACAAATCCAAAATCGGAAGAAAAAGTGGTGAGTTTCATTCTTGAACTTTGGTTTTAGATACTTCTATTGGGTTTCGTAAACCCCAATCTGAAAAAAATAATATGTTTTTGTGTTTTGTTCTTCACTGTTTTTGGGTCTCCGATTTGGGCCACTGTTCGGGTCAGGTCGATCCAGTTTGGGGTAAGAACCAGATTTATATGTTGTATATCATGTTGGTTATCTGAAATTGGTGAAAAAAATTGATTCGGGTCGGGTCATCGATCCGGGTCGGGTTGACCCGATTTGAGTAAGATTTCCAGATTTATATGCTCAATATTATTGTTGTTGGTTATCTGAAATTTATAATGGAAACAAATGTGTTTCTCGAATTCGGCACTGTTTTCCGATTGGATCACTGTTCCGGTCGGGTCGGGTAAAATTTGCAGAAATTGTCTTTGTTATTTTGTTGTTGGTTATCTGACATTTGGAAAGAAGTCGATTCAGGCTGTGACCTCTGATTCTGGTCGGGTCACCGATCCGGTTCAAATAAATTTCCAGATTTGGTGTTTTATATTTTGTTGTTGGTTATCTGAAAAATCCAAAAATTGATTACGGGTCATCACTGTTTCAGGTTGCATTTTTCGGGTCGTGTCGACACGAAATCCAAGTCATTTATTCGGGTCAAATTTCAGAATTCGGGTCGGGTTTTCATAAACGTTCAGAATCCTATTTCGTTTTGAAAATTTCATAATCCGGGTTGGATATGTTAATTGCTTACTGTTGTTTTACTTTGGTACTTGAACATCCGTTATGCGGCTATGTTGTTATTTTGTTGATTTGAACTAATACTGCATTTAGGTCAATGAAATTGAATTCGAGGTCGCGTCCCTTCGGAAATCGTTTCTCTGTTTCAGTTTGATGTTTTTGGCATTTAAACATCCATGCACGGATATCTTATTGTTTTACTGATTTGAATAAATACTACATTTAGGCCAATGAAATTGAATTCGAGGTCGCGTCCCTTCGGAATTTGCTTCTCGATTTTAGTTTGTTGTTTTGGTATAATTTACTGATTTGAACAAATGCTACACTTAGACCAATGAAATTGAATTTGTGGTCGTGTCCCTTCGGAAATTGTCTCTCGGTTTCGGCTTGCTGCTTTGGTATATTTCTGTTGATTTGAACATGATACTACACTTAGGCCGATGAAAATATCTATCGATTTTGAGGCCTCCACAGTTGTAAAGACGGAAATAAAACTTCTGGGCAAGGATGAAACTTAAATCTTTTTTTTTCTTTTTCATCCGAGAGACCAACATGTTTAGTAGGCGAGGCAACTAAAATGACCACTGAGTCATATGTTTGCAGCCACGACGTGATTGGAATGGTCTTTTTAAAATTTAAGTCTGAGCCCTCCGTGATCAAAACATTCACTGTTTTGGATACGGATCCGAAGTTTATTTATATTCAACTGATTTCTCACCGTTTGTTCTTGACAGCTTGCAAGGAACACAGTTAAAGAAGACAAAAACACCCTTCGAAGATTATCTATTTTGTTGTTGTTCTTACTTTCTTTAATTCAGCTTTATTTTATTCGGTATTGTAATATTATTTATTGTACTTATGTAATTATTTGAAATGTTTAGAATAGGTAGACTTAGAATTAATTAATAGGGTAGTCTAAAATTGGAAATCCATGGCTAGCTTATTTACTTGCAGGCTCAGTTATTTCAAATTTAGAAACCCTCCACTAGTTATCTATTTTTAGGCTCGTCATGCATATTCAAAAATTTTAAAACAATTTTGGTCATCTTTTATTCGCTTTATTCATCTTACAAATAAGTTTGTCTTTTCCGATTTGCAACTCAAAATGATTTCCAAAAAAAAATAATGACTTCTTTGGCATTATAAATAAATTGCTTTTCTATCAATTGTCAAAAATGCATGTTTTTTATTCAAAATTACTTTACATGTACTTTTATAAATAATGCCACAAATGCATGTCTTTTAAAATCAATTTTACATATAGTTGCATAAAATGCCATGCATACTCTTTCCGGATTTTATGTTGGAATTTATTTCTCAAAACCGCAATCATCTTTGTGAGACCTTCAAATGAATAAATGGTAAAATCTTTACATTATCAAACACATCTTTTTTATTTTCAAACATCTTTTTAGATTTATATAGTTTTAAACATGCATTTTTCTTAGCACAATAATTAACCTGAGTTTGACCGGATAACCGCAAGTTAGTGGATCTTAAAGGATGCCTAATCCCTTCCCTTTATGATAATAAAGAACCCTTACCTAGAATCTTGCTAGTTTCGCAGACCTTAAAATTGGAGTTATTTTGCAGCATTTAGTTAACATTTACGTGCCATAATTCACCTTAGAATAATTAGGTGGCGACTCCTTAATCCAATACCCAGGAATCACCAATACGTTGCACTCCGCTTTGACCATGGTTAAAACGGGCGCAACAATATCACCATCAGAATCAACTGCTTGAGAAGGACTAGGGGAGCCAGGGTCCTATCTCAGGTGAAAGATCTCCTAAGGTCACAGCAATAGTAGACATTATTTGGGGATTGACATCATCATCCAGATTTACCCATGAGGAACCTGGTGTCTAATCCCAAATAAGAGTTGTCTTGAGTGTATGAGACTCAAACTCTCCTTGGGTTGAGGAACTATATCCCTCATTCAGTTCCCCCATTGTCTGCACAAACATTACTTCCCTCTGAACTCCTTCACCACCACTCACAACCCTTAAGGTATCAACAAAACCAGCAACAATTGCAGCCTCACTTTCCAAGATATTACACCTACACAGACCCTTGTCAGATAATGTCCCATCAAACTCTATTGAAGACTCATTTACCCCTTTAACACTACCAAGTGGAGTGGAATTATCTAATTTTGTATTGTTGTCCTCAACAATGTCTTTGTCGACAACATTTTCTAGTTCCTCTACAACACCAACACATGTACTCTCATGCATGTCACTAGAACCCAAATTCTCAATCGCACAACCTTGCACTTCTGTATCCACAACTATTTGACTAATGACCTTGACTTCATCATCTTTTTCATGGATTTCCTCTGTATTTTGAAAAAACTTTGACACGGAGACTGTTGTCGCGCCCGTTTTTTTTTTTACCTGACCCCCCGCGAGAGGTCGGAGCGGAGCACAGACTTATTCCGGTGATTCCTGGGTAAAAAGGGTTAAGGAGTCGCCACCTAATTATTTTTTACGGTGAATTAGGACACCTGAATATTAAATTAAATGCTGCAATGTAAACTCCGATTTTAAGGTCTGCGAAACTAATGAGATTCTAGGTAAGGGTTCTTTATTATCCTAAAGGGAAGGGGTTAGGCATCCTTTAAGATCCGCTAACTTGCGGTTATCCGGTCAAACTCGGGTTAATTATTGCTTAAGAGAAAATGCATGTTTAAAAGTATGCTAGATTAAAAAAGATGTTTGCAAATATAGTAAAAGATGCATTTTTATACAAGTATACACTCGGATGACATAAAAGAAAGATACATGTGAAGTTTGAAAAATATGCATTTGTAACAATTGATATTTATAATGCCAAAGAAGTAATAATTTTGAAAATCATTGAATTGCAAATTGACAAAAAAGATAAACTTGTTTGTAAGATTTAATAAAGCGAATAAAAGATGACCAACGTTATTTTGAAAATCTTGAATATGCGTGACGAGCCTAAAATAAATAACTAGCGGAGGGTTTCTAAGTTTGAAGTTACCCTATGAATTAATCCTAAGTTTGCCTATTCTAATCATTTCAATAATTTACATAAGAGCGATAAATAATTATTACAAGACTGGGCGAGATAAAACTGAATTAACAAAGGGCAAATAAATAGACTCCGAGGAGTATGCCTTTGTTTACTTTATTCCCTGCAAGCTATCAAGAACAAACGGTTAGAAACAGTTAAATACGAATAACTTCGAATCCGTGTCCAAAACAAGTAAATGTTTTGATCACGGAGGGCTCGGACTTAAATTTTGAAAAGACCATCCCAATCACGTCGTGGCTGCAAACATATGACTCAGTGATTATTTTGATTGCCTCGCCTACTAAACGTATTGGTCTCTCGGATGAAATAAGAAAAGATCACTATAATCACATCGTGGCTGCGAATATATAACTTGTCGGTTATTTTAGTCACCTCGCCTACTAAACATGTTGATCTTGGATGAAATAAAAGGTTTAAGTCTCATCATTGCCCAGAAGTTACATTTCCGTCTTTACAACTGTGGAGGTCTCAAAATCGACGGATATTTTTCATCGGCCAGTGTAGTATCATGTTCAAATCAGCAAAATTTTAAACCAAGGCAGCAAACAGTAAGCAGAAAAATAGAGACGCAATTTCCGAAAAGACGCGGTGTTTAGTTTAAAACAGTAAAAACAGTAAAACAGTAAGATATCCGTTGCATGGATGTTTAAAACAATAAATTGAAAACAGAGAAACGAAAAAGTGCGGCCTCGAATTCAATTTCGTCGGCCTAAGTGCGATATTAATAAAACAATAAAAACAGTGCCAAAGAAACAAGCAGTGAGCAATTAAAGTATCCGACCCAGATTATGAACAGTGACCCGAATGGGTGACTGTTCTGAAAATAGACCCGGAATAGTGACCGAAATCGGAGTCAAAAAAATTCAGATTTTCAGATAACCAACAACGAGATATGAAAAATGCAATAATCTGGAAATATACAAAAACCGGGTCGACCCGACCCGGGTCAGTGACCCGACCCGAAATCCGTGTCAAACCCGAATCAGATTTTTGCACCAATTTCAGATAACCAACCTGCAAAAATGCGAAATGCAATAATTTTGGAAATATTACCCAAATCGGGTCGACCCGACCCAGGTCAATGACCCGACCCGAAATCCGTGTCAAACCCGGATCAGATTTTTGCACCAATTTCAGATAACCAACATGCAAAAATACGAAATGCAATAATTCTGGAAATATTACCCAAACCGGGTCGACCCGACCCGAAATCCGTGTCAAACCCGGATCAGATTTTTGTACCAATTTCAGATAACCAACATGCAAAATTGTGAAATGCAATAATTCTAAAAAAAATACCCAATTCGGGTCGACCCGGGTCGGGTCGACCCGAAATCAGTGAGGAACAACAAAAAACGCAAGCAGATTTTTTTCGGATTCGATTTACAAAACTGAATAGAAGTATTTAAAACCCAAGTTCAAGAACGAAACTCACCTCTTTTCTTTCGAATCTTGACCTATTTTTCAGACTTGTGTCTTGAACAACAAAGAAAGCAAATACTTTAAAATCAAGAACACAACAAATATTTTTTGTATATATGGAATAGTCTCCCGAAAATCCCCTCCAAAAATTCTTTCGAAAAATGTAGAACAAAAGGGGGTATTTATAGGTCGATTCGCACTCCTTTGGTGTTCAAAACGAGTTCGAATTTCAAAATAAAGGAGCCTAAAAATCGCGGATTTGAGGGGCATGGGTTGCGGATTTTTAGGGTATGGGTCGAAGGGTTGGTGGCAGTGACCGGCGCAGCAGAGGGGGGTAGGTGGTGGTGTCGGATCGGCGAGGTGATGGGGGCGTGGGGTCGGGTGCGGCGCCGATTTTTGGGGGGTAGGGTGTTAGGTTTTTTTGTTTTTTGTTTTGGGGTTATGTTTGGTTGGGTTGGGGTATAAAAAAAATAGGGTGTTGGGCTCGGGTTTGGGCTTCAGTTGGGGCTTGGGGGGAGTAAAGGGGAAAGGGGTCGAATGGGCTGGCCGGAAATGGGGTTTGGGTTTTGGGTAAAAGTGTTTTGTTTTGGTTTAAAGGGGAATGGGTATTGGGCTTGTGGGTCGCCCTGATTGGGCCTGGGGCGACGGGAATTGGGCTGGGGGGTTGAGAGGGAGTTGGGGGAAATAAAGGGGAAGGGAAAATGGGTTTGAATAAAAGGGGAAAAGGGATGTTGGGCTCGAGTCTTGGTTGGGCCTTGGGCTGGCCGAATTAGGTCGAAGAGTAAAGGGGGGGGGGGGAATGGGTGTTTTGGGCTTTGGTGAATTTTGTTTGGGTAGAATTTGTATTGGGTTGGGAAAATGAAATGGGTTAGAAATTGTTTTGGGTTGAGAAATAAGAAAATGAGTTATGGGTTTAAAACATAAAAGGGGTTTTAATATTAAAAAATGCATTGAAGAAAAAGTGTAAATCATAAAAATAAGAATATAACGATGTGATAATAATAAAAAATATAATATTTGCGATATGCTTAATGCTTGATAAAAAATGGAAATGCGATGCCATTTTGCGAAATTAAATAACATAGAATATTATGGATAAAACTATGATTATGATAAAAATGCAAATGACATTAAAAAAATGCGAATAATAATAATAATAAGAGCATAATAATATATATATATATATATATACGCGTGTATGTATATAGATTAAAATTGTTTTGGAGGTGTAAAAAATATTTAAAATAGCAAATAAATTGGAAAAGACGGGACAAAATTGGGTGTCAACAACTGTTTGCCCGCTTCCCACTAAGTCAGGTTTTTCAATCAGAGCAGAGGTCGAGGAAGAGGATACAAATTTCTTAGGAGTTTGAGTCATGTGAGTCCTAGAAGGACCAGAAACTGAGGATCTTATGGGTGAGACAGTGGAGTTTTGGTCGGTAGAGATTGTGAATTTTGGGGATGAAATAGGGGTTTTTGGTTTAGGAGGTGTTGGGGTTTTGGAAGGTGACGGAGTTGGGTTCATTTATAGTACGTTTAGAGTGGATGATTCCGGATGAGTCATGATGAATTTTGGTAGGAAGAACAGATGGAGGAAAAATGTAGAGAGTTGATAGAACGATTATGTTTAGTGAGAGAGAGAGAGTACGATGAGTGTTTAGCATTTAAGTGAGGAGAGAGATGAGAAAAATTGTATTAAAAAGAAGAGAATTGACGGTTTTGATTGGGCATAAGAAGGGAGATCATGTCGGTTTAGAGACGATGCATCGTTTGGAAGAATTTATTTTGAATTTGAAGGAGGGAAAAAATTAATGACATGGCACTCTGAGCATTACAAAAACATACAAGCACTAAAGAAGCTACTAACCTGAGTCACAGGAACCAGGTTCCTTGACAATTTTGAAAATGCAGGCAAAAACTCTGAGAAATGAAATGTCACCCATACTTATGTTGTCCTGAAACTTCCATACGTGTATACTTGTAACAGTATAAGAGTGAGTTAGATGCCACCAAGAAACATTTTTTAGCATTGTACCTTTCCTCTTAAAGTATCTAGTTATTGAGGGAACTTGTGAAAGGGCAACTAGTTGAGCTTGATTAGGCCCAACACCAGTCGATTTCTTTTAAAATGCTCCTTGCTCAGTGCCTTGGTGAAAATGTCTGCAACATGATCCTCCGTCTTGCAGAACTTCATAAAAATTAAACCTTTTTCAACATTATCCCTTAGGAAATGATGCCTGCCATCAATGTTCTTGGTCCCTTTATGTTGCACTGAATTCTTTGTCATGTTAAGTGCACTTGTATTATCAAACAAAAGGGCACGCAGTTAGTAAACACACCAAAATCCTCAAGTTGTTTTTTGATCCATAACAGTTGAGCACAACAGGAGGCAACAACCATATACTCAGCTTCAGTAGTAGAAAGAACCACATAATTTTGTTTCTTTGTACCCCGAGAAATCAAGAATGACCCATAAAGTGTGCCATTCCAGATATGCTCTTCCTATCCACCAGATATCTAGCATAATCAGCATCAGCATATCCAACTAAGTCAAAATTATATCCTGAAGGATAGAAGAGGACCAGGTCTGGAGTTCCTTTAAGATACCTCAAAATTCTTTTTTCAACCTTCAAATGAGATTCTTTGGGACTTTATTGGAACCTTGCACACAACCTAACATTGAAGAAAGTGTTAGATCTTCTAGCGATTAAGTATAGTAGAGACCCAATGATACCCCTATACATGGTTTCACTAAATGAGAAGAACCAAGTTCATTTATGTCTAATCGAGTAGCAAGTGGCTATAGGTGTATCAATAGTCTTAGCATTCTCCATCTTAAATCTCTTAAGTAGCTCATTGATATACGTTTGTTGACTGATCATAGGGTCTTTTGGGGTTTGCTTCACTTCCAGCCCAAGGAAGAAATTTAGCTCACCCATCATACTCATCTCAAATTCACTTCCCATAAGCATGACAAAATCTTCACAAAAGGAATCATTAGTGGCACCAAATATGATATCAACATAAATTTGCACAATCAACAAATTCCTCCCTCTCTATTTCATAAATAAGGTATTGTCAATTTTTCCTCTTGTAAAGCCATTTTCAAGAAGAAACTTTGACAATCTCTCGTACCATGCCCGATTAACTTGTTTTAAACCATATAAAGCCTTGTCAAGCTTGAACACATGCTCAAGATGTTCATGACACTCGAACCTAGGGGGTTGCTTGACAAAGACTTCCTCCTTCATATATCCGTTTAGAAAGGCACTCTTGACATCCATCTGGAATAATTTAAATTGTATATGAGATGCAAAGGCAGTGAGAATCCTGATTGCTTCCATTCTTACAACATGAGTAAAAGTCTCATCATAGTCTATCCCTTGTTTTTTATTGTAACCTTGAACCACCAGCCTTGTCTTGTTTCTTGTAGTGTTTCCAAATTCATCAAGCTTACTGTGAAACACCTATCTAGTCCCAATCACTGTTCTGTCTGAAGGCCTAGGGACCAGGTGTGACACTTTGTTTCTTTAGAATTGATGGCGTCTTTTTGCGTAGTAGCTATCCAGTCTGTATCTTTCAAAGCTTCCTTGATATTCTTTGGTTTAATTTGAGATAGGAAAGCTATAAAGACAAACATGTTTCTCGCCTTAAATCTAGTTTGAACACCAGAGTCTAAGAGAGTAATCATATTTTGAAGCGGATGAGATCCCTTGTGCTTCCAGTTGGATACTTGGATTGCAAGAATAGAGGGACATATTCTTCCATGTTTGATAAATCATTGACATCAACAGAGGTATGACTTCCACTTCTTTGTCTAGCTTCAGGAGTGTCTAATATAACATTAACTACTCGATGTTCAGCTTCAGTTGGAGTAATGGAGGGACTAGGTTCCTCTGTACCTTTCGAAGACTTTATTGCATTTTCTTCATCGCTCTATTTGATCTGACTCATCATTTCAGTTTTTCCATTTGAGATTTCTATAGCTTCATCAGGAACTTTTGAAAATACCCCATCTTCAGCTTCATTATTCTGTGACCATTTATGCTCCAATGTATTTGATTCATCAAAGATCACATACACATTTTCCTCTACACACTGAGTTCTTTTGTTGTAGACCTTGTATGCCTTGCTATGAGATGAGTAACTAAGAAAGATTCCTTCATCACTTTTTGCATCAAATTTTCCCAAAGCCTCCTTACCATTGTTGAGAATAAAGCATAGCTATCTAAAAGCTCTTAGGTAAGTCGACTTGGGCTTTCTCCCATTGAGCAATTCATAAGGAGTCTTTTCAAGAAAGGACACGATCATGCACATGTTAATCACGTGACAAGTAGTGTCTACGGCTTCGACCAAAAAAACTTTTAGACACACCACTTACTATCAATATTGTTCTAGCCATATATTCAAGTGTTCTGTATCCTTTTTTCCTCTCTACAACACCATTTTGTCGAGGTGTTCTAGGAGCAGAAAAGTTGTGACTTATACCATTTTTACCACAGAATTATTCAAACTTGGCATTATCAAACTCAATACCATGATCAGATCTAATACTCACAATGTGATTCCCCAGTTTCACATGAATCTGTTTCACAAAGGCAACGAACACGGGGAATATTTCATCCTTGGTTCTTAAAGATAGAGTCCAAGTGAATCTGGAGTAGTCATTAACAATCACAAAAATATACTTCTTTCCTCCTCTTCTTGGGATCCTCATTGGTCTACAAAGATCCATGTGAAGAAGATCAAGTGGCCTTGAGGTACTCAATTCTTTCTTTGGTTTGAAGGAGGATCTGACTTGTCTCCCTTTTATGCAAGCATCACACGCCTTGTGATCTTTGAACTTGGACTTTGGTAGCCCATCAACCAGGTCCTTCACGACGAGCTTGTTCAGCAAAGAAAAGCTTGCATGACCTAGTCGTTTGTGCCATACCTCAAAATTATCATCAATAACACTTAGGCATGTCAAGTCACTACCATTCAAAGAGTCAAAATCTGCAACATAGATATTCTTGAACTTTTTTGCTATTAGCACCAATTCACCAGTTTTGAGATTGGTGACAATGCAAGAACAGGATAAGAATTTCACTTCATTTTCTTTATCACAGATTTGAGACACACTTAACAAGTTATCTTCAAGCCATTTACGTAACACACGTTCTCAATTACATATGAGAGTGTCTTGCTAATCTTTCCAACACCAAGAATATATCATTTCTTGCCATTACCAAAATACACACTCCCACCTTGAAAGGCCTTGAGTGATAGAAAATTATATATTCTACCATTCATATGCTCCAAGAAGCCACTATCCATATACCATATTTGACTGCCTCCTCTCGCTCCAGCCTGCAAACAAAATCACTTATTAGATTTGGGAACCCAAACCAGCTTAGGTCCCTTATAATTATAGATATAGTGAATCATACTTCTTTTAGTCCATGCATGCAAGAAATCTTTTTTTTTCGGGGACCAAGTCCTTCAACTCTGAGTCCCTTCTCAACAAGATTGTTATTTTTCTGAAGTGATTGAATTCTGGCTTTGCAAGTATTCCTGTAATGTCCAGTCTGACCGCAATGGGTTCATAACCAATTTTCATTTGTAGTGACATTTTTGTTGTGGGGATTATATGCATATTTTTCCTTTTCAAAATCAATCCATTGCCTACCCCACATTTACTCTTGTATATAAAGGTGATTACATCAAAGGACCAGGTCTAATGAAGTGACTTATCAAGATCAACTTTAACTCATTTTAAATCTTTCTGTAGCTGTCTATTCTTTTCTAATTTAGTAGTGAGACTCATTTTTTTTAAGCTCATTCTCAAGCTCAAGTTAAGTCTCACTAGCTATATCCTTTTCTTTAGAGGGAGTATCCATCAATTTTTTCATTTGATTTTTTAACAGGGTGTTTTTTTTAGTTACCTTATCAACCTGTTCTCTCAAATCTACAATGGAAACTATCAGATCATCCATCTCTTATTCTAAATCACCGATTTCTTCATTTAGGGCACTCTTATCTTTAACAAGAACATGATAAGCATCGATTAACACATTTGCAAACGATATTAGTTTCTTTTGAGAGTAAATTTTCAAGTTTTTTTTAACGTCAAGAAAATTTACCTCTTCTTGATCATCATCATTATCAACATCTGATTTGGCCATGAGTGAAACAATTGACTCATATTCTGAGGGTTCATTGTCAATTGCCATTGTTGATCTGTCACCTTGGTCATCATCATCTTCTGATTCACTTTAGGAGTCTCCTCAAACAGGAAGAGCTTACTTACCAGGTCATCAGCTTCATCTCTCCTCTTGAACTTCTTATCGGAGACCTGGTTCCTCTTAGAAACCTTTTCGGTACTACTTTTTTTTATTGTCCGCTTGTGAAGAGGAAATTCTTTAATGAAGTGTCTAGGCCTCCCACACTTATGGCGTAGTTGTCATTTTCTTTGAAGTTCGCCGGAGCTTCCTTTTCTTGGGACCCCACCATTTTTTTGAACCATCTTTTGAAACCTACAAGTGAGGTATGCCATATCGATTCATCACTACTTGAGTCACTTTTGGCGACCTTGAGAACCGGACCCTTCTCCTTCTTTGGCTCTCTCTTTCAAGATCTTTTCGGTTCTCTTCATCTCATAAGTCTTGAGATTGCAAATCAACTCATCAATGGTCGGTGCCTTCAAGTTCTTGGCTTTATATAAGGCATTGACCTTGCTTTCCGAGAGTCCGGCAAGACACCAAGTAATTTTCGACCAGTTTGTTGGTAGTAATGACTTCTTCGAGAGAGTGAAGCTCATTAATTATAGAGGTGAACCTAGTATGCATATATTGATTTGACTCATCGTCTTTCATCTTAAACAACTCATACTATGTGGTGAGCATGTCTATCTTAGACTCCTTTACTTGAGTGGTTCCTTTATGAGTCATTTGGAGAGCTTCCCAGATCTCTTTAGCAGTTTGACAAGATGTGACACGATTATACTCATCCGGTCCAATACCACAAACAAAGATTTTCTTAGCCTTGTAATTCTTCTCCACGTCCTTTCTATCCACATCATTGTATTCCTTTCTTGATTTTGGGGTAGTTGTAAAACCAGATAGATTTGTGTTCATAGGACATGAGGTCCATCACAAATGATATCCCACAACTCAGAATCCTCAGCCATAATGAAATCATGTATCCTTGTCTTCCACCACCCACAATACTTTCTGTTGAACCTAGGTGGTTTTGTGGTAGATTGTCCTTCCTCTAGATTTGGTAGAGCATCCATGAGAGAGATCATTTCTAGGTGTTAACCTTTTAGAAAGCACCCGCTCTGATATCAATTGACAGAAACTAAAAGTCCACCAAACAATATAGAGAATTAGGTTCTCTATATGTCCCCTTAAGCAAAGACGAGAAAGTAAATGACACATGATATTTACGTGAAAAACTCCTTGCTCAAGGGATTAAAAATCATGACCTACCAAGTAGAATTTTCAACTTCAATAACTGAGCAACTTCATATTACAACCTATTGCAACCTATGAATTAAACTATTAATCTCTCACCCCTTACAATAACTATATTGTAAGCCCTTTACAGAGCTTCAGCACAACAACTATCTCTTACAGCGAACCGACGACAAGGATGTCATTGCATTACGTCTGGGCAAGGACGTCATCTGCACTACGTCTATGCAAGGACGTCGCATCACATTTCGTATGTGCAAGGATGACATTTCGATTCATGAGATCGCATTCTCATTTACCCCTTGTATTTCAGCAGCTACGCACTAATTTTTTTTATCTTAGCTCTAGTCCGCAGGAGTTTTAATCGGCAGGAGCTTCAGCACAATGCGGAACTATCTCTTACAGCGAACCGACGACAAAGACGTCATCGCATTACGTCTGGGCAAGGATGTCATTTACACTACGTCTGTGCAAGGACATCGCATCACATTTCGTCTGTGCAAGGACGACATTTCAATTCACATGGTCGTATTCTCATTTACCCATTATTTATTCAATAATTATCCATTAATTTTTTTTGCTTAAGAGAAAATGCATGTTTAAAAGTATGCTAGATTAAAAAAGATGTTTGCAAATATAGTAAAAGATGCATTTTTATACAAGTATACACTCGGATGACATAAAAGAAAGATACATGTGAAGTTTGAAAAATATGCATTTGTAACAATTGATATTTATAATGCCAAAGAAGTAATAATTTTGAAAATCATTGAATTGCAAATTGACAAAAAAGATAAACTTGTTTGTAAGATTTAATAAAGCGAATAAAAGATGACCAACGTTATTTTGAAAATCTTGAATATGCGTGACGAGCCTAAAATAAATAACTAGCGGAGGGTTTCTAAGTTTGAAGTTACCCTATGAATTAATCCTAAGTTTGCCTATTCTAATCATTTCAATAATTTACATAAGAGCGATAAATAATTATTACAAGACTGGGCGAGATAAAACTGAATTAACAAAGGGCAAATAAATAGACTCCGAGGAGTATGCCTTTGTTTACTTTATTCCCTGCAAGCTATCAAGAACAAACGGTTAGAAACAGTTAAATACGAATAACTTCGAATCCGTGTCCAAAACAGTAAATGTTTTGATCACGGAGGGCTCAGACTTAAATTTTGAAAAGACCATCCCAATCACGTCGTGGCTGCAAACATATGACTCAGTGATTATTTTGATTGCCTCGCCTACTAAACGTATTGGTCTCTCGGATGAAATAAGAAAAGATCACTATAATCACATCGTGGCTGCGAATATATAACTTGTCGGTTATTTTAGTCACCTCGCCTACTAAACATGTTGATCTTGGATGAAATAAAAGGTTTAAGTCTCATCATTGCCCAGAAGTTACATTTCCGTCTTTACAACTGTGGAGGTCTCAAAATCGACGGATATTTTTCATCGGCAGTGTAGTATCATGTTCAAATCAGCAAAATTTTAAACCAAGGCAGCAAACAGTAAGCAGAAAAATAGAGACGCAATTTCCGAAAAGACGCGGTGTTTAGTTTAAAACAGTAAAAACAGTAAAACAGTAAGATATCCGTTGCATGGATGTTTAAAACAATAAATTGAAAACAGAGAAACGAAAAAGTGCGGCCTCGAATTCAATTTCGTCGGCCTAAGTGCGATATTAATAAAACAATAAAAACAGTGCCAAAGAAACAAGCAGTGAGCAATTAAAGTATCCGACCCAGATTATGAACAGTGACCCGAATGGGTGACTGTTCTGAAAACAGACCCGGAATAGTGACCGGAATCGGAGTCGAAAAATTCAGATTTTCAGATAACCAACAACGAGATATGAAAAATGCAATAATCTGGAAATATACAAAAACCGGGTCGACCCGACCCGGGTCAGTGACCCGACCCGAAATCCGTGTCAAACCCGAATCAGATTTTTGCACCAATTTCAGATAACCAACCTGCAAAAATGCGAAATGCAATAATTTTGGAAATATTACCCAAATCGGGTCGACCCGACCCAGGTCAATGACCCGACCCGAAATCCGTGTCAAACCCGGATCAGATTTTTGCACCAATTTCAGATAACCAACATGCAAAAATACGAAATGCAATAATTCTGGAAATATTACCCAAACCGGGTCGACCCGACCCGAAATCCGTGTCAAACCCGGATCAGATTTTTGTACCAATTTCAGATAACCAACATGCAAAATTGTGAAATGCAATAATTCTAAAAAAAATACCCAATTCGGGTCGACCCGGGTCGGGTCGACCCGAAATCAGTGAGGAACAACAAAAAACGCAAGCAGATTTTTTTCGGATTCGATTTACAAAACTGAATAGAAGTATTTAAAACCCAAGTTCAAGAACGAAACTCACCTCTTTTCTTTCGAATCTTGACCTATTTTTCAGACTTGTGTCTTGAACAACAAAGAAAGCAAATACTTTAAAATCAAGAACACAACAAATATTTTTTGTATATATGGAATAGTCTCCCGAAAATCCCCTCCAAAAATTCTTTCGAAAAATGTAGAACAAAAGGGGGTATTTATAGGTCGATTCGCACTCCTTTGGTGTTCAAAACGAGTTCGAATTTCAAAATAAAGGAGCCTAAAAATCGCGGATTTGAGGGGCATGGGTTGCGGATTTTTAGGGTATGGGTCGAAGGGTTGGTGGCAGTGACCGGCGCAGCAGAGGGGGGTAGGTGGTGGTGTCGGATCGGCGAGGTGATGGGGGCGTGGGGTCGGGTGCGGCGCCGATTTTTGGGGGGTAGGGTGTTAGGTTTTTTTGTTTTTTGTTTTGGGGTTATGTTTGGTTGGGTTGGGGTATAAAAAAAATAGGGTGTTGGGCTCGGGTTTGGGCTTCAGTTGGGGCTTGGGGGGAGTAAAGGGGAAAGGGGTCGAATGGGCTGGCCGGAAATGGGGTTTGGGTTTTGGGTAAAAGTGTTTTGTTTTGGTTTAAAGGGGAATGGGTATTGGGCTTGTGGGTCGCCCTGATTGGGCCTGGGGCGACGGGAATTGGGCTGGGGGTTGAGAGGGAGTTGGGGGAAATAAAGGGGAAGGGAAAATGGGTTTGAATAAAAGGGGAAAAGGGATGTTGGGCTCGAGTCTTGGTTGGGCCTTGGGCTGGCCGAATTAGGTCGAAGAGTAAAGGGGGGGGGGGGGAATGGGTGTTTTGGGCTTTGGTGAATTTTGTTTGGGTAGAATTTGTATTGGGTTGGGAAAATGAAATGGGTTAGAAATTGTTTTGGGTTGAGAAATAAGAAAATGAGTTATGGGTTTAAAACATAAAAGGGGTTTTAATATTAAAAAATGCATTGAAGAAAAAGTGTAAATCATAAAAATAAGAATATAACGATGTGATAATAATAAAAAATATAATATTTGCGATATGCTTAATGCTTGATAAAAAATGGAAATGCGATGCCATTTTGCGAAATTAAATAACATAGAATATTATGGATAAAACTATGATTATGATAAAAATGCAAATGACATTAAAAAAATGCGAATAATAATAATAATAAGAGCATAATAATATATATATATATATATATACGCGTGTATGTATATAGATTAAAATTGTTTTGGAGGTGTAAAAAATATTTAAAATAGCAAATAAATTGGAAAAGACGGGACAAAATTGGGTGTCAACAATCGTTTGCCCGCTTCCCACTAAGTCGGGTTTTTCAATCGGAGCGAGAGGTCGAGGAAGAGGATACAAATTTCTTAGGAGTTTGAGTCATGTGAGTCCTAGAAGGACCGTAAAGCGAGGATCTTATGGGTGAGACGGTGGAGTTTTGGTCGGTAGAGATTGTGAATTTTGGGGATGAAATAGGGGTTTTTGGTTTAGGAGGTGTTGGGGTTTTGGAAGGTGACGGAGTTGGGTTCATTTATAGTACGTTTAGAGTGGATGATTCCGGATGAGTCATGATGAATTTTGGTAGGAAGAACAGATGGAGGAAAAATGTAGAGAGTTGATAGAACGATTATGTTTAGTGAGAGAGAGAGAGTACGATGAGTGTTTAGCATTTAAGTGAGGAGAGAGATGAGAAAAATTGTATTAAAAAGAAGAGAATTGACGGTTTTGATTGGGCATAAGAAGGGAGATCATGTCGGTTTAGAGACGATGCATCGTTTGGAAGAATTTATTTTGAATTTGAAGGAGGGAAAAAATTAATGACATGGCACTCTGAGCATTACAAAAACATACAAGCACTAAAGAAGCTACTAACCTGAGTCACAGGAACCAGGTTCCTTGACAATTTTGAAAATGCAGGCAAAAACTCTGAGAAATGAAATGTCACCCATACTTATGTTGTCCTGAAACTTCCATACGTGTATACTTGTAACAGTATAAGAGTGAGTTAGATGCCACCAAGAAACATTTTTTAGCATTGTACCTTTCCTCTTAAAGTATCTAGTTATTGAGGGAACTTGTGAAAGGGCAACTAGTTGAGCTTGATTAGGCCCAACACCAGTCGATTTCTTTTAAAATGCTCCTTGCTCAGTGCCTTGGTGAAAATGTCTCCGCAACATGATCCTCCGTCTTGCGAACTTCATAAAAATTAAACCTTTTTCAACATTATCCCTTAGGAAATGATGCACGCCATCAATGTTCTTGGTCCCTTTATGTTGCACCTGAATTCTTTGTCATGTTAAGTGCACTTGTATTATCAAACAAAAGGGCACGCAGTTAGTAAACACACCAAAATCCTCAAGTTGTTTTTTGATCCATAACAGTTGAGCACAACAGGAGGCAACAACCATATACTCAGCTTCAGTAGTAGAAAGAACCACATAATTTTGTTTCTTTGTACCCCGAGAAATCAAGAATGACCCATAAAGTGTGCCATTCCAGATATGCTCTTCCTATCCACCAGATATCTAGCATAATCAGCATCAGCATATCCAACTAAGTCAAAATTATATCCTGAAGGATAGAAGAGGACCAGGTCTGGAGTTCCTTTAAGATACCTCAAAATTCTTTTTTCAACCTTCAAATGAGATTCTTTGGGACTTTATTGGAACCTTGCACACAACCTAACATTGAAGAAAGTGTTAGATCTTCTAGCAGTTAAGTATAGTAGAGACCCAATGATACCCCTATACATGGTTTCACTAACAGAAGAACCAAGTTCATTTATGTCTAATCGAGTAGCAGTGGCTATAGGTGTATCAATAGTCTTAGCATTCTCCATCTTAAATCTCTTAAGTAGCTCATTGATATACGTTTGTTGACTGATCATAGGGTCTTTTGGGGTTTGCTTCACTTCCAGCCCAAGGAAGAAATTTAGCTCACCCATCATACTCATCTCAAATTCACTTCCCATAAGCATGACAAAATCTTCACAAAAGGAATCATTAGTGGCACCAAATATGATATCAACATAAATTTGCACAATCAACAAATTCCTCCCTCTCTATTTCATAAATAAGGTATTGTCAATTTTTCCTCTTGTAAAGCCATTTTCAAGAAGAAACTTTGACAATCTCTCGTACCATGCCCGATTAACTTGTTTTAAACCATATAAAGCCTTGTCAAGCTTGAACACATGCTCAAGATGTTCATGACACTCGAACCTAGGGGGTTGCTTGACAAAGACTTCCTCCTTCATATATCCATTTAGAAAGGCACTCTTGACATCCATCTGGAATAATTTAAATTGTATATGAGATGCAAAGGCAGTGAGAATCCTGATTGCTTCCATTCTTACAACATGAGTAAAAGTCTCATCATAGTCTATCCCTTGTTTTTTATTGTAACCTTGAACCACCAGCCTTGTCTTGTTTCTTGTAGTGTTTCCAAATTCATCAAGCTTACTGTGAAACACCTATCTAGTCCCAATCACTGTTCTGTCTGAAGGCCTAGGGACCAGGTGTGACACTTTGTTTCTTTAGAATTGATGGCGTCTTTTTGCGTAGTAGCTATCCAGTCTGTATCTTTCAAAGCTTCCTTGATATTCTTTGGTTTAATTTGAGATAGGAAAGCTATAAAGACAAACATGTTTCTCGCCTTAAATCTAGTTTGAACACCAGAGTCTAAGAGAGTAATCATATTTTGAAGCGGATGAGATCCCTTGTGCTTCCAGTTGGATACTTGGATTGCAAGAATAGAGGGACATATTCTTCCATGTTTGATAAATCATTGACATCAACAGAGGTATGACTTCCACTTCTTTGTCTAGCTTCAGGAGTGTCTAATATAACATTAACTACTCGATGTTCAGCTTCAGTTGGAGTAATGGAGGGACTAGGTTCCTCTGTACCTTTCGAAGACTTTATTGCATTTTCTTCATCGCTCTATTTGATCTGACTCATCATTTCAGTTTTTCCATTTGAGATTTCTATAGCTTCATCAGGAACTTTTGAAAATACCCCATCTTCAGCTTCATTATTCTGTGACCATTTATGCTCCAATGTATTTGATTCATCAAAGATCACATACACATTTTCCTCTACACACTGAGTTCTTTTGTTGTAGACCTTGTATGCCTTGCTATGAGATGAGTAACTAAGAAAGATTCCTTCATCACTTTTTGCATCAAATTTTCCCAAAGCCTCCTTACCATTGTTGAGAATAAAGCATAGCTATCTAAAAGCTCTTAGGTAAGTCAGCTTGGGCTTTCTCCCATTGAGCAATTCATAAGGAGTCTTTTCAAGAAAGGACCTGATCATGCACATGTTAATCACGTGACAAGTAGTGTCTACAGCTTCAGCCAAAAAAACTTTTAGACACACCACTTACTATCAATATTGTTCTAGCCATATATTCAAGTGTTCTGTATCCTTTTTTCCTCTCTACAACACCATTTTGTCGAGGTGTTCTAGGAGCAGAAAAGTTGTGACTTATACCATTTTTACCACAGAATTATTCAAACTTGGCATTATCAAACTCAATACCATGATCAGATCTAATACTCACAATGTGATTCCCCAGTTTCACATGAATCTGTTTCACAAAGGCAACGAACACAGGGAATATTTCATCCTTGGTTCTTAAAGATAGAGTCCAAGTGAATCTGGAGTAGTCATTAACAATCACAAAAATATACTTCTTTCCTCCTCTTCTTGGGATCCTCATTGGTCTACAAAGATCCATGTGAAGAAGATCAAGTGGCCTTGAGGTACTCAATTCTTTCTTTGGTTTGAAGGAGGATCTGACTTGTCTCCCTTTTATGCAAGCATCACACGCCTTGTGATCTTTGAACTTGGACTTTGGTAGCCCATCAACCAGGTCCTTCACGACGAGCTTGTTCAGCAAAGAAAAGCTTGCATGACCTAGTCGTTTGTGCCATACCTCAAAATTATCATCAATAACACTTAGGCATGTCAAGTCACTACCATTCAAAGAGTCAAAATCTGCAACATAGATATTCTTGAACTTTTTTGCTATTAGCACCAATTCACCGAGTTTTGAGATTGGTGACAATGCAAGAACAGGATAAGAATTTCACTTCATTTTCTTTATCACGATTTGAGACACACTTAACAAGTTATCTTCAAGCCATTTACGTAACACACGTTCTCAATTACATATGAGAGTGTCTTGCTAATCTTTCCAACACCAAGAATATATCATTTCTTGCCATTACCAAAATACACACTCCCACCTTGAAAGGCCTTGAGTGATAGAAAATTATATATTCTACCATTCATATGCTCCAAGAAGCCACTATCCATATACCATATTTGACTGCCTCCTCTCGCTCCAGCCTGCAAACAAAATCACTTATTAGATTTGGGAACCCAAACCAGCTTAGGTCCCTTATAATTATAGATATAGTGAATCATACTTCTTTTAGTCCATGCATGCAAGAAATCTTTTTTTTTCGGGGACCAAGTCCTTCAACTCTGAGTCCCTTCTCAACAAGATTGTTATTTTTCTGAAGTGATTGAATTCTGGCTTTGCAAGTATTCCTGTAATGTCCAGTCTGACCGCAATGGGTTCATAACCAATTTTCATTTGTAGTGACATTTTTGTTGTGGGGATTATATGCATATTTTTCCTTTTCAAAATCAATCCATTGCCTACCCCACATTTACTCTTGTATATAAAGGTGATTACATCAAAGGACCAGGTCTAATGAAGTGACTTATCAAGATCAACTTTAACTCATTTTAAATCTTTCTGTAGCTGTCTATTCTTTTCTAATTTAGTAGTGAGACTCATTTTTTTTAAGCTCATTCTCAAGCTCAAGTTAAGTCTCACTAGCTATATCCTTTTCTTTAGAGGAGTATCCATCAATTTTTTCATTTGATTTTTTAACGGGGTGTTTTTTTTAGTTACCTTATCAACCTGTTCTCTCAAATCTACAATGGAAACTATCAGATCATCCATCTCTTATTCTAAATCACCGATTTCTTCATTTAGGGCACTCTTATCTTTAACAAGAACATGATAAGCATCGATTAACACATTTGCAAACGATATTAGTTTCTTTTGAGAGTAAATTTTCAAGTTTTTTTTAACGTCAAGAAAATTTACCTCTTCTTGATCATCATCATTATCAACATCTGATTTGGCCATGAGTGAAACAATTGACTCATATTCTGAGGGTTCATTGTCAATTGCCATTGTTGATCTGTCACCTTGGTCATCATCATCTTCTGATTCACTTTAGGAGTCTCCTCAAACAGCAAGAGCTTACTTACCAGGTCATCAGCTTCATCTCTCCTCTTGAACTTCTTATCGGAGACCTGGTTCCTCTTAGAAACCTTTTCAGTACTACTTTTTTTTATTGTCCTGCTTGTGAAGAGGAAATTCTTTAATGAAGTGTCTAGGCCTCCCACACTTATGGCAGTAGTTGTCATTTTCTTTGAAGTTCCTGTTGGAGCTTCCTTTTCTTGGGACCCCACCATTTTTTTGAACCATCTTTTGAAACCTACAAGTGAGGTATGCCATATCAGATTCATCACTACTTGAGTCACTTTTGGCAGCCTTGAGAACCAGACCCTTCTCCTTCTTTGGCTCTCTCTTTCAAGATCTTTTCGGTTCTCTTCATCTCATAAGTCTTGAGATTGCAAATCAACTCATCAATGGTCAGTGCCTTCAAGTTCTTGGCTTTATATAAGGCATTGACCTTGCTTTCCCGAGAGTCTGGCAAGACACCAAGTAATTTTCTGACCAGTTTGTTGGTAGTAATGACTTATTCGAGAGAGTGAAGCTCATTAATTATAGAGGTGAACCTAGTATGCATATATTGATTTGACTCATCGTCTTTCATCTTAAACAACTCATACTATGTGGTGAGCATGTCTATCTTAGACTCCTTTACTTGAGTGGTTCCTTTATGAGTCATTTGGAGAGCTTCCCAGATCTCTTTAGCAGTTTGACAAGATGTGACACGATTATACTCATCCGGTCCAATACCACAAACAAAGATTTTCTTAGCCTTGTAATTCTTCTCCACGTCCTTTCTATCCACATCATTGTATTCCTTTCTTGATTTTGGGGTAGTTGTAAAACCAGATAGATTTGTGTTCATAGGACATGAGGTCCATCACAAATGATATCCCACAACTCAGAATCCTCAGCCATAATGAAATCATGTATCCTTGTCTTCCACCACCCACAATACTTTCTGTTGAACCTAGGTGGTTTTGTGGTAGATTGTCCTTCCTCTAGATTTGGTAGAGCATCCATGAGAGAGATCATTTCTAGGTGTTAACCTTTTAGAAAGCACCCGCTCTGATATCAATTGACAGAAACTAAAAGTCCACCAAACAATATAGAGAATTAGGTTCTCTATATGTCCCCTTAAGCAAAGACAGAAAGTAAATGACACATGATATTTACGTGAAAAACTCCTTGCTCAAGGGATTAAAAATCATGACCTACCAAGTAGAATTTTCAACTTCAATAACTGAGCAACTTCATATTACAACCTATTGCAACCTATGAATTAAACTATTAATCTCTCACCCCTTACAATAACTATATTGTAAGCCCTTTACAGAGCTTCAGCACAACAACTATCTCTTACAGCGAACCGACGACAAGGATGTCATTGCATTACGTCTGGGCAAGGACGTCATCTGCACTACGTCTATGCAAGGACGTCGCATCACATTTCGTATGTGCAAGGATGACATTTCGATTCATGAGATCGCATTCTCATTTACCCCTTGTATTTCAGCAGCTACGCACTAATTTTTTTTATCTTAGCTCTAGTCCGCAGGAGTTTTAATCGGCAGGAGCTTCAGCACAATGCGGAACTATCTCTTACAGCGAACCGACGACAAAGACGTCATCGCATTACGTCTGGGCAAGGATGTCATTTACACTACGTCTGTGCAAGGACATCGCATCACATTTCGTCTGTGCAAGGACGACATTTCAATTCACATGGTCGTATTCTCATTTACCCATTATTTATTCAATAATTATCCATTAATTTTTTTTTATCTTAGCTCTAATCTGCAGGAGCTTTAACACAACGTGTAACTAATTCTTGCAGCGAACCGAGGCAATTTTGGTCAGCGGCCTACTTCGAAAGTCATTCCGCTCTTTCTCAATATTTTGCCAGTGTCATCATAACTCGATACTGGAGCAATATTTCTTGAATCCGCACCAACTTTTGCTTCTCGATTTACCGATAACGCAACTTCTTCTCCCTCAAGATTCTATTCCCACCCATGCATCCCTAATCTTCATTCAAGTCCCGATGATCAGGACAAAATTGGTTAATCAGTCACGTCTTTGTCCGAAAACTCTTTCATCGTCTCCGGCCAAAGAGGGGCAACTGTTGACACCCAATTTTATCCCCTCTTTTCCGATATTTATTTGCAATTTTAAATATTTTGACACATCAAAACAATTTTAATATATATATATATCATTATTATTCGCATTGCTATTACCATTTGTCTTTTAATATCTTAATCATAATTTTTATCATAATATTCTATGTTATTTTATTTTCGCAAAACGACATTTCAAACAAAAACACTCTCTTTCACCCTTCCCCCCTACCCCAAAACCTCAGCCGACCCATTCTCTTTCACCTCAATCACGCTGCCCCATACCCTGCCACACCTACGCCGCACCTAACACTGCCACCACCAACCCCTCTGTCGTCCTGACTCCGCTGCAGCCTACTCCCCTAAATACGCCCCAAATCAGATTTTTATCCCTTTATTTTTGAAATTCAAACGAACGTTGGGGGAAAAATCACTATAAAATGAACCCCTTTGTTCTCCATTTTGGGTCAGTTCTCGGAGGTCTGAAAACCAAAAAAGGAGAAGAAATCAAAGTTTTTTTGGGGAGTTCGAAAATCAGTCCAAAGAGTCCAAAAGGAATCGAAAAACTAAAGGGCAAAAATCCCAATCTAAAATGGTTTGATTTGTTCCTAATTTTTGTTTAGAAAACACTCATCTTTATTTCGTAATTTTAATCCGAAATACTTCTTGGTTTCATAATGTTCAATCTAAAAATCCCATTTTGTTCTTCACATTTTTTGGTGGTTTCGGGTCTGTTTTGGTTTTCGGGGCGGGTCAGAACCGAAACCGGTTCTGTTTCGGGTCCAAAATCGCAAAATCGGCATTTTAAAAATCGCACAATCAGCATTCCAAAAATCGCAAAAGTCAGCATTCCAAAATAACATTCTCCAAGCGGATTCGATGATTCGAAACACGTCTAATTCGCTGCCTGGAGAAGGTCAGTAAGCTCGAACATCCTTTAGTCCCTTTTTACTATTTTTCTATGTTTTTTTTATGTTCTTGCTACTAATTAAGTGATGATGTAATTATTGTGCTTAATGTTTAAGTATGTTAGCTTGTTTAGTTAGATAATGCGTAGAGATGTTGTGTTTAGCCTAGTCTTAGTGATCTGGTACCTTTGGAATGCTGTTTAATACCTGTTCATTTTTATGTCTATGTATTTACCGAGCTGACTATGTACTTGCCTGGTTTATCTAAGTGTTAAAATGCATCCATGATAGCATGTAGTATCTTTTAAGCTATGTTATGAGATATGACTCGTCTTTCAAATCATTTGGACAGTGTCCGTGCTAGCATATTGCATTTACTAAACCAGCTTATATCATGTTAACCATCAGCCCCCGTTTGCTGCATACACTTTGTTTGTAATCATCTTCCATGTAAGTATGTATAGGATAGTTTTGATATTGAAACTTCCTAGGGGATGAGTAAAAACATTTGACTATATTTTTGTATGGATAAAGTGTCTATGTTCTTTGATAAGTTGTACATACATGTCTAAATTGCCTACTAGAAATATGTATTCATTATGCCCTTGCTGATGAAATTTTCCATATTCAGACTGTCTGTTAAGAATATATGATTGTTTCTTTGGGTTCAAAAATCAGTCTATGTGAACATGTCTGCTTTCAAGTGGCTGGTTGTTGCTCTTCCAAAAGTATGTTGGAATTTGAATAATCTTTCAATTGTTTTTTTTAGAACCTCCCTTTATGTCGACCTAAGTGCTGAAAACAACGAGCTGAATTTTCATTCTGTTTTGCTCCAGTTTTCTTTTACTATCCTGTTCAGTAAATGTGATAATGATTAGTGTGGTATTTAAAAAATATAACATGCTTTGACAAGACAGTAAGGTGAGGTATTTGGTTAAGGAGGTAGTTTTGAAATATTATTTAGGCATTATTAAATCTGCATATGTTGAGAGAAGCCATGAATGTTTTTTTTTCTATCCCTATAGCTTTGAGTAAATCAGTTATGCTTTCCTCAAAAGGATATGTTGAAAACTATTTTGGTCATTGCACAATTAGTTAATGGTTTTGACCAAGTTTGGATCAAGTTATGATGTGAATTTAAGGAAGGAATCAAGTTTTATGAGGTTTCTATTTTAATTACTAATTCAAATGAGTTCTCTGCTAAAGGTTGGTGTATTTTTGTTTTAAATGTCAAATCTAAGTATCACCTCATTCATTTCTTTAAACTATTTCTTCAAAAGCATTAGGCTAAATTAATTTCAATTATCTAAAGTGCTCTGTGTATCTGTTAGGTTCCATTTAAAAAAAAAACTCGAAAACCCAAACTCTCTTCCATGTGTTTTTGATAGGTTAATTAGTCTAGGCATAACATATGTTCCTTTAATTCATATCCTGCTAAAGTCTTTACTTTTGATACTCTTCACCCCTATTTTTCTTTGCATGGCTTGGGGGGAAAAATCCTCCATTCGTCAATGCTCTCGAGCTGCCGCATTTTGTCGCCCACTGATGTTGTGTTTTGAGGCCATATACCTGCTGCTGAATTTCTGAGAATATGCTACCGGTTGCTGCCTTTTGGGAGATGAAAAATGCTACACTTTGGGATAAATATGCCTGCTTCCCTGCTGCTACATGTTGCTGCATATTGTGCAGATTTGGCTAAATTATTTGTTGTGATTTTTTTTACCAAAAACTACTACTACGTTACTTGGCTGAAAATTGGTGTTTCAAGGTTATTTTAAAGCAGTTGTGCTTTTGATATTCACTGATTTGAACAGATACTATACTTAGGCTGATGAAAATGATTTTGAGGCCATGTCCCTTTTGAAAGGTTGTTCCTCGGTTCGCTTCCTTCGGAATAGGGAGACGATGAGACTTATAATAAAATCATATGCGAGAAACCAACATGCGTTGGCGAGGCAATTAGATTAACTGACGAGTCCCTAGTTCGCAGCCATGACATGAATGAAATTTCTTTTGCTTAAAAAATAAGTCTGAGCCCTCCGTAATCAAATCTTTTCTTTTTACACTTTGCGAGGAACATTCAAACAATATGGATAGCAAAGTGGGACTTTACAGAGACGAAGGAGAACAAGATTTGTCGGAATTGTGACCAAGGCCCAAGAGATGATGCCATCATCCCCTTGGCCATTACCGCTTTAATTTTTTTTAATTCCGCCTTCCTTTATTTTGTATTGTAATTTAATTTAATTACTCTGCTTGTGTGATTGTTTGAAATATTTAGAAGAATTAGGCTTAGAACTGATTAATCTAGAAAGGGTAGTTTAAAATTGAAAATTCCCCGTTAGTTTATTTTAGGCTCGTCATGCGTGTTTAAAACTTTCAAAACAATTTGGTATCTTTTACTTGCGTTATTAATCATGCAAATAAGGTTTAGTTTTATCCGATTTGCGACTTAAAATGATTTCCATAAAAATCACTTCTATGCATTATAAAGAATTTGCTTTTCTCATTTACTATCAATTGTAAAAAAATATGTATTTTTATAAATAATGGCATACAGAATGCATACTTTTATCCAAAAAAAAAAATCAACTTTGCATGTATATTATCAACTTTTCATACAAATGCATATTTTATTCAAAATCAACTTTACATATATTTTTATAAATAGTGTGTACAAATGTATACTTTTCAACTTTATATGTATTTTACAAATAATGCTATACAAATGCATACTTTTGCCCAAAAATCAACTTTACATGTATTTTATAAACAAGGTCATACAAATGCATGCTTTTATTCAAAATCAATTTTACATGTATTTTATAAACAATGTCATGCATACTCTTTTCGGATTTTATGCCAGAAATTTATTTTTCAAAATCGCAATCACTTTTACAAGACTCTTCGAAAAGAAACAAGTGACAAAATCTTTACATTGTCAAAAATGCATCCTTTTAAACTACTTGCAACATCTCTTTTTATTTTTATACTTTTAAAACATGCATTTTTCTTAGCGTAATAATTAACATGAGTTTGATCGGATAACGGTAAGTTACCGGATATTAAAGGATGTCTAACCCCTTTCCTTTAGCATAATAGAGACCCTTACCTAGAATCTCATAGTTTCGCAGACCAGTAATCGAAGTTTACTTTGCAACATTTAGTTAATATTCAGCTGCCCTAATTCACCGTAGAATAATTAGGTGGCGACTCCTTAACATCTTATCAATTCAGGGAAACACTGCGTCACGACCGTTGGTCAAAACCGCCGCGCATGGGTATCAATCGATGTAGGCATACCCGAAGAAGATGGTGGCTCGTTGTTCCTTCTGGGAGGATTCTGTTTAGAATGTGGACTGGACTGTTGGTTCATTTTCTTACCAGACCTTAGACGCATACGTCAAGTATGATCCTGACCTGGAGAATCAAACTTCGCTATGAGATCACCTATGGTCCCACTGAGCGTACCAAATTTGTTACCATCCGAAGTGTTAGTCGTTTTATCCGATGATAAATTAATTCCTTAACTAAGCGATTTGGGCCCAAAGCGGAACTCTAACTTCCAGCAATGAGTTTCCCAACTACTCCAGAAAGCGTTAGGATGGTGAGTGAGTAAACTAGGTGGTAAGAAGCATAAATACAGCTAGAGTGCAATAAAAGCGGTAAAGGTAGAATGAAGATAAATAAGAATCAGTTTTTTGATTGATTGTGTTGTTTTTTCTATACAAAGAATGATCCTATTTATAGTACAAAAAAGGAAAAAGAAAACTGTACAACGTGATTCCCTCCCCCCATGTCAGCCATCAAGTAACCCACTAAGTTCAATGGCCGACTATGGGGAGGGAGGGTGCCGATTTTCTCGCCCTCTACTCCTCTTGCTCAGATAATGCCCTTTTCTTTTAGTTGTTGTTGGCCGTTACCACTTCTAGGGGTCCGGAAACCCTTTTGACTTGATCGTTGAGACGTCTGTATCTGAGTGGGTCCCAATCGTACCTCTAACTAACAACTCGGCTAAGATGCCTTAGTAGTCGATGAAGTTCTTGTAGTCAAGGGCTAGGAGTAAATTCAGCTCTGAAACAGTTCGACTGTCATTGAATTCGGCTAAACACTTGAATTACTTTTGAGTGTTAACCCTTACTTTGATCCACTATATATTTTGTGGTACTTTTTTCTGGATATGTATACCTGCCCATGTAGCCATTGAGCTTCTCACTTAAGATATCCAATTGCAATCAGTAAAAAGATGGTATTGAGTTTCAGAAACTTTTTTCTCATGTAAACAATACTTATCATCATAAACTGGATATGCAATGTGTTTAGTCTCTCTTTGGTGAGTAACTTGTTTTTCCTAATCATTTCAATACTTTCTGCTTTGATAGTATTAATGAACTTACGTATTTTCCACTATGATACCAATTTATGATTAATGTAATTTTTTATTAAATTCAATTTTTTTTTGTACCAAACTGCAATTCATAGGTAGTGTAATTTTCAACAAAATATAATTTCAGTATTATTCAATTGTTGTATTATTAGTCGTTGTTATTGTTATATTTTTAGGGTTGTTTGATTCGAAGACAAGCGTGTGATTTCACACGTGTGGTCTAGCCGTCTACCGGGGGATGTTTTAAGAAAAAATAAAAGAATTGAAGAAAAAAGGAGAAATTTATATATAGTCCAATTAGTAAAATTCTTTGGACCAACTCCAAACAAGGCTAGATAATTCACCAAATAAAATAACGTGGCTTGTCTCTATTGGAGAAGACAGTGAAAAATAAAGAGTAAACTTCAATCTTCAAGAACGAGAGAAGCAAACAATAAAGAAAGCTTCAATGGCTGAAGAACATGAAAATCACACCTCAATGTCTCCCGAAAATACCCTCAAGAAACAATCCCAGGTGCAATTAACAATTATTTTTTTTTGTGATTTCAAGAATTGACTTTTGGTGGAATTTTTACTGTTGGGTGTGTTTGATTTCAATTTGGTTTGATTGTTTTGGGCTGATTAATTATTTATCATTTTTGAATTAACTGTTTTAGCTATGATGGATGTGTGGAGTAGTATTTTATTTTTTTGGTGGAAAATTGTTGTGGGTTGTGTTATTTGATGTTAATGTTTATTGGCTTAATGAGTCTTTGTATATCTTGTGAATCTATTATTCAAAAAGCCCATAAAGAACTTGTTTTGATTGTATTCATTTGAGGTGTGGAGGTTCAGCTTTTTCGTGTTTTTTATGACTCTAGATTTTGTGAATTTGTTCAGATTTAGGGAAAATGATCTTGGTGTGATGATTATTATTACAGTTGATTTAAAGATGTTGATGTGGGGAAAATGAGTAAGTAGGAAAGGTTAAATTTTTGGGTTTGCTAGGTACACGATAAAAATCTAAATATCAGATTTCGGGCTTAAATCATTCTTTTTTTTGGGGGGGGGGGGGGGGGGGTTGGGGGGAGGGGGAAATAGTAAAACGCCTCTTCGAAGAGTCAACAGTTGTGCCTTCTGAATTTGTTCCCAACTTCTAGGTTGAAAGTGGAGTGCTCGTGCGCCACTGGAACAACCTCTCGTGTCATTTCTGGGGGGGGGGGGGGAGGACAGTAAAACCCCTCTTCGAAGTGTCAACAGCTGTGCCTTACGAATTTGTTCCCAACTTCTAGGTTGTAAATGGAGTGCTCGAGCGCCACCTGAACAACCTCTCTTGTCATTTTCCGGGCTTAAATCTTTGGATTTCAGTATCTTTTAACTGTCAAAAGTTAACGTCCGCTGTACACAGATTTACACGCGTATCACTGATTGTCCATTGTACACAAACCTTAGTGCGTGTCTGTGAGTGGACTGAGTTATAATGGGGAGAAGTACAATGCCTTGGAAGTTACTTATCTTGAATAAACCTAATAGAGTTTTTTATTTTGCTTGCTTTTGATGTCATTATCAAGCATCCAACATTCCCTATTTGCAAACCATTATTTATGCCTCGAACATTGTTAGGAGTCAATGTCATAACTCCGGAGGATGTTATATGTCAATGTACATGGCCCTGCTAAACATAGTGCTGAATCACTAAACGTGTTAAAAAGGAAAATCTATCTTATCTAGGAAACGAAAAAAATGGGGTGGGGTGGGCGGAGAAAATGAGGTAAAAACTTACCCCATCTGGTGTTTACACCAAACAAGAAAAAAGATGTCCTTTTAACTTTCCAGAGCCATGAAATGCTATCTTTTAGATGCTCTGAAGGGCGAATTCTTTATCACATAAATTTTAGGATTCGGGGGCATGGATCCGCACTACCAATAAATGTATATTATGACATAGAAACTATATATCTCGATTAATTAAAGCTACTGAACTAAAACTTGTAAAAATTAAATCTTTATAAACACCTAATATTTTATTCATAAGATATCTTGTGCAATAGCAGGAGATTCTCATACGTTATATAACTATAAATGTATGACATAAACCCAAAAATCAAACCAAATAATACCCAATCAATCTGTACCTCTTCGTCATAGATGTAGTCAAAGCACCCAAGGTAAGTTAACCAAATCCAGTGTTGAACCCCCACCCACACCCATGTCATGTTGACATGGGTGCGACAAGGATTTTGAAGAGTCCGAGCTACATAGAACTAAATTGCAGATTGACATGTAGAAATTATAAATTGTCTATCCAATGTTGAGTCTTTCTTGGTTTTCTTAATGTATTGATGCGTCGATAACTGTTTTTGCTTCATTTCGAGGATGCGGTTCCATTTGGAATCTGCTTTTTTCTTGTGTTGCACCCTTTACTAGTAATCGGAGATTGGTTATCAGTTACATTTGGATACCGATTGGGATTTAAAACCGATTTTGCACATTGAAGAGAAGGAAATCTCAGAACAGCCTGATACTGATTCAGATTTAAGACCCAAGAAATAGCTCATTTAGCACTATACGTCCCACTTAACTCACATATCTTATATGTTTTTTTCTTTTTTACTTCTACTTTAGGATATATTTAATCATACAAAATAAGATTAGAACTAGGTAAGTTTATCCACATTGCTTGTAGCATTCTTAATTTTGATTTAAAACAAGAGTATCCTATAAACTTGGTTCCCCAATTTATCAAATTAGGTGAATTTCTCTTTATCCAGCTTGTGGACCATAACAATCCCATATTTAGAATAAGATTTTTCATCAAATCCTACCTTCCCATTCAATCTGGTTTTAGGGTTGGGTGCATCAAGTCAAGATTAATGGAGGGTAATTTGGAAGAGTTACTTGGAAAAATGCTTCTCTGTTATGAACTTGACTGTACCTCCTTTGACAATACCCGAATTTTGAAGGATTACAAATCTTGGTCCATGTCTAACAATACCGTCATGCGAGTTGTCTTTATTAGGCTCATTTTTTTTGGTAATTTTATTAGGTCTATTCATGTCAAAAGGATTTATTGGCCACCTTTTGGTAGGCAAATGCCTTGCAACTTTGCGAGTCTGGACATTTGCAACCACAAACTGATACGATTTGAAATTTAATCAAAGTTTTGGCTGCTTGGTTAGTCCACCATGTTACAACTAGTTGATAACTTACAGAGCTTACAATAGACCCCTATAGTTTTAATTACTAGTTTTGTTATTTACATATTTTCCCCAAGTGTAATTTCTTATTTTCAGTTCAGTCTTCTCCATGAGAGAGGCTATTTGTAGTCACGATCAGCTCATTTGGAGCTTATGAATGAAATTGCCCTTATTTTCCTTAGCTTAGCTTAGCATTAGTTTTAGTTTTCTTCTTCAATTCTTAGCTCAAATTCTAACCTGCATCAGTGGTATCAGAGCATCGATCCTCTGACCTGTTTTATAATGGACGTTGAAAGGTTTTTCTCACCATGTCGTTACTATAATGACCCACGAGCTACAAGCCATGGTTGAATGCTGTATTGAACACTACAGCTACTGCACCAGGATATGGGGGTCACTATACTGGATATGAACAACAATTCCAGAAAACTTACCCTCTATATACTTCTAATTTCAGTCCGCATCAACCTTGGCAAGCCACGAGTTCTCAACCTGCCCCTTATCTCCACCAGCTATCGGAGTTCGGTAGTGTTCCCTCTAATTTTTGGACCACAGGAGGGTATACAAGCAGCTCTTACAACAGTCATATCAACGTGAAGCCTTACGCGACATGTAATCCCCACCAGTAGTCAAACTTCAGTTCCGATTCAATTGCGGCTTATAATTGTACAGCTATTCCTGCGATTTCCCAGAGCCAACGATTTTAGGGAGTGTAGGAGAACAAATGGGTTTCAGCTAGAGGAAAAAGTAGACGAGAAGGAATAGAGTGAGTTGCCTTAGTCAATTTTACCTCTTCTTGTGTGTGCGGAGAAGATGTTCGATGAAATGCTAACTGGTGAGATAGTGGGGTCTTGTGACAAATTAGCCCCTGTCGTTGAGAATCTAATAGAAACTGGACAATTGGAGAGGACAAGAATGGAAGAAGCCGAGTCGCTGAAGGGAGAAATACTTCTCACTTCTCAGCTGCAACAGGAAGTAACGGAGTGCCCACCGGTAGACGATGATTTTGATTTACAGAGTGTCATGGTTGCAAACAACAAAGAGATTAGTATTATGAATTTAGAGGTTGAACTAGAGGAAATTGGAGCTAACAAGGGAGAGATTGAATGTGAGCACAAGGTGTTCGACGAAATGCCAGTTTTAGAGTTAGAGGGTTCTTTCAACAAATTTGTTTTTTTATGTCTCTGAAATTCTGATAGAAAATGGAAAACTGGAGAGGACTAGAATGACAGACGCCGAACCAACCTCAAAGGTTGGTATACCTGAAGTCTCACCAGAGGAAAAGAGCTCGGAAGAAGTCGAAGCTCTGAAAGGGGCGGAGTGTCCTGTTATTGAGACGCTACTGGAGCCTATAGTGAGTCCACTTAACAGTGCTCATAGTATCAAAGTCAACGTGGCTTTCATCAATGACGATTGTAATTCCGAAGCAATCTGGAGCTTTGCCTCCTACTGAAGATTTGTTGAAGTGTCACAGGGATGGTCAAATCTCTCATGCTATCAATGGTGATATCTGGGAGACTCGCAGAAGTTCCAAGTCTATTGAGGAAGATCATAGCAGCACACTAGAGAGAGCCAAACAATTGGAGAAGAACTTAATGTCAATGTTATGATGGATCCAGTCACTAAAGAACCAAGTTTCATCTCTAACATTTCAGGTTCTTTCCCAACAATCCTGCAGGCAGTGTCATCCATTATAGACACAACAGAGGCATCTCTCAACAATCTTCCAAGACTAACTCTGTTAACACCAGAGGAACAATCAGGAATGAAGGATAGCTCAGAGATCTTTTCCTGTAAACTTAATGTTCATGATAGGATTGAACTTATGGATAATCAACCATTAACTGGCCTCTCAAACATGAACATTTCAAGCACTAATTCCTCCTTTACACCGTCAGAGAAAAAATCGATCTACTTCCATCATGTCCATTTCCAACTATGAATGGCAGCTCTATTGACTTATCAGAGAAATCATTTCAGTTGATGACGAAGCCTGATCAGTGTTCAAGGAAGGGGGTCGTTTCAATTTTTATCCAATGGCTAAGGGATTGGAAACTGGGAACTGAAATTATCCCAGTTGGTGATTGGCATGTTGGCTGTCAATTGTTGTACAGGTTCCTTAGTGATATGTTAATTTCTCGAGGAAGGAAGAAACAAAAGAAAATGTGGAATGATGAAAATTCTGAAGCATTTAGTGAAGAAGTGTTTCAAGTGTTATCGACTTGCCTAATTCCCTTGAAGATGAAGCATTTTGAGTCATTGTCAGCGGTTGGCAAGGGAAACATGGGAACACCAACTAAGGGAAGAAGTAGTGATTTGAGGAGTAGACATTGGCAATTGTGGTAGTGAAAATAATTCTATCCTTGCCACCATTAATCAGTTTGGAAGTGATCTCGTAACCAAACTTGTATTCTTGGTGGAAAAGTTTCATTCCGATAGAATATTTGAGGATATGACCATTCACTGGGGGTCAAACTTCTATGAAAACCTTTTAACGCTCCAGAAGAAAGATTTGAGGCTAAATGGAATAAGGGATGACTCCTCAACTTATGTACTTCATTATACTGATCAAGGGATAGTTGTTATTGATGAACAACCCTTTGACATGCTTTCTAAAATAAGTGCAAGTCCCAAGAAATTTGTAGATGTTATTCTTAGTAAAAGTTTTTTAAAGAAAACATTTTTGATTTGGTGTTCAGTAACTGAAGCAAATGTGGAGCATCCAGATTCTAAGGTGATGTTTTGGTGGGATTATTCATTATTTGGAGGTATAGCTGGGAATTCAGTTGAGGCCAACTCTGTGGTCAATGGATCTCAAAATTTCATGACTGCTCAGAGTGAGATACTCCGCACCAACCTTACATGTTTTCATGCTTTACATGAACCCTTTCCAATTGCATGTTTTTTATGGTGTTTCTCAAGGCACAAAAGAAGAAGATTGAATCAATTGATTTCAGGGTTTCAAATGTGCATATTGCTTGCAGAAAGTTGACAGTGTTTGATTCAGGAGATTCAGTCCAAGACTCAGCAGTACACTTTTTTCTAAATTCAGAATATGGTAGCCATTCCTCTATTCTCTCTTTAGATTTCTACAACTCTCATTTGTTCTTGAATTCTTACTTGGAAATGGCGAATCACAAGTTCACAACAGTACCTAGCATGAAGGAGAGGGTTGAGGATACCTTTTCTGCTCACGGTAAACCGTTAGTTTCTCTCCTCTCGAGATATGTGGCACAAGGAAAGGGAATATTGCGACCTCACTGCTGGATCAATGAGTTCAACAATACTAAAACCATTATGCTGCCACTTGTTGCCAAGACAGCTCATTCAAGATCAGGTGTTTGGGCATGTATTTGTGATGATGTATATGATCCAAGTGTTGTTCAATTGATTGTTTCGGGATATTTTTCTTTTAAGAAAGAACATACGAATGGAGAAGATTATAAAGATTTTGTGCTTGAACTGGTCCAAAGCTTTACCAAAGACAAATAGCAGTAGTTTGCAGAGATGGGACATTTGCAACTTCTCTTAAAAAAAGGCCCTTGTTCTTGGAGGTGACATCGCTGTGCATTCTGCAGCAATTTAAATGGGTGGCCGCAATGTTGTTCTTGCAGGTTACATTGGTGGTCCTGAATTGGTTGTTGATGGTGGTTCTATGGTCATCCCTGAGAATTTAGAGCTACTGAGGAACAAGTTTATTCTCAATGGCAACCTATTGAGTTTTTATTGAGCGCACTTGGATTTATTCTCTGTGGCCCTACAACTCCAACCACTTCACAGAATTCCAGTGATTTAGGTCTTTCTAATGCTTGCCTATCTTGAATGGGGACAAATATGCTGCCTTCTTCAAAGACTTCTATTTGTTTACCAATAGATATTGGGGAAGTCTATCTTTATGTGGAAGGACTAGCGGGAGTAAGGGAAACTTCAGCAGTATGTTTTATTATTGACATTTTTATTACCAATAAATGTGTGGTGGCTATGCAACAAGATAAACAAGCTGAATCAGTAGGGAAAGCAAGTGAGAGTCCTGAATTATTGCTGCATCAAACCTTCTACCTATCACTCTTGAAGCTTTGTTACGTTCTTCTTGATAAAACTTTGCATCTAGTGTGGGATAAAAGAACGATTCAAAACGGTAACAAGCAGGAAGCCGCGGTGCAGTTCTTTGTTCAATCTAAACAACTACCAGAAGAGCAAGCTACTCCGGAGGGTGCTAATGCTCAAAGATTCGATTTCCAACTTTCCTTCCTTGAGGACAAGGAAGTTTTTTTAGGGGAAAGTACTGATACGATTTGAAATTTAATCAAAGTTTTGGCTGCTTGGTTAGTCCAGGATGTTACAATTAGTTGGTAACTTACAGAGCTTACAAATAGACCCCTATAGTTTTAGTACTGGTTTTGTTATTTATATATTTTCCCCAGGTGTAATTTCTTATTTTCAGTTCAGTCTTCTCCATGAGAGAGGCTATTTGTAGTCACGTTCAGCTCATTTGGAGCTTATGAATGAAATTGCCCTTATTTTCCTTAGCTTAGCTTAGCATTAGTTTTAGTTTTCTTCAATTCTTAGCTCAAATTCTAACCTGCATCACAAACTTTCCTTTTTCAGTTGGATATATTTGTTGCTGGGCTTTGTATGAACGTTTTGTGGAATAAAAATGCTTACTTGCATTTGAGAAGTTATTCACTAATTCTTTTATCTGTTTTTGCAGCTCCCATCATTTCATGGTTCACCGTTATTAAATTATCAGATGCTCCAATCCATGTATCCTCGGGCTTTCGATATGCATCCAATCCAGGAGGAGTTGAACCGTGGACCAGGCCTTTATGCTGTACCTGTTGTCCCTTCCATGGGACAATATGCAGGGTTTCCACCAAACACTCTAATCCCATTTACTTACACTGTACCTACGTAAGTGTCCCTGGGACTTCACATATAGCTTTTGATGTATAAATTGTTTTCATCATTATCATAATCATCTTGCATAGCCTCTGTAATTGGCATGGCTGGCTTCTCTTCCAGCATGAAAAAACACAGGAATTAAACTGTGTAGTCTTAGAGGACCTTTAGGTTTCCTTATTTTCCATTGTTCCATTGAATTAATGGTATCATATTCAGTTAGATAAATGTATCTGCCTACTGTAACTCAGGTTCTTGTCTCTATATTTGATGTAGCAAGAATTGTGGATTTCTGCGTAGTATTTAACAATGCTTTTATAATCAAAGCTGAAGTTCTCTATTCAGGAGTACAACATGCCAGGTTTTTACGAAATTCTCTGCTGCATCTGTAAAAGTGTGTTTGACTAATTTTGGTCCGTTTCTTGAAAAAGTTCCCAGGCCCATAGCACGGGCCGATTAACACTTCTGGCTAGAGATTGGAAGCATGGTAACTAAAGTTGCCACAGCCTAGAATACTCCCTCTCCTTAAAAACCATCTAAGAGGGGAAAATAAATGAGAATAATGACAAGAAAGGACGAGGCTTACCCATCACAGACCATTTAAGTTGAAACGAGGATGATATAGTATTTCTTGGTAAACCTATAAATGTGCTGTTAAGAGCTTTGTGTCCACACAATATACTGACTAGATTCTGCCACCTTCCAAGATTTTCTTTATGCTAGAAATGTTTGACACCCCTTTGGCTTGTGAATTTATTTCTTAGAATTAAAGACTAAATTTGCAACAAGAACTACGACGCCTCAATTCCAACCAAGTTGGGGTTGGCTATATGAATCCTCGCTGACCATATTGCTCCATTTAAGCCATCTTAGGCAGTTCTCTTAAACTCTGGAAAGTTATGTTAGATAGTTGTACACTCTTTCATAGACAAGTAACTGATCTTAGGATTCAGTTAAGTTTTTGGATCATTTGTGGCAGGGAGGGAGAAAGATTGTGAATGTGATTTATTTATTTGAATCAAAGAACTTCAGTTTTTTTTAGCAAAGTATGGAAAAAGCTTTTTATACATGATAGCAAACAGTTTCCATATTTGTTTTCTCATCCTTGAAAAGCTCCTGTGACATTTCATGTTGCCCAAGCCTCAGATTCCGGTCTGTGGCATTATATCGTCATTAAGGTTAAATTCAGAATCAATCACACATAGATAGGGAGCCTAATATGGAGTCATTCTGTGCTGGACAAGATATATGACTCGAGCACCCTTTCCTGTGCATACGTAGCACCTTTTTTGGTGCTGATTATTAATAAGACTTTTTTACTTTACCTGATCAAAAAAATAAAAAGATGTTACTCTGCTCATTTCTCTTTCTATTCGCCACTCGGTGTTCAGTTGCATTTGATAATGGTTTACATTATTACATATAATACATGAAGATATTTTGTAAAATGTTACCATTGTTATATTTATCGTCTACTTAAATGACATTAATTTAAAATACTAGGGATGAAGCCATATAAACTTCTCATGCACCTGGCAAGTAGTAGTTATATCCAATCAATTGCATGCAGTGTTATTAATATATTTCTTCCTTTAATTTGCCTCTCTAGTCTGACAATACATGAAGCCCCGCTGTTGAGTGCTTAAATGGGGAGAATTGGAAGTTGTACTTTTTAGTTTATCCTATTTGAGCAGAGCCTTATTAAACTCTCCTTTCTAATAAAAAAGGATGGCTGCTCTTCACAGTGGACCTACTACTCAAGAAAATGGAGCTGTAAGTGAGGAGCAAGGTCAGATGGGACATCAGCAGGCTCAGCAGCAACAGCAGCTTGGCGGACCCCAACGACAAATAGTTGTCAGAAGATTTCAAATTGCATTTCAGCTAGATCTCTTGCTTATTTTGAAGCTGGCTGCAGTGATTTTCTTGTTCAATCAAGATGGATCAAGACAGAGGCTTGTTCTGCTTGTGTTTTTAGCTTCACTTGTCTACCTGTAAGTATTTGTCAATTATGATCAGTTTAATTTTCTTTTCGTTTATTTATTTTATTAAAACAATTTGGTCTTAGAAAGCTGTTGGCGCCATTGAGATTTTTTTTGGATGTGTCAAGCTCTGCAAAGTAGAGATTATTGAGTAACCAATTTGGGAATAAAGTTAATACTATATAAACACTGTTAACATTACCTGTATGAATGAGAATGTGGATATCCTAAAAGATTAAAATAAAGCTCCCTTTTTCTTTAAAAAAAATAAAGCAGCCCATATATTGGTTTTCCATTTGTATTATTGTCCTAAAATAGCATTCAAATTTTCACTTGCTTTTATAGTCTTATAATATCCCCATTTCCTTATTTTCCTTTCTTGGGTATAGTTTTTTGGTGTTTTTTCTGTCCTTCCATTCTCTCTTAATTCCTTTGTGGATCGCTAAAGCGAATTGTTCATTCTCTTGAAGGTGAACCCTCTAGCTTTTCTCCTGATCATTTATGCTGGTTTAGTGGCCCCATTAGATATGTTCACGTACCACAGTAACCAACTTGAACAAGTGTCTTTAGTGCTATAATGCCTCCATATTTTGTTTCTTAGTTTTTTATATGATAAATCATATAATTTGCATTTTGGTTGAATTGCCTAAGAAAGATGGACGACCTACTGTTGTGTTCATTGAAATACATGTCCTTTTTTAGTTCATCGTTAAGTCGCGCTATATATTTCCCTTTGGTCATTGTAGATATCAAACTGGCACTCTTGCACCTTTGGTACGATGGCTTTCACAAGGAATGCAGCGGGCAGCTGCACCTCCCCAACCACCTAGGCCAGCTGTCAGAGCCGATAATGTACCAGGTGCTGCAAGGCAAGGAAATGACAATGTTGCAGCTGGAGGTACTTTCTTTCAACTTATGTCAACGAATTGATAAACACATCGTAGGTGTGCATGGGGACTGTGCCCTTGTTGTAATGCCTGCCCATTTGGTTCATTGCCGTTTACATGAATAAACTTAACTGTATCAAAAGAAAGAAAAACACATTCTCCGTACACCCCATCCTCCCAAGACCCCATCAATCATACCGGGCATGTTGTTGGTGGTGGTACCTTTATTTGTGTGTTGGTTTCAAATTTGTAGTCCCTGTTTATAAAACTAGCCGTGTCAGTTTTCTCACTTTGCGGGTGTGTTGGTATGAAGGAAGATGTTTTCAGTGAAATATTTTTCTAGAAAATGTTTTATGGAAATAAGAGGGTTTCTTACTTATTTCTAGTGTTTGGTAAGTAAGCAAAAAATGTTGTTCCTAAAGCATTTGTATAGTATAATTTAGTCAATCACTATAGAGGATGGGGGTGGGGCAGGGATGTGGGGGTGGTGGAGATGGAGGTTATGAGGGGGTGTGGGTGGGTCTGGGACGTGTAAGGGTGAGGAGACAATCAACATGGAAATGCCACCATGGAACTTGTTTTTCCTACTTCAGCTAGGGAAGTCATTTTCCTTACTTTTAAGGAACTTGCTTTCCTAGAGAGTGTTTTTCAAACATTTTGACCAACCAAACAGGAGACACTTTGAAAACATTTTCCTCCATACCAAACACACCCTAACTGAATGTTGCTTTGGATTGTCCACTAGGAAACGTGTGGATTCATGGATTCTTTCTAAATGTAAGAGTTAATGTGGGATATTGGAACTTCTCTCAACTCTTGTTTGTCATATTATTGTGGCAGAGGGACAACCTGGAGGTGAGAATGAGAATCAACAAGGTAACGACGTAAATAGGGTAGGCGATAATGAAAATGCAGTGGAACCCGGAGCTGCTGATGGAGGCAATCGCTGGTGGGGTATTGCAAAGGAGATCCAAATGATTGTCTTTGGCTTCATAACTTCCCTTCTTCCAGGTTTTCACAACATAGATTAGACTGTACAGATCAACTAGCAGATAGCAAAGAGGGATAAAGAGAACTTTCCTTGTTACCAGAATTTACAGTGGCCAATACTCTGTTACTACCATGTGTTTTGAGAGGACATCAAATGTATTACTAATAGATTGTTTTCTCTTCTTTTTGTTCATAGATCTAAATGTTCATGTTCTTGTTCTTGATTTGGTTGGCAAGGCTGAGTTTAGTCAATGGAAATGGTTGCTTAATACTCTATGTATGTTTGTAACCGCGAAATAGGTTGAAAAGAGATGAATCTTATTGTGGTGATTAGAAACATGCCAAAATTTGTTCTGGAGGCATAACTTTTTATCATATCTAAAAAACATTGAACTAGAAATCACGATTTATAGTTCTCCGCTAGGGGAACGTCAGGAGGGGGACATAGAGTCATCCCAGTCGGAGACCCCATTATGGTATGCGAGGCTACTAAAAAGTTGCCTAAGAAGATCATGGACGAGACTCTGGAAGAGTGGATTACTGCCGTGGTTGCTTCTGGCGGACGTGTGAAGAATTTGGTAAAACCCCCTAACGAAAATCCAATCACACTTCTCTCTCTCTAAGACCGGTATGTAGAATCGATAGAGAGAGCAGAGCAGCGGAGCAAAGTGGGTTGTTTGCACAGGGTCTTGAGTGTCCGTCTAACAAAAAAGTCTTTATTTTTTTTCAAATGTTTATTTTAGAAAGTTGAGTTGTATAGCCAAACTTTAAGAAAAAAAAGTGTTTTTGAGTAGTAGTAGAAGCTTTATTAGCTTTTCCCTTAAGCACTTTTGGAACTTTAACCAAGCATAATGTATTGTTTTAATATTGGCAACAATGTTCTAACACAAATTACTACTTTCCAAAAGTAGTTTTTCCAAAAAGCACTTATGATAAAATGCATTTTTTAAGATAAAGTAGATTTTGGAAGTTTGGCAAAACAAGTGATAAATCGGCTTTCTCGTTCTTAAGGGCTTTTTGTCCAGTAGGCTTTATAGCTTTACCTGAATAGATAGTTCAACAACAATTATTGACTCGTTAAGTGAAAAGATCCCCAAATATCTATTTGAGAAAATATATGAATAGATAGGTCGAAGCCAGCTGAAGGAAGGCCGCTAACTATTCATAAAAAAGCCGCATGAAGCCCCACTAGTCTTTTCTATATAGTCACGTAATCAGAACATAATTTCTTTAATGTCACTTTTATTATTGTTTAATAAATATCCCTTTCCAAACATATTTTCTCATCAGTAATGCGACGTTCGGAATGAAGCCAACTAGAAAATCTAAATACTCGGGCTACAAACTTGTCCATGCATTTCACGGTCACGTGTAGGACTTTGTTGTGCATTACCCTTTCCTTTGGCTTCGCGAGATATTATCAGATCCTAACGGATAAAGAGGATGTCGAGAAAACAACTTTCATCATACCTTGGGGAGTCTACCCGATCGAGAAAGCTGATCTACATTCCATCTTAAAGCATTGAAAGAAAGGCAGATAACTTTGTTGAGTTTCAGACATGAGGGAAGTCAAAATAAGAGTTCAACCGATCCCTAAATATGGAGTCAATGACTTTGAAGGGCCATTATTGAGTCAAGCAATTGAAATCAAGCAAAGAAGTCATATCTGAGCTAAATATAACTGACTCATCCGTACATGTATCAGTTCGTGGAAGAGTGGAAGGATCACCAATATTGAGGATCCCCCTAATCTTAAATAGGTTGTCTGAGGGTTCACCGCGGTTCAGGGTTCCCTACCGATGAGTCTGGCTAAACTATTTGGCACCTTTGATCGAGGCTTTCTCAGGCCTATCCAGCAATTTGAAGTTTGACTCCAACCCCATACATGAATTTTGATTACATGAATAGGGCAAGCATCCTAATTCTTGGGATTTTAGTTATATGATAAATTATTAACATAAACTTAAGTAATATTTTAGTGATTCTTTCGATTTTCAACAAGTGATATGGTTGAGAATAATAAAATTGGTGCAAAAGATGGTGAAAGGTCTAAAAAACATGAAGAGAAAACGTGTTTCCTACTCGGCAATTGTTGACACTGAATTAGTCTTCCAAAATACCAAGTACTGGATGTTATTAATGAAACTTTAATACTAAAAATTTCATCAAGGCACTGTCCAATTATCAATCTAAGTATATTTTTTTTTTGTAGAAATATTTCTACTTCCTAATCTAACTTCAGAAAACATTTTGTAAATACAGACAATCTTAAATTTACTCATCAAGAAGTTCATATTCCAAAGGAAACTCAGCTTTTCTTACTTTCCCTGGTGAGCCACAATGTAAAACCTGTTGTCTCCTCACATTAGATGCATATTTATTATTATTATTATTATTATTATGTACAAGAGTTATCATTGTAAATTGATGATTTCTGGGGAACTGCTAGGATATTTCTTATGTCTTGGGTAGGGTTAGTCCACTATAACATGTAATCCTCAAAGTCTGTTTACAAAGCATATTATTATTGTTTTTATGAGGTCAACTCCTTTGATTTGTGAATTGATTTCTGATAAATGACATATTGTGTTTTGATGATTTGCTACACTTTTCAAGAAACCAGATAGAGACCTGGTCTGCCATCTGTTCTCTCAGTTGATCTACGATCAACGATTACAACCGTAAAGGCATTACATTCCTTTCTTTGCGGTGTGGTGGTGGTCAAACAATGTGATGAGCAGTCCCTATCTTACCCCACATTCTCCCCAATATATATTCAACATGTTACAAGGTTTTTGATTATCACTTGAAAACCTAAAAATTACCTGTGCAAGTCAGCCGCCATAAGATTCTCCAAGTGCTTCAAGACCAAAGCTGCTGACAAACTGAAGGACCAGATCCCGACAACTGAAGATGTCTATGTCCTTTAGTTTGTTTTAAGTCTTTGTCATTTTGCTCTTTATTGTAATCCTACACTACTTTTAAGAAGTGTCACTGAATGACATATTTCAACCTTGTTGTTTTTGTGTTCTTGGCTAGAGTTAGTCAAGGTTTGTAGCTTTGCAATATAGTTATTGTAAAGGGCTTACAATATAGGTATTGTAAGGGGTGAGGGATTAATAGTTTAATTCCTAGGTTGCAATAGGTTGTAATCTGAAGTTGGTCAGTTAGTGAAGTTAGAAATCCTACTTGGTAGGTCGTGATTTTTAATCCATTGAGCAAGGATTTTTCCACATAAATATCATGTGTTATTTGCTTTATGCTTTGCTTGAGGGAACATATACAAAACCTGGTTCTTTATATTGTTTGGTAGACCTTAGTCTTTATCAATTGGTATCAGAGCAGATGTTTTCTAAAAGGTTAACACCTAGAAAAAATCTCTCTCATGACTGCTCCACCAAACTTAGAGGTAGGACAATCTACCACAAGACCACCAAGGTTCAACAAAAAATACTATGGGTGGTGGAAGACAAGGATGCGTGATAATATTATGACTGAAGATTCTGAGTTGTGGGACACCATCTGTGATGGTCCCTATGTTCCCATGAACACAGACACAATTGGTCTTACAACTACCCTAAAGGCAAGGAAGGAGTACAATGATGTAGACAGGAAGGTTGTGGAGAAAAACTACAAGGCCAAGAAGATCCTTGTTTGTGGTATTAGACCGGATGAGTACAATCGCGTCTCATCCTGTGAAACTGCTAAGCAATTATGGGAAGCTCTTCAAACAGCTCATGATGGAACCATTCAAGTTAAGGATTCCAAGATTGACATAATTACCATAGAGTATGAGTTGTTTAAGATGAGAGAGGATGATTCTATTCAAGATATGCATCCGAGGTTCACCTCTATAATCAATGAGCTTCACTCTCTGGGAGAAGTCATCTCAACCACCAAACTAGTTAGAAAATTACTTGGTGTCTTGTCAGACTCTTGGGATAGCAAGGTGAATGCCATATATGAAGCCAAGAATCTGAAGACATTAACCATGGATGAGTTGATTGAAAATCTCAAGACTTATGAGATGATGATAGCCAGGAAGAAACTAGAAAAGAGTGAGACAAATAAAGAGAAGAACCTAGTTCTCAAGGCTACCGAAAGTGATTTAAGCAGTGATTGATATGGCATACCTCACTCGCAGGTTTCAAAAGATGGTTAAAAAATAGTGGGGTCCCAAGAGTTGGAAGCTCCAGCAGGAACTTCAGAGGAAATGAAAATTGTTGCCACAAGTGTGGGAAACCTAGTCACTTCATCAAAGAGTGTCCTCTTCACAAGCAGGGAAAATCATAAAGATAGGACTGCAAAGCGGAACCATGTCCCTGATAAGAAGTTCAGAAAGAGAGATGCAACTGATGACCTGATAAAGCAAGCTCTTGCTTCTTGGGGAGACTCCTCAAGTGAATCAGAAGATGATGATGACCAGGGTAACATATCAGTAATGTCGATTGTTAATGAACTCTCAAAATATGAGTCAATATTTGCACTCATGGCCAAATCAGATGCCGATGATGATGATGAGCATGAAGAGGTAAATTTTATCTATGTTCAGAAAAATTTGAAAATTTATTCTCAAAAGAAACTCATATCATTGGCGAATGTATTAATCGATGCCTATCATGCTCTTGTTAATGAAAAAAATGCTCTAAATGAAGAAATATGTGATTTAGAACAAAAGTGGGATGATATGGTAGTTTCCATTATAGATTTAAAGGAACAGGTTGATGGAGTAACATAAGAAAACACCCCGTTAGAAAATCAACTAAAAAACTGTATGGATACTCTAAGGGAAAATATGTAGCTAGTGAGACAGAACTTGAGCTTGAAAATGAGCTTAAACAAATGAAACCGAGTCTTACTGAGGAGGTATAAAAGAACAGACAGCTACACGAAGATCTAAAAAGGGTAAAAGTTGATCTTGATAAGGCACTTAATTGGACCTGGTCCTCAAATGTAATCACCTTTATGTACAAGAGTAAATGTGGGGGTAGGAAAAGTCTTGGTTTTGAAAATGGAAAAACCCTTTATAATCCCCATAACAAATATGTCACTACAACTGAAACTGACTATGCACTCATTGCGGTCAAACTGGTTTGTACAAATATGTATGCAAAGCTAGAATTCAGTCACTTTAGAAAAATAAAATTTTTATAGAGAAGGAATTCAAAGATGAATGACCTGGTCATTGAAAGAGAAAACATGTCCTGCCTTCTTGGACTAGAAGAAGTCTAATTCACCCATTTTACAATTATAAGGGACCCAAACTGGTTTGAGTTCCCAAATCTAATCAGAGATTTTATTTGCAGGCTGGAGTGAGAGGAGTCAGTCAAAAGTGGCTGCTCAAAGCATATGACTGGTCGAATGGATGATTTTTTGTCACTCAAGGCCTTTCAGAGTGGGAGTGTGTCCTTTGGTAATGGTAAGAATGGGTACATTCTTGGTGTTGACAAGGTTGGGAAGACACTCTCTCACGCAATTGAGAATATGTACTATGTAAATGGATTAAAATACAACATGTTAAGTGTGTCTCGAATCTGTGATAAGGGAAATGAAGTGAAGTTCTTGTCCTGATCTTGCACAGTCACCAATCTCAAAACTGGTGAAGTGGTGCTAATAGCAAAAATGTTCAATAATATATATGTTGCAGATTTTGAATATTTGAATGGTGGTGACTTGACATGCCTAAGTGCCATGGATGATGATGTTGAGCTCTAGCACAGACAACTGGGACATGCAAGCTTTTCATTACTGAACAAACTTGCAGCGAAGGAATTACCAAAGGCCAAGTTCAAAGAGCACAAGGCATGTGATGCTTGCATTAAAGGGAAGCAGGTCGGATCCTCCTTCAAGCCAAAGAAAGAAGTGAGTACTTCAAGGCCACTTGATCTTCTTCATATGAATCTCTATGGACAAATGATGATCCCAAGTAGAAGAGGAAAGAAGTATATTTTTGTGATTGTTGATGACTACTCTAGATTCACATGGACTATATTTCTGAGAAGCAAGGATGAAACATTTCCGATTTTCTATGCCTTTGTGAAATAGATTCAGGTGAAACTAGGAAATAACATTTTGACTATTAGATCTAATCCTGGTATTGAGTTTGAAAATGTCAAGTTTGAAGAATTTTATGCTGAAAATGGTATAAGTCATAAATTTTCTGCTCCCAGAACACCTCAACAAAATGGTGTTGTGGAGAGGAAAAATAAAACTCTTGAAGATATGGCTCGAACAATGTTGATAGCAGTAGTGTGTCCAAAAGATTCTTGTCATGTGATAAACAGATGTATGATCAGGTCTCTTCTTGAGAAGACCCCTTATGAATTGCTAAATGAGAGAAAGCCTAAGCTGACTTATGTAAGAGCATTTGGCTGGAAATGCTTTGTTCTCAACAATGGTAAGGAAGCTTTGGAAAAATTTGATGCTAAAAGTGATGAATGAATCTTCATTGGTTACTCATCTCATAGAAAAGTATACAAGGTCTACAACAAAAGAACTCAGTGTGTGGAGGAAAGTGTGCATGTGATATTTGATTAATCCAATACACTGAGTAATAAGGAGTCACAAGTTGATGAAGCTGATGATGGATCTTTTCAAAAGTTCATGATGAAGCTATTAAAATCTCAAATGGGAGGACTGAGTTGGTGAGCCAAATCAAGCAGAGCAATCAAAAAGATGCAGTGGAGTCTTCAGAGGGTACAGGGAAACATGGTTCTGCTATTACTCCACTAGAAGCTGAACATAGAGTAGCAGATGCTGTATCAGGCACCCCTGAAGCTGGTCAATAAAGTGGAAGTCATGCTTCCGTTGATGTCAATAATGGATCCAACATAGAAGAACCTGGTCCTTCTGTTCCTGCAATTAAAGTATCCAACTGGAAGCACAAGGGATCTCATACACTTCAAAATGTGATCACCCCATTAGACTCTGGTATTCAAACTAGATCTAAGGCAAGAAACATGTTTACCTACTCAGCCTTTCTATCTCAGATTGAACCCAAGAATATTAAGGAAGCATTGAAAGATGTTGACTGGATAGCTACTATGCAAGAAGAACTTTATCAATTTGAAAGAAACAACGTGTAACACCTTGTCCCTAGGCCCTCAGACAGAATAGTAATTGAGACTAGGTGGGTATTTCGCAACAAGCTCGATGAATTCGAAAACACTACCAGGAACAAGGCAAGACTGGTGGTTCAAGGTTACAATCAAGAACAATGGATAGACTATGATGAGATTTTTGCTTCTATTGCTAGAATAGGAGATATCAGGATTCTTATTGACTTTGCATCCCAGATGGAATTCAAATTGTTCCAAATGGATGTCAAGAGTGCATTTCTGAATGAATATATAAATAAGAAAGTCTTTGTCAAGCAACCCCCTGGTTTTGAAAGTCATGAACACCCTGAACATGTGTTCAAGCTTGACAAGGCCTTATATGGTTTGAAGAAAACTCCGCGGACATGGTATGAAAGATTGTCAAAGTTTCTCATTGAAAATGACTTTACAAGAGGAAAAATTGACAACACTTTGATTCTGAAAAAGAGAGGGAGAAATTTGTTGATTGTGCAAGTCTATGTTGATGATATCATTTTTGGTGCTACTAATGATTCCCTTTGTGAAGAGTTTTCTAAGCTAACGGGAAATGAATTTGAGATGAGCATGATGGGTGAGCTAAACTTTTTTCTTGGGCTGCAAGTAAGGCAAACCCCAAAAGGCACAATGATCAGTCAACAAGTATATCAATGAGCTTCTTAAGAGATTCGAGATGGAGAATGCTAAGCCTATTGATACACATATAGCCACTGCAACACGCTTGGACATGGACAAATATGGTTCTCATGTCAATAAAACCATATATAGAGGTATCATTGGGTCTCTTCTGTACTTAACTGCGAGCAGACCTGACATTGTCTTCAGTGTTGGGTTGTGTGAAAGGTTCCAATCAAGTCCCAATGAATCTCATCTGAAGGTTGCAAAGAGAATTATGAGGTATCTCAAGGGAATTCCGGCCTTGGTCATCTCTATCCTTCAGGAGATAATTTTGACTTAGTTGGATATGCAGATGCCGATTATGCTGGGTATTTGGTAGATAGGAAGAGCACTTATGGAATAGCACATTTTCTGGGATCATGCTTGATCTCTTGGGGTACTAAGAAACAAAACTTCGTGGCCTTTTCTACTGGTGAAATTGAATTTGTGGTTGTTGCTTCCTGCTGTGCTCAACTGTCATGGATCAAAAATAACTTGAGGATTTTGGTGTGTTTACTAACTGTGTGCCCTTGTTTTGTGATAATACAAGTGCACTTAACATGGCAAAGAATCCAGTGTAACATAAAAGGACCAAGCACATTTATGTCAGCCATCATTTCCTAAGGGATAATGTTGAAAAGGGTTTGATTTGTATGAAGTTCTGCAAGACAGAGGACCAGGTTGTTGATATTTCACCAAGGCACTGAGCAGGGAGCACTTTGAGAAGAATCGCTTGGAGTTGGGCTTGATCAAGCTCAACTAGTCATTTCCTCAATGATTCGCTATGTTAAGACGAAAGGTACATTGTTAAAAAGTGTTTTTTTGTGGCATCTAACTCACCCTTATACTGTTACAGGTATACACACATGGCAGTCTCAGGACAACATAGGCTTAAGTGACATTGCATCATTTAGAGTTTCTACCTGAAGTTTTCAAAAATGTCAAGGGACATGGTCTTTGTGACTTAGGTTAGTATTCTCTTCAGTACTTATATAAACTTGAAATTGTTAAGATGCCAAGTCATTAAAATTGTTCCCTCCTAAAATTTGAAATATCTTTTCTAAACAATACACCTTCTCTGAACCGACCTAACCGTTTGATCAACAACCCGATCCAACCGTTACAATTATCTCTTAATTATTATTTCCCTCATTTCTCTCCTCACTTAAATAAAAAATTCTAACTTTACTCTCTATCTTTTTTCTCACTCACAAACCCGTTTTCTCAACCTTTTACGCTTCATTTCCAAATCAAAAATTCGCCATGTCTAACCAAGAATCAACCTCTCCTAACTTGGCTGAACCAAATCACATTCCATCATCCTCTGATTCTCCAACACCATATGAACTTACTCTTCCGTCTTCACCCTCAAAACTTCCAATCTCCACCAATCAGAACCCTATAATCACTTTCCCAAAACCCCCCATTATTGGACCTTCAAAAACTTATAAAAGCCAAACCCCAAGAAAATTCATCTCTTTATCCTCGATTTCCAACCCGATTGAAAAACAAGACTCTATTGGTAGTGGGAAAACCACGTCTGTATCGAAGTTCTTTCAGAATACTGAGGAATTAGAGGAAAAAGATGAGGACACAGAGGTCACTAGTCAACTGCTGAAGAAGAAGGGGTACAAGATCAAAGAACTGAAAACCTGGTCTCTGATAATTTGCATGGGAATAAGGAGAAGTTGCTGCAAAGAAACATGATGACAGTGTCAACAAGGACAGTGTAGAAGACACCTCAGCACAAAAAGGTAATTCTCTTCCATCTGATAGTGGTAAAGAAGTAGATGAATCATATATGGAGTTGGATGGGACTATATCTAAAGCGGGTAAGGGTATGTCAAACATTTTAGACAGTGAGGCTAAAATTCTGGCTGATTTTGTTGATTCCTTGAGAACCTTGAAAAATAGTGAGGAAATTATTGGTGAGTTCGGGTCTGGGATTGTGAAGTCAGTAGGGGAAATGAAAGAGGGACCTGGTCATCAACACTCAAGACAACTCCTATCTGGGTTAATACACCAAGTTCAACTAGGGTCAATTTGGTTCTAGCTGTTAATCCTGAACCAGTGTTTACTATTTGCTGTACCATTGGGTGTGTTGTTACCTGAGGAAGAACCTGGTCATTCTGGCCATGCTGCTGAGTCTAATAAGGATGAACAACCCCTGTGTTTTAGACGTCGAAGGGCTACTGCTGTTGACAAGCCAAAGGAAAAGGTTGTGCCCACTGTTAAAAGAAGCATTCCCCAAACTGCCCTAGAACCAGACAGGGTAAAAGGGTTACAAATATTGCTTTGGACTCTGCCTTGAAGGCTAGTAAAGCCAAGGGTACTAAGAGAACTAGAAGTCAATCAGGGACAACTATGTTGATTGATGAGGATGTCTTGGTTGATTCAGATGTTGGGATAAATAATGATGATGATGTTGTGGTAAAGGAAGTGGATCACTCACTTGAAAAGGAAAATTTAAATATGAAGAGGGAGGAGAAAAAAAAGAGTATGGAACAGGTTGTCACTAATAATGAGAGTGACAAGTCTGCCAAAGAGAAGCGTGCAACTAGACCATGTCCTTCAAAGAAAAGGAAAACTAGCACCAGTGAGGAACCTGGTTCCTCCAAGAAACAAAGAGTTGGGAAAAGTGCTGCTCAGAATAAGAAGGAAAGAAAGGAGATGTTAAGGAGTCAAAAGGTATTTCTAAGGAGGGTGTTTGACCCTGAAATTGCTGAGAGGTTTGGGATGAAAGATTTGATTGAAATCGTTGAATTCCAAAAGTGGGGCCGTTTGTTTATCCCACCGGAACCAAGTGTTAAAGAAGAATAAGTATCAGAGTTTTTTGCAAGCCTCTGCTACACAGATGATTACACTCTTGTGGTGTTAGTAAATGGGACAGATTTTGAGTTAGATGAGAAAAAGTTTGGAGAAATTTTGGAGGCCCCAACTGATGGGATTAAAACCGTGGCTAGGGAGGCATCTGAAGAATTCAAATGTGTGATTGCTAAAAGGCAGGAGTCTTCCACTAGAGCCGACGCTTCAAGAAAGAGCTCAAGATAGAGTAGCAGCTTGTATTTGCCCTTGTTAATAAGGTACTGCTGCCACGGGCTGAAGTTCACTCTATTGCCTCTATGGAAGGCCTGGTCCTCATGGAGGCTCTGTCCACCTTCAAACCCATCAAATTTACTAGCCATCATAATTTAGCACATCATTAAAGTAGTGAATGCAAGGGAAGGCAAACATGGGCTTCCATATAGGTTCCTCCTGACCAGGGCACTTGAGCACTTCAAAGTCTAAACTGGAATGACTACTATGGGCTTCAAGAAACACATGTTCACCATGACGACTTTGGAGAAATGTGAGTGCGTACCCAAGAAAGGTGGGGTCGCAAACAATTCTAACATTTCTACTCTAATTGAGTCTTAGGAGGTCGCAACTGCTGATATTCAAAGGCTTAAAGCTGAGAATGCTCTCTTCCGAGTTCGATTGTCTGAGCAGACACATGAACTTGGTTTGCATGGTGATTTGGAGGCGGCAAATACTGAAATTGAGAAGCTGTGAGCTAAAAATGACAAGTTGTGCTTGAAGGTGGATAAGCTGAGAGATCAGATGCTCCAAGACCGCACACTAACAATGAGAGAGTGGATAGACCTCTCAAAGCACTGTCCCCTAGTCCCTCATCCGTCTTAAGCCCTGTTCTTGTGATCCTTGTTTTGTCTCCTAATGATCTTGGCACTAATGACAACTTTACTTATCATGCTTGTTTTGTTGTGACTGCTATAATTTTTTTAAATGCTAATCCTTTTGGGAAATTACTCTGTCTTATGCTTTGTTACTGGATTGTTTGTTCATGTTTCTGCTCGTGTTGTGTTGCCCCAGTGGCTCCGAGTTAATTTTATTGAACTTCTTTTTTCTTGTGCTGCTCTAATTGCTCTTTTCAATGATGCCAAAAGGGGGAAAGGGAATTTGGATATGATATGTGTAACATCCCGTACTTTTGGGTCACAGTTTAAATCGCTAAGCGTATGTAAAATCGCTAGGCGTGTGTAAATAGACTCTAGCGTTGGGAAAATTTATGTTATATTTACGTATGCTAATAAAGAGATTAGTATATAAAAGAGATTAGACCCCGAAATAATTTTGGACGTAACAAGTATGACGACGGGGATCGAAAATAAATTTGGTGTGTGCATGAAGGGGTTATGGACTAGTGTCATATCACGAAATTATGACATTGAGGATATGAAGGTTTTATAATTCATCAAGATTTAATTGAATTGAGATCAAGAAATTAATTGTGTGTATAATTGATTAATTATGAAATTAATTAATTATGTGGAGGGGAGACACGTTTAGTGGAGGTGTCACATGTTAACAACCTAAAGTGACTAGTTAATAGGTTAATTAGGTGTCATTGGGTGGCATTAAATAAGTTTGAAGAGGACATGTGTTAGGGGGAATATTATCTTGTCTCCTAACATAAATTGGGATGAAGGAATTTGCTGGCAAACAAACCCCTTTTCACTAAAGCAAATCGTTGTTCACTATTTCTTTGTACGAAAATGAGACCCAACATGTCACTTTCAACTTTGCTTTGATTTTGGAAATGAGAGATTACGAAAAGCAGTAGTTAAACATTCCCCATTTCATTTCACTTTGAAAGACAACTTTGCTCCTTTTCCTTTATGTGGTTCCGTGATTATTCGGCCAAAATTTTCTATTTTGGGTTAAGGTTTTCTCCACTTATTAAGGTATGTTAAGGCAAATTATTTCTTTCTTTTGACATGTTCCATGCAACGAAATATAACCGTGATATTGCTCCATAATTTATTCTACTCTTAGAAGTTAGGAATATTCATATTATTGATTCCTATGTTAAAAGCATGTCTAAATATGTTCCTAAGTCCTTATTAAGGCATACATAAAAGATGTTAATATTTACGGTGTTAACCGAAGTTACAAGGAAATTATGTCATTCAGGAAATTTTATTGTGATTCATGCATTTTCATTTGCATTGCATTCATGTTTTACCCAAGACCGTATATTGGGGATGGGAAATGCAGACCACCTGATCAGCTGAGATATGATAATAATAAAGCCTGTGTGGTTTAATGAAGGAAGATACACGATTAAGGCAATAATATATATATATATATATATATATATATATATATATATATATATATATATATATATATATATATATATATATATGATGTGGGGAGAAAGATGCCCTTATGTGGCCAGTATATATGTATTTATCGCATTATGCATGACATTTAGACATATTATGCCCACAGAGGCCGACATGAAATGATGCCCACAGAGGTTGTTATGGTAAGGAAGATGCCCAATGAGGCCGATGTATATGTATACCGCATTGTGCATGACATTTAGGCATATGTATTTGGACCCTCAAAGATATGTACTATTGGTCAGTTGTTTCTGTTTCAGTTATTGTTATACCCCTGTTATACTATTGTTCATGCCTAACATACTCAGTACATCAGTCGTACTGACGTCCCTTTTGTCGGGGAACGCTGCGTTTCATGCCCGCAGGTTCAGTTAAAGAAGGTGACGGTTCACGCTAGTAGGTTGTTGGTTCAGCTGATGTTGGAGCACTCTATTTGTTTCAAAGTTGCAGTTGGTCGTGGTATATTATTTTTTGCATCTGCATATGAGTATGGCGGGGTCATGTCCCGTCCGTGTGATGTCATGTATTCTTTAGAGGCTTGTAGACAGGTGTCCTGTGGTTAGTTGTCATGTGTGGCGTTGTCGGCCTAGGTATGGGTATGTATGTATGAAAATTGGATTTCTGGATAAGATTTTCTATAATGTTTTTCGGTTTAGTCCGTATTTAATTATGATTAGGTGTTAGTTGTACGATTAGCGGTACCCGGTGGGTGGGGTCCGGGTGCCCGTCGCGGCCCTCCGGTTTGGGTCGTGACAATATATTTGTTGTGACTGAGGGGAAGGTTAAGGGATAAAATTAGGTTGCCTTGATTAACATGTTGTTATCCTTGAATGATAGGTCTGATTGGTAGGGGAAACAGGTGTGTAACCTAGTTCTCATGAGGAATATAAATTTTGTGTTTGTCATCATCAAAAAGGGGAAATTTATAAGTATGCCATCTTATGTTTTGATGATTTGGCAAACTTTTCAAGGAACCAGATAGGGACCTGGTCTGCCATCAGTTCTCTCAGTTGATCGTACAGTCAACAGTTACAGCTCTAAAGCTGTATTGTTCACTGCAGAATTACAACAACACTGCTGTAGCGTGCTGGTGGTCAAACAATGTGATGAGAAGTCCCTATCTCACCCCACATGATCCCCAATATATATTCAACATGTTACAATGTTTTTAGTTATCACTTGAAAACCTAAAATTCACCTGTGCAAGTCAGTACGCCACAAAATTCTCCAAGTGCTTCAAGAACAAAGTTGTTAATAAACTGAAGGACCGATCCCGACAACTGAGGATGTCTATGTCCTTTAGTTTGTTTTAAGTCTTTGTCATTTTGCTCTTTATTGTAATTCTACACTACTTTAAGAAGTGTCACTGTAGGACATATTTCAACCTTGTTGTTTTTATGTTCTTGGCTAGAGTTAGTGAAGGTTTGTAGCTTTGCAATAGAGTTATTGTAAAGGTATTACAATATAGGTATTGTAAGGGGTGAGGGATTAATAGTTTAATTCCTAGGTTGCAATAGGTTGTAATCTGAAGTTGTTCAGTTAGTGAAGCTGGAAATCCTACTTGGTAGGTTGTTATTTTTAATCACTTGAGCAAGGAGTTTTTCATGTAAATATCGTGTGTTACTTTCTGCTTTGCCTGAGGGAACAGATTGAGAACTGTTTGGTGGACCCTTAGTCTCTATCAGTTTCTCATACTTCTTTCCTGTGAATGGTCTGTTTTCTTGGTATGTAACCACAGATTTAGGAAAGAATAAGTGTTTATATCTAAATGTAAAGGAGGACTTGATTGGTTTTTTGATTGGAAAACTATGGGATCCAGTCATGGAAAATTTTCAACCTTGATCAGATTTGATTCAGTTGAATCAGAAGAGGAGGAAGAAATCCTTAGCACCAGGAGACAGCTGAAACTGAATCCAAGACTCAGCAGAGGAGTACCAAAAGGGAATGAAGGTAAAATAGTTGCTGCTGGGTGGCCTAATTGGCTTGTTTCAGTAGCTGGTGAAGCTATAAATGGATGGCTTCCAAGAAGAGTTGATACTTTTGAGTGTGTAGATATGACTGGCCAAGGAACTTATAGAAATGTCTACAAGGCTCGCGACGTTTTGCTAAATAAGGTTGTTGCTATGAAGAAGGTTCGTTTTGACAATCTTAATCCTGAGTGTCAAGTTTATGGCTAGAGAGATCATCATATTGAGAAGGCTTGGCGATCACCCTAACATTATTAAGTTGGAAGCTTTAGTCGCGTCAAAAAAGTCCAGCAGTTTGTACCTTGTTTTTTATTGCATGGAATATGATCTCAAGGGAATTCAAGAACAAAAAGGTGTCAAGTTTTCTGAACCTGAGATCAAATGTTACATGCACCAGCTGCTTAAAGGGCTTGATCACTGCCATCGCCGTGATATTTTGCATGGAGACATAACAACTTCTAACCTGTTAGTTAACAAAGAAGGTATATTGAAGATTGCAGATTTTGGGCTGTATACCACATTGTTTGGTCCAGAACTAGGCATTCCCTTAACTAGAAAAATTGTGACTCTCTGGTATCCGCCACCAGAACTTTTGCTTAAATCATATTATTATGTATTTGGAGTTGAGTTATGGGGTGTTGGTTGTGTACTTGGTGAACTATTTACTGGCAAGCCTATTATGCCTGGTATAAATGAAATTGAGCAATTATTTAAAATCTTCAAGCTCTGTGGTTCTCCATCTGATGATTATTGGAAAAATTGCAAATCGCCTAAAGCATCGATATTTAAGCCACGGATGCCTTATAAACGACAAATTCAAGAAACCTTTCATGATCTTCCTGCTGCTGCTGTAGGACTTTTGGACACTTTACTTTCCATAGAACCTGAATATAGGGACTGCAGGTCTTGCTCTTCAGGGTGAGTTTTTCACAACACCACCATATGCTTGTGATCCCTCAAGTTTGCAACAATGCCACCCCAGCAAAGAGACCGATGCAACATTTCAAGATGCAAAAAAGACAAAAATCAAAGGGGAGTAGGGACCGGAAGTATGCACGTGATATAAGTGTAAGGGCAATTCCATCACCTGAAGCTAATGCAAAATTACAGAGTAACATAGACAGAAGACGACTCCTTATCCATTCAAAAGCCCGGAACAGGCTTAAAGAAACAAATGAATATATATCAGGAGGCGTTCTTAACGAAGGAACAAACTCTGCTTCATCTTTTCACGAGTCCAGCAGAAAAGAGGGCTCGGAGAATTATACTCAGAGTTCTGCTACTCCTCATCAAATGGATGATCAGAGAGCCATGTGGAAAAAACCAGTTAGCTACTTGGACATTCACTCTTTATACACAAAAAAAGTCTATACCGACCTGGATCAGTATATTTCCGGAATGGGAAGGTGAACTAGTTACCCGCTTACCATACTTTAACAAGTACTCTGACTTTCCAAAAGTTGACAATCAGAGACATGTGACCTCCTGTGCCACAGATTGTATCTAGATGCAATGATACACAAATAATAAAGCAAATGTGTAAGTGTATTTTTACTGGTATAGGAATAATAAATCTTTATCTCAAATCTTTATCAGTGTGAAGATTGTTTTTGGGTTTTTACTTTGAAGTAGATGTTTTAGAAGAAATACTAACATATTAAGCTAAAGTGACCTTGTTATAGTGTTAGTGTTGTCCCTCACTTGGACAATCGTGTTCCCTCATTAGATTATTTGACTATTGATGTTACTCATTCCAATTCTGTTTGAGATGGTTGATGTTCCAATAAGGAAACAAAGTCTGTTGAAATGACAGATTATTAATAGTGTTGTCCACCAAAAAGAATAAAAAGAACCACAAAGAAAGTAAATAATCCAACTTTTGATGTGATAAGTTTGTTCATAAGTGCTTTTGTTTAACCATCCATTGTCTGAAACTCACTTGTCTGATTAAGCCCACTTCTTCCTGTTACTCTTTTCACAGAAAATAGTCATTTTCAGACTTGGATCAACGTATAATCTATTTGAAAAAAAAAAGGAACAAGAGGGGGGAGGGGGTGAATTAGTCGACTTAAACTCAGGTTCCTTGGACTGCAGAAGATAATTGTCAGATTCTTAATAAAAGTAAGCAAGAAAGTAAATGTGCAGAAAAGTAAAGAGTCTACGAGCCTTTATGCTTGTTTGGAAAGCCTACATTCCGGTCCCCCTGAGTTACAAGGAAGTTAATATTGAGCACTTCTTTTGATTTTGGGTACATTTTTTTTGTGGTTTTCTCGTTCACCACAAACGTTACTTGGTTGGTTTTTACTCGATCACCAACAGCGAACAGCTTTCTTTGGTTTTATAACTCGATCGCCAAAGTCGATGATCAACCTTCTATCACCAAAGAAACAAAACCACAAACCTCTCTTTCTTTTTTCTCATGTTTTTTTAAATCACAATGATCAGAAATACAGGAGAGAAATTTCTAGAGTGCGATGTGTATTTATCTTGATTTCCAGCTGCTACTTATAATCTTCAGTTGGTTGGCTTTTCATTCAAAATATTTCTGACCTTTTCCTTCTTCTGAACCAGAATCCTCAACCTTCAGTCATGCCTAACCATTTGCCCGGACTGTAGAGTGAAAGAACTTGGTCCGGAAATCCTTCTTGATTCAAACTTTGTATATGAAATTTGTAATCTCAACAAGCTTTCTTTAAGTGCTCAATAACTAAGTGCCAAAGTACGGGCTTTTGAGTAGTATTTGACGTGACACGTTGGAGGATTTCAGAGGTAAGGTTTCAATGAAGGAGACACCATAAGAGCCATAGGGGAAAAGCTGATGTTGATCTGATGAGTACTGTTGATGGTGTGCACATCCCTTGGCCGCTCAGAGAAAACAGCACCTTGCTGGATTAATGCTCGGTAGGCTAATGAGTGGCTAGCAACGAATATGGAAGGACGACGAGATCCAATTTTTAGGTTGATGAGAGGACAATACTTATTCTTGAGGTCCCTGAGGACGAGTTGTATATCAGCATTATACCATAGTAAGAGAGTGATGATGATGAACCATGATTCCATAATTTTCCAATTACAAGGGATGAGCGAACTCTGTCTAATAAGTTGATGGTTAGCGTAAAAATAGTCAAATTATAATGAATTCTTTAAACTAGAACCAAGGATTTATACTTCAGGTCTCGAATAGTTTGAGATTGAGGTGTAATTGATTAAAATTACCAGAGGTGCGCGCCCTAGAAAGCAAGAGAGGGAAGTGGAAGTGGAACTAGATCCTTCACTAATGTTGTATAAATGATGTAGGCAATTTTTTCCTTTTCAGGCAATCACAAAAGACCACACACATTCATGCCGCAGAATAAACGTTTAAATATGGGTGCATGAACAAACACATCAACAAAGACACAGCAGTTCATTTGAATAAAAGAACTCTTTTTTCATGTACAAGAACACACTTTCTGAAGATCCGGACAACCCCAGCAGAAATTACAAACAAGTGACAAATTAACAAAGGAACAGTACAGAAAAGGGTATCCCCTTTGCCCTTTGGCACATTGAATGATCACAGTGTTGGCAACTAACAGATAGCATAAAATAACCTTAAAACAATTTACAAGAATATATGTTGCTTCCTCATCAATGTATACAATTAATTAAAAGGAAAAATGTGTCTAGTGGTAACTCTTTTCTTAAAAGGAAAAATGTGTACTCTTTTACATTCCAAAGTTCCTAAAGAAAAGTTCATATAGTTGACACAGGTTATTAGAGAAAAAAAGAAAAAATATTTTAAATAATCTTAGAATGTAGATATAAATTTCTTAACACGGTATGGTTAGAAGATGAAAAGTTTCCAAAATAAAAAGAAATTTTATGGTAGTTCGATTTTCCCCTAAAAGGTAACACCCTTTTTTTGGTAAATAAGGTTGTCTTCTCCTTTAATTGGGTGACCTTCTGAGTTACTATCTCTTGAACAGACTTAACATTCTTAATGTCAAGAAAAAAGAACCTAGTCAAAATCATACTAGTCATTCCACTTTAATAGAAAAAGTTCCCCATTTTTAGACTTCAATTTCTATCTCTTAATATTATTTCCTTATTAATCTAATTATTTTACTAGTATTAAATTCTGCATCTATTACAAAGTCGGTAGTATGAATTCTTATAGCCTGTTTGGCCATCAATGATGTATACTTAACTAAAAAATTAAATATTTAAATTGACACTTAATATCATATCATAATTGCAATTATTTTAAACGTTTTAATATGGAAACAAAAAAATATCCTTATCATATCCCATTATATATTTTCAAAAGGTGTTATGATGGTAAAAAATAATTGCTAATTAGGCGTCTTCTATATTTATTTGTTTAATCTGTTAAGACACGAGAACATAATTTTTATCTTCTGATTCAAATATAAAATAATCTTTCAACTCAAATTCCCAAGAAAATCATACTTAATTTCAAAACTTTATCTTTTAATTACAATTCGAAAACTAACCTCTCTTAATTTAACAATATTGCCTATTAATATTGTCAAGAATTGCAATATTTTCTCTTTGGTGATTAATAAAATTTAATTAGTTACCAAAAAAAGATATTATTAAAAAAAAGTTACGTTATCTTCTATTATTAGTTTGTCACTTGACTTAATATCTTTACTCACTATTCTCCTTTTAATATTATGATAATTTAAGAGAGAACACGTTTCAATTTTTCCTTTGTAGCACTACCCTCTCTTGTGACTTGCAATAGTATATTTATCTCCCTTCAATGACAACAAAGAGCGATCACCGCGGTTTATACAAGTTCAACTACGACATAGAAACCCTTCTTCCGAGAACTCAATTATCCTTTCAGTGATGATGATGCGATTTACATGCCAAGTTGTATGCTTTTGGGTTCTTGTCATGGTCTTATACTTGTTATAGTAAAGGATCATATTTACTTGTGGTATCCTGCCACCGAATTTTGAACCAAAGTGCTTGAGCTTGAACGTGGCTATATTACACGTGGGGACTTTGTTTCGACTCCTCCAAGAATATTTATAAGGCAGTGCTGATTATGCACGATCTGTCGACCCTAGATTATGGTTGTGATTTTGTTGTAGTTGCTAGTCTTGATTGACAAACAATGGAGACAACTCGAATTCCCTTATGATAGACTCTCAGTGACTTATGGGATTACATTTCAGGGACGACTTCACTATATGATAAGTATTAGCGAATATTCTCCGCATATTTTGTAATTATGATAGATGTATATTTAAGGTACCTTAGGATTCTAATTGTATTAGGAATCAACATTTGTAAGGTAAGTTAGGATTCGTACCATATTAGGAATCAACATTTGTACAACTATATATATTGTGAATAATGAAATGAATCCCCAAGGGAAATTATTTCATCTTACATGGTATCAAGAGCCTAAAAGCTAAACCCTACTCTTCTCCTTTATCTCTCTCTTTCTCGGCCAAAACAGAATTTCTCGACCAAACCAGAAATTTCTCGGCTAGAAATTTCCCTTCTCACAGCCGGCGGCAACCATGTCTTCCCCCACAAATGTCGGTTCCTCCACTGGCACTTTTGACAACCCCTCTCAACGTTCATCGTCTTCTTTTCACCCGGCTTTCGCCGTTACAAACATCAATAACTCTATCCCTATAATTCTTGATCAAGAAGACTGTCAATATTCCATGTGGACAGAACTGTTCTATATTTATGCATGTGCGTACAACGTGCTCGACCACATTGATGACTCTGTTCATCGTCCCGCCGACATTGCCGAATCGACATGGCGTCGCGTTGACCACTTAAGGACCAAATAAATACACACTTAAGGACCACTTCACCACTTGAAAACTTGGGTTTCATAAATGCAACAAAAAATGAACTAGATCCAGAATCTACTCAAGCTTCAAGGAAAAGACGTTGGAAACCTAATTTTTTGAATAAACCAGACGAAGGATATGATCATAGTTGGTTAAGTGGAGAAAAGAGATCAAAATGTTGTATTTTCTTGAAGGGTTGTGGGAAAGATACTAAACCAGGAGTTATAACCAAAAAGAAAGTCTCACAACCTACATTGGTTGCTTCAAAATAGTTTGTTGTCTTGGAGGCATTAGAAGAGAAACATGAAAAGACGACAAGAAAAATGTTCCTTGCAGATATCGTGATAAAAGACGGCGGTCATCTATCACGACCCAAACTGGAGGGCCATAACGGGCACCCGGGCCTTATTTGTCGAGTACACTATTTATGTATTTACCACCTAACCGTAACTAAACATAGGCCACGAGGCCCGTTATGAGGTAACCTGCTGACACATAGAAATAATAAACTGGAAAGATGTTACGTATAATCCTGCAAACAGAAGAACCCAACCTACGCATATATATATATATACTAAGCCGACAAGGCCATACATGACTACTATAAACCAGACACTGTCTACAAGCCTCTAAAGAGTATGCAGCATCATAAGGTCGGGACAGGGCCCAGCCATACCCATATGTATATGCAAAAATACCATACCGAGATTAGATCGCAACTCTGAAACAAGTGGAGTGCTCCAATATCCGCTGAATCAGAAACCCACTAGTGCGGACCATCGCCTTGCCTACCTGAGCCTGTGGGCATGAAAAGCAGCGTCCCCCGACAAAAGGGACGTCAGTACGACTGATGTACAGAGTATGTCAGGCATGAAGAATAGCATAACAGAGACATGAAAGTAAATTGAGACAAGAAACAACCAACCGGTAGAGAACGCCTCTGAGGGCCATAATATGCCTAAGTGTCATGCACAATATGGTCATACATATATATATATGCATATATAACGCCATATCCCATCATATCATTTCGGCCTCTGTGGGCATAATCATCATCATATACCAGCTGATCAGGTGGTGTGCGTATATAACGTCGTATCCCTTTTTCCATCCGCTACATATATATAATGAATACCATATAGTAGTGTATATAACACATGTGGGTCAAGGGTAATACATGAATATAATGCATGAATGATAATAAAACATTCTTAGTTTATCGGAATGACGTAATGCCGCTACATCTCCGATTAACATTATGATTACTAACATCTTTTCCATATATCTCAATAAGGATTTGGGAATAAATTTAGACATGCTTTGAACATAGGAATGAATAACATGAACATCCTTAACTACTAAGAGTATAATCATTTATGGGACAATATTACGTTTGCGTTTCGTACTTAGAACATGCCAAAAGAAAGAAGGATTTGCCTTAACATATCTTTGAACCAACCCTTCACGATGGTGATGGAATTAACCTTCTTTACAAGTTAACCTTAAATAATAATGGAACCAGCCCCTTTTTAATAATCACTTGCTGGAACGTTGCTTTGAAACAATATTTGCAAGACGTTTTGTTCAAAAATAATTGCTGGACGTTTTGCTCTCAACCAATATTTGCTGGACGTTTCTCTTCTTCAAGTGAAACCAAAAATTAAAGAATGTAATTTCTTATCCTAAAGTGAACTAGCTGGTCACACTATTACTACTATAAAGCACAATGACTACCTCCCAAAATGAGACAAATAAGTTAATCACAATTACCTTGCTGTCATAATCTAAATCCTAATTGTTAGGCATGAGACACATAGTCTGTTAGTGTGTGTACATGATACGTACACGTAATTGGTTATTGACCCCAATACTTGGTCCTCATCCAATTGTTACTAATAGTAACCACCTCTTATTGGTGGGACCCACTTAATGAAATACCAAAATATTATTATGAGTCATCGTTATCACACTATTAAAATCTTAAATTATTTCAGAACCGTGTCCTTTTATATACTAAGTTCTTTATTTGCATACGTGAATATGACATAAATTCTCCAAGTCTCGGGTCTACTTACATACGCCTAACTGTTCAAACCATCGCCCAAAAGTACAGGATGTTACATCCTTTCCCCCTTAGAAATATTCGTCCTCGAATGTTAGGGTGATGTGTCTAATCCTTGTCACGTAGCCAGAAAACACAACCACCTCTTCACGGGGCCATATAATATAACATACATCATTGCATCAGACCTCACATGGTCCTCAAGCATTAATTGTAATAATATGAAATAGAACTCACCTTATGCTTCTCTCAGAACCTCGACGTTGGTCTGAAATAGTTAGGGATATTTGTGTTTCATCTCCTCTTCCTCCTCCTATGTCATTTCTTCTACATTCTTATTCTGATATAGAACTTTCACGGAGGCTACTTCTTTTGTCCTCAACTTGCGGACTTGTCAATCTAAGATAACAATAGGAACCTCTTCATATAATAGATACTTTGTAACCTTCACATCATCAATCGGTACAATCCGAGAGGGATCCCCAACACACGCTCTTAACATAGAAACATGGAAAACCAGATGAACAAACTCTAACTCCAAAGGCAAGTCTAATTCTTAAGCTACTTGGCCGATCCATCGAATTATACGATATGGCCCAATATACCTTGGGCTGAGCTTTCCCTTTTTCCCAAATAACATTACCCCCTTCATAGGCGAAATCTTCAAAAAGACCCAATCATCTACCTGAAACTCTAAGTCTCACCGTCGTACATCTGAATATGACTTCTGACGACTCTGAGCGGTTAACAACCGTTCTTGGATATGCTTCACATTCTCTATGGCTTGGGGCACTAAGTCAGGCCCAAATAACTCTTATTCGCCTACCTCAAACCATCCGATAAGAGATCTACATTTTCATCCATACAAAGCCTCGTATGGAGCCATTTTAATGCTAGCATGATAACTGTTATTGTACGCAAATTCAATAAGGGGTAAATGATCATCTCAACTTCCCTTACAGTCTAATACACAAGCTCATAGCATGTCCTCGAGCGTTTGAATCGTACGCTCAGCCTACCCGTCTGTATGAGGATGGAAAGTTGTGCTAAGATTAACTTGGGTGCCCAAACCATTTTGAAATGATTTTTAGAAGTTAGTTGTGAACTGTGCACCTCAGTCAGATATAATAGAAATAGGCACACCATGAAGGTGAACAATCTCTTTAACGTACAACTTCGCATAGTCCTCGGTTGTGTCGGTACTTCTGATCGCCAGGAAATGAGCTGATTTGGTCAGTCTATCAACAATTACCCAAATAGAATCAAACTTATGATAAGAGAAAGTTAAACCCATAACAAAGTCCATATTAATCATTTCCCATTTCCATATTGGAATCTCAATGTTCTGAGTCAAGCCGTCGGGCTTTTGGTGCTCTAGTTTTACTTGCTGACAATTAGGACACTGAGCTACAACCTCCGCAATGCTCTTCTTCATGTCGTTCCACCAATAGATACCCTTGAGATCATGATACATCTTAGTAGATCCAGAATGAATGGAATATCGTGAGCAATGGACTTCCATCATAATTTTGTCTTGTAATCCCGCTATATTTGGAACACATAAACGACCTTGGTGCTTGAGAACCCTATTTTCATCAATCTCGAAGTTTGTGGTCTTATTTTGTTGAATACTCTCCCTAATTCTTCCTAAGATGGGGTCTTCCCACTAGTGTTCCTTAACTTCCGATATGAGTGACGACTCTGATGTATTCTGAATCACAAAGTGATTATCCTTCGAATCCATTAGTCGGACTCCCAGACTAGCTAACTGATGGATCTCTCTTACTAACTCCTTCCTCTCCACCTGCACCGACATCGAGCTGACCATCGACTTATGACTGAGCGCGTCTGCTACCAAATTAGCTTTACCGGGATGGTATAAGATGTCCACATCATAATCCTTCAATAATTCAAGCTACCTCCTTTGTCTCAAGTTCAACTCTTTCTGTTTAAATATGTATTACAGACTTTTATGATCCGTAAAAATGACTACATGAATACCATACAAGTAGTGCCGCCAAATTTTCAGTGCATAGACCACCGTGTCCAACTCCAAATCATGCGTCAGATAGTTTTTCTCATGTTTCCTCAATTGCCTTGAAGCATAGGCAATCACTTTACCATGTTGTATTAGCACACATCCTAAACCTGCTCCCGAGGCATCACAATACACAACATAGCCTTCTGGACCCTCTGGAAGAGTAAGGAATGGTGTCGATGTTAGTATGTCTTTTAACTCTTGGAAACTCTGCTCACAGGCATCAGACCACTGGAACTCTATGGCCTTTGTGTCAACTTTGTTAATTGTGCAGATATAGTAGAAAATCTTTCTACAAACCTCTTATAATAGCCGGCTAAGCCTAAAAATTTGTGAACCTCTGATGGAGTCGTGAGCCTCGACCAATCTTCACCGCTTCAATCTTCTGAGTGTCAACTCTTATACTTTCATCTGACACTATATGACCAAGGAAAGCCATTGAATTCAGCCAAAACTCACACTTAGAGAGCTTAGCATACAACTTATGATCCTGGAGCGTCTGTAGTACTACCCGCAAATGATCCATATGCTCCACCTCCAAGTGAGAATAAACCAGAATATCATCTATAAATAATATCACAAATACATTCAGAAATAGGTGAAACACACTGTTCATTAGATCCATAAATGTTGTTGGCGCGTTTGTTAGCCCGAATGACATCACTAAGAACTCGAAGTGCCCATACCTTGTTTTGAAAACCGTTTTCGGAATGTCCTTCTCTTTGACCCTTAGCTGATGGTACCCCGACCTTAGGTCGATTTTTGAGAAATATTTTGTACCTTGTAACTGGTCAAACAAGTCGTTAATTCTGGGAAGAGGGTATTTGTTCTTGATAGTGACTTTATTCAGTTGCCGATAGTCAATACACATCCATAACGAGCCATCTTTCTTTCCTACAAACAATAACGGCGCACCCCAAGGGGACATGATGGGCCTAATGAAGCCTTTCTCAAACAGATCTTTTAATTGGTACTTTAATTCTTTCAATTTAGCTGGATCCATTCTATAAGGAGAAATAGATATTGGTTGAGTGTCTGGCAATACGTCTATACCGAACTCAATCTCCCTCTCGGGAAGAAGGCTTGGAAGTTCATCTGGAAATATATCAAGAAACTCATTAACCAACGGAATTGATTGAAAAGTAGATGGTTCGGCATCGACATATCTAGCCTGAACAAGATGGCATACACAATCTTTGGAGATCATCTTCCTTGCCTTAAGATATGAAATAAACCTACCTTTTGGCATCGCAGTATTACCCTTCAATTCAAGGACTAGCTCACCTAGAAACTGAAATCTAACAATCTTTGTTCGACAATCAACATTAGCGTAGCACGATGCCAGCCAATCCATGCCCATAATAACATCAAAATTAACCATTTCTAATTCTAATAAATCTGCTAAGGTATGATGAATACAAACTAATACTGCACAATTTTGATAGACCCGTCTAGCAACTACTGACTCACCAACTGATGTAGATACCACAAATGGATCTCTTATTAACTCAAGCTTCATACCAAACTTACAGGCAATGAAAGGGGTGATATATGATAGATTGGATCCTGGATCTAACAACGCAAACATATTATGTGGAAAGACTGATAATATACCTGTAATAACATCAGGTGAGGACTCCTGATCCTATCAATCCATCAATGCGTAAATGCAGTTCTGGCTGCCACCGAAGTTAGTTTCTCCACCCCTACCTCTGCCTCGATCGGATGATGTCTGATGACTTTGCCCTGACGGGCGTACTGAATTTGATGAAGCTGCTACAGATCCGACCGACTAGGCCCTAACACCTTCGCCTCTTGTTAGGCATTCTCGCATTATATGATCAGGATGACCGCAAGAATAACACCCATATGATCTTTGTTGACATGGTCCCGGATGGACCTTACCACACTGCTCGCATCGAGCCAACGACGGCCTCATCTGACTAGAATCCCCTCTATAATAAGACCATGATGCTTGTGAACTCTAACCTGGTCCAGTTTGAACAAACCGATCAACCCTCGACGTTGAAAATGGTAATGATGCGCTAGCTGCCGAGTAGGATGAGCGTTTATAAAGTTATGGCCTAGGCCCACCTATGAACTCTCCAACATCACCTACGGATCGAGCCCTCTTATACTGGCCCCTATCACGCTCTCAATCTATCCGTTGTTGTCTCTTACGATCCTAAAAAATTTGTGCATAAGCCTAAATGCTAGCAATAACCATATTCAGATTCAGAGAAGTCATAGTACACTCATTGACCAAGTGCAGCCCTAAGCCAATAACCAATCTATGGACCCGGTCACTCATCTCACCTATAATCGTAGGAGCATATCTGGCCAATGAATTAAACTACAATCTATATTCTCGAACACTCATATTGCCCTGTTCAAGACATAGAAATCTATCATGCCAAGCCCGTCGGAGCTCGACCGGCAGAAAATATTGCAAGAAGGTCTCTGAAAACTCTCTTCATCGTGCTAGTGGAGCACGAGGTCCCCTAGAATGCTCCCATGTCTCATACCAAGTCACTGTGACATCACGTAATCTATAAGAAGCAAACTTTATAGACTCAGTATCGGTGGCATTCATCACCCGCAAGGTGCACTGTATCTGATCCAGAAAATTATGTGGGTTCGCATTCAAGTCTGATCCCGTGAATACCGGAGGGTCCAGGTTGATGAAATCCTGAGCTCTTGCGCTAACAGCTCTATTAGAAGGACTGTGAGTCTGATGTTGGGCCTGAGCGGCCACTAAATGAGTCAATAACTGTACAATACTTCGCATATCAAGATCCTTATCTGGAGTATCAGGTGGAGGAACTGAGGGTAATGCAGCCCCACTACGCTCCTCTATAGGTGGTGGAATGGGGAACTCATACAAAGGAGTAACAATGTGGGTCTCACTTTGTCCCTAGCTAGCGGGTGGCACTCGGCTAGTACCTTCGCCTGCAGCCGTATCCAACGCCTTCATACTCTTGAACTTCCTCTTTGTTGTAGGCATTGCTGAAATCATAAACACGAGATGGATTAGGATTGGAATTCTTATAACTCAGCTCTAATGCACGATCTAGAACAAGAAGGAGAGGTAACCATCATCCTAAATGCCCTATAGCCTCCTGTCTATAAGTGTGGTGCACAACACACCCATAAATAAGACTCTACTAGACACGGCTTATAGACTCCCTAGGACAGACCTGCTCAGATACCAAGTTTGTCATGACCCAAACTGGAGGACCATGATGGGCACCCGGGCCTTACTTGCCGAGTACAACTAATTATGTATTTACCATCTAACCGTAACTAAACAAGGGCGACGAGGCCCGTTATGAGGTAACCTGCTGATACAAAGAAATAATAAACTAGAAAGATTTTACGTAAAATCCTGCAAACAGAAGAACCTAACCTAGGCATATATACATACTAAGCCGACAAGGCCATACGTGACTACTATAAACCAGACAATGTCTACAAGCCTCTAAAGAGTATGCAACACCATAAGGTCGGGACAGGGCCCCTCCATACCCATATTTATATGTAAAAATATCGTACCGAGATTAGATCGCAACTCCGTAACAAGTGGAGTGCTCTAATATCCGCTGAATCAGAAACCCACTAATGCGGACCATCGCCTTGCCAACCTGAGCCTGCGGGCATGAAAAGAAGGGTCCCCTGACAAAAGGAACGTCAATACGACTGATGTACAGAGTATGTCAGGCATGAAGAATAGCATAACCGAGACATGAAAGTAAATTGAGACAAGAACCAACCAACCAGTAGAGAATGCCTCTGAGGGATATAATATGCCTAAGTGTCATGCACAATGTGGTCATACATATATATATATATATATATGCGTATATAACGCCATATCCCATCATATCATTTTGTCCTCTATGAGCATAATCATCATCATATACCAACTGATCAGGTAGTGTGCGTATATAACGTCGTATCCCTTTTTCCATCCGCTATATATATATAATGAATACCATATAGTAGTGTATATAACACATGTTGGTCAAGGATAATACATGAATATAATGCATGAATGATAATAAAACATTCTGAGTATATCGGAATGACGTAATGCCGCTTCACCACCGATTAACATTATGAATACTAACATCTTTTCCATATGCCTCAATAGGATTTAGGAACATATTTAGACATGCTTTGAACATAGGAATGAATAACATGAACATCCTTAACTACTAAGAGTAGAATCATTTATGGGACAATATTACGTTTGCATTTCGTACTTAGAACATACCAAAAGAAACAAGGATTTGGCTTAACATACATTTGAACCAACCCTTCACGATGGTGATGGAATCAACCTTCTTTACAAGTTAACCTTAAATAATAACGGAACCAACCCCTTTTTAATAATCACTTGCTGGAACGTTGCTTTGAAACAATATTTGCAAGACGTTTTGTTCAAAAATAATTGCTGGACGTTTTGCTCTCAACCAATATTTGCTGGACGTTTTCTCTTCTTCAAGTGAAACAAAAAATTATAGAATGTAATTGCTTATCCTAAAGTGAACTAGTTGGTCACACCATTACTACTATAAAGCACAATGACTACCTCCCAAAATGAGACAAATAAGTTAATCACAATTACCTTGCTAGCATCATCTAAATCCTAATTGCTAGGCATGAGACACATAGTCTCTTAGTGTGTGTACATGATATGTACACGTAATTGATTATTGACCACATACTTGGTCCTTATCCAGTTGTTACTAAGAGTAACCACCTCTTATTGGTGGGACCCACTTAATGAAATACCAAAATATTATTACGAGTCATCGTTGTCACACTATTAAAATCTTAAATTATTTTAGAATCGCATCCTTTTATATACTAAGCTATTTAGTTGCGTACGTGAATATGTCATAAATCCTCCAAGGCTCGGGTCTACTATCACGACCCAAACCGGAGGGTCATGACGGCACCCCGACCTTACCTGTCGAGTACCACTAATCATATATTTAGCATATAACTGTAATTTCTCATGGTCCATGAGGGCCACCATGAGATACCCTGCTGATATATGGACATAGTAAACTGGAAAAAAAAATTATGTCAAATCTTGTAACTAGAAGGACCCAACCTATATACATATACATACCAAGGCGACAAGGCCATACATGAATACTATAAACACCACATCTGTCTACAAGCCTCTAAAGAGTACGTAACATAGTAAGGTCGGGGCAAGGCCCCGTCATACCCCTATGCATATCAAAAATATCATACCACGACTAGACTGCAACACTGGAACAAATAGAGTGCTCCAATACCAGCTGAACCAGAACCTACTAGTGTGAACCATCACCCTCTTTACCTAAGCCTGCAGGCATGAAATGCAGCGTCCCCAGACAAAAGGGACGTCAGTACAAATAATGTACCGAGTATGTCAGATATGACAAATAGCATACTAGAGACCTGGAAGTAACATGACAAGAAAAAACCAACCAGTGGAGAATGTCTCTAAGGGCCACAATATACCTAAATACTATGTCTGTGCGGAATGCCTTTGAGGGCCATAATATGCCTAAATTCCATGCACAATGCGATCATACATATATATGCTTATATAACGCTGTCTCCCATCATATCATTTCGGCCTCTATGGGCATAATCATCATCATATACCAGTTGATCAGTGGTGGTGCGTATATAATGCCTTACCTTTTCCCACACCCCATACATATATATAATGTATACCATATAGTAACGTATATAACGCCTTTGAGGTCAAGGTGTATGTATGTACATAACGCATGAATGATGTTGAGACACCTTGAGTTTATCGGAGAGAGGTAAAGTCGTTGCACCTCCGATTAACATTATGAATATTAACATCTTACCCATATGCCTCAATATGGATTTAGGAACATATTTAGACATGCTTTGAAAATAGAAATGAATAACATGGACATCCTTAACTACTAAGAGTAGAATAATTTATGGGACAATATTACATTTATGTTTCGTACTTAGAACATGCCAAAAAAAAGAAGAATAGCCTTATCATACCTCGATTCCACTAATTTTCCGAGTCAACAGACTCACTGTTTTTTCTAATACTGTCCGAAAACACAAAGACGAATTTCAAATTGAATTATCAAAGCTAAAGTCGTTGCTGGTTTTTTGCTCTTCAAATTGATTCCCAAATTTAACGTTGTTGGATGTCTTCTCTTCTCCAAGCGAAACCAAAAATTTAAGAATGTAATTGCTTTCATTTCTCACGAAAATTTTACTGCCCACTTATTCATTTTGCAACATTTTCCAACTGAAAAGATACCCTGATATCATTCCTTACCATTAGTAGTGTCCACTAATTAATAATCTCATAATAACCATGCCATCTTATCTAATAACGTGTCCACTAGTACACAATGATGTATTTTGACTCATCAATTAATCATGCCACATTATTATGCAAGCTCCACGTGGAATAATAATCCCAACACTTATCCACCTTATTCCTTAATTACATCACTTAATCCCTTTATTCAATAATTAATTTCTTGATCTAAATTTACTTAAATAATAATCACTTTTAACCCACTTCATAAGTCATTATCACAATAGTGTGATATAGCTCTAGTCCATAACCTCTTTTGGGACATATAAAATATTATTTCCAATCACAGTTGCCACACTTATTAAGTCCTATATTATTTTGGGACTTCATTCTTTTATACAATGAGCCATTTATTTACATGCATGAATATGACCAAAATTCTCCGGGACTCGGGTCTACTTTCATACGTGTAGCTGCGCAAACCATCGCCCGAAATAATGGGATGTTACATCCTTTCCCCCTTAGAAACATTCATCCTCGAATGTTGGGGTGACATATCTAATCCCCGTCACTTAGTCAGAAAACACATCCACCGCTTCACGTACCATATAATATAACATTTATCCATATGTCGGACCTCACATGGTCATCAAGCATTAATGATATAATCATACTTCATCTCCTCTTTCGCTTCCCATGTCATTTCTTCTACATTCTTATTCCGCCATAGTACTTTCACAGAAGTTTTTTTTTTGGTCCTCAACTTGCGAACTTGTCGATCAAAGATAGTAATAGGAACATTTTCATATGATATGTCCTCTATAACTTTCACATCGTCAATTAGTACTATCCGGGAATGATCCCCAACATACACTCTTAACATAGTAATATGGAAAACCGGATGAACACACTCTAACTCTGGAGGCAAGTCCAATTCGTAAGCTACTTAGCTGATTCGTCGAATTATGAGATATGGCCCAATACAGAAGCTCGTATCATGTCCTTGAGCATTTGAATCGTACACTCGGCCTGCCCGTCTGTCTGGGGGTGGAAAGTTGTGCTAAGATTAATTTGAGTCCAAACCTTTTTTTTAAATGATCGCCAGAAATTAGTTATGAGTTGCGTGCCTCGGTCAGATGTAATAGAAATAGGCACACCATGAAGGCGAACAATCTCCTTAATGTACAACTTCGTGTAGTCCTCGGCTGTGTAGGTAGTTTTGACCGCTAAGAAATGATCTAATTTGGTCAGTCTATCAACAATTACCCAAATAGAATCAAACTTACAATAAGAGCGAGGTAAAATCATAATGAAATCCATATTAATCGTTTCCCACTTCCACGTCGGAATCTCAATGTTCTGAGTCAAGCCACCAGGCTTTTAGTGCTATACTTTTACTTGCTGACAATTAGGACACCGAGCTACAAATTCCGCAATGCTTTTCTTCATGTCGTTCCACCAATATATACCTTTGAGATCATGATACGTCTTAGTAGATCCATGGTGAATGGAATATCGTGAGCAATGTGCCTTCGTCATAATCTTGTCTTCTCGTAATCCTGCTACATTGGGAATACACAAATAGACCTTCCACCTGGGGTCCCTTTCCCATTATACTCGAAGGTTGTAGTTCTCTTATGTTAAATATCTTCTTCTCTAAAAATGAGACCTTCACCATGACGTTCATTTTCTTTCAGTATATGGGATGACCCTGTTGTATTATGAGTCATAGTGCTATCACTATATGAATTCTCCAATCAGACTTCCACTTAGCTAACTGATGCGTTCCCTCATATCAACTTCTCTCCTTAGTCCTCACATTAGTCAAGCCGCTTATGGGTGAATGATTCTATTGTCAACTTAACTTTGTTTACAACTGATGTGCTGAAAACTCTTATATGTGTAGTATCTCAATCGTGAACACTTTATGGACAATGTCATCAAATCTGAAGTGCGCGTGTCATCGTAGTTAACTCTCATTCATGGTCTGTAAGAAATCTTCTTTCTCACTACTCGTAATTATAAACAACTTCCTTTCTTTACTTCATTTGACACTTATTCACTCATTTTATTGTCTTACTCGTCTTAATTCTAAAATATTCTGGTATACATACGTACTCTCAAACGTTGCTCCTGATTCTAATCCTTGGCATTACTATCCCTTAAAAGATGAGCTGTTAACTTATTTCCTTATTCTATACGTGGAAGATTCTGAAGAATTTGCATTACATGATGTTGGCCTACTATATCCAAATCTGGTCATTATACTTAGATTCGAATTCCTTCATTGGCCTCATGGCTAAGACTTTTTGTCAATGGCACTTTGGGAAAAGATTTCCTCGATCTCGTTAAGCTATAAACCCATTACTTTATCTATCTCGTAGAACCGTTGGTCAGTTAAAAATGCTCATAGACATCTGTATTTGCATGACATTTTATCTTCATTATAATGTCATTATCTCTTGACATATATCTTTAATGTCTACATTGTATCCATAGGCGTCATTGTCCCTTTTTCACCTGTTTAGGTGCTAATCTTGAGCTTTACTCATTCTTACCTCCGTTTACATACTTTCTGAGATGTATGACTACATATGTTGTGGAACCGATGCTTCGTATGTTTAGATTCAATTCACGGTGTTACATGATCCAATAACTTGTCAAGCTTTCTTGTCTTATCATTATTAGGTCTCCCATCGACTGAGTGTTCATTCGTCTTATCTTTACATTTCCATTTCAAGTTGCCTTGGGGTGTATCTTATCTCAAAGTATTTCTCATATTATCTTCCTGAAGATCAGAGGTTCGTCACCTTTGATTGAAGAGTTCATATTGTCCCTCCTCTACCATTGGTCCTTACGCTGTGCTGGAGTAATCATACCTTTGTGAAAATTGTATAACTATAATCTCATTCACCTTTATCTTTTTTGTCGTAATTCTTCCTTCTACTCGTCATTAAACGAAAAACATTTCTTCCTTGATACTTGATCATACCTTTCCATTCATACTTATTAACTGTTTTCATATTTCTTGCAACCATTCTTCAATTGTTTCATAGTTCTCATCCTCAATTGCCCCTATTGTTATCCAGAGGTTATTTTAGAATTGTAACATGATGCACAATGAAGCCGAAGACCTCACCAGTCCAATACATATAGCATACATTAGCTTACTAACATTGATACATATAACCCTCAATAATACGATGTATCGCTCTTTACGCAAGGACGAGAGACTTATGTCCCCTTCCACTGCCGTGGATAAGTTGATCCTTATATATGACTTGGGGTCACCATTCTGGGTACGTCACTTTACGTGATCCTCTTAAATTTACTGATGGTGCTCTCTAGAAGATTTGATTGTGTCAATCCATTCTCGTTAATGATATCCTGGGACAATTCTCATTCTATTCTAGGTAAGACATTACAATTTAGGTCGTACGTACATAACATATTCCCTCATTCTAATCAGCAATAGTCACTGTGAAACGTGTAGATTTTCATAACTTACTAAACCTTCCAATGATATCTTCTGCTTTTCATATGTACAACTCATAATCATCTTCCTTACCTTTGTGCACCAACTTGGGACACTTCGGAACGTTGTGACCATGACTGCCACACTAAACCAACCCCCTGTACCTCTGCGGCATAATCCGACATGCGCTCGACCACATTGACTACAAGATGGTTGGGGCGGTCTCACTCGACCTTTATACCTTTGACCCTGAGATATTGGCATCTTTGAACACTTTAAATATCGGTGATCCTTGACCAATAAACTCCTTAGGTTATGAGCTCCCTGACCTTTCAAGGGCCTATCTCTATCATATGCTCTAGGATGAAGTCGTGCTTGAGAAAGCAACTTGCTCATATTCTCTGATGGATATGTCTCAATAGAGAGCATATTGCTCGCATTTACACTCCATCTCCCTGCTAATCATAGCCCTATTAGAAAAATGCATTGCTGAAATCATGAACATGATAACATTTACAAAGAGAATTCTTACAACTCAGCTCTACATGATTCTAGATCAAGAAGGAAGGTAACCATTATCCTAGATGCCCTGTAGCCTCCTGCCTATAAGTGTGGTGCACAACACACCCATAAACAAGACTATACTAGACACAACTTGTAGACTCCCTAGGACAGACTTGCTTTGATACCAAGTTTGTCACGACCCAAATCGGAGGGTCATGACGGGCACCCCGACCTTACCTGTCGAGTACCACTAATTATATATTTAGCATATAACTATAATTTCTCATGGTTCACGAGGGCACCACGAGATACCCTGCTGATATATGGAAATAGTAAACTAGAAAAAAAACTATGTAAAATCTTGTAACTAGAAGGATCCAACCTATATACATACACACACCAAGGCCGACAAGGCCATATATGACTACTATACACACGACATCTTTCTACAGGCCTCTAAAGAGTACGTAACATCATGAGGTCGGGATAGGCCCCGCCATACCCCTATGCATATCAAAAATATCATACCACGACTAGACTGCAACTCTGGAACAAATAGAGTGCTCCAATACCAGCTGAACCAGAACCTACTAGTGCGAACCGTCACCCTCTTTACCTGAGCCTGCGGGCATGAAACGCAGTGTCCCCAGACAAAAGGGACGTCAGTACGAATAATGTATCGAGTATGTCAGACATGAAAAATAGCATACTAGAGACCTGGAAGTAACATGAGACAAGAAACAACTAACTAGTGGTGCGCATTATTGTTGATTAGTCTGCCCTTTTCTTCGTACGCAAGTAAGCAACTGGCCTTAGATTGTATCGAGCTACATGCCCTTCTCATAAGATGATGTTGTAAGCTACGGGCCATAAAATCTCCGACGAAGCTTAAAGCAGGCATCAAGAGCGTTGAAGGGGGCCAACAAGCCCTAGGGCCACAATATGCCTAAATACCATGTCTGTGCGGAATGCCTCTGAGGACCATAATATGCCTAAATTCCATGCACAATGCGATCATACATATATATGCTTATATAACGCTGTCTCCCATCATATCATTTCGGCCTCTATGGGAATAATCATCATCATATACCAGCTGATCAGGTGGTGGTGCGTATATAACGCCTTACCTTTTCCCATACCACATACATATATATATAATGCATACCATATAGTAACGTATATAACGCCTTTGAGGTCAAGGTGTATGTATGTACATAACGCATGAATGATGTTGAGACACCTTGAGTTTATCAGAGAGACGTAAAGTGTTTGCACCTCCGATTAACATTATGAATATTAATATATTTCTCATATGCCTCAATAGGGATTTAGGAACATATTTAGACATGCTTTGAAAATAGAAATGAATAACATGAACATCCTTAACTACTAAGACTAGAATCATTTATGGGACAGTATTACATTTACGTTTCGTAGTTAGAACATGCCAAAAGAAGGAAGAGTAGCCTTAACATACCTCGATTCCACTAATTATCCGAGTCAAGAGACTCACTATTTTTGCTAATATTGTCCGAAAACACAAAGATGGATTTCAAATTGAATTATCAAAGCTAAAGTCATTGCTGGTGTTTTGCTCTTCAAATTGATTCCCAAATTTAACATTGCTGGATGTCTTCTCTTCTCCAAGCGAAACCAAAAATTTAAGAATGTAATTGCTTTCATTTCTAACGAAAAGTTTACTGCCCACTTATTCATTTTGCAACATTTTCCAACTGAAAAGATATCCTGATATCATTCCTTACCATTAGTAGTGTCCACTAATTAATAATCTCATAATAACCATGCCATCTTATCTAATAAGGTGTCCACTAGTACACAATGATGTGTTTTGACTCATCAATGAATCATGCCACTTTATTATGCAAGCTCTACGTGGAATAATAATCCCAACACTTATCCACTGTATTCCTTAATTACATCACTTAATCCCTTTATCTAATAATTAATTTATTGATCTCAATTCACTTAAATAATAATCACCTTTAACCCACTTCATAAGTCATTATCACAATAGTGTGATATAGCTCTAGTCCATAACCTCTTTTGGGACATATAAAATATTATTTCCAATCACAGTTGTCACACTTATTAAGTCCTATATTATTTCGGGACTTCATTCTTTTATACAATGAGCCATTTATTTACATACATGAATATGACCAAAATTCTCCGGGACTCGGGTATACTTTCATACGTATAGCAGCGCAAATCATCGCCCGAAAGTATGTGATGTTACATCTACTTACATACGCCTAATTGTTCAAACCATCCCCCGAAAATACGGGATGTTACATCATCAGTTGAGGAATCAGTAGCGGAGGTAAATCAAACAGTTAGCATCAATTGGCTGAATTCGTTTAGGAAGTTCTGTAATTAAGTAAATATTTATTCTGCCCCTTTGTTCTGGACTTACTATATACATAAATTTAATTGTGCAGGCATTGGGCTATGTCTTCTCAATTACCAAAGAAAGCAACTTTGCCAAAACCTCGAAAGAACAATTTAAAAGGAAGAACTCGCCATCACAAAAAGAGGTAAACATTTTATTACAGTATCATTAATTAAAGTTGGCTTTGTAGGGTTTTGTTGGGTTCAAAACACATAAGTAAGGCACAACGGATGTTTAAAATTTGTTTCTTACTTACCCAACAACTTTTCTGGTATGGTTATACAACAATCAAACCTGTAACATAAAACATAATACTTACATGTTATAGTATCTGGAATCTTTATCTACTATGGGGTTGACACGCGGTTTCCCATTCGACTGGAAGCTCCAAGCTTCAATGTACTTCTCTTTCGAAAAGCTAGGAAATCTGGTAGAGGTTCGAGAGAGTTTTAATTCTAAGTCTCTAAGGCTTAGAATGATAATATGAAATTGGTGTGTGAATAATGAAAAGAATGCCACTATTTATAGGTGAAAATTAGGTCAAACCGGATTAGGGTTTGACCTTAGGCCTGGCCCAAAAATCGAGGCAGAGGCGACGAGGCCCTAGGGTATGGGCGCCGCGACGCTCGACGTGCTCCTGCACTATCTCGATTTATTTTCTGCGCATTCTTAATTAAATCTAAAATCCAATTTTGACATAATTAAAATAATTATTATTCATTTAAATATCTCGATCCTAAATCGAACATTTAATTACTCTCTTAATACATCCTTAGATCGAAAGGACAATCGACATAGAGTGACCTACATGTCTTCTCATATCGACATTAATCAAATTAAGGTCTACGCGGAACTCCTAGACGTCGCCGCAAGACGAACTCAATATGTGAAGTACGTTTACGCGAATCCAGTAAACTTAACCTTTATGTGGTAAGATAAAATCCTTTCATTCACGACACACCCGATTAAGCTTAGGATTTGTCAAGTGTCTATCCAAATGGCTTAATCATTGTATCTCATCTATATTAGTTGACAACTAGACCATATTCTAAAGACGTCTATTGTGTTGGCCAACGACTTAGTCAACCTAATATCACTGAGAATCCGAGTGTTCTCTCGAACATACATTCGAGGAATGAATCCTAATCTTGGCTCAACTACCACCTTTAATCCACATCGTAATGTACCCAATACAAGTCATATCTCAACCTATAAGGCATTTGAGCTTAGGATGGGATCCAAGTACATTACTTTGTAGATAAGGCGTGTATTGACCTCAAGTCTAAGGACTTCTATCTCCCACACGCTGATCATACTTTAGATAAGTATAACAAACAGTATATCAGCAGGGTATACCAATACTTCCAAAGTATCCATGTGTCCATCACGAGTAGCCATTACTCGTAGTAGGTGAGACATACTACATCCTCTAAGGATGTGATGCATACCACATGTCGACCTATCACATATCATCGATATCCCATTCTCGATGATCATAAGTTGAGGCTATTTTAAGAGTTACATTATAATATTAATAGCTCACACTATTAATAACAGTGTAACCTCCAGGGATGCATATTATAGAATATTACAAACAATTAATTAATAATTCAATAATTTGCAAATGCCAAAATATTAATCTCCATTAATAATAATATGAATGTGTATAAAGTACATTTGTCCTAATTAAGGCTGGCCAGTGGGCCAGGATGGCCCAACCCCGCCCCGTGCCCGCCCCGACCCCGATTAGTAAAAAAAAAAATCGGTAGCGGGACTCGAATCGGGACGGGACAATGTCTCATCCCGACCCATCCCGAGCCCGCCCTGAGCCCGTCCCGAGCCCGCCCCGATCCCGTCCCGAGCCCTCCCCGATCCCGCCTCTAGTCCCTCCTTTGCAAATATAGCCGTTGCACCAACGACCATTTTAGATTTTGGTCATTGGGCAGCGGCCATTTTTGGCCTCCCCCCTCCCCCAACCCCCCTACCCCTTAATATTTATTTTTATCCCAAAAGTTATTATATTTGCACTTTAACCCAATTTTCCAACTATAAATAACTCATTTTCTCTTCATCTTTCTCACAAATCTTCCTACAATCTCTCAATATATCTCTCTACAAGTCTACATTGTTTACTAAATATTCAATTTTATTTATTCATTTGGAAATTGGGAGTGAAGTTGGCAACTAGCTTGAGGATCTTCCATCGAGCAAAGTTTCAATTTTTAACCTCTCGATTACACGTCAATATTACGTCGGCGTTTGGTACATTCGTTCCTTCATTAAATTATTATTGTCTGTTTATTTTATTTAGCGCACTTAATTTTATTATATTTAATTATTTATTATCATAATTAAAATAGAAGGATTAAGATGTATGTTTAAGGCTAAGGGTAAGGGTGCTTCTTCTAGTAGGGGCAACCAGGACAAGGGTACTTCTTCTAGTCATCCTATTCCTACACAGGATGATTTTGTTGATACTCAACATTTTCCTACAATACATTAGATTTAGACGATGAGCTATTTTCTGGAACTCAAGAAGACTTTAATTTAGACGATGATCTAGATGATACACCCACTAATGTTGATGACAACGCACCCACTAGTGCACCTTCAACTGAAATACATCCTATTCCCCCTGGTATGAGACGAGGTCCACTAAAACGACCATTAAAATCAGATGCATGGATATTTTTTGATAGGGACGTAGAGAATCAAGTAGCTAGATGTAAAATTTGTAAAAATGTTTTAAAATTAAAACTGGAAAAGGTCACGGTGGGACGGGGGGTTTAATTAGACACGTAGTAAGTGCTCATCCAGCTAGGTATGCCCAATACCAGGCTTCAAAACCGGGTGCGCAAACGCCCTCTCCTTCGGGACAAGGTTCACATACTGATACTGTCCCGGACCAAGTACAGGGTCAAATTAACCCTATGACGGGGGGAATTGTAGGCCCTAAATACAATAAACATAGAGATAGGGAAGCAATATCAAAATTAATTGTTGTGGAGGGTTTGCATTTTTCATTTCCTTCATCTCCCGGTTTTATTCATTACATTAGAGATATATATAATCCTGCTTTTAACGATTTTCCTAGATCAACTGTTAAGAGAGATGTATTTAAATTCGCACATGAATATCAACAATATCTACGTTATTCATTATATCATTTAATAGCAAAGTATCTATCACGTCTGATATAGGTCGTAGTACTAACGACCATGATTATTTAACGGTAACTTGTCATTGGATAGATTATAAATGGTCTATGAAAAAACGTATCTTAGCGTATAGATATATAGATGATAGGCACACTGGTACTTTTATTGCAGATAATATTTATCAAGTGTGCCATTATTACGGAATAACCGATAAAAAATTCCGAACTTATTGTATTTGTAGAGAAATTTTTTCAAGCAACAAAAGAATTTTCCGGTATATATTATCCTACTATTTCAACTATGTTGTTTTATATAACTCTAATATTTTTATTACTTAGTGAATATATGGAAAAATCAGCTTCTATGGCAGCTATTAAAAAAATGTTTATCAAAATAAAAAAATATTTTATTCTTATTCCCACTATTTATATTATTGGTGTTGTATTAAATCCGACTATTAAAATAGACGGTACTAAATCACTAATTGAAACTATTTACGATTGTATAGAAGTAATACCACCTCCAAGTCCCAAAAAACTAAATCACTCACCACCTATTGAACAAACTAAAGAAGAAGTGTTGTCTAGCGTAGAACACCAATGCAAAAAAATATATAGGTTTTACCAACAAGAAAATGCTAGTAACTTACCGTCTTCCATACCATCTTCTTCATCTTCAACAGAACCTCACAAAAGACATGTTGTTTCTGCGGCTAGTATTGAAAGCCTCAGAAATAGAATGTGTGGCCGTACCGCTACTAACCAAATTAACGAGTTGGATATTTTTGTTTTGCAGGGTTCTGTACCGTACCAAGAAGTTAGCAATGAAGATGGACATGAAGACTAGCTGAAATACTGGAGGGGGAATGAGAAGACCTTTCCGACACTTTCAATGATGGCCCGAGATGTTTTGAACATTCAAGCGTCATCAACTGCGTCTGAAAGCACTTTTTCTGCCGGCAGATATCAAATAGGAGACCACATACACTCATTAGCCGGAGACATCTTGGAAATTACAGTATTATTCAGAGATTGGATACGAGCGCTGCGGAGAAGGTGCGGTCAACTGGAGATCAACGAAGAAGAAGAAGAAAACTACAACGAAATCTTATCCGAAGGTAGTCAAAGCGACATGGATCAATTTGACCAACAAATACCAATTCCAACCGAAGAACCACAGGAAATTATCAAGCAATTAGAACATGTTTTTTGAGAATGTAATTTTTTTAATTGCAATTTTATTATGTAATTTGCAACTTTTGGACAACACCACAAAGTTGCAATTTAGACAATTGTATTTGTATTACAAAAAAATCATATGTCTATTAAATAATATAAGAGGCACAAAAACAGCCTTAGGATGTTTTTATTAATTACACTATTTTGTCTTGTTTATTGAGTTTTTTTTATACATATGTTATTAAAAAAAAAAAAAGGAAACCAGCCGGAACCCGCCCCGATCCCGACCCCGCCCCGACCTGATTCCGACGGGATCAGGATCGGGATCGGGACGGGACTGGAGCAGGTCCCGCCAAACCCGACCCCGCCAGACCCGACCTCGCCTCCTTCACTCGTCCTGTCCCGACCCCGACCCCGCCAAACCCAGCCCGACCAGACCCGAGCCCGGCCCATTGGACAGGCCTAGTCCTAATACAGATTGTCTCTAGGACATAAATACACTTTCAATCTCCCACTTGGCCTAGAGCCAATCTCCAACTTATCTAATGCCCATATTCTCAAAATGACCATTATGTTTGACTAAGCTTAATGGTTTAGTGAATGGGTCTGCTAGATTGTCGTCTGTGGGAACATAGTCTAATCTAATCTCTTCAGTCTCCACCATCTCCCTGAGTATGTGGTACTTTCTTGGTACATGCTTGTTTCTGTTGGTTGATCTTGGTTCCTTAGCTTGCGCAATCGCACCAATGTTGTCACAATAAATTGTTATTGGACAAGTGGCACTTGGAACAACCCATAGTTCCTTTAGGAACTCAGATATCGTGACAACTTCTTTACCAAGCTTCCGATCCAGCAATGTACTCAGCTTCTGTTGTCGAATCAGTAGTTGTAGCTTATTTGGAACTTTTCCAGCTTACTGCTCCACCATTGAAAATGAACGTGTACCCAGATTGAGATTTGTAGTCATCAACATCCGTTTGGAAGCTAGCATCAGTGTACCCAGTAGCAGCTAGCTTTTCTTCCCCACCATAGACTAAGAAGTAATCTTTTAGTTCATCTAAGATACTTAAGAATACTCTTGACTGCCTTCTAGTGTTCTTTCCCAGGATTCTGCTGGAATTTGCAAGTCATACTAAGTGCAAAGGCCACATCTGGCCTAGTACAGGTCATGGCATACATGATCGATCCTATAGCCGAAGCATATGGGATCCTTTTCATGCGTTCAAGTTCTATAGTATTAGAAGGACTATCATTCTTAGATAACTTGATGCCTTGTCCCATAGGTAGACCGCCTTTCTTGGAATTTTCCATAGAAAAACGTCTAAGCACTTTGTCTATGTAGACTGACTCTGACAACCCCAACAATCTGTTAGGTCTATCTCTATAGATCCTAATCCCTAGAATGTAGCAGGCTTCACCTAAATCCTTCATCATGAAGGTACTGTACAACCACTCTTTGACTAACTGCAGGAGAGTCTTATTGTCTTCCATTATTAATATGTCATCTACATATATGATAATGAAGGAAATACTCTCATCCTTGCGTTTACTATAAACACATGGATCCTCTTTGCTTCTGACGAAATCAAATAAAGATAGCCTTGTCGAAGCAAATGTTCCAACTCCTCGAGGCTTGCTTAAGCCCATAAATGGACTTTTGTAGCTTGCATACACCATTTGGTTTGGACTCAAGTGAAAAACCCTCAGGTTGTTTCATATACACCTCCTCAACTAGATTACCATTGAGGAAAATAGTTTTGACATCCATCTGCCAAATGTCATAGTATAATATGCAGCTATTGCAAGCAAAATCCAAATGGACTTAATCTTAGCAACAGGTGAAAAGGTTTCATCATAATTGACCCAGGCCGTTGATTATAACATTTAGCCACCAATCTTGCTTTATAAGTCTGTACCTTGCTATATGCATCAATTTTCTTCTTGAATACCCATTTGCATCCAATGGGTCTAACCCTTATTGGCAAATCAACCAAGTTCCAAACTTGATTTATATACATCGAGTCCATCTCAGATTTCATGGCTTCTTGCCATCTCTGCGAATCAATGTCTAACATATCTTCGTTGTAGGTTGTAGGTTCATCGTCATCAGGAATATCTATCTCATTGTGTGTTTCAACAAGGAGATTAAGTCTTTTAGGCGGACGATGAGTCCTAGTTGTCCTACAGAGTTGATTATTCTGCGTTTCAGTGTTTATTGCATTCTGATTGTGAGAAGGTCTTTGTGTATTGGACAATCCATCACTTTGAGAGCTTTCAGGAATGTCATTTTCATGTATTTCCTGAATGGAATGATGTACAACCATTGTATCATCTTCCATTGGTTGTGTATGGGAGCCTTGCATTTCTGCACTATCTCTCACAGCACTCCCACTGGCTGAAGGGCGTACTCTAAGTACCCAATCTTCACCAAATACTCCCATTGAATCCTTGTCTAGGTCTTTTGACAAGGGTTCAACTTATGTGTTATCTTGTGGTTCTTGAATTTCTTCAAGTTCTATCTTATTGCAGCTTTGTTCCTTGTAGACATATTATTCTTCAAGGAAAGTTACATTTCTGGAAACAATGACCTTATGTTCTCCAGGAAGATAGAAATAGTATCCCTTAGTTTCCTTTGGATACCCCACAAAATAATATTTCTCACTTTTAGATTCCAACTTGTCAGTAAGCATCTTCTTTACATATGCAGGGCACCCCCAGGGTCGTATGTGTTTAAGTGATGGCTTCTTGCCATTCCATATCTCATATGGAGTTTTCTCTACTGACTTTGAAGGAACCCTGTTCAGAATATAAATTGAGCTTTGCAATGCATAGCCCCAAAGGTATGTTAGTAGAGCTGAGAAACTCATCATGGATCTAACCATATCTAATAGGGTTCGATTTCTCCTTTCAGCAACACCATTCATCTGTGGCGTTCTAGGAGGTGTCCATTGTGATTGGACTTCATGAAGCTTCAAATAATCCAAAAATTCTTTACTTAAGTATTCACCTCCTCGATCTGATCGAAGTGTCTTGATACTTGTTTCAAGTTGCTTCTCTACTTCTGACTTGTACTCCTTGAATTTCTCAAAGGCTTCGGACTTATGTTTCATACGATACACATGCCCAAACCTTATGAAATCGTCTGTAAAAGTGATAAAGTAAGGGAAGTCTCCCTTAGCTTGAGTTGAAAATGGCCCACATACATCAGTATGGACGAACTCAAGTACCTCTTTGGCTCGTACCCCTTTCCTAGAATGTGGCTTGTTGGTCATCTTTCCTCTTAAGCAAGATTCACAATTACCATAGGACTCCAAGTCAAATGGTTCCAGGTAGTCTAACTTTCTTAATCTTGTTATCCTTGATTCATTGATGTGACCAAGTCTACAGTGCCATAAGTAGGTGAGGTTTCTTGGATTACTTATCTTAGCTCGTTTATTTTGCACATTGAAAATTTCACGACTACAGTTTAAATTATACAATCCATCCACAAGCGGAGCATTTCCACAAATAAAACCATTGAAAGACAGTACATAACTGCCATTGACAATAAATGAGGAAAACCCCTCAATGTCTAACATTGGGATAGAAATGATATTCCTCGTTAATGAGGGAATGAAATAACAATTATTTAGTTCTAAACAAAAGCCTGAAGGTAAATCTAGTCTATAAGTTCCCACGTGTTCAACATCTACTCGTGCTCCATTTCCAACGCTCAGGTCTACCTCCCAAGGTCCAACCTTTCTGCTGTTAATTAGGCCCTGCATATTGCTACAAATGTGTGAGCCACAAGCGGTATCCAATACCCAGCAGTGGGAGTTACTTATAGACATATTTATTTCAATGACAAACATACCTTGTCTAATAGAGGTAGAAGCACCTAGTGCTTTGCCTATCCTTGGAGCTGTGTAGTACCTCTTTAGAACATGCGCTGACACTTGTCCCCTTTCGTTCATCTTACATTTGAAAAGATCTCTCAACAGTTCATACTCCATTGTTTGAGACTGTTTTTCATAGAGACTCTTTAAGTGTTCTAGCATTTCGTTGGGGCCCATGTTTTCATGTTGCCTCTGTAACTCCATAGTCATGGAAGACAACATTATACATTTTTCCAAGGTAGCATCGTTCAAACGTTTCTGATAAGACACCTTGTCAAACAGGGCATACTCATCAGAGATTTCAACAGGGACTGTGGGGAATACTGTGTCTAACACATACTCAATTCTTTCTAGTCTTAACATCAATCACATATTTCTTAACCAGTCAGGGTAATTTGATCCAGTCAACTTGTTTGTCTCGACCAATATTTTCAGTGATAGATTCGACATTTTATACGACTAAAGAAACAAATAGACTTGAAATTAGACTCTAATATAATTTCTATTGAACACATTCATTAACTAATTAACATAGCATTTAGTTTTAATTAGCTCTCACTATTTTAACATACTCTTCGATCCATGGAAGAATACGGACTCATATCAAATATGGTCATAATGGGCCATAATCCAAGTTCATTCTATCTCCGCGTTTGCTGTGGTTGATAACTTCAACAGCCCAACCTGGTAGGTCTCTAAACCAATTACACACAATCTGTAATTCATGGTTGACCTAATGTTCTAAACAATCGATCTGCGTCCCTCGACTTGTCCGACACTGTGGCGCCAAGACATCCTAGCAAGTTAACCCCGTTATGCGACTGCAATTATATATCTAAGTGAGTTTTGCCTTATAAACCAAACATTGTGGTGTAAATATTCATGAAGGTTTATCACCCACTTCAACATTTAACATGCATCTATGAAATAGTCTGAGTCCTCATAAACTTAGAGCAAATGTTGTGGCATAAATACTCATCTCGCCGAAAAAGATTTTGCACTACAATCAATTATAACGGACGATGTGTTCATTTTAAATGAGACTTGTATTAAAATTTTAGAAAACATTTTAATTCAGGGTTTTAACCAAGATCAACTCTTTTACGCCATATCCAATATGACATCTTAACATCATGCAAACTAATGACTCATATAGTTGGGAACTGTCAACCCAATATGCATGATATAATATGATTTAATCAAATACTGGACGCCGCCTGCCCAGACAGTTATAGCGGACACTATTCTAGAAATGAAAATGACAAACATTTTGACATTTAGCACATAAACAGTATACTTATCAATTATATTGTATAATAATAATCTTGGGTTAAACATTTTGAACTCTGAATTTTTTTTTGTTTCTGGACAGGTGGGGTCGCGACGCTAATCATTAGGGCCGCGACGCCACTGAGGCAAAAGCCTTTCGGCTTCTGCAAAATACATTAGCGCCGCGACGCTGCAAGGGCAGAAACATTTCTGCTTTTGCAATTGCATTAGCACCGCGGTGCTCCACCATGGAGCCGCGGCGCTGCAGAGGCAGAAATATTTTTGCTTCTGCAAATGCATTAGCGCTGCGGCGCTCCACCATGGATCAGCGGCGCCTATTGTTCAGTGAGTCCAAGTTTTGAAATGAAGCATTAGCGTCGCAGTTCTCCACCATGGAGCCGCGCCGCCGCCTTGAAACCCTAGCAAGCGTCGAGGCGTCTTACCATAGGGTCGCGGTGCCGATGTCCTGACAAACGTTTCTGTGTTGATTTTTCAAAATTGTTCAACCCTAAATCCAATTTAGGGATCAATTCACATGTCATTTATCATCACCCACCATTACCAATAACGCCCATATCGACCATCATCCATTCTTACTCGTTCTTAGCCATGCACCGTGCAATGAGCCGGACAACGCACTTTTGGCTTAGTTCGAGTTAGAGTGGAATGACTTCCTCGAGTTAGCGTAGGAGATAATTTAGGGTGATATCAAAAGTTCAACATTCGTTCAAGACATGTAGGATTTCAAGAAACCTCATTTTAATCCAATTTTATGTTTAACCCATATTATTACTTTATTCAATTGTTATATAACCATTGAACTAGCCTGGACTCTGATACCACTGTAGGGTTTTATTGGACTCAAAACACATAAGTAAGGCACATCGGAAGTTTAAAATTTTGTTTCTTACTTACCCCCAACAACTTTTCTGGTATGGTTATACAACAATCAAACCTGTAACATAAAACATAATACTTACAAGTTATTTTATCTGGAATGTTTATCTACTATGGGTTGACATACGGTTGCCCTTTCGACTGCAAGCTCCAAGCTTCAATGTACTTCTCTTTCGGAAAGCTAGAAAATCTGGCAGAGGTTCGAAAGAGTTTTAATTCTAAATCTTTAAGGCTTAGAATGATAATCTGAAATTGGTGTGTGAATAATGAAAAGAATGCCACTATTTATAGGTGAAAATTAGGTCAAACTGGATTAGGGTTTGATCTTGGGCCTGGCCCAAAAATTCAGGCAGAGGTGACGCGGCCCTAGGGTATGGGCGCCGCGGCGCTCGACGTGCTCCTGCACTGTCTCGATTTATTTTCTGTGCATTCTTAATTAAATCCAAAATCCAATTTTGACTTAATTAAAATAATCATTATTCATTTAAATGTATTGATTATAAATCGAACATTTAATTACTCTCTCAATACATCCTTAGATCGAAAGGACAATCGACATAGTGTGACCCTACAGGCCTTCTCATATCGACATTAATCAAATTAAGGTCTACGCCGAACTCCTAGCCGGCGCCGCAAGACGAACTCAATATGTGAAGTACGTTTACGCGAATCCAGTAAACTTAACCTTTATGTGGTAAGATAAAATCCTTCATTCACGACACACCCGATCAAGCTTAGGATTTGTCAAGTATCTATCCAAATGGCTTAATCATTGTATCTCATCTATATTAGTTGACAACTAGACAATATTCTAAATACGTCTATTGCGTTGGCCAACGACTTAGTCAACCTAATATCACTGAGAATCCGAGTGTTCTATCGAATATACATTCGAGCAATGTATCATAATCTTGGCTCAACTACCACCTTTAATCCACATCGTAATGTACCCAATACAAGCCGTATATCAACCTATAAGGCATTTGAGCTTAGGACGGGATCAAAGTACATTACTTTGTAGACAAGGCACGTATTGACCTCAAGTCTAAGGACTTCTATCTCTCACACGCTGATCATACTTTAGATAAGTATAACAAACAGTATATCAGCAGGGTATACCAATACTTCCAAAGTATACATGTGTCCATCATGAGTAGCCATTACTCGTAGCGGGTGAGACATACTACATCCTCTAAGGATGTGATGCAGACCACATGTCGACTTATCATATATCATCGATATCTCATTCTCGATGATCATTAGTCGAGGCTATTTTAAGAGTTATGTTATAATATTAATATCTCACACTATTAAAAACAGTGTAACCTCCAGGGATGCATATTATAGAATATTACAAACAATCAATTAATAATTTGCAAATGCCAAAATATTAATCTCCATTAATAATAATACAAATGTTTATAAAGTACATTTGTCCTAATACAGATTGTCTCTAAGACATAAATATACTTTCAGGCTTATTTACTGATATTAGACAACCTTCAATAAGTGATTACTAAAGTAAATGTTCTCGTTTTGGAAGTTATGTAGAGTCAAGTAAAGTATTTAATTTACCCCTTAGTTTGGACTTATTATGTACATAAATTGTGTTCTGCAGGCATTGGGTTCTGTCTCAAACACCAAAGAAAGCAACTTCCTCAAAGCCTATGAAGAACAACATAAAAGGAAGAGCTCGCCATTGCAAAAAGAGGTAAATATCTGTTATCATTAAAAGAGCAGGCTTATAGTTAGTGATATTAGACAACCTTCAGTAAGTGATTAATGTACTCGTTTTGGAATATTATGTGGAGTCAAGTGAAGTGTTTTGGACTTATTATGAACATATTTTGAGTTTTGCAGGCATTAGATCCTGTTTCAGTCACCAAGCAAAGAAACTTCCCCGAAACCTCTAAAAAACAACGTAAAAGGAAGAATACCTATCACAAGAAAAGGTAAATTTATTATTACTAATTAGAGCTGGCTTACAGTTAATAACATTAGACGTTCTTCAATAAGTGATAGTAAAAGTGAATGTTCCCCTTTGGAAGTTATGTGGATTCAGGTATAGTATTTATTTTCTACCCTTTATTATGTACAAAATTGAGTGGTGCAGGCATTGGATTCTGTCTCAATTACCGAGCAAACCGACTTCCCCAAAACATCTAAAGAAAAACGTGAAAGGAAGACTTGCCATCACAAGAAGAGGGAAACATTTATTATCATTAGTTAGAGTGAACTTATAGTTAATGAGATTAGACAACCTTCATTAAGTGATTACTAAAGTGAATGTTCCATAAATGCCAATGAGGTTATTTTAGGGCTGACAATTTCACCTGACCCAATGGATATCTGATCCACCTGACCCGAATATATGCACGAAAATCCGACAAAACCCGAATTTTAATCGGGTGACAGATGGATCGGATCAGATTCGGGTGGACATACATCCAATCCACCACCCGACCCATCACCCGGCCCATCCATCCACCCGTTTATAAATAGTTAGATAATACTTTTTATCATTAAAGTATATATATTTTATTAAATAAAAATTATAATTAAACTTGACAAATCAAGAATAACATAATTTTGGCCCAGAGTTCACTTCCATAACATTAAAGTTTTATAATGTTCTTAGCTAGTGATCATTTATGAAAATATAAAAAATTATTCATTGTTAGGTCTTTTATTATTTATTTTGCAACGTAAAGTATGATTTGTTTGAGCTAACATAAAAATGGAATATGAATAAAAATATTTAAGGTGCTAATCAGATGAGACACTGCTACGTTGGAACTAAGAGTATTTATATTGGTTTTGGTCACTCCATTTTTGTTGTGAATTTTTTTTTAAAAACGATTTAAGAACACTAATTACTAACATTATCACTGATTTTAAACTAGAACAAATGGTTAAACTTATAACAAATTTCATCCGCGAAGCACCCGATCCACCCGATTCACCTGTGGATGATGGGTGGATCGGATGTGGATGAAGAAAAAATAGGGTGATGGATGGGTCGGGTGGTGGATGAATGGTTGGCGGGTGGAGACGGATTGAGCTCCACCCGATCCACCTCCGATCCATTGCCAGCCCTAGGTTATTTAAGTGCTGAACTAGTTTCGCTTTTGTCTATTTACCTTAAGAGAAGAGGATGTTTTCTTTTTTCTATCTTCAATATGACTGTCCTCTACATGTGCTACAGTCCTGATGTCATGAAATTTTATAAAGAAGTTACCAATTGTAACTGAAGAGCTAGAAAAGACTTTTGACCAATAAGGAATCTGATGTGCATACTTTTCGATGCTTCCACCTCGTCTCTGCATGTATCAGTGTTTGCTCTCTAGATTTACGAGCATCTCTATCATCTTTTCCGTAGGATTCTGTGGATAAGGTTGTGGCGAGGAGCTGGTTGGCTACAGAGTAAGGGTTTGGTGGCCACTTGATCAAATGTATGTGATTTATGCAGCCAAGCTTCTGCTATTCCTGTTAAAACTTGACTTGCTCTTTCACTGAGTGAGTAGAAAATTTTCCATCTGAATAACTCTGAATGAATTGCATTGTCATAATTTTCTGAATATGGTTAATGCATATGCATCAGCCTCAGTTATGATATCCATCGCAGAAGTACGTAAACATTTTTTTAGTTGTAAATGGTAGGAACTCATTATACAATATTCAAAATGCTCACATTCTAAAAAATTAGATTTATATTTGAGAAAGATAATGGTGCAGCTGATTCTTCATGTTTTAAATAGAAAATTGTGCTTCGTTTCTCTTCTCCACCCTTCCCCAACCCCAATGAAAAGAAAAGGTTTTTATGGGAATATATGTTTCAAATCTGATGTTCAACCAATAGGGGCCTTTCTTAAGGTAAAATATGACAAGTTAAAGGACATTGTTAAGCAGATGTATCTTGTTGGTGCTTGGCTTCAGTCATTGCATCATTTGGTTGTAATTTTTTTGATTTTCTTAGGTCCTTACAGGAAAACTTTTGAGCATTTAGCTGCTTATTATCCTTTTAATTTTTTTTTGACACATTACTTGTTTAATTTTGATGAAGTTTATTTTTTAGTTCAAATGTTATATGCACATTCTGTAGGTTCTATGAAGGACATATCACTTTATTTGACCATTCAGAGAAGAAGCACATGGTAAAGATTTAGTATGGCTATATCTACATTAATTTTCTTGTATATAAATTGACTTCAACTGCTTTACGTAATTATACTCCCTTAGTCGCTGGTTTATGCTCCTCATATGGTAATAGGCTGGTGTCAGCCAACATTTTCACAGGTTGTCGGAATCTAAATTGGAGTTAATTTGTCAAGCAGTTTTCTAAGGTCTTGGTAATGTTTTATCATTTATTTTTTTCATGATATTTTAAGGTGATCTATGAAGATGGTGATCAAGAAATGCTAAATCTTACAAAGGAACGCTGGGAACTAGTTGAACATGACTATGCATCAGTTCATGTGGGTTCCTGACAGGCTTATCATTTCTACTTGTCTGTTCTGTACCTGTCTTAATTTGCATGACATATTCAATGTATGTATTCCAGAGACACAAGATTATTCCTAGTCCAAGTGATTCGTCCGACATGTAAGCTTCTTCACCTCACTTCTCATCCACGGCGAGTCATTTGATGATACAGAATCCTGCTCGTTGAGTTGACATGATCAACAATTTTGTTTTCTGTTTCCTGTTGTTTCTAGATTACGGTAGTGATAATGAAATGTCAATTGACGGTGCAACTTTTACAGTTGGCATATCATTGGTTACAATTATGTCTGATTGAGAGTGAAATATTAGCATCAGAATTAGAACTTAGATCGTTGTGATATGCTGGATAGCTATAGATACTAGAGCAAACTACCTTCATTTAGATTTTCCCATGTGGAGTTTCTTTTGCACCCTTTAATTTTCTTCCGGTGCATCAAATCTCTATTCATTTTGTTATCTCACATAAACATGCATATACCTGCAAGTCTCTGACCGAAAATGTCACCCCTTTTTTTCCTTTCTTCGTTTTTTTCCCTTTGGTAAAACTTCTCGATAGATTAGGTTTCCAAAGTTTATACGTTTGCATTTCCTATTTCACTAGTTTGCTTCTCTCGCTGTGTTATTTGGTGTCCTCATTTTCAGATAAGCTATCCGTACACATCTGTCTTCACCTTTAGTTGGAAGTTTATGTTATATGCATCAGAAGAATGATACTTGTATCCAATCAGATAAATTTTTTTGATGGAAGTAAGAAGTTCTATAGAATAGGCATCAAAAATATGCAAGAAGTACAAAAGAGGGGGAAAGAGTCAGCTTTGATAAAAAAGCGTGCTTAGCTAAAGAAAATGAGCTGACGAATCCAAAAAGTTAATAGGATGTTATAGTGGGTTAGAGTCCCACATTGGTTGGGGAATCCAAAAAGTTAATAGGATGTTATAGTGGGTTAAAGTCCCATATTGGTTGGGGAATGGCCTGGTAGTTGCTTATATGGACTTGGGCAATCATCCCCTCACGAGCTAGCGTTTGGGTTGAGTTATGCCCAGGTGCCATATCTTTACATGGTATCAGAGCCAGGTCCATTCCCGTTTGGGCTCTCGGTTTATGCTCCAGTTGGGCCGAGGGCGTGAAGGGGGTGTTAGAGTGGGTTAGATTCCCACATTGGTTAGGGAATGGACTAGTGGTTTCTTTATATGGACTTGAGCAATCCTCCCCTCATGAGCTAGCTTTTTGGGTTGAATTAGACGCAGGTGTCATATCTTTACATAGGGCAATCTACAGGGGCTAATTGCCAATCAGATAGTATGAATACATCGTTGAAAGTAACCTAGAAAGCTTCCGAGCTAAAAATGATGCCCTTAAAGTCCAACCTATGATATTAGAGCCTTCAGTGAGTTACTTAATAGAATCATATTCATTTTGACTCATTCCTTTCAATAGAATGAAATCTTTCCTCTTTTTTCTTCCTCTTAAAAATGAAACTTTCCTTTTTGGTTTTTGGCAAAAGATTCCATTCATAAACCATCCAGAGGATGCAAATGAGTTACCAAAATAATATTATCAAGTCCAATAAACTGCATCAGTCACGTTACACCATGCAAAAAGGTTCGTCAAGCAGACAGCTTTCATAATGTGGTAGGGAGTTAAAACCTTCCTTTTCGTCTCCTGCCTTCTTTAATTTGTTTACAAAATTACTGATAAACACCCTCCCTCATTTTTTTTAAAATAAAACAAATAGCATGAAACGTTATACTTCACTTTTCCAGATAATTACAGTTTCTTTCTTGCATTTTGTTGATAGGCAAGATATAAGGCACTTTTTAGAATTTATTCTAAATGTATATGCTCAAATTGAAAAACAACTAAAAGTCAAGCACTAATGTATGTATAAATCAACAAATAATGTTATGTTTGTACTGTTCAATTTTTTTTTTCCATTTTGAAGTATTAATGAACTTCTGAAATAAAATACAGTAAACGAAGAATGTTAATGAAATTTTGTTGGTTGTTCAATATGTTTACTGATTGCATTCCATGTTAATTGTACAATGGTGCAGATTTTCAGTAAATCTTTTTAACGCATCAGCAGGACTAAACCAACTACTGGGACGCTTTTAGTAATGCAAAAACAAAGTCACTAGGAGTACTGTTTTTTCTTCTGACCTTTAGGATAAGATACTATGTCACATTTTAGAGTTCATAAATTTTATGTTATACTTCAAAGCTATTGCTTTGTCAAATATCTGTGTGAAACAATTTTAGTCGTTGATAAGTATTACATAGTTGTTAATGTGCAGGAGCCTTGATTGAATTATTGATTCATATTGCCAGATAAGGAAAAAATAAGGAGGTGAGAGTACTTGTATGGAAGCTTTCTGCCCATTAGCTACATATCTTTGTTCAGATCTCTTTCTAAATATCACGTGGAAAGAATTAGATTGAAACAAGCAACACTATATGTTTATACTGCAAAGTTACTACGTTTCGTTTCAGGAAATTCACATGATGAAGTTAGAAGATATTTCAATATTGATGTTCCCTTTTGCTCCTTTCTGGTAGTATAAGCCCACAACTTAATTTGTGATTTGTCATTGATGGAGCGGAATGCTCTTTGTGTAAGGAGTTTTACTGCATCAAAAGGTGCAAACTAATTAGCCTTTCTCAAGTGAGTATGCAGAATACTAAAAACCAGATAGGCAGAAGGTCTGCTATTAATCACACTATTGATCAATATCTTAGTTCCTGGGGAGGAAAGATTAAAATGACTCTCATCTCTTTCTGTTTCTCTGTTGGTATGTTCAGCTTCAAGCACATGTTTCTGCTTCATTTCAGATTCCCATGTTTTCTCTACCACAACAACAGCTGCACTTCAAACTTAAGCTAGTTGGAGTTAGTTATATGAATCCTCACTATCTATTTCGTTCCATTTGGATCCAATATCCGATTTGGGGTTTGCTCCAGTTTGCTGGTCACAGATATTCAATAACCTTGGTTCTCTAGAGCCAGAGGTTCTTTACAATTTCTACTCCCATACAGATCTCAAACAGACTAAAAAGACTTCGAGCAAACATTATACTGCATACTTTCCAGACTTCACGCTAAGTTGCTCGGACTCAGGTGCATGTGTCCGATACGGGTGTGGGATTCGGCTAAAAATAATTCAAATATCTAAAGATAGAGTTATAAAACCTAAATTGTGAGATATTATGTGAAAAACTTGAGAAAATATTGATTAAGAGGAGAATCCTAAAAAGACATAAAAGGAAAAGGAGTGACATAGAAATTTTTGTATACAAGTTATTCCATTTTCTTCAATTTCACATTAGCTTTTGTTTTGATTAAAGAAATCATTGAATCTGTCTGGAATTTCTCCGTTGATTTTGGTCAAAGTACCCAAAATTGGTTGACCAGATTGGGTACGGATCCCACACCCATGCCGTGCCGACATCGGTGCGGCACCGAAAATGAAGAGTCTGAAAGAAATAATCCCCTTGATTATTTTCATTGATAGAATAGGTATATATACAAGTTACATCTTTCCATAATACTACAAATCCTTTTCCTATTCTACATCTAAATCCTTATTCTACCATAATTCTAACTATACAATTATGGTAGGTGTATAACACTAATTAAGGTATCCTTGTTATTACAATATACTACAAATATATACCATATATAAATCTGGCCGAGGGAGGCCCACGGCCGAGAGGCCGAGAGGCCCAATTCTTGATCGGCCGTGACAGCCTCTTGCGAGGCCCAACCTCGTGATATACATGTGATATACACCGTTGTATATTCGGTGTATATCACATGTATATTGCTCTGTTTAACACACCCCCTCAGTCATAGCGGGCGGTTTTCGAACGCTGAGACTGTCCCTAAAATCTTCAAAGAGAACCGCTAGTAGACCCTTTGTAAAGATGTCTGCAATTTGATACCGAGACGGGACATGACATACGCGAACTTGACCCTTTGCAACCTTTTCCCAGACAAAGTGAATGTCCATTTCGATATGCTTGGTGCGTTGGTGTTGAACGGGGTTACCTGAGAGGTAGATGGCACTAATGTTATCGCAATAGACCAATGTTGCCTTCTGAATGGGACAATGAAGCTCCAAAAGCAAATTACGTAGCCAACATGATTCGGAGACCACATTCGCAACCCCTCGATATTCTGCCTCGGCACTTGAGCGTGATAGAGTTGCTCGACGCTTTTTGCCGACCAGGAGACCAAGTTGTTGCCAAGGAACATACAAGAGCGAAGTCGACGATCTGGTGTCGGGACAACCACCCCAATCAGCATCCGTGTAAGAGACAAGTGTGGACGTAGATGAAGGATACAAGTGCAACCCATAGTCCAGTGTCCCCTGAATATACCGAATGATGCGTTTGATTGCATTCATGTGCTCAACCCTGGGATCATACATGAATAAACACACTATTTGAACCGCATATGTAATATTCGGTCCGGTAAAGGTAAGATATTTTGGAGGGCCCCCGCAAGATCTGCGATAGCGGGTCGGGTCCTCGTATGGTGCACCCGCCGCGGCACTCGGCTTTGGGTTTGCATCAACCGGTGTGGAAGTGGACTTACGGGATGACATCCCGGCCCTCTCGATGATCTCAGCAGATACTTCCGTTGAGACAGAAACAAGCCACCTGAATGACGCTTGACGGCAATCCCCAAAAAATAACTCAACGGCCCTAAGTCCTTCATAGCAAATTCAGAACTGAGCATGGCCATGATAGACTGACGCAAAGCATCGGATAAGGCAGTCAAGATGATATCATCCACATATAACAGAATATAGGCCAATGACGAACCACGGTGGTAGATGAACAAAGAATTGCCTGACCTGCTGTGTGTGAACCCAAGAGTCGAAACAAAATCAGCAAATCGTGTATACCAGGCACGTGGAGACTGCTTAAGCCCATATAATGACTTCTTCAACAAACAGACATGATGAGGTCGGTTGGGATCCCTGAAACCCAACGGCTGATGCATATAGACTGTTTCCTTGAGATCTCCATGTAGAAAAGCATTCTTGACATCTAACTGATGAATCGGCCAAGTCTTTGAAAGAGCCAAGCTAAGTACAGTGCGAATGGTAGCCGGTTTGACCACCGGACTAAATGTCTCACCACAATCAATACCAACCTGCTGAGTCTTACCATCACCAACAAGTCGCGCCTTATGCCGAGCAAATGACCCATCTGAATTCTCCTTATGAGCAAAAATCCACATAGACCTGATAATATTAGTACCATATGGACGGAGCACCAAATCCCACGTCTTATTATCAATAAGAGCATTATATTCATCAGTCATAGCAATTTTCCAATTAGGGTCATTTAATGCGGACACAGGATTGCGGGGCAAGGGGGATTTAGAGACATCAGAATGTAAATTAAAATGTCTTTTAGGTGTAAAAATACCCCGCTGACTACGAGTGACCGGTCTATGACTCGAGGAAGAATTAATGGAATTATGAGAATTTTCGGGCTCGGGACGGAGTGGCCGGCCAAGAAGCGGTGGGCCCGCCGGCCCAAATCGGAAATGGCCTGGACTCGGCTTCGGACCAGTTCCAGAAGACCGGGCCTGGACCGGCCCGATTCTTCGGAACTGTTCCATGGCCGGAAGAGCTGGGTGTGGCGGTCTTGTTGGGCCGGCGGGCGGTGGGCCCTGGAGAATTTTGGGTACGGGAGTTGTCCGAAAAATTCCGAATAATATACGGGGATATTTGGTCATCCAAAAAATTATACGACTTAGGCTCGGGAGTATGAACTTTCGTAAAAGGGAATTGGGTTTCATCAAAAATGACATGACGATTTATAATAATTTTCTTGGAGGATAAATCAAAACACTTATAACCACGATGATTCGACGGATAACCCAAAAATACACACGGAGTAGACCGAGCCTGAAGTTTGTTAATTGTGGTGGATAGGAATAACGGATAACACAAGCACCCAAAAATCCGAAGATGAGAATAAGACGGGTTTTTATTATATAAGATTTTGAGAGGGGAAGAATATGTCAGACCTTTAGACGGAATTATGTTAAGAAGGTAAGTGGCCATTTGTAGAGCATGATGCCAAAAATACGGAGGTATGGAGGCATGGATTAGGAGAGTTCGGACAATGTTATTTATGGAACGAATTTTGCGTTCGGCTTTCCCATTTTGTGAAGATGTATGAGGACAGAAAACCGAAAATTTATCCCATGAGTAGCACAAAATTCTCGAAACTCCTTATTGTCATACTCCTTCCCATTATCACATTGAATATTTTTTATTTCTCTTTCGAATTGAGTACGAATGAACGCTCTAAATTTTATGAAGACGGAAAACACTTGTGATTTATTCGCAATTGGAAACGTCCACAAAAATCTAGAATAATCATCTAAGAAGAGAACATAATATCGATGACCCATTGAACTAAGAACAGGAGATGTCCATAAGTCGCTATGAATAATGTCAAATGGCATAGAAGTATGAGAATTGGAATCTACAAATGGCAACTTAACAATTTTTCCTAATGAACAAGATCGACAAATTGGAGTACGACTCGTACCCTTACAAGAAATAAAGCTATTTTTATCTAAAGCGATAAAATAGAAGATCCCGGATGACCCAAACGAGCATGCCACATGGAAGGAGAGATGGCTGCAAAAGCTGATGGCAAGGCTGGACTCGATGGACTGAAACCGGGCATGATAGGATATAGATCCCCCCTACTATCACACCTCATGAGATGACTCCCCGTCTTGAAATCCTTCACAGAGAAACCGAAAGGATCAAATTCAACAAAAGTAATTGTCATTTGTGAATTTTCGGACGTACACTAAATTTTTAATCAATTTAGGAGCATGTAAAGTATTTTTCAAGAGAAGTGGTGGATTGGGAGGAGACAACGTTTTTCGACCATACCCTAGAATTGGAATTGAAGCGCCATTACCAACAATTATTCCCCGAGGGGTGCTCAAATTGTAATAAGATGAGAGAGTACCTGATTCGGAAGTCATGTGAGTAGTGGCCCCGGTGTTCATGTACCAATTTGGGTCCGGTTGAGTTAATCCCAACGTGTGCATCGCCGCCTCGATATCGGTCTGAGTGGGGCCTGCTGCATGATGGGCTTGCGGAGGACGGGGCCCAAGGACTCTGGTCGGCTTGGGCCCGGGCCGTTACATTTGCTTGTGGGGGCCGTTCTTCGGGCCAGCGGCCGGTGGGCCGCCAATGCCGGGTATTGGGCTCGCTTTGGACTGCCCCCCACTGGCCGCTGGCAGAAACTGCTGGAGGGTGCGGGTGCCACTGCCACTGGCCCCACTGCTGGGCCCACGGTGGTGGTGGCCCACTGTACCCCGAATGGGACCCACCGCCTGCTTGTTGCTCACCGAAACTTCCACCAGAACCACCTCGTTTGCCCCCGCGGTTTTTGTTATTTTTGCGATTATTCTTGCCGCCACCATTATTATGGTTTTGGCCCGAATTATTAACAAAACCCGAAGAACTAGGAGAGGATGCCACCATGACAACTGGGCTTGCTCGGTAGCCGCCTTTTTAGCCAAACCGGCTTCTTCCAACGTCGCATGGAGCGGGCTTGATGAAAGTCGGGAAGAGGGTTGCTTTGGCGAAGGAGAGTTCCAACACCATTATAGGCCTCCGAAAGCCCGGCAACCAACTGTAGAACTAGACGGTTATTTGTCACTGGTGCGCCAACATTACGGAGTTGATCCGCCAATTCCTTTAGTTTCTTGCAATATGCAGAAACGTTCGGAAATACGTCCATTCGAACGAGAGAGAATTCTGCTCGAGTGTGACGATACGGGAATGTTGGTTGTCTTGGAATATGTCACGCAATCTATTCCATGCAGCCATAGCCGTGGTATCGAGCTCCATAATCGCGTAGAAGGTCCACTGAAATAGTGGCGTATATCCACCGAAGAACGGTAGCATCAAGTGTAATCCACACCTCAGGATCCTCCGCAGGAAGGGGTCTAGCGGGAGGAATTATGTGATGAAGAACTTGATAAGAGATAGCGTGAATTTTAAACAACTCCGCCCACGTTGCATATTGAACGTTTTCCATCTCAAGGACAATAGGGACACTGAGCTTGATATTGGAAACCGTGAGGGCAGGGTGAAAATTGTTCTTAGACATATTTGAAAGAACAAAGAAGGAGGATAAATTTAAGAGAGGTTTTTTAGAGCGGAAGACGAGATATTTGGAGAGAAAAAACCCGAGGGAGGGGGGGGGGGTTCTCGGCCAAAGAGGCAAAAGTTTGAGAGAAGAAAACTTTTGGTTTAGACCTAGTCTCTTGATACCATGAAAGAAATAATCCCCTTGATTATTTTCATTGATAGAATAGGTATATATACAAGTTACATCTTTCCATAATACTACAAATCCTTTTCCTATTCTACATCTAAATCCTTATTCTACCATAATTCTAACTATACAATTATGGTAGGTGTATAACACTAATTAAGGTATCCTTGTTATTACAATATACTACAAATATATACCATATATAAATCTGGCCGAGGGAGGCCCACTGGCCGAGAGGCCGAGAGGCCCAATTCTTGGTCTGGCCGTGACAGCCTCTTGCGAGGCCCAATTTTGTGATATACATGTGATATACACTGTTGTATATTCAGTGTATATCACATGTATATTGCTCTGTTTAACAGAGTCCAAGCAACATAGAAGTCATGTTTTGTCTTATATATTTTTTTAACAAAGTCCACTATACTAATACCTTTTATTCATCTGATCCCAAGAGACTCCCGTCGTACATATTTCTTCAATTTATCCCTCTCCAATAGTTGTTAAAGCAGATAACGGTCAATTTGTGAATGATGGCTAAATGATGATCGAAGGAGCATTGAATGCTTGTCAATATGCATGATTGGCTAAGATGCTGTATAGTGCTGCCCTTGTATGGCATCCAAGAGATATAAAAGAATGCCCAAATTTTCACACTTCCTCACACCTTGGCTGCTTGATCCCCAAATAACATTCCATTTTTAGGTGATTCCTGGATCTTTTATCCATGGAATACCTTGTGTTATGGTTAGTTGATAGTGCTATTAGTGTGCTCTCCTGCATTTTTCCATGTCTAGCCGATGTGCCTTTTCATTCCTAATAAGGCTGACGGCATATCATGTTGCTGAGCAATACAATTGGACAAATCTTTATTTTCATTGAAATCAATTGACTTCCTTGGGGAAGTTGTCATAACTTTCAAATGCATTACTCCCTCTGTCCCAATTTACATGACACACTAGTCAGCCCAAAAAAGAATGACATATTTTCTTATTTGGCAACAATTTAACTTTAAACTTTAACTTTTACGCTTAACGAGATGATTTATAACCACACAAATATCTTTATTTTGTTTTAGACTAGAAGATTCAAAAGTCTTCATTTATTTTTTAAACTTCGTGCCCAGTCAAAATACATCATATAAATTGAAACGGATGGAGTAACATTTTTCCATAACAAGGCTGCCTTTCATCGTGTAAATCATACAAGATTTACCTGCAATTTCTTCAACCCTCTTAAACTCCGTGTTCAGTCAAACTACGGAGACAGGGGGAGTAACATTTTTCCATAACAAGGCTTCCTTTCATCGTGCAAATCCTACAAGATTTACCTGCAATTTCTTCAACCCTCTATTTTGGAATAGCATCCAACTTTTTCACCTATACCAAAATCAGTGAAATCATGGGAAAAAATCCTATGGCTGTCAAATGTATTTTCCAATCTGATGAGACTCTTGTTCATAAATTGAGATTCAAGTTATTGTCCCTCCTTTGTAGTTTTTTTCTCTTGTGTGTGTAGGGGGTGTAAACGAAGTCCCCCATTTTGTAATGCTCTTCATTCTACAGGATCAGTAAAGTGGTTTATCTTTGAGTTCAATAAGACCCTAAGTAAACCAGGGAGAGAGTTCACATTGCTACTGAATAACGTCGATTGATCTTATGACAAATTTCATGGAACAACAACATACCTAGTGTAATCACACAAGTGGGGTCTGAGGAGGGTAGAGTGTATGCAGACCTTAGCCTTACCATGGAAGGTAGAGAGGCTATTTTCGACAGACCATCGTCTAAGGAGAAAACATATTAAAGCATGTCAAAAAAGAAATAACACAAGTGAAGAAACCATGGCAAGACAAATTTTCTGGAAAAGAAGTAGAAAAGTTGTCTCTATGTAATGTAGAGGTAGAAAACGTGTCTTTTTAAACAAATGTTTTCATATAATGTTGAGGAGAGGCAGACAAAGGTGTCGTTATCTCTCTGTTGCAATAGACTGTCTTCTCATGAGATTCTTAAGAGTGACAGAGTAAGTAATTCAGTAGTTGTTTTTAATTGGAAACTTCTTTTACCACTGCACTCGACAATTCAACCGTGGAAGTTCAATTTGTAAAAGTAAATAAGCTTACTTTCTAATTCATTACCAAGTCATCTAATTAACAGGTTATATCCCTTATGTGCAAAGCACTTTATATACAATCGATAGACCAAGAATGAGTATAGAGATGTAAATAACAAGCTAATATACAACTATAAATAACTACTAATATACAGCTAATTCTGCACCAATAAAGGAAACAAAATCAGTCACAATATTCTACACAATCAGTCACAATATTCTACACATATTCTGCACAATCAGTCATGTGCCATTACGCCCCTGGAAGTTGAAGGTGGGATCAATAACCTTTAACTTGGACAGTTGTTGATGAAAAAGTAGACAAGGTAAAGGCATTGTAAGCGTGTCTACAAGCTAATCAGCAACATGTAAATGCTGAACAAGCACATGTTTTCACTGCACTTGATCTCTAACAAAGTGAAAATCAACTTTAATGTGTTTCATCCTACTCTGTAATACCGGATTTTGACAAATATAGGTGACACCAGCATTATCATAATAGATTACGGGTGGAGCAGTCAACTGCACATGCACTTCTACAAGAAGCTTTTGAACCCAATTGACCTCAGCAAGTGCAGAAGCTACTGCACGATACTCTGCTTCAGTTGAGGAGCATGCAACAGTGCATTGCTTCTTGGATGACCAACTAACAAATTTATATCAAGGTATAGGATATAGCCAGATGTGGAAGTCCTGTCATTAATGTCACTAACCCAATCGACATCTGAATACATAAACAACCCAGGACATGTCTTGCTCGTTATCTGTAAGCCATGATTTTTGGTTTGTTGGAGGTACCATAGAAGTCGCTTAACAGAATACCAGTGTGTTTGGGTAGGAGCATGCATGAATTGAGATAATTGTTTACTGTGAAGCTTATATCTGGTCTGGTAAATGACAAATATTGAAGCTTACCAACTACTTGACGATACAAAGTGGCATCCGCAAGAGGTGTATCATCCTTTACGGATAGTGAAGTAGTGGAACTCATGGGTGTTTGAACAAGTTTACATTCAAACATGTTATGGGTAGCAAGAATAACATAAACATACTTGGCCTAAGAAAGAACAATCCCTTCTTTTGTGCAGAGAACCTGAATACCCAAAACATAGTGCAGTTGTCTTAGGTCTTTCAGAGAGAATCTAGCTAAAAGAACATGTATAGCTTTCTTGATAACATCAAAGCTGGACCCAGTGATAATTATGTCATCAACGTATACAATAATGTAGACCAACACTTTATTTTGACGACGAATGAATAGAGATGAGTCAAAGTTAGACTTTTGAAAGCCAATCTGAACCAAGAATTGCTTTAACTCAGTGTACCAGGTTCGAGGAGCCTGATTAAGTCCATAAATTACTTTCTTTAACTTGCACACATAATGAGGAAAATCATGATGAGTATACCCATGAGGTTGACGCATATAAACATCTTCATCTAGGTGTCCTTGAAGAAATGTGTTATTCACATCCAATTGGTGCAAACGCCAGTTCATCTGAACTGCAAGCGACAAAATGAGTCGAACAGTAACATGTTTTATCACTGGACCAAATGTAGTGTGATAATACACACCCGGTCGTTGTGTAAAACCCTTTGCAACCAACCGAATTTTGTACCTTTCCACACTTCCATCTGGTTTGGTTTTGATATAATAGAGCCATTTGCAATCAATGACATTTTGAGAAGAGGATGGCAGCACGATCTCCCACGTCTTGTTGTTCATTAATGCCTTCAACTCAAGTTTCATGACTTCTCTCCAATGTACACTCTTTTGGGCTTGGTTATACGTGGTGGGAAGTGGCTTGGTAGAAGCAACTACAAGATAATCAAATACTTTCTTGGGTTTGGCGATATTATTCTGTCAGCGAGTAACAGGTCGGTGAATGGAGGGTTCTTGGGTATGTGGGATAGCTGTGGTAGAGTATTGGTGAAGATTGAGAGATGGGATGGACGTAGGGACATAGAGGGTTAAGGAGGGGGTGTGAGGTTGGTATAGATGTAGGGGTTGTAGTAGTAGTTTGGGTGATCTGGGTGTGCCAATTTCGGCGTTGATACTAGATAAGTGATTGGTGTTATAGGTGGGACAATATCAGAATGTATTGGTTCAAATGTTGGTTGTGTGAGGAGTCTGAGACGATGGTAGAATTTGGCGTTGCTGCTAGAGACGGACTTGAAGATGGACCTGCAGGAGAAGTCGCCGATAATTTTGGAGCAACCTTGATTGGTAGTGAAATCTCATAATCTGTTGGAGGCACATATTTGACATTGGAGTCATTCAACTCATTTCATAGGATATCCCACTCTAACTTCAAAATTCTTTTATCTTTTAAGGGTGTAAATATATTAAAAATGGAAATTTATTTTCATAAAAAACAACATCTCGTGAGATATATATCTTTTGTGAAACGGGATCATAACACTGATGGTTGTGATGGGTATTAGAATAGCCCAAGTATACAAAGGAATGGACCTAGGTTCTAATTTGTGTTTGACATACGGTTTAAGCCATGGATAGCAAAGGCACCCGAAACTACAAATGGATTGATAATTTGGAATTTCTCCAAATAATCGTTGGTATGGAGAATCATAGTTAAGTGTGCAAGTGGGCAGTCTGTTAATCAAGAATGTGGCTTGCTGACAGGAAAATGACCAAAAAAATGGAGGCATGGATGTTTGGTGTAAAATGTTTTTTGTTGTTTCAATGATGTGTCAGTATCTAAGTTCATCCATGGCTACTCGTTGTGGTGTGTATGGAGGTGATACAAGGTGCTCAATGCCATTGGTATGAAGGAATGACTTTAGGCCTTCAAATTCACCACTGCCATCAGTGTAAACGGAGAGTATTTTTGTATGAAAATAATTTTCAACAAGGGGTTTAAATTTAGAAAAAATTGATTGAACCTCATTTTTATTTTTAAGCGTGTATAGCCAAATGTATTTTGTAAATTGATCAACAAAAATTACATAATATATTTTAATGTTAATTGACAAAATAGGTGACGGCCCCCAAAGATCACTAAAAAGAATTTGTAAAGGTTTTTTACTCATTAGAGTGTTCTGAGAAAAAGGTTGTCGGTGGCTTTTATTAGAAGAGTAGGAATTATAATAATAAAAAAATTTGAAATTTGAAACTGGAATTGTAAACTTTTGTGAGAGTGTTTTAAGCACTCTTTTATTTGGATGTACTAATTTTTTATGCCAAGATTGTTGAGATTTTGCCATATAAGATTGGTAGTTCAAATTGCATCGGGATCCTCCAACAAGCCACTCGTAAAGTCCTTGTTTATTCTGGTTCGTGCCAACACTTCCCCCGTGATCAGATCATTCACAAGAAAATCAAAGGGGAAAAATTCCATATATGTCAGATTATCTTTGCAAAATTGAGACACATATATAAGGTTACATTTAATATATGGTTTACACAAAGTATTAGAAATCTGAAACTTTTTGTTTGACGCATTTAATTGAACATGACCAGTGTGAGTTATAGGGATTTTGTTACCGTTACGCATGGAAATATCCTCAGTACCAGTGTAGTCATCTGGACGTTGAAGATTCTGAGTATCAGTGGCCACATGATTTGATGTTCCTGAGTCAACAATCCAAGGCATGGAAAAAAGTTTGCTCGGGCTTCCAAGTGATTGTGGGAGCATGTACGACATACATTGGCAGTATGCCTAGTTCTACCACATAGCTGACAAATTGGACGATTTTTTTGAGAGACCGTTGGATGCCAATTTGGTGATGAGGCTGGTGCATTTTGCTGCTTGGAATGTTCTGAACGCCATGGTTATCCTCGCTTATTATTGCGAGGTGCAAAATTATTTGACAAAGGTTTTTGTGCCACTGCAGCTATAATCAAGGCTTGATTAGACTCTTTATGCTTGAGGAGAAGCTCTCTATTGAGAAGCTTGTTGTACAGTTCTTCATACGAGATCGGTGTATCTCGCGCTTGGATAACTGTTGCAATTGAATCATACTCAGGTCCTAAACCGCTGAGTACTTTGACTGCAAGTTCGTCATCGGAAATAGGAGCTCCAGCCGTTGCAAGTTCATCAGCAACATTCCAGATCACGCGCAAGTACTCTGTCATATTGCGAGAATTTTTTGTAATTGTAGGCAAAGAGTTTCGGAGACTGAAGACCCTTGTATGTGATTTGTTCGCATATAGGTTATGCATTGTGTCCCGCGCTTGCTTCGAGTTGGAAGTTTTTGTGATTGCAGAGGTGATCATCGGATCAACCGATATCATTAAGGCATTGCTAATCAACTGGTCCTGATGAAACCAGATCTTGTACTTGGGATTGGGTACTGCTGAGTTGTTGACGGTAACGAGCTTTTTGGCAGATCGTCATGGATCCGTCTAGATAGCAGTATAGATCATGATCCAACATGAGAGACTCGACCTGCACTTTCCAAATGACAAAATTCATTGGACCATTAATCTTTAGGGGAAGTTGGGAACTTGGGTTAAATTGAACCAAATGGCTTGTGTTATCGGCAGGAATGATAGAATCACTTGGATTCACCATTTGTGACATAGAAACGATAAGGAAGTGTTGAAAGAAAAGAGATGACTCGTTGGAGTTTAGAAAAGCCCTGATACCATAAAGGTTCAAGAGGAGAAGAATATATTGCCTTGTCTATTATTCATTAGGTGCAACACACTTTATATACAATCGATAGACCAAGAATGACTCCTAAATTATAGGAGTATAGAGCTGTAAATAACAAGCTAATATACAACTATAAATAACTACTAATATACAACTAATTATTCACTAATAGGGGAAACAAAATCAGAACAATATTCTACACAATCAATCACAATATTCTACACATATTTTGCACAATCAGTCATGTGCCATTAATATTTCACCTAGTAAACAGATTTAATAATAGTTTTGGGTAGAACTTGCATGAGCTAACACCATTCTCCATGGACTGAAATGTGTTTCACTTCATGACACCTATTTTCTCTGTATTCTTAGTGTCAATTTCTTGAGAAGAGCATCCAATTTGAAATAGAGGTAAATAAATTGCCTCACCAATCTAATAAAAATTAAACTTCCTTCCTCTTCGTGCATCCACAAAAGTTGGACACTCCAGAGATGATCTTATCTCTAGGTTTAGTACATCTATTTGTGCAGAAGGAACTCTATGGTGCAGTTCCAAATATCTCATGTTGATCTCATTGCACTCGGAAAAATCAAGAGAAACTTGAGACCAAGTAGTTGAATCCGATAGAAACTTGCTCAACTTAGAAAACCATGCAGCATTTAAATTGTCTTCGCAGTGAAGAACAATTTTTGAGTGCTTCAATTGACTTGACTCTCTTGCAATTTTAAGTTTAGGAATTTCATTTCTCTTATACTCAAGTGACACCAAATTTGGAGAGTAAATCTCCCTTATGCCCCAACAATACTGAATCTTTAAGACCTTTAGGGATTGAAATCTAGAAATAAGGTACTGGAGAAATCCATCAGATGTCCACATATATGATATATCTAATAGATCCAAATATTTCAGATTCTGACATTCAATAACATCCAATTCATCCGATAAATAACCCGAATAAGACAAGTGTTCAAGAGTTGGTGTTTGGATTTTAACGCGCTGGTTTCTAGATTTCGAAATGGAAACTAACTTGATCTTTTGAAGATTCAGCAGCTCAATCTTTTCCAACTCACGACAATCCTTGATGATGAAACTGACCATCAAGGGACAGCTATTAAGTAGAGTCTGAAGCATGTTTTCATCTAAACTAACAGATAATAGAGAAAGCTTTCTCAATGAATCACAGTTTGCGACACCACTTGAAACCGAAACACACTTCAGATTACAAGCCCACAGAACCAATTCTCTTAAAGATTTTGTTGCTAAGATTTTGAGAATAGTCAAGGGGTATAATGTAAATACGAGACCTCTAAAGACCAGATTTTTTACATCATTCTGAAGTGCAATGTCAAGCCACGTATTAATGAGAGGGAAAACTTCACCAGAACTACGAGAGTTTGATAATTCAAACTTTTCTATAGGGATTTTTGCATCCCTATATCTCTCCATAATATTATCTACTATTTTCATCTTGCCTTTTGTATAATCAACTTTGAAATCCAAGTTGGGAAGAGTCGACCAGGCTTGCAGCCATATTTTGGAGAGAATACTCATCTGGGCTGCTTCTTTAAAGCTAAGGTAACAGAGTATTTTTTGAATGAGGCATTCTGGCAATATATCAGTTGATGAGGTCATAGAATTCTTCTTCTTACTTTGCATCCATATGTTAAAAACACATTTTTTTTACTCCAGTTTTGCTGCAAAACTTGCTGATCAGCTCTTCATCTCGCTTCTGCAATTTCAACCCAACTTTTTGGGCGAATTCAAACATTCTTTCCGTATGATGTTGAGTGAATTTAGTCCTCAATTGCTTTCTCCCATTAGCTCTCCTCATGGTTGTAGAATTCTTCTTCTTATGTTGCATCCATACCTTAAGAGCCCGTTTTTCTACTTCGATTTTGCTGCAAAACTCTATAATCAGCTCTTTATCTCGCTTATACAATTTCCACCTAACTCTTTCGGCGAATTCAAACATTCTTTCCTTCTGATGTTGACTGAATTTAGTCCTCAATTGTTTTCTCCCGTTAGCTCTCCTCATGGTCGTGGGCTTGAAGGCTGCTGCGATATAGATTCTTGAATTTATAGGTCACACTTCTATTCTATAGGAACAAAAAGTTAAATTATGTTTCCCAAAAGCTGCTACTGACTTCTGCTCGCTACCGACACTACAGCTAGAAATCCCTTTTTGGGTATTGGAGTTTGCAAGTTTAAAGTTTTAGCCATATCCATTCTTGATTCTCCTTTTCTTTTCATTTCATTTTGGTGTCATCCATCTTCCTCTCTTAGTTCCCTTCAAGATTCCGTAGCTTAATGTGCCAACTATTGTACTATTTTTCTCTTTCTTTGGGTGGTTGGATCTGTTTTGATTCTTATTTCTAGTATTTAGGTGAGAGATTTTGAGTGTTAACCACCCAAAATTCTTTCTGAAAACAAATTGCAACTTTTGGGAAAATGAAGTAAATTATGTTTGTATTGACTTACAAACACACAACTCTTCTTACAGAATTGATAAGTATTGGAATTTTTCAACTCGATCTTTTGACTTGCCTGTTACTGGTCAACAAAAGCTTCAAACTATTCAATTTCCCACACTGTTCACTTTGTCCTTGACCTCGTTAAATTTTGCCGCTTCTTGTCTTTAGTTATAGCATTCTTGGTGTAGTGATTTTACTTGCCTCTAGATTCGTGTTAACTTGTGCTTGCACTTTGATCCCTTCCTGTTTTAGGGCAAACGTTTGAGTAGTTTATTATTTTATAGTGGCTTTGGTAACTGATGGTAGACTAGGGTCATGTTCTCGATCGGGGACGGGGGCGAGGGTTAGGGGGGAAATGGGGTAAGAGAGATGCTAGGCTGAGAATAGGGTCTTGGAACATTGAAACTTTAATGGGGAAGTCCATAAAGCTAGTTAAGATTCTTAAGAAGATGAGGATTAACATAGCCTGTGTCCAGGAGACCAAATGGGTAGGACCTAAGGCTAAGGATGTAGACAGGTATAAGTTATGGTTCTCGGGTAGGTCAAAGTATAGGAATATGGTAGGCATTTTGGTAGACAATAAGCTAAGGGATCAGGAGGTAGAGGTGAGGAGGGTTAATGACATGATGATGGTGATTAAGTTGGTAGTTAGAGGGTTCACTATGAACATTATTAGTGCTTATGCGCCACATACGGGCTTGGACGAGGAGGAGAAGAGACGATTTTGGGAGGATTTGGATGAAGTGGCAAGAGGTATACCACCCACTGAGAAGTTATTTGTAGAAGGGGATTTCAATGGACATATCGGGTCACTTCCGGGGAGTTATGATGACGTGCATAGAGGCTTTGGACTCGGGGACAGGAATGGGGGAGGCGTCTCACTTTTGGAGTTCGCTAGAGCTTGTGGGATGGTGATAGCCAATTCGAGGTTCCTGAAGAAGGAGGAACACTTGGTGACTTTCCGTAGTTTGGTGGCTAAGACTCAGATAGACTTTTTGATCCTTAGGAAGGTTGACAAAGGTCTTTGTAAAGACTGCAAGGTTATTCCGAAGGAGGATCTTACAACCCGACATAAGCTTTTGGTGATGGATTTTGAGATCAAGATGGAGAAGAAGAAGAGGGTTGTGGATGACAGGTTAAGAATCAAATGGGGGAGTTTGACTATGCCTAGTGCAAATGAGTTGGGGGAGAGGTTGATGGTCAAGGGGCCTGGGAGAGTAGTGGGGATGCGCCCGGTAAGTAGGATAGGATGGCCTGTTGCATTCGGGAGGTAGCTAGAGAAGTGCTAGGGGCCTCGCGGGTAACTGTGGTGGGCATCGAGGGGACTGATGGTGGAATGGTAAAGTTCAAGAGAAGGTGGAAGCGAATAAATTGGCGTATGTGAAATTGGTAGAAAGCAAGGATGAGATGGAGAAGTGGACGAAGAGGGAACTGTATAAGATGGCGAGGAAGGAGGCAAAGCTAGCGGTTACGGCGGCATAAATGACGTCTTTTGAACGCTTGTATGTGGAATTAGAGGAGAAAGGCAGGGATAAGAAGTTGTACAGACTAGCCAATGCAAAGGAGAGGAAGGCACGTGACTTGGATCATGTGAGGTGCATCAAGGATGATGACGACAAAGTACTGGTGGAGGAAGTGCATATTAGGCGGAGATGGTAGTCTTACTTCCATAAACTCTTGAACGAAAAAGAAGATTGAGACATTATGATAGGAGATTTAGAGCATTCTGGTAGGTACCGGGATTTTGGGTATTGTAGAAGAATTAAGGTTGATGAGGTTAAGGGTGCTTATCACATGATGCACAGGGGACGAGCGATTGGGCCTGATGAAATCCTAGTTGAATTTTGGAAGAGTGCAGGCAGAGCAGGTTTGGAGTGGCTGACTAAGTTGTTTAGAGTCATTTTTAAGATGAAAAGAATGCCCGAAGAATGGAGGTGGAGTACAATGATTCCCTTGTACAAAAACAAAGGTGATATCCAAAGTTGCAACAACTATAGAGGTATCAAGCTGTTGAGCCACACTATGAAAGTTTTGGAAAGGATCATGGAGATGAGGGTGAGGAGAGACGTGTCTATTTTCAAGAACCAGTTTGGATTCATGCCGGGGCGTTCGACTACTGAAGTCATTCATCTTATTAGGAGGTTGGTGGAGAAGTATAGGGAGAGGAAGAGAGATTTACGTATGGTTTTCATCGACCTCGAGAAAGCATATGACAAAGTCCCTAGGGAGGTTTTATAGAGATGTTTGGAGGTTAGAGGTGTACCTATGGCGTACACTAGGGTGATCAAGGATATGTATGATGGAGCCAAGACTAGGGTACGGACAGTAGGAGGAGACTCGGAGCACTTCCCAGTGATGATAGGGTTGCACCAAGGATCAACTCTTAGCCCATTCCTATTTGCCTTAGTGATGGACGGATTAATGCGACAAATCCAAGTGGAGGTTCCATGGTGTATGTTATTCGCAGACGACATAGTCCTCAATGATGAGACTCGCAGCGGAGGGAGTCTAAAGGGTTTAGGTTGAGTAGGACCAAGACTGAATTTTTGGAGTACAAGTTCAGCAACGGGAGTGACCCTGAGACGGGAGTGGAGGTGAGGCTTGGTACTCAGGTCATTCCAAAAAAAGGAAGCTTCAACTACCTAGGGTCTATTATCCAAGGGAATTGAGAGACTGATGACAATGTCACACATCGTATTAGGGCAGGGTGGATGAAATGGAGGCTCGCATCTAGAGTCTTGTGTGACAAAAATGTGCCACCAAAACTTAAAGACAAGTTCTATAGGGTGGTGGTTATACCAACTATGTTTTATGGGGTGGAGTGTTGGCCAGTCAAGACTTCGCACATACAAAAGATGAAATTTGCGAAGATGAGGATGCTGAGATGGATGTGTGGGATTACAAGGAGAGAAAGGATTTAAAATGATGATATTTGGGACAAAGTGGGAGTGGCCTCGGTGGAGGATAAGATGCGGGAAGCGAAGTTGAGATGGTTCAGGCATGTGCAGAGGAGAGACACATATGCCAAGGGCAGAGGTATGAGAGATTGTCTATGGGCGGGTTCAGGAGGGGTAGAGGTAGGCCGAAGAAGTATTGGGGAGAGGTGATTAGACGGGATATGGCGCAGATGAAATTTACTGAAGACATGACCTTAGATAGGGGGTTGTGGAGGACACGGATTAGGGTAGAAGAGTAGTAGGTATTCGAGCATAGTCCTACTTACGATTACAAAGTAATAAGTGTTATCACACTTATAGGCGCAGTATTGCTTTATAATCCCCTGTAGTTTGATTTCTGTTGTTATGTGTTCTTTAGTGTACTTTGTTTATCTTACTTAGTTGTGTTAGCTACTGCTTTCTTTTGTTAGAATGCGCTACCATGGCATATTCGATTTTGTTATCAGCATGTTTATACTGTTTTAATTTCCTGTCTGAGTCTAACCGTTTATCTTGCTTTGCTCTGCTTTACTTGCTTTGATTGTGATTATGTTTTGTCTTGAGCCGAGGGTCTCCCGGAAATAGCCGCTCCACCTAACAAGGTAAAGGGAAGGTCTACGTACACTCTACCCTTTCCAGACCCCACGTTGTAGGATTCATACTGAGTATGTTATTGTTGTTGTTGTATATATTCTAGTAATCCTATTTTTAACGGGTTTTACACAATTTATCCTCCCTTTTCTTTATTACTTATATACATGAGAACTAATCAGACCCCACGATATGGGATTTCACTAGGCATGTTGTATACATGAGAACTAAAAGACAACCATACTGCCTTGTATATATAAAAAAACATTTTTACTAAATAATTTCACTCTATTCTAATTTATATGATTTTTATGCACGAAGTGTTATTAAATACAATTGCGTGTTTCCTTGTAAAAATATTATCACTTCATGTTACCATAAATAGTCGACTGGATCAAGGATAACATTGATATTTTATTATCACAAATCTTCAAATCCGTGTCTATAAACAATCTTCCTCTGTTAAAGGGATATGAACGTTGTTGCTTGCATTTTCCATGATATTTTATCACCTTCTTTCTTGAACTCTTATTTCATCAGGAGCAGGCTCGATCTTCCAAAGAGAATGATCTATCTATCGCAGTATAAATCTGTTAAGAGTCTCACATCGGATATGGAATGGGAACATGGACTCCTTATATGGGGAGTCCATGTTCCCATTCCATATCCGATGTGGGACTCTTAACAAAATCGTTCTTCAAGAGGTAATGGAAAGCATGTCAAGGTGCAAAATGTTGAACCATAGATTTAATGTCTCGGAAAAATCTAAGTGTTTCATTTCCTGATCTTCGCTAGTGTATTTGTGTTCTCACCATTGATAAAATTATTTCTCAATGGCGATCAGTTAAATGGAACAGTAACCAAAAGCATTAGGTGCCTCCCAAAACTTGATATTTATCATCTTAGCTTGAATGTAATGCCGAGAAGAAAAAATTCAAAATCTGCTCAATTGATTAGCTCCAAAAATGTATTACTCCCTCCATCCCAATTTATGTGATATAATTTGACCTAATATAAGAAAGAAAGTAAGACTTTTGAAACTTGTGGTCTAAAACAAGTCATAGATAATTATGTGATTGTAAATCATTTCATTAAGGGTAAAAATAAAAGTTTTAAGTTAAATTATTTCTAAATATAGAAATGTATCATTCTTTTTAGACTAAAAAAGAAAGTGTATCACATAAACTGGTAAGGAGGAAGTAGTTAGTAGTTGGTTAGCAAGTGATGTTAGTTATTTTCTAGTTGGTTGTTACTGAATATTAGTGCATTGGTAAGTCTGTAAATACAAGTGTAAATATCTGCTTGGCAATGACCATCTCTGCAAATAGGACTGCCGTTTTGTAACAATCACATCTCTTGAAATCACATTTTCAAGACTTGTTTTTTTGTACTGTTCAGAAAGATCGTGACGGGTATATACTCCTTGGGTTTTTGTTGATTTTATTTTCGACAATGAATATGGGGTTTCTCTACAAAAAATCAATCTATGATCTCTGTGGTTTCCACCACCCTTTTGGCCAATTGTCTTCTTCACTCTTTCTCTGTATTGTTTCAATACCTTTCGGCGGTCAATGTAATCAGTTTCAATTCAATATACTCTTCCTCCCCCTTTTGCCTTTGTTCTTCTTCCTCAGACAACATATTCAATATCTGGCAGCTCACTGGGAATTGTCTTATTTGCTCGGAATCAGTGTTCTTAGAGAGCAATATGTGTACGGGGGGAAATTCCAACATCTAGAAGGAACTGCAGATATCTGAGATATGTGTAGACTACCCAATATTGGACCAGAAATACCATCTTAAAACAAGTTTAAGATCCAATCACATTATCTGATTGCGAAGTAAACTAAAATACCTACTTTAGCCTTCTCTCAAAATAATATATATGGAGCAATGCAAAATTGTTTTTAGTATAGTTTCTCCACCTTGTCATTCTTTGCTATAGTATTTTATCGTGGTTTCTTTACTTCCATTATTACTTTTCCGACTTGCTTTGAATTATTTTTTCTTAAGCCGATGATCTATCAGAAACAACCTCTATACCTCCCGAGGTAGGGTAAGGTGTGTGTACACTCTAACCTCCCAGATTCCACTTGTGTGATTAAACTGGGTTGTTGTTGTTGTTTTGTTGTCGACCTGGAGTCCTTGTGAAACCAATATCATTTTAATAAATGAAGATTAAAATAATTGCTCATATAAAACGCTCAGAATGGAGGGGAGTATATTAGTTTTAACACTGCAAAGTCCCACACAAGGACCTGCAACTATCTTTATCTATCAAGGGGGCTATAGAACAATAAAAACAAAATGAAATAAACTCGAATGTCAATTCTGTTTCCGAATGTCGGAAATTATGTCGTCCGACACTAGTAACAACATTTTAGCAAAATAGAAAACTTTGAAGAGTAAATGCAGCGGAAATTTAAAGAAGACAAATATTTTAAATTTTCATAAGTTATATATATAATATAACTTATGATGGTCAATGACCAAATGTATTGTATATATATTATATATAAATATACAAATGTATTGATTCATTGTAGTAGCCTCTCTATTTATAGTAGAGAGTCTTCCTTGAAAAACACATCGATCGGTTGTGGATGTTGAGGGAAAGGTGGGCATCTGGTAGGATTTGTTGGAGACGATCAAGGAGCAAAAACCTCTAACAACTTTGACTTGTTCCTCACGAAAAGCAACAGCCTTAACTCGTTCTTCACATGTGTTTACCAACTCCATTTTACCTTATCAAGTCATATTTACCACATAGTAATCATTACGTGAAGCAAGGCAAAATCAGTTCTGAAAATATTGATCCTACTGTTGTGCAACATTTGTCCCAACATTCTTATACATTCAAATCAATAATAATTCAGGAGATATGTTGGGTCAAATGTCACAACATCAAATCCAACATTAACAATCTCCCCCTTTTTGCCTTTCTTCACAAAACTCGTTAAAAAATAAAGTTGACTTATGGTGTTGTCAAAAATGTTGTCCAACATCTGTGGTCAACAACTTCAAGGTCATGCTCCCCCTTAACATGTGATGGAAAACAAGCAAACATGTGTATACCAATTCATACGATTAGAAGAAAAATATATGAGCACATACATACACATATCATCCAATAAATACAAAACAAGAATAAAAATAACACATTGTCAACAAATATCCACATCAATCCATCAAAACATTTAACAAACATTTATAGCTTAGTTCAGTAACATCATTCATCTTCCTCCTTGCTCATCATACAGCAGCAGCAGCAGCTTCCAGCAACTTTCTACCCCTGCATAACTGCTTCAGCTTCCAGCATCTCTCCCCCTTCATCTCTACAACATAGAAGCTTTAGCTTCCTCCCTCTGCATCAGCATCAACATCATCTCCCCTTTTTTGTGAAGAAAGTAGCATCATGAAATGGTCTCTAGCTTGTATTAGGACATTTCTTGCAGCATCAACCTCAGAAATCTGTTGGTTGATTTTTCTAATTTGATCCACAAGCCATTCTATAGACAGTGTAGATTGTGATGGACCAGTGTTGCCCAGAATGTTGGTGATATTTCTGGCAACATTTTCATTTTCAGCGTCCTTCTTCCATGGCAAGTCGATGACTCTGTCCTTGCTTTTCAAAATTGCTTTGTTTACAGTGTAAATCTCAGGAGCCTTCCCTAAAGTGTCTTCTCTCTTAGGCTCAAAGCCTTGGGTGGTTAATATTTTGTAGATCATAGAGGGAAAATGAAGGATTGAAGTTGATTCTTTCTCAGCCAAGTTAGCAATTTGATGAAATATCATTTTTCTCAAATCAACTTTCAAACCTTTCTCAATTGTATACAACAGGGTGGCTTGTTTAGATGTTACAATTGACTCATTCATTGAAGGAAGTCAATTGTGAATAACAATTTTGTGGAGGGTGGAAAACAGAGCTGTTAATTTGGAGGCTGGACATCTAGGGATCTATTTATTCATTATACCTCTAGTGAGGTATTCAATTACTTCTTCCTTATTGTCTATCACATGTTCAACTTCTTTAATATTATCTCTAACATTTGACCAATACATTGATTTATAATAGCAGGCGTAAAAATATATACCTTGTTATAGAGATATATCTTCCCAAATTTCTTTGAGGAGGTATCCTCTATAGTAGAGCTTAAATTCGCATAAAACAACCTTACTGTCTCATCAACATATGGTTCTTTTTCAGTGACAGAACCAAGAAGTTGTCTGTCCTTTAAGAATTCTACCAAACCATATTCAGTACAGAAAGCAATATCTAACACTCTCCCAGGCCTAATTACTCTATTCTTGTAAAAATCCCACATATCATGGTTAGCTTTAGAATATAATTTATCTGAGAAAGCAGATACCTCAATGTCTGAATCAGACATGTCTGAACTGATGGATTTGGTACTGTTGGAGGATGTTGTGGCGTGTGTCTCTTCGGATGCTGGCTGAAATGTAGCATAAGATATTGTGGCATCTGTGGCAACATTTGAAGCAGCACTTGTCCTTGTAGTCCTGGGAACTTCCTTTAGAAAAAATTGTTTCAAGGGGGTTTCATCTGGGATTTCCCTTTCTTGAGGCACACTTGGTTCTTCAGAAGCAGATGGTTCTTCCTCAGTTAAGAAAACAGAGTCCGTGTTTTCACTATAACTGCTCGAGTAAGCGGGTTTAGATGTTTGACATTTAGGTTTTTTGCTACTCGAACCTTCTTGGACTGTTTTCTCAAACACTCTACTCGATCGGCGAGTAGGAAAAGTAGATGACCTTGGCTTTTTACCCAGAGATGAGAAATCAAAAGTTTGATCGACATCTATTGGGTTATTATTTTCTCCAGGATAGCTAATATCTAAAGGTTCATCAAAACCTTTAAACACTATTGCTTTAGAAAGATCCTCAGGAAGATTTGAGGAAGAAGACTAGTCTGGTTGCCGAGGTGTATTTGACGGAGGGCTAATGCTCATGGGAGTGTTGGATGGAATGTTGGTTGACATTTGTTCTGACATTGAAGAAGTTTCCGTCGGTGATAATTGAGGAGAGGATTTGCGAAAAACATACTTTAATTTTGTCTTCAGTGATTGCCTGCATGCTGAAAAAAATTGCTTACATTCCTACAACATTAGTCAAGGATCCAATTCCACTTCCCATTCCCTCTCTTGCTATCTGGGGCGAGCATCTCTGATAATTTTAATCAATTACGCCTCAATCTCAAACCATTCGAGACCTACAGGATATATCCTTGGTTCCAGCTTAAAGAATTCATTATAAATTCGACTATTTTTACCCTAACCATCAACTTATTAGACACAGTTTCTTCGTGGCTTGTAATTGAAAAGCGAGACCATAAACTTGTGTTGCCAGAAACATCATCTACTTGCTATATTTCATAAATGAAGAATGATACTTGAAAGGGATTTTGTATTTACATATAAGATCCGGGATACATACCAAAATTTTGAATCACTCACAATCGAGAGATATGAGAAGCCGAATAGGACTTGATTATTCTGCAATTGATACGTTTTAAAATTACTAAACCTATATACATACTTAACGTACTCTATGTCACTTTACATCTCCGAGAGGAGGTTGCTGATTTTCCGAAGCTCCTTGAGTGCTGCCATGGCTGTTACTTGTCCTTTACCAGCTAGAACATTTTTCGAAAGGTTTTCTAAGGTCCCAACTTGACCTCGATCTTGCTGAAAGACTGATTCAATTACCTGCACAAATGGTAAGCGATTAATGAACAAATAGACCATATGAAAGAGTGAATCGTATAGAGTGATGGAATAAATTGGAAAGATCAGTTTCTCACTACTCATACAAATATATTATAATGTATCTGGATATAGATGTACTGATGGTTCTAAGCAGACAACTCAATGTAATTGGTTTAAGAGTGAGTAACAAACGGATGCATAGAATCTTTGCCTTCAGTAAGTTGACAAAGTAATATCCATAATGGATACTTTTGAATGATAAATATCAAACTACACAAGCTAAAGCAAGATATTAGTCTTACCTGGATATTCTCAAGCATCGACTGTCCGAGATTTCTCAAACTAACCATTAAATTCTGGTCTACAGATTCTCCTTTGCTAATTCCGCTGTTATTAGATGTATCAGCAGTGGAAGATACAGCAGGATCGTTTGGATTATTCCCACAATTGTCAGCTTTTGTGAAATCAAAGACACCTTTTTCTGATGTCTCTTCACCACCATTTCGTCCAAATTTCCACAACCACTGAAATTTACCAGATAGAAGTTTCCGCTCCTTCAAGCCTGCTGGACCTTTTCCAACAGAGTCAACACTTTGTTCAGATTTTACCGAGGTCTCCAGAGAGGGAACAGAACTAGGGAGAGGTGGGACTTCCAGATTAGTACAAGATGCCTCAGCACTATTGCCATCAGCATCATTTTCATCGGCCGAGAAATTTGACGCGACGCTACTTCTTTCGGATCTATTTCCATGATCATTTGCACCACTAATAGGGCTTGAGGGAACTGAGAAGATAGAAGAATTCTGTTCACTAGCGGCACTTCCAGTGGAGCCTGACTGTTCAGATGTGCAGGTAAAATTTCCATCATTACCATCTTGCCCGACAACGTTGTCAACTGGAACTTCTTGCTCTATATTTTCATCATCAATAAGCTTTTCTGCATCTTCATAGGCGCCAAGCTGCTGAATGAGATCTTTCAACAAACTTCTCCTCACTGATGACTTGGGAATTTTTCTTCCATTATCAACTTTAGATGGGGTTGGATCAGACTCAGTTCTAGTAAGACGCATCCTCACTTTCTCAGACCAACCTTTTCTTCGAGTTGGAACTTGTTTCTCTGCACTATTTTGCTTGCCCTCTTCTTCCTTGTGTAAAACACTCCATTTTTCTTCCCAATAGCTTTCAGGTACTACAGAACCAACTGAAGTTTTGGAGGAGCTTAAATCAACTGAATGGCTGTGACCTCTTATAACCGTTGACTGACTTCTACCGTAGACTCCTCCAGTATTATAATCAATTAATGGGGCTGAATTGTTGGCATCCACTGCCAAAGCCTGCAATGATTTTGCCTTAGCTATCACTTTTCCTAGATTTATATCTTCTGGAAAATTTAGCAATCTCTGGAGGCACGTAGTAGCATTCTCGGTCGCAAGCAATGAAGACCTCAAATGAAGTATCATAGTAACTGCAAAAGCTGATATAAATGCTCCCCTGGATGAATTTAAGACTCCAGAGCCGGAGTCGGCATCGTTTTCACAAGGTTTTTCCAACTTCTTGTTGTCACACGCAAATATTTCATCCCAGATTATCAACAGGTCTTCAAGTGCAAATTCGCGTCCAAATAGTACTCGTAACCAGCGAAGTGCAAAATACTGTGGTTCAACTCCTAGTTCGACAAGATGACTGTGGAGGGAAGAATCAACTAGTGAAAGCAAATGGTATAATGCTGATGAGGCTTCAATAACAGGGGGGTATCCAGTATGCGAACTACCATATGGTGAAGGAGAGAAAAATTGTGCCATAGAAACGGCACCACCAGCTCCACTCATCAGAGCGTCAAACATACAATACGTGTCGTGCTCCATGAACTTCTCGGATAGAAGAATACCAAGCTCACCTTCGGCGCCATATGCATCACTTAATAAAATAACTGCTTGAACCTTTGGATCAAGTTCACTTAAACTAGTAATTCTTGCTGGACTCTTCTCAGATCCATTGTCATCTTCCGCAGATTCCGAAAACTTTTTAAAATCAAATTTATATGTTAAGTCATTTTCATGAAATGAGAACCCATCAAATTTGTCAGCAAAATGATCCTCATAAAGATTCCTCACTTCAGAAAGATGCTCCATATCAGCTTGAAGAACATAAAGAAGTGGGGCCAATAGTTCATGCATCCCTGCACACCAAAAGCAGAAAATTCCTCCATAAAAATGAGAAAGAAACATGATCGTTAGCGATTTAGGCACTAGGTTACATGATAAATTCAAGATCAGAAAGAAAAAGACCAAAAGAGGAGGTTATGTCAGCATAGAACGATGAAATCAAGAGCAAAGGGCTATTGGACGTCATAAGCTGCTATACAAACTGCAAACATGAACACAGCTGTAGAGCATGTAACAACTACCAATACGTTTGCAGAAACAGTCTTGATACAATTGAACACGGCTGAACCTAAGTTTACACTAGAGATGCATGCCATTTGTTATTAAAGGGAGACGGGCAGGGTAGGACTTTCATCTTGATTAACTAGTTAAGAACTGAAAATGTATCTTATACAAGACGCCACAGACTAGAAAAGGCCTATTCCGCTTCATCAGTAAGCAGTGGCACTTAATATGTTTGGCGATATTATGATTTTACCTTGTCTGTAACCATACTCTGGATGTCTAAGGCACCAAAGTAGCAGAATTCTCCTCAACATGGCTTGGCATCCAGGAGTCTGGAAATAGCTACCTTGCTCAGGATATAAACGCGAAAGATCCTGGTCAACCATCTTCTCCAGTTCAGCATTCCTGAAGAAGCGACCCCACATGCTATCTGCATTGCAACACCACACATCAGCATGTACTCATCCACAAGATATAGTTTCTCCGAGTACTTTTTAACGCAAAGTGGAAATAATAGAGCTGATTAAATAATTACTCCTGTCCTAATTTATGTGAAGGTATTTGATTAGGCATGGGAGTAAGAAAAAAAGGAAAACTTTTAAAATTTGTGGTCTAAACAAGCCACACAAGTTTTTGTGGCTAGAAATCATCTCATTAAGGGTAAAATGAGAAGTTTGAAGTTAAATTGTTACTAAATATAGAAAGATGTCATTCTTTTGGGGACCGACTAAAAAGGAAAAATGTCACTTAAAATGGGACGGAGGGAGTAATTAAGATCAAATAAAATGGAAATATACTTTTCTGGTGGCAGGACCCAAATAATCGTTTCCTCAGGATGGTCTAATCAAAACAGATTATAGAAAAACGTTTCAAATGTTTGAAGGTGCTCAAGTTCGAACAATTTTCAGTATTGCACTTGCTAAAAGACAAGAAAATGACTTGAATATCCTACCAGGGTTTTGTGACAGTGGATTGTCTATAACAGGATCAGGAGAACTACTTCCATCTTTAGGAACATGCGGATCAATAAGAAGCTGTTTTCTCAAAGAAGCATACCTACACAACCAAAAATGTGTCACATAAAAACATCATGCATTAAGAACCTCTTTATCATACTGAGCACATAGAAATAAAAGTAACTAACAAACTTGAATTTAGATCATCACAAAAAATAAAAAGATCCAAGTGATACTTAGTTTCAGGAAAAACATGTTAATCTACAACTTTTTTTATTGCTCGCAAATGAGCTTAAGAGATAAAAATGAGTGAATGCGTGCCTCATACATATGTAACGCTGGAAAATATAGCTATGCAAAGTTGCCGAGCGTTGAAACAATCAAGAACAAGCATTCAATCCTTAATTCCCTATAGGTGTTCGGCTCAAGGTTTGAGACACTAACAGCCTCTAAAGCCTACAATCTCAAATCGATACTTGGGGAAAGAGCCTCCATGGACGACTTTTCAGCAACAGACAATACACTAGCAGCTAACAGCCTCAAACCCCACAATATAGACTTGGAGAAAGAAACCCTCGCGACATAACCGTTTGCTATTCAGTAACCTCCCAACAACACCATTAGTCTATAACATGTAAATAAAATTTTCCGCACGAACTGACAAGAAACAATGAAAGATAGATAATCAAATAAGTCAACAGCTAGCAACATACTATTATTTACTATCAAACAAACAAGTAAAGAGATCATTTCAACAAAATTGTGTTAATGATGTGTTTTCTCAAAAAATCTGAGAACATCCCAAAAGCATAAAAGGGCAGCCCGGTGCACTAAGCTCCCGCTATGCGCGGGGTCCGGGGAAGGACCGGACCACAAGGGTCTATTGTAGTCAGCCTTACCTTGCATTTTGCAAGAGGTTGTTTCTACGGCTTGAACCAATGACCTCCTGGTCCTGGTCCTGGTCACATGGCAGCAACTTTACCGGTTACATCCCAAAAGCATTTTGCTAAAAAATACAATTGTGTTAATGTAAACAGATAATCAATTTAGTCAACTGCTAGCAACATACTATTCTTTACCATCAAACAAGCAAGTACAGAGATCATCTCAACACATCATTAACACAATTATTTTGAGATGTTTATTTTTTGTTATAGCCTCTATTTTACAGCATATCTCAAGTTGGGTTTTCTAGTTTTTTTTTTTTTTGATAACCATAGTAGTCATGCTAGCTTGCGCGCACTTCGACTAATTCCAAGGGATAACTGCCACTTCCCGCCAGTAATAAGTACCATGTAACTCTGTCCACCTTGGACAAGGCTAGGACAGACAGTAAGAAATCAAACAGTATTTTTTGTCTCTGTTAACATTTGAACCTAAGACCTCATGATTTTCTAGTTTCTTTGCAAATGCTTTTGGGATGTTCTCAGATTTTTCAACAAACATAAAACCCAACTATAACTAAAAATCAACAGAAAATGTAAAGTTCCCACCTTTTTATTATAAGAAACAAGAAATCAACAGAAACAAACAAAACAGCCCAAAGGATCAATAAGAAAGCAAATTTTATACCTTCTACGTGTGTTAGCTGTGACACGTCGAAGATCATCAATAGTTGAAGATGGAAAACAAGGCAAAATCCCCAAATCAATACGCCACTGTACACCTCTTAGATCTCCAAAACGACGACGTTCAATACATGACTCCACCACCACTGCTGACTCAATTATTAAACTACCTGCCATTTTTTTCTACCAAATTCTCAGCTAAGAAAAAAAATTGAAAATTCTCAAATACCCAACTGCTCAAACCTCACCAAGAATCAATCAAACCAATAATCTAAGCTAAAAAAGTTGAAATTTTTAGAAACCCCATGTGCTAAATCTCTACATATATGCAATTTTTTCAGCAAAATTTGAGAAATTAGAGCCAAAAAGCAAGGAAAGTTGAGATTTTTGAAGACCCCATGTACTAAACTCTTTTCAGCAAATATTGAGAAATTAGAGCCAAAAATCAAGAAAGTTGAGATTTTTGAGAACCCCGTGTGATAAAACTCCTCGTATATGCTATTTTTTTCAATAGAATAGAGAAATTAGAGCCAAAATTCAAGAAAGTAAAGAAGAATTCAAGGGGGAAAAAGCTGAATGAAAGGGTTAAGATTTTTCTGGGAAATGTAAAGGGAAATAACAAAGAATTTAGAGAGAGAATTGACCTAAATTTAGGGGCAAAAAAAAAAGTTTTATAGACAAGAAATGTATATGTACAGTGAGGGAAAAAGAGAGATGGGTATTGCGTGGTAAGTAGTCTAATCTTTGAAGAATTGAGGAATTTCTTCGTAAGAAAATATCTCGAGAACTCTATGAAGATCCAATTAGGTCTCAACGAGTGAATCGGTCTTTGTTTTAATTTATTTTTGCTTTTATTTTCTGGGTTGTAAATTTTATTTTATATTTTTGGTAGAAAGAGGAAATCTAGGTAGAGGGAAAAGAAAGGATTGGAAAGAATAAAGGGAGGAAAATAAGAAGTTTGTTTTTTTAGGTAAATATACAAAAAGGGAATATAGAAGTAAAAAAGACACTAAATTGTGTAGTGCAAGTGCTTGACCTATATGCTTGTGTGCGTTTGTGTTGCAATAGGTGAGTCTTGGGGGGTAAAGTGGGGGGTTAGGGTGCGAGGGGGGAGTTTAGCTGTCAATTTAGGTGTATTATATTATGTTGGTGCGAATTTGAAGTAGTAGGAGTCTCACTCTCAATACGAGTTAGAATATCTTTTTTTCATTTTCATCCATTAAATAAATTTTAAATTTTCAAGTTGTAAATAGTTAATTACTGATTATGAATTATTAAATGGTAAGATGAATGAAATCTCAATTTGAGCGACTTACGATGTTTTACAACTAAAATTTCTCTTTATTCCGATCCAATTCTTCCACCAATATTGATAAACTATAAAATAACTCTTTAATAATTATGAATTCTTAGTTTCAGACGATGATTTCATTAGATATTTTATAATTATAATTCTTTTTTATTCTTATATAGCTCCTCCACCAACATTGCAGACGAAAAATGAGAAAAAAATTATAACTCTTTAATAAAATATATTTTACGTAATTATTTTCATAGAGCGTGATTTACTCTATTAATGAGTCTACTCAATGTGAATTTGGATGAATCGGGTTCACTAAGTTATAGCAAAGGGTTAATAGAAATAAAAATCATTTTGGCTTATTTTTTAATATTTTTAAAGTAATGACAAGAAATGAACTGGAGATTTTCGGTATACTAAATATCACTATTTATTATTTTTGTATGCTTCTTTGGGAGGTGAGGAGTGGAGGACAAAACTAGATGAATCACCAAATTAAAAGGAATATTATTCGTGTTTTTGTTTGTCATCTTTTTATGCGACTCCCTTGCCTCTTTGTTTTCAGTAATAATAGGATGCTGAAAATACATAGCATCAATTGAAACGAAAAAAAAGTCAGATAAAAGAATCATTCTGTCAGAAATAATTCTTAATGATTTTTTGCTTTTATTGAACACATTATAACTTTTTTCCAAAGGCACATCAATAGCTTTTATATTGCTTTTAGTGGAAGTTAAGTGTTATGTAGAAGGATATAAACATATTAAATTTAATATTTAGTTGTTATTTGTTACAGAAAATTATAGTTGGTGTCAAATTTAATTTCAAGGAAAATAAAAGTCATAAAAAAGGTAGCTAAAAGTTTCAAAAAATTGGTCTGCACCGACAACATTCTTTCCTAGGCTCCAAGGCATGTGGAAATTATGCATATAATATGAATCAATGAAAAAGAAGCAAATACAAAATACCCCTCTTATTACCTTTTACAAATAAAATAAGTGGTTGGAAAAATAAAAATAAAAAAACCAAATTTTATTGCATTAAGGGATGGTTTGGTTCTTGGTTAGAAGTTTTGTTTATGTACTAAATCTTGCATAATTTGTATTATGTTTGGTAGCATTTTTCTGCTATGTATAAAATTCAACATACAAAATACGATGTTTGGTTAATAATTCAGAATTCCGCATAATTAATACATGTATAGTTGTGATGAAATATGTGTATTATTTTATGTAGGATAGAAGATGAAATAACTAATATATGAATAAATAAATTCTGCATAACTAAAATTCTGCATAAAATAATTACATATATTTCTCCATAACTAATTTCTGCATAACTCTAACCAGCTACCAACAACCCCTAAATACTTTTGTTCCTTTTATACACATAATATTACTAAAAGATTTTCTTTCACTAGCAGCTTTTGGACATTTTGATAGGAGGTGAGAAGCAAATAGTCCAAAAATATTTATATTCACCTCCTTTTTTCCTGGCTCCTAATTGTTGGAAATTAGCCTTTGGCGGGAGTTGCGACCGACCAACTTTAACGGCTTAAACACTAGTGTTACGTATGTTGGAGAATCCGGTTCTTCACACATGCATGATGTACTAAGTACGTAGATAACCGTAGGGCCAAGAATCGTCAAATTTCATTGAGAAATGAAAGAGATATTGGTTCACGAAGTAAGGTGTTTGAAGCATGGAAAAGTGTGGTGAGTGATCAATTCTCCCTCATCGGTAGAGGAAGAAAGAATTGTTGTGTATATAATACTCGAAATTGGTTTGGGGTTTGGGACCCCAAGGGGTATCCCATGTGTTTAAAGGAGGGAAGACCTAGATGTGCTTCGGTTCAAGGAAAGACCACACGCACGCCGCCGCCCGCCCGTCCGGTCCGGTTCCGGTCCCGTGTTCACGGGGTCGCGGGGTCGCGGGCTGGGGACTGGGGGCTGGGGGCCTTCTGATATTATCTTTTTGGGCCAGAAAACTTTGCCAGAAGTACGTTTGACCCCGAAGTTTCGGATGTGCGGTTTGGACCGAATTCTTTCGGATGTATAGTTCGGTCCCCGAAGTTTCAAGATGTACAGTTTGGTCCCCGAAGTTTCAAGATGTACGGTTTGGTCCCCGAAATTTTTCGAAAGGCGAGAATTTCGACGGTCCGAACGAAACGTCCAAAGACTCAATTCGGCCATTTATTTTGGCCGAATTACACCTCCTATAATGGCCAATCCGTTGGCAATTTTCTCCATTTATGTGGTGGCTTTACTACCTCCATAATGGTCATTATTTGGCCAATAATGGCTGTTATGGAGGCAGTCAAACAGTCCCTCTTCCTCCTATATAAACACCCCTTACACCATTGTTGAGGCACATTAGAGATACACGAAAATACACAAAGCAGAAAGCAAAGCAAAGCAGTTTTCTTCCTAATCTTCCAAGCATCATTTCGTTATTCAATATTCTTCACGGTAGCTTTTGAGTTTCCTTTGCTCAATAGTTCCATTGCTGTTTTATCTTGGGAGACGAATTGTCCAGGACGTATAAAGGATACATACGGGACAATATTGTCTTAAGGACAGAGTGCCACACTCGACTCAGCAAAAACAACTTTCCAGTTTTCTTGTTCAACAAAATAGTAATTTCAGTTTTATAGTTGAATTGTAATTTTCAGTTTTATAGTTGAATTGTAATTTCAATTCTTACATACGCAGTTACTTGTAATTTCCGTTCCTGCAATCCTTTGTAATAACCAACAACTTAAGACAATGTTGTGCTTACGGTAACTGCAATAACATGGCTGGAAATATGACCGATGTTGCTGCTACTGCTGCTGCCTCTCGAGGCAATGTTGCCGCCTTCCCCGCCATCGCCACTATCGCCCAAGGCGCACTCCCCCCGCTTCACCGCTGCGCTGCTCTTTGCTCTGTTCAAAGCGTGTAACACCGCTTTGCCTTCCCGACTGTTGGAGCTCCACCCTCTTCATCACACCACCATGATCGCCCTGAAAAATTCATGGGATCAGAATTCAAAAGATGGCAGCAAAAGATGTTGTTTTACTTAACAGTTATGGGCATGGCCCGGTTCCTTACGGAAGATCCTCCACAAGCTGGAGATGAAATGGACTCTTCGCCCAATGAAACGGGTGAAGGGGCATTGGTATCCATGTCATTAATGGCATGAAGATGGTTCGTGACGCATGGAATCATAGCGATTTCATGTGCAAAAACTATATACCGAATCGCTTAGCGAGACCCTCTCTACACGGTCTATTGCACCGTTGGCACCGCCAAAGAGCGTGGGAAAAGCGCAAAAGAAGTACAACGCACAAGATGCGGGTACTAAGAAGTTCATCGTTGGGAAATTTCTAAAATTCCAAATGGTGGACAGCAAGACAGTGATGTCCCAAGTCCAGGAATTCCAAATGATTTTACATCACCTGGATTTGGAAGGACTGAAACCAAATGAGCAGTTTTTTGTTGCATCGATTGAAAAGTTACCTCCTTCATGGAATGAGTTTATGAGTTACTTGAAACTCAAGACAAAGGAGATGACCTTTGAAGAGCTTGTTATCAAACCGCAAATCCAGGAAGATAATAAGAAGACCTTGCCAAAGGGTAGACAACATCTTTGAGGCAAAGGCGAATACTGGCCGAGGCCAAAGGGAACTCAAGCAAGAAGCGGAAGTTCCGAGAAAGACGGCAAAGCCCCCGGCAGCAGAGATGTTCAGAGGTAATTGTCATCACTGTGGGAAACCTGGTCATAGGATCAAGGAATGTCGCAAGCTCAAGACTGAGCAACAACAGAAAGCCAAGTCAAAAGGCAAGGCTCAAGCAAACGTCGTCAAGGACACGCTCCCGGATAACATGATCGAGGAATTCTCTGCGGTGGTGCTAGAAGCCAACTTGGTGGAGAATCCGATGCGATGGTGGGTGGACACGGGTGCAACAAGACACATCTGTTCCAACAAAGATGCCTTCTCCACGTACACTCCGGTCTCCGACAAGAAGTTGTTCATGGGCAACAACGCTTCCTCGGACGTGCTAGGGGTTGGAAAGGTGGTCCTGAAGATGACTTCCGGCAAGGAACTCACTCGAAGGAAGTGATGCACGTCCCGGATATTAGAAGAAATCTAGTTTCGGACCTTTATTGGTTAATGCGGTTTTAGGCTAGTGTTTGAATCAAATAAATTTGTACTCACTAAAAATGGCACATTTGTGGGGAGGGGCTTCGTCGTGAAGGCCTCTTCAAAGTGAATGCCATGTCCGTATTGCGTCAAGGAAATAAAGTTGAGTCTTCTTCTTATTTGCTTGAGTCTTCTAATTTATGGCATCATAGATTAGGACACGTAAACTACAAGTCTATTCAAAGGTGGTAAAGATGGAGTTGTTGCCTTCTATCGACATAAACCCTCAACATAAGTGTGAGGTGTGCGTAAAGGCAAAACTCACCAAGCTTCCTTTTCGATCCGTCGAAAGGAATACCGCTCCTCTAGAACTTATTCACACAGATATATGTGATTTGAAGTTTGCACAAACTAGAGGGGGGAACAAGTACTTTGTGACATTTATAGATGATAGCACAAGGTATTGTTACCTTTACTTGTTGAAAAGTAAGGATGAAGCCTTTGAAGCGTTCCGACGTTACAAAGCAGAAGTTGAGAATCAACTTAGCCTACGGATTAAATCCATTCGTAGCGATAGAGGGGGAGAATATGTAGCGCCTTTTGAGGAATATTGTGCCCAAGAAGGCATTATTCATCAAACGACGGCTCCATACTCACCTCAATCAAACGGTGTGGCGGAACGTAAGAACCACACATTAAAGGAAATGATGAACGCCTTGCTTATCAATTCCGGACTTCCCCAAAACATGTGGGGAGAAGCCGTCCTTACCGCTAATACGATTCTGAACAGAGTCCCACATAAGGGTAAGGACAAAACTCCATATGAATCATGGAAAGGAAAGAAACCCACCTACAAGTATTTTAAGGTGTGGGGTTGTCTGGCAAAGGTTGAAGTACCTAAGCCAAAGCAGGTCAAGATTGGGCCTAAGACTGTAGATTGCATATTCATCGGATATGCAAATAACAGTAGTGCTTATCGCTTCTTAGTGCATAAGTCAGATATTCCAGATATCCACCAGGGTACAATAATGGAATCAAGGAATGCTCTATTCTTTGAAAGTACCTTTCCTAGAAAGGAGAAAGACATAACCTCTCGCAAGCGAAGTTATGCACAAAGCTCTCAAGAACCGGGAGTCCTTGACCGTCCAGGATCTAAATGGTTCGAGATCTAGCGAATCTCGAGGTGGTCGAACATCCGGAATCTAGTGTTCCGATTCTCGAACTTGGAGACTCCGAGAGATGGATCTAAGGCGAAGTAAAAGGGCCAGGAAGGATAAATCCTTCGGTCCTGACTTTGTAGCTTATATGGTTAATGATGAACCAAGGACAATTGCTTAGGCGTTGTCAACTCCAGAAGCACCGCTCTGGAAAGAAGCTATTGAGAGTGAAATAAGCTCCATTCTGCATAACTATACTTGGGAGTTGGTTGATCTTCCTCCGGGAAATAAACCGTTGGGTTGTAAATGGATACTCAAACGGAAATACAAGGCGAGATGGGTCTATAGACAAGTACAAGGCGGGTTGGTAGTCAAGGGCTATCGACGGACGTAAGGCTTTGACTACTTTGACACATACTCTCCGTATTCCGGATGACATCCATACGGGTATTTATTGCGATCGCACTTTGCGTGACCTTGAGATACACCGGATGGATGTTAAGACGACCTTCATAAACGGTGATTTGGAAGAAGAAATTTATATGGACCAACCCGAGGGGTACGTGGTTCAAGGACAAGAGAAGAAAGTCCGTCGACTTATCAAATCTCTCGTACGGGCCGAAACAAGCCCCGAAACAATGGCACTAAAAATTTGATAGTACTCTACTATCGAAGGGTTCGCCATTAATGAGTGTGATAAATGTGTTTACACGAGAGGTAACTCGACTCATTTGTTATGATATGCCCGTATGTAGACGACATGTTGATCACAGAAGCGATCCTAGAGTAATCCTAGAGACTAAGAACATGTTGAAACAATGCTTCGACATGAAAGATATGGGTATCGCAGATGTCATCCTAGGGATTAAAATCTCTAAGACGTCGACGGATGACTGGTCTTATCTCGGTCTCACTACATCGAGGATGTTTTGAGAAAGTTCAAGATGTTAGACAGTTCTCCGATAGCGTCACCAATGGATACAAATCAAAAGCTTGATAAAAATCTTGGTGCACCCGTATACCGGGAGCGATATGCACGGGTGATCGGTAGTTTGATGTATATCACAAACCGCACCCGACCCGATATTGCTTATGCAATCAATAAATTGGCTAGGTTCACCCGTAATCCAAGTGATAATCACCGGAAGGCGTTGAATCGGGTATTACAATACCTAAAATACACGTTAAATTTCGGGTTGCACTATTCGAGATATCCGAAAATTTGTACTAGAGGGGTACGGTGATGCAAACCGGATATCCGATATAGAGAACACCAAGTCCACCGGTGGGTATATATTTACAATTGGTGGTGGGGCCGTGTCTTGGAAATCCTCTAAGCAAACTTGCATCGCCCGGTCCACGATGGAATCGGAGTTTATCGCTTTAGACAAAGGAGAAGAAGTGAGTGGCTTCATGACTTCTTAGGATGTTCGTGTTGGAACAAACCCGTACCTTCGTAATGATCCACCGCGACAGTCGGTCGGCTCTAGAAAGGGCACGGAATGCTATGTACAACGGCAAGTCTCGTCATATTCGACGGAGGCATAAGACCGTTAGGCAACCGATCACCACGGGTATAATATCCATTGATTACATTAAGTCAAAGGATAATATAGCGAGACCCATTGACAAAGGGCTTACCCAAAGATCGGATGGCTTGCTCTGTTCTAGGGGAATGGGCTTAAAACCCAAAATATAAGGACCAATACGGTGGTAACCCAACCTTACGAACCGGAGATCCCGGTAATTTGGTTCAATGGGAAAACGAAGTTGTAAAGGTTCGATTGATCGCTTCGGTGGAAGTATGAGCACTTCGGATAGTGATTTCGAAAAGAAACACTAAATCCAAAGCCGTTCCCGCGATAGACGTTAAGTGCTATCGCGGTATGGGTAAAGGTTAAGTTTTCAAAACTCGTAATGATCCTCAACGGTTGAGGTTAGGTTCTTGGGAAACTTTTAATGGTTCCTAACACTTGTGAAGTGGGGTATAGCAGGATACCTTGTAGGAGACCACCTATTTAAGTGCGAGGACAGGCCGCCTCAAAATGAACGCACTTAAGAATCCAAGACGTTGTCCATGGCCAAAACGGACAAAACATTACGAAGAAGAGAGTAAAGGGAATTTGTTGTGTTGGTATCATTGTCTTGGTTTACACTAAACACCGACGGTTCAAGACATCACGTTCACCGCGCGATGTAAGTAAGTCCGATGGTATTCAACTATGGAAGGTTCAAAGCCGAGGCTACCTCTCCTTATGCAACATCGGTCCGCCGAAATATTTTTGGAAATGAAAAGACACCATGTGAGTGCGCCAAAATCTCTTTCAAGAGGGGATTGTTGGAAATTAGCCTTTGGCGGGAGTTGCGACCGACCAACTTTAACGGCTTAAACACTAGTGTTACGTATGTTGGAGAATCCGGTTCTTCACACATGCATGATGTACTAAGTACGTAGATAACCGTAGGGCCAAGAATCGTCAAATTTCATTGAAAAGAGATATTGGTTCACGAAGTAAGGTGTTTGAAGCATGGAAAAGTGTGGTGTGTGATCAATTCTCCCTCATCGGTAGAGGAAGAAAGAATTGTTGTGTATATAATACTCGAAATTGGTTTGGGATTTGGGACCCCAAGGGGTATCCCATGTGTTTAAAGGAGGGAAGACCTAGATGTACTTCGGTTCAAGGAAAGACCACACGCGCGCCGCCGCCGCCCGCCCGTCCGGTCCGGTTCCGGTTCCGAGTTCCGAGTTCCGTGTTCCGTGTTCCGTGTTCACGGGTTCACGGGTCGCGGGTCGCAGGTCGAGGGTCGCGGGCTGTGGGCTGTGGGCTGTGGGCCTTCTGATATTATCTTTTTGGGCCAGAAAACTTTGCTAGAAGTACAGTTTGATCCCGAAGTTTCAGATGTGCAGTTTGGACCAGAATTCTTTCAGATGTATAGTTCGGTCCCTGAAGTGTCAAGATGTACAGTTTGGTCCCTGAAGTTTCAAGATGTACAGTTTGGTCCCCGAAATTTTTCGAAAGGCGTAATTTCGACGGTCCGAACGAAACGTCCGAAGACTCAATTCGGCCATTTATTTTGGTGAATTACACCTCCTATAATGGCCAATCCGTTGGCAATTTTCTCCATTTATGTGGTGGCTTTACTACCTCCATAATGGTCATTATTTGGCCAATAATGGTCATTGTTATGGAGGCGATCAAACGATCCCTCTTCCTCCTATATAAACACCCCTTACACCATTGTTGAGGCACATTAGAGATACACGAAAATACACAAAGCGAGAAAGCAAAGCAAAGCGAGTTTTCTTCCTAATCTTCCAAGCATCATTTCGTTATTCAATATTCTTCACGGTAGCTTTTGAGTTTCCTTTGCTCAATAGTTCCATTCTTCGTTTTATCTTGGGAGACGAATTGTCCAGACGTATAAAGGATACATACGGGACAATATTGTCTTAAGGACAGAGTGCCACACTCGACTCAGCAAAAACAACTTTCCAGTTTTCTTGTTCAACAAAATAGTAATTTCAGTTTTATAGTTGAATTGTAATTTTCAGTTTTATAGTTGAATTGTAATTTCAATTCTTACATACGCAGTTACTTGTAATTTCCGTTCCTGCAATCCTTTGTAATAACCAACACTAATTTCATATGCATCTTGTCCTTAGAAAAAAAAGGATTTTAAATCTTTTTGAAACCAGGTTCATATAGATTTGTTAACCAAGTTCATATAGCCTCTTTTACCAGCATTTAAGCTATTGGCCACAAAGGTCGTTTTAGATAATTAGCACTTCAGAAAATTACTAATTTCGAAAATGAATTTTGTGATTTATCTTTATGATATTTTACTACCCTCTCATCTCAAAAAGAAGAATGAAACTCGAAACACAAAGGTCAAATCATTTAATATTTGCATGAATTTTAATATAAAAAGGAATGAAATAGTTGTGACGCTAAATATTTCAAGTCATCCTCTTTATCTCGTTATTGAATGGCCTTTATATTTTTAGGAAATTAAATATACATAATTAGAAATTCCAAAAAAAAATTGTGATTTGCCATCTCAAACCAAAGAACAAAATTTGAAATAAAAGAGTTAAATCATTATTTGCATGAATTGTAATATAAAAGGAATGGAATAGTTGTGACACGGAATGTTTCAAGCCAGCCTCTTTATCTCATTATTGATTGGCCTTTATTTATTTAAAAAATTAAAATTTATAAAATTGCAAATTACAAAAAGGTACAATATATATATGAGTCTATTCTTATATTTAAAACATTTAAAAGTTTCAAAAAAATATAAATAAAACAAATATTTTAACTTTCATAAAAAATGAAAAAGATTAACTTTTCATTAGTAACAAATCCTAGTACTAAATTAGAAAAAGAGAGAGCCATGAAAGTGGACTTGACATTCACAACTCCAAGCTCCAAATAATTGGTTGGTGAGAGTGGAGACAAAAATGAGTTCATGCTCTCTACAGTATTTTCGCATGGGGTGCTTTAGTGCTCCAATATTATATTTTGTCCGGGTAAATCTATAAATTTGTACTCTCTTCATCTCAATTTATATGACATCAGTTTCTTTTTAATTTATAATAAAAAGAATGTCACATTTATATATTTTAGAAACACTTTAATTTTATGAGATGATTTATTGTCACACAAATCTCCAAAGCTTATTTTGGACCACAAATTTGAAAGGTCTTCATTTCTTTTTTAAACTGTGTCTAGTCAAATAATGTCACATAAATTGAGACGTAGAGTAATTCATCACAAATATTTTACAAAGTCTAAAAACGAGTATTAAATTTTATAAGTGATGGTGTAAAAGTACTAATAAACCCACATCACTTATAAAATAGTTATAGAAAATTTTTATTATAAAATGTAATGTTCCCGATAGTAGGGGCTGATGAAAATAGGTGAATCAAGAATGACAGACTTTTAGGCTGGCGAATTTTGGAAGATGAGTTGCACATGACACCTTAAGCGAAACATCAGAAGTGGAAAGTGAAGAGTTTTATAAGATATAGCTCAAGTTCACATGATACAAAGTTCAATATGACGCAAATCAAAAGACAAATATGTATAGGACTAAACTCAAAGCGAACAATAAGTATCATGATTTTGGAGCATGATATAAAAAATTAATCTTTATTACACTAAAAATAATAGTTACCATATTATAACATGTCAAATAATTAAATTATATACAAAATTGATTATACTGTTAAGCAAATAACTTGACACCTTAAATCAAATAGGGAAATAGTGATAATACATAAAAGCTTCGGGGTTAAAAGGAAAATCTAGATTAAAACATATATTCTAGAGCATATCCTCAAGGTGACGTGTTGGCGGCTCCTCATGGATCATGATGATATTCAAGACTAAAATATTAAATAATTATTTTTATTTACAAGAAACACAAAGTGAAGTGGAAAATAAAGAGAAAGAATTAATTCCAGCTAGGTATATATATCTCGTATGTGGTGATGTATGTAGATGATTTCTCCACGTTTTGATTTGTCAAGAGTTATTTTAGACCTTTTGAATAAGAACCATTTTTCGTGTAGAAAAATGAAGCTAGCTTCAAGGGTCAACACACGTATATAATGAAGAAGAAACAGTAAATAAGGAACTTCTCTTGATCGATGATCTCATACATTTTTTGGTGTATTTATTTTATTATTCATGTTTTTTCATTTAGGGTGTGTTTGGTAGGTGCAAAATATTTTTCTGAAAAATAGTAGTTTTCTTATTATTATTTTTTTGTACTTGGTAGTAGCTGAAAATATTGTCCCAAAAATTAATTGTGTATAATTTAGCAAATATTATGGGAGTTGAAGATGGGGATAGGAGTGTGGGGTGGTGGGGGATGGATGAAGTGTGTTGAAAGGTGAGGAGGAGACAATCAAATATAGGATGCCACTTGTGGAATTTATTTTGCCTACTTTTATTGGGAAAGTCATTTTAATTATTTTCAAAAAAAATTACTATTTTAGAAAAAATATTTTTCAAAAATTTTGACCAATCAAATATGAAAACATTGAACCTCCTTATCAAATACACCCTAGTGCACCATCCTACACCCAAATCCAATGTCATGAATTCATGATATACACATATGGAGCTATTACTGAATAGGCGAATTCACACTGAATAAAATTATATTATAAGAAATATGTAAATCATAAGATATTCAAAAGTATAAAATAGTTTTATACGGAAGTCTTTAAAACAATGCATGAAAGTATAATAGTGTATATAGCGGACTAGCAGCACAGTAAATAATGATAGCATGTAAAAATAATTAGATAATAAAAACTTTAAAGTAAAGCTGTCAAAATAATCAATCTCAACCATGAATCACTTAAGGCCTTAATTTATGCACCCACTAGACCAATAATAGGCATTAGCCGATAGATCAGTTAACAAAGTCGTAGGTCTTAGTCGGTATGGCAGTCAAAATAAATCATAGGCCTTAGTTTACGAACACTTAATCAAATAATAGGCCTTAGGCAATGAGACGGCTAAAGCAACAGTTTGATACAAAAAAAAACAGATAATCTGAAGTAAATCAGAATAACGTATAATCGACATCATTTAAATGATATTACACACAAAATGTTTCTAGCACCTATTCAAATCAAGTAGACTTAATTACCATACTTCAATGATGGAAATACTAGGATGTCATTCCCGGTTTATAAAAAATTGATTCATTTCATGCTTTTACAATTCGATGTTATCATGATTTAACTAAGATATAGCCTAATAAAAACAATTATTGTTCAAAATAGCATACATATTCTATTACATACTCGCTCCACAACATACTAGGTAATCCGAAATAACTATGCAAGTTCCAAATTATGCTTTTGAAAAAGCAAGAAGTTCGTAGGTTAAAATCTCGCTTACGGTAAGTCCCCCAACCTTATAATGTTCAAACTAACCAAACTACCTACAATAGTCTCAATCTATGTAAAAATACCTGTAAAGAAGAGATATTGGGCCTAACTCAACCCCAAAAAATTAGTTTAAAGGGAGGAGGATTGCCCAAGCCATATAAGGAGACCAATTAAACATCTCATATCCGATGTGGGACTCTTAACACTCCCTCGCATGCTCAGGCCTCGTTAACTGAAGTGTGGACAATATAATATGGGAGCCCAACATCGGTGAACAAAGAATTGGGATGGGTCTGGCTCTGATACCATGTAAAGAATGGATCTTGGGCCTAACTCAACCCCAAAACCTAGCTTGTAGGTGAGGATTGTCCATGTTCTCATTCCATATCCGATGTGGGATTCTTAACATGTAAAGAATGGATCTTGGACCTAACTCAACCCCCAAAAGCTAGCTCAAAGGGATGAGGATTGCCCAAGCAATATAAGGAGACCAATAACCACTTATCCCACTGATGTGGGAGAACTCAACACTCCCCGCACGTTCAGACCTTGTTAACTGGAGCAAGGATAATATAATTTGGGGGGCAACATTGGTGAACAAAGAATTGGAATGGGCATGGCTCTGATACTATGTAAAGAATGAATCTTGGGCCTAACTCAACCCCAAAAGCTAGCTTGTAGGGTGAGGATTGTCCAAGTCAATATAAGGAGTCCATGTTCACATTCTGTATCCGATGTGGGAAGGCCCAAGATCCATTCTTTACATGGTATTAGAGTCAGACTCATTCCAATTCTTTGTTCACCGATGTTGGGCCTCCAAATTATATTATCCCCGCTCCAGTTAACAAGGTATGGGCGTACGGGGGAGTATTAAGAGTCTTACATCGAATATGAAATGGAAACATAAATTCCTTAAATGGACTCTTAACAATACCAAATGACACCTCAAATTAGTTAGGTGGTCCATTTCACAATTTTAAGAAAAAATAAAGGTAAAGTCAACTCAAAAGTTAATCATTAATCAACTCAGTCAAATCCCGAAATAAATTATATGGATGGGCTACCCATAGTTCACGATTCCATTCCAATAAGTTTTGATTAGAATTGCTAAGACAAATCCCCAATTTACTTAATTAAGAAACTATATCAAATTTACTCAATTTGAGTGTTTAAATCGTCATATTAGGCTAAAGAATCATTACCTTGATGATTCAAGTTGAAATCCCCACCTTGTATCAACATTGATGAGCTCTCACCTTCCAAATACGGCAAAGTCTAAATTTAAAATTTGTCACTTCAAATATAGTCCAAATCGTTTCCTTCTTCGTGATCGCAAATCAAAACCTCTACTAACCCTTCATGGACGCGGTAAAAGCCTCGCGTATCGCCTAGCCAATTGACCAGTTGGTCAACTCCACGCTTCCTCTTCATGTTCGCATCCTGGTACATGCATTCGCACTGCATCAACAAGTTGATCCCATGTTCGCGATCATTGGGTAGCCGTCGCTGAGAGCAAAATTGATCCTCTTGACCAATCAATCCTCTGACTAATATATGTGATCGTGGTATCATTATGATCATTATTGTTTACCTGTAAAATGGTACAATTGAATTTGTATACGTGGTCAAGGACACGTGGATCTCAAGTGACACGTTGGATAGAAATTCTAGATGAATTATACAGAAAAAAGTAATAATAAGACAAAGTAAAATAATGATTAACTTGAGCCTTGTGACACCTTCTAAACAAAGCTACGATAACTTGTATGTAAGCACGGAAATAGAGAGAATATGAGCAAGTTGAAAGTATATTTATGTCCTAAAGACAATCTGTAATGTACTTTATACACATTCATATTATTATTAATGGAGATTAATATTTTGGCATTTGCAATTATTGAATTATTATTTAATTGTTTGTAATTATTCATTAATGTGCATCCCTTGAGCTTACGTTGTCATTAATAGTGTGAGATATTTTGTGATAGAGCGTAACTCTTAAAATAGCCTCGACTAATAATTATCGAGAATGGGATATCAATGATATGTGATAAGTCGATATGTGGTCTGCATCACATCCTTAGAGGATGTAGTATGTCTCACCTGCTACGAGTAATGGCTACTCGTGATGGACACATGGATACTTTGGAAGTATTGGTATACACTGCTGATATATTGTTTGTTATACTTGTTTAACGTATGATTAGCGTGTGGGAGATAGAAGTCCTTAGACTTGAGGTCAATACGTGCCTTATCTACAAAGTAATGTACTTTGATCCCGTCATAAGCTCAAATGCCTTGTAGGTTGAGATGCGGCTTGTATTGGGTACATTACGATGTGGATTGAAGGTGGTAATTGAGCCAAGATTAGGATTCATTCCTCGAATATATGTTCGAGAGGACACTCGGATTCTCAGTGATATTAGGTTGACTAAGTCGTTGGCCAACGCAATAGACATATTTAGAATATGGTCTAGTCGTCGACTAATATAGATAAGATACAATGATTAAGCCATTTGGATAGACACTTGACAAATTCTAAGCTTGATCGGGTGTGTCATGAATGAAAGGATTTTATCTTACCACATAAAGGTTAAGTTTACTGGATTCGCGTAAACGTACTTCACATATTGAGTTCGTCTTCCGGCATCGTCTAGGACTTCCGCGTAGACCTTAATTTGATTAATGTCAATATGAGAAGGCAGTAGAGTCAAACTATGTCGATTGTCCGTTTCGATCTAAGGATGTATTGAGAGAGTAATTAAAATGTTCGATTTGGAATTGAGACATTTAAATGAATAATGATTACATTAATTAAGTTAAAACTAGATTTTGGATTTAATTAAGAATGCACGGAAATTAAATCGAGACAGTGCAGGTGCACGTCGAGCGTCGCATCGCTCATACCCTAGGGCCGCGGCGCAGTGCAGAAATTCATCAAGCGCCGCGGCACCTCTGCGTCAATTTTGGGCCAGGCCCAAGGTTAAACCCTAATCCGGCTTTGACCTAATTTTCAACTATAAATAGAAGAGGCATTCACTTTCATTATTCTACACCAATTTTCAGAATAACATTCTAAGCCTTAGAGACTTATAATAAAATACTCTCTCGAACCTCTGCCGAATTTCCTAGCTTTCTGAAGGAGAAATACATTGAAGCTTGGAGCTCTCAATCGAAAGGGCAACCGTGTGTGCACCTCACAGTAGATAAAGATTGCAGATAATACTAACTTGTAAGTAAATGTTTTTATGTTACAAGTTTCATTGTTGTATAACCATACCAGAAATTATTGTTGGGATAAGTAATAAACAAAACTTTTAAACTTCCGTTGTGCCTTACTTATGTGCTTGTACCCAACAAAACCCTTCAGTGGTATCAGAGCTATGGCTGGTTTAATGGTTATATAACAATTGAATAGAATAATAATATGGGTTGAACATAAAATTGGATTAAAATAAGGTTTCTTGTAATCCTACGTATCTTGAACAAATGTTGACATTTTGATGTTACCCTAAATTATCTCCTATGCTAACTCGAGGAAGTCATTCCGATCTAGTTCGAACTAAGCTAAAGTGTGTTGTCTGGCTCATTGCACGGTGCACGGCTAAGAACACGGATGATGGTCGAATGGGCGTTATTGCTAATGGTGGGTGATGATTAAGGACCTGTGAATTGATCACTAAATTGGATTTAGGGGTTGAATGATTTTTTGAAAATCAACACAGAAATGTTTGTCAGGACGTCGGAGCCGCGGCCCTTTGATAGGGCGCCGCGGTGTTGGCTAGGGTTTCAAGGCGGCACCGCAGCTCTATGGTGGAGCGTCGCGGCGCTGATACATCATTTTGGAAAATATGAACTCACTGGACAATAGGCGCTGCAGCGCTAATTCAATTGCAGAAGCAGAAATGTTACTGCCTCTAAAGCGTCGCGGCCCCATGGTGGAGCGCCGCAGTGCTAGTGCAATTTTTCTGAAAATGCGATTACCGCCTCAGTGGCGCCACAACGCTAATCATTAGCGTCGCGGCCCCACCTGTCCAGAAACAAAAAAAATCTGAGTTCAGAATGTTTAACCCAACATTATTATTATATAGTATATTATTTGATAAGTATACTGTTTATATGCTAAATATCAAAATGTTTGTCATTTACATTTCTAGAATAGTGTCCACTATAACTGTCTAGGCAAGCGGCGCCCAGTGTTTGATTAAACCTTCTTCTATCATGCATATTGGGTTGACGGTTCCCAAACTATATGTGTTATTAGTTTCGCATGATGTTAAGATGTCATATTGGATGTGGCATTAAAGTGTTGATCTTGGTTAGAATTCTGTATTAAAATATTCCCCAAAACTTTGAATACAAGTCTAAATTAAACGCGTCGTCCATTATAATTGTTAGAGTGTAAAATCCTCTTCGGCGATACGAGTATTTATGCCAACGCATTTGCTCTAAGTCTACGAGGACCCAGACTCTTTCATAGATGTGTTTTAATGTAAAAGCAAATGATAAACTTTTGTGGGTATTTACACCAAAGTGTTTGCTCACAAAGGCCAAGTTTGCTTAGATACATAAACGCACTCGTGTAATGGTGTTGACTTGCTTAGACAAATCTTGACGCCAAAGTGTCGGACTAATCTAAAGATGCAAGATTAAATGTAATAATTTGATCAACCAAGAGTTGCAAATAAGTTTTGCAATTGGTTTAGAATCTACCAAGATATGTTGTTGATGTTATCAGCCAAAGCAAACGCGGAGATAACATAGGCTTGGATCTTGGCCCATTATGACCTAAATTAAAGTAGGTATGTATTCTACCATGGGGTCGTGGAAGTATGTTGAAATTGTGGGAACTAATTAAACAAAAGGCCTTGTTGATTAGCCTAAATGAATGTGTATAATAGGAAATAGATTTTGAATTTGATTTCCGGTCTATCTAATTCTTCAGATTATAAAAGATGTCGAGCTTGTCGTTGAAAATGCAGATTGAGATGAAAAAACTTACTGGACCGAACTACCTTGACTGGTTAAGGAATTTGCGAATAGTGTTGAGACATGAGAAATTGAATACGTGTTGGACACAGTGTTCCCTACAGTACCTGCGACAGATTCTGACGAATATGCCTCATTTGATAAAGTTGCTTACCAGAAACATCTAGATGATGCCACTTCGGCACAATGCATGATGTTGTCTTCCATGTCTACGGAACTTCAAAGACAACATGAGAACATGAGGCCCAACGAGATGCTCGAACACCTGAAGAACCTCTATGACTCTCAATCCCAGACAATGGAATATGAGTTGTTAATAGAACTCTTCAAGTGTAAGCTTAATGAAGGGGGCCCCGTCTCCCAGTATGTGCTAAAGATGATAGGGCTAATAGAGAGGCTTGCTTCGATTGGAATGAAGGTTGAAAAGAATGTCACTACCATACTCATCATAAACTCTCTCCCTCGTTCCTTTGAGAACTTCATAGTGAACTTCAACATGAATGGAACGAAGGCGACCTTGACGGAGCTGCACAACATGCTCAAGACCTTTGAGTCCTCCACTTTCAAAGGCAAAGTTGTGCTCATGGTGAGCTCTTCTAGTCGACCCAAGCCGAAAGGCAATGATTGGCAGAAGAAGAAGGGCAAGGCAATCGCTGCGCCCGCAGCTATGAAGCCCGGGGAAGGTGTGAAGAAGAAGGTGAACGCGGCTAAGGATGAATGCCTCAACTGCCATAGGAAGGGGCATTGGAAAAAGGACTGCACAACACCAGGAGGAGGAAAAGCACCAGGTGCTCCTGCCTTTGGTGGACAAGGTATGTACGTCATTGAAATAAATATGTCTATAAACAACTCTCATTCCTGGGTATTGGATACCGCTTGTGGCTCACACATTTGTACAAATGTGCAGGGGCTAACTGATAGCAGGAAGGTTGGACCAAGAGAGGTAGACCTACGCGTTGGAAATGGAGCACGCGTGGATGCTGAGCGCGTAGGGACATATAGATTAAATTTACCTTCCGGCTATTATTTAGTGTTGAATGATTGTTTTTATGTTCCCTCGTTAACGAGGAATATTATTTATATTCCAGTGTTGGACATGGAGGGCTTTTCCTCGTATATTTTTAATAACAGTCACGTACTGTCTTTTAATAATGTTATATATGGAACTGCTCCTCTTATGGAGGGATTATATACACTGAATTGTAATCGAGAGATATTCAATGTACAAAATAAATGAGCCAAGACAAGTAATAAAAACTCCACATACCTATGGCACTGCAGACTTGGTCATATCAATGAATCAATGATAGTAAAATTGAGAAAGTTATACTACCTCGAACCATTTGACTTGGAGTCTTATGGTAACTGCGAATCTTGCTTGAGAGGAAAGATGACCAATAAACCACTTTCTGGGAAAGGTGTGCGAACCAATGAGGTGCTTGACAAGGTATGGATATGTGTATCTTATGAGACATAATTCTGAGGACTTTGAGAAGTTCAAGGAGTACAAGTCGGAAGTAGAGAAGCAACTTGCAACGAGTATCAAGACCCTTCGATCAGATCGAGGAGGTGAGTACTTAAGCAAGGATTTTCTAGATTACTTAAAGCTATATGTAGTCCAATCTGAATGGACACCTCCAGGAATGCCACAGATGAACGGTGTTGCCGAAAGGAGAAACCGAACCTTATTGGATATGGTTCGATCCATGATGAGCTCCTCAGCTTTACCGACATACCTTTGGGGATATGCTATACAAACCTCTATATACATTCTGAACAGAGTTCCCTCCAAGTCAGTAGAAAAGACACCCTATTAGATATGGTGTGGCAAGAAGCTAGCTCTTAAACATATGAGACCCTGGGGGTGCCCTGCATATGTCAAGAAGATGCTCACTGACAAGTTGGAATCTAAAAGTGAGAAATGTTACTTCGTGGGGTATCCAAAGGAAACTAAGGGATATTACTTCTATCTTTCTGGAGAACACAAGGTCATTGTTTCCAGGAACACAACTTTCCTTGAATAAGAATATGTCTACAAGGAACATAGTTGCACAGAGATAGAACTTGGAGAAATTCAAGAACCACAAGATAACACAGAAAATGAACCCTTGTCGAATGACCTAAACAAGGATTCAGTGGGAGTATCTGGTGAAGATTGGGTACTTAGAGTACGCCCTTCAGCCAGTGGGAGTGCTGTGAGAGATAATGCTCTCAAACACAACCAATTGAAAATGATACAATGGTTGTACATCATCCCATTCAGGAAATACATAAAAATGACATTCCTGAAAACTCTCAAGGTAATGGATTGTCCAACACACAAAGAACTTCTCACAATCAGAATGCAACAAACACTGAAATGCATAATACTCAACTCCGTAGGTCCATTAGGACTCATCGTCCACCTGAAAGACTTAATCTTCTTGTTGAAACACACAATGAGATAGATATTCCTGATGATGATGAATCTACAACCTACAGCGAAGCTATGTTAGACATTGATTCGCAGAGATGGCAAGAAGCTATGAAATCTGAGTTGGACTCAATGTACATAAATCAAGTTTGGAACTTGGTTGATTTGCCAACATGAGTTAGACCCATAGGATACAAATGGGTATTCAAGAAGAAGATTGATGCATATGGCAAGGTACAAACTTATAAAGCAAGACTGGTGGCTAAAGGTTATAATCAACAGCCTGTGGTCGATTATGATGAAACCTTTTCACATGTTGCTAAGATTAAGTCCATTCAAATTTTGCTTGCAATAGCTGCATATTATGACTATGACATTTGACAGATGGACGTCAAAACTGCATTCATCAATGGTAATCTAGTTGAGGAAGTGTATATGAAACAACCTGAGGGTTTTTCAATTGAGTACAAACCAAATGATGTATGCAAGCTACAAAAGTCCATTTATGGGCTTAAGCAAGCCTCAAGGAGTTGGAACATTTGCTTTGACAAGGCTATCAAGACATTTGATTTCGTCAGAAGCAAAGAAGATCCATGTGTTTATAGTAAACGCAAGGGTGTGAGTATTGCCTTCATTATCATATATGTAGATGACATATTAATAATGGGAGACAATAAGACTCTCTTGCAGTCAGTCAAAGAGTGGTTATCCAGTACCTTCATGATGAAGGATTTAGGTGAAGCCTACTACATTCTGGAGATTAGAATCTATAGAGATAGACCTAACAGATTATTGGGGTTGTCACAGTCAGTCTACATATACAAAGTGCTTAGACGTTTTTCTATGGAAAATTCTAAGAAAGACGGTCTAACTATGGGACAAGGCATCAAGTTATCTAAGAAGGATAGTCCTTCTAATTCTATAGAACTTGAACGCGTGAAAAGGATCTCATATGTTTCGGCTATAGGATCGATCATGTATGCCATGACCTGTACTAGGCCAGATTTTGCACTTAGTATGACTTGCAAGTTCTAGCAGAATCCTGGGGAAGAACACTGGAAAGCAGTCAAGAGTGTTCTTAAGTATCTTAGACGAACTAAAGAATATTTCTTAGTCTATGTTGGACAAGAGAACCTGGTTTGTGTTGGGTACACTGATGCTAGCTTCCAGGCAGATGTTGATGACTACAAATCTCAATCAGGTTACACATACATTTTCAATGGTGGAGCAGTAAGCTGGAAAAGTTCCAAACAAGATACAACTGCCGACTCGACAACAGAAGTTGAGTACATTGCTGGATCGGAAAATGGTAAAGAAGTTGTCGCGATATCTGAGTTCCTGAAGGAATTAGGGGTTGTTCCAAGTGCCACTTGCCCAATAATGATTTATTATGACAACACTGGTGCGATTGCGCAAGCTAAGGAACCAAGATCAACCAACAGAAACAAGCATGTACCGAGGAAATACCACATACTCAGGGAGATGGTAGAAACTAAAGAAATAAGATTAAACTATGTTCCCACAGATGATAATCTAGCTGACCCGTTTACTAAACCATTAAGCTTATTTAAGCATAATGGTCATTTTGAAAATATGGGTGTTAGATACATCGGAGATTGGCTTTATGCCAAGTGGGAGATTGAAAGTATATTTATGTCCTAGAGACAATCTGTATTAGGACAAATGTACTTTATACACATTCATATTATTATTAATGGAGATTAATATTCTAGCATTTGCAATTATTGAATTATTATTTGATTGTTTGTAATTATTCATTAATGTGCATCCCTTGAGCTTACGTTGTCATTAATAGTGTGAGATATTTTATGATAGAGTGTAACTCTTAAAATATCATCAACTAATGATCATCGAGAATGGGATATCGATGATATATGATAAGTTGACATGTGGTCTGTATCACATCCTTAGAGGATGTAGTATGTCTCACCTGCTACGAGTAATGGCTACTCGTGATGGACACATGGATACTTTGGAAGTATTGGTATACCCTGCTGATATATTGTTTGTTATACTTGTTTAACATATGATTAGCGTGTGGGAGATAGAAGTCCTTAGACTTAAGGTCAATACGCGCCTTATCTACAAAGTAATGTACTTTGATCCCGTCCTAAGCTCAAATGCCTTGTAGGTTGAGATACGGCTTGTATTGGGTACATTACGATGTGGATTGAAGGTGGTAGTTGAGCCAATATTAGGATCCATTCCTCAAATGTATGTTTGAGAGGACACTCGAATTCTCAGTGATATTAGGTTGACTAAGTCGTTGTCCAATGTAATAGACATATTTAGAATATGGTCTAATCGTCGACTAATATAGATGAGATACAATGATTAAGTCATTTGGATAGACACTTGACAAATCCTAAGCTTGATCGGGTGTGTCGTGAATGAAAAGATTTTATCTTACCACATAAAGGTTAAGTTTACTGGATTCGCGTAAACGTACTTCACATATTGAGTTTATCTTCTGGCGTCGTATAGGAGTTCCGCGTAGACCTTAATTTGATTAATGTTAATATGAGAAGGCTTGTAGGGTCACACTATGTCAATTGTCCGTTTTGATCTAAGGATGTATTAAGAGAGTAATTAAAATGTTCGATTTGGAATCGAGACATTTAAATGAATAATGATTACATTAATTAAGTCAAAATTGGATTTTAGATTTAATTAAGAATGCACGAAAATTAAATCGAGAAAGTGCAAGTACACGTCGAGCGCCGCGATGCCCATACCCTAGGGCCACGACGCAGTGCAGAAATTCATCAAGCGTCACGGCGCCCATACCCTAGGGTCGCGGCGCCTCTGCGTCGATTTTGGGCCAGGCCCAAGGTCAAACCCTAATCCGGTTTTTGACCTAATTTTCAACTATAAATAAAGGCATTCACTTTCATTATTCTACACCAATTTTCAGAATAACATTCTAAGCCTTAGAGACTTAGAATAAAATACTCTCTCGAACCTTTGCCGGATTTCCTAGCTTTCTGAAGGAGAAATACATTGAAGCTTGGAGCTTGCAATAGGAAGGGCATTCGCGTGTGCATCTCACAATAGATAAAGATTCCAGATAATACTAACTTGTAAGTAAATGTTTTTATGTTACAAGTTTCATTGTTGTATAACCATACCAGAAATTATTGTTGGGGTAAGTAAGAAACAAAATTTTTAATCTTCCGATGTGCCTTACTTATGTGCTTTGTACCCAACAAAACCCTTCACAAGTATCTTGCAATAACCAGAATGTGATAATTTACAATAGAACAATGTGTCTTATTTATACATGAGCTACCGGGTACACAGCCCACGAAATATGCTCTCATTAATACAAGAGAATGAATGTTGTAATAATTGGACAATCAATATCTCAATATATGTAATTAAAGCACCATTGAAAGACGTATGCCCGTTTTTAGTAACGGTCATCCATTGCAATTCAAATGGCTCTCAACCTTCTGTATTACCGATACTAGACATTCTTGTGTAGCTTCCGGTACCACGTGTATCTAGTCGGTAGTGCCTTAGGTTGCCGTGGTCCTGACTCAGCATTGTGCTCTACGTGTCATACTATAATTTGTACAGTTGTCTTATACGAATGTTGTCCTATACAGATTGTCCCCGCACTTTTCGAGTGTAACTATCGTGTACTCGGGAAGTGGATTTGAACTCCCGATAGGATAAACCTAATACTTTGATGGAAAATTTGAATCGTAGTGATTACAAAACCTATCAAACATCACATCTATTCAATGCTTCTGAAAACGACAACAACTGAACCATCGCTCTAATGGATGTAAACTGTAGAAATGATTAGTTGTATGCTTCTATCACTAAACCAATTTTGAGGAACTATCCCATCACCTTCATTAGTAAAGCCTAGAAGGAGATCTAACAAGATATCCAAGTTGCAATTGAATTTTACTCTTGTCTCCTACTTAAATTTGATGGTGGACCAAATCATAATCTCGTGTAACAAAAAGAAAGAACGCGTACATGAATCTAAGTACCATTATAATATTTTAAGATTATGGGCATGATACATATCATGTCAAAATTAAGGTAATCTTGAAGAATTTTCTGAAGATTTACTTTGCTCTACCTAATTGCCTTTTTAGGTATTACATTTTCGTTGTTCATAATCCTTTTTTACTTTGATATTTTTCGGTGGTAAAATGTTAAAAATACTTCATTTGAAAATGATGATGGTGTAAATACATTCTGTGCTTTTACAATAGTATCGTTTGTCTGAATATTTTTTGGTTATTATAGCAAGATGTTGTTATAGTGAACATATAATATAACACAAAATAAAAGTCGGTTTAAAAAAAAGTAGGCTACTATAGTGAAATGTTGTTATAAAGGATGACTGTTATCGAGAAATCTGACTATAATTATATGTATTGTGTTTATTTTTTGTTTTACTGATTATAATTTCACTATTCTGCCTCTTTACTAAATTATTCTACCATATTGCCAATTGAAAATTTATAGACCCCAAAAGATTCTTTTTCCACTTTTTTTTTATATATCCAGCTTTCTGGCTTACGCAAGACTATTCCTGAAGATAATAGTCCCGGTCCCTCAGCACTACTACCAGTAAATCGCGGGATGTGAATGACCAAGGTTTGAGAACAGAGCAACTGATATCACCTACAAGGTTCTACCCCAAAAGAGAGCAAATTGCTCACACCAGGGTTCGAACTCACGCTGCAAGCCTCCGACTGGATTTTAAGTTCCCCTCCTTTGCCATCCAGCTATGCTCGGGGGACAAATTTATAGACCCCAAAAGATTCTTTTTCCACTTTAGTGGGCATTTGGACATAAAAATGTGAAATTTGAAAAATAAAAAAGTATTTCGAAAAAAAGTTAAAAAATGATATTTGAAAATTGAAGCTATGTCTGGACATGAATATAATTTGAAAAGATGTTGAATTTTGTGAGTATTTTGGAGTGAAATTAAGTATTTGAAGTTTTTCAAATTTCGGAATATTTTGGAATTCAACTTCAAGTTAAATTTCAAAAAATTGTAACATTTCTATGTCCATGTCCAAACATGATTTCGGAATACAATTCTAGAAAAAGGAAAAAACTGTCCGTGACCAAACGGACCCTTAATTCATTTTTTTCTTTTTCTGAAGAAAACAGTCTTATGTTGTTGTAAGACAGAAATGTCACCCCACCTCCCCAATAACTTGTAACACCTTAGCTATTTGAAGTCTTTGCTTTTCATATTTGATCTAAGATTAACATAAATCTTTGAAGATTATTTATGTACTTTGAGTGTTTTTCTTTGTTGTGGGTTGTGCTGATCATAGTGGACAGTAGTAAACTTCTAGTTTCTTTATAAAGAAAAAAAACTTCCACTTCGACTCAAAAGATGGTATAATGACGAAATGGTTGTTTATGTTTATGGTAGGTTTAGAGAAGTCACATAAATATATTCTTGAACAGTTTTGATCATTTATATTTGATAAAAAAAATACTAACATTTTTTGTTTCCGTAAAATATTTAACAAAACTCCAAATATTAGACTTAACAAAAAAATGTGAAAGAAGAAAAAAATTTAACTAAACACATCAAGAATGTCTCGTCAAATTTGAGAAGATGCAACACCATAAACTATATAAACACTAGTGATAAACAAAAAAATAGCAAAAATTACGGAAAGTATACCTTCAAATTGCAAGTACCCGTTAAATCTTTTCTTTTCATAGTTAAGATTAAATCATCCTTTATGCAATGAACCGCCTTAAATTTACGTCTATAATTTAATGTCCTTTCAGGTGATCTTATTCCAGAACATATAACTGTGTGTAACTGTAGCTTTTATCATGGTTAGTGAAATTGAAGGAAATAATATGAGCAATAATAATGACAATAATAAAACCTAGCTTCTTATGCTCCCATCTATTGGCAGAGATAAAATTTCCATCAAAGGAATAAGGAATTCATCATCTTGCTAGATATATAAAAGTAATAATTTGACCTTTTTGCCCTCTAGCTCCGCTTCATCTCAAATAGGGGTGGGCGTATATCGGTTCGGTTCGATTTTGTATCCGAAAAATATAAACAGAATAAAAATTGTTTTTTTAAAAAAAAACCGAATACAACTAATTTTTTTAAAAAAAACGATATGTTCGGTTTATATCGCCGAATGTATTGGATTATATCGGTTTTTTCTAGTGGGTCGGGTCGGGTGGAGAATTTTTTATTTAAAAAAAATGAATTTCCAAAACTAAAATTGACATTCACACCTACACTACCATGAAATTTCGACGTTGAAATCTATTGTGTATCATGAGATGTTTACTAAAGAAAATGGAAAATTAAAAACCGATTTGGGGGGAAATACAAATTGATTGGGAAAACGGACGTTTTCGTAAAAATTAGCTGCACAAAGCGGTTTGGGCCGACCCCGTCTCGAAAAAAAACAAATCGGGTAAAACGGACATCCGAGCGCAGAGTTATGACCATTTAAAGTTTCACCAATTTACAACTATTTTCTCTCCCTACATTTTATCTCAATGCTTCCGTGATATGTTAATCAAGTTCATGCCACATTCGACTTCCATAAAAGCTTCATAGATTGACTTCAATGGCTATGATTCAAGAGATAGTAGTAGCCTAAAATAAAAAATAAGAATAATTATATATTTAATTTGATTTTTTCGGTTCGGTTCGTATCCAAAATTAAAAAACCGAACCGAATCACTAAATCCTAATTCGGTTCGATTTTTCAAAAAATTGGTTTTTTAAAAAAAATATGAGAAAAAACCTAACCGAATTTCGATTCGGTTTGATTTTTTCGGTTCTCCGGATTTTTTGCCCACCCTAATCTCAAATAAAAACAATCCTACAAGAAAGCACGTATATTTATTATATTCGTATATATATATTATAGGTATATAATAACAATTTAACTGAAAGTATTGAATTTCTCTAAAAGAAAGAAAGAGAATAAAACATAAAATTGATGATAGTTAAGTCTTTCTATATAAACGAATTAATATGAGAATGATTCGTATTTACGATGAGCAATGCGAGTATAATGTAAAGTGGAAACCTTGACGTAGGAGAGTGTTTGCTTGGATTTGTGGGTTATAACATTTGCACGAAACGGAAAGTAAGTAAATATTACAAATTGCTAGAAATGATAAACTAAAAATTACAACAATCTGGAATCAAGAACGATTCAAACTCCTTGTGATTTGCTGAGTCGAGTGATGACACTTTGTCTTTAAGACAAGACTGTCCCGTATATATCCTTTTACGGTGTCGGACAATAGTCTCCAAGATACAACAACAACTTAACAAATGAGCAAAGAAAACTCAAGTGTTACTCTTGAAGAACTTTGAATATAGAAAACTTGCTAGAAAGGAAGAAGATTTCATAAAAATATCTTAAGTGTGTTGAACAATTGAGCCAAATGCCTCAATTTATAGTGTAAGGAGATGACCCCTCAACTAGCCAACTAATGGCCTTCAATAGCCATGTAATGCCACTTATTTAGGGGTTAAATTCAGTCAAATAATGGAGATTCAATGCTCCAAAACCAGCCTAAAAGTCAGAACTTTCCATCTTCCCGTCGCAGCATTCTGCCTCCGAAGCGTCGCGGCTCTGCGAATTAGCTCCGCGGTGCCGCAGCTCCAGTGGCTGAAAACCCAATTAGCATCGCGGCGCTACCTGGGAAGCGCCGCGGTGCTCTGGCGCCTCGGCTCTGACGGGGCTGCGCCGCGGCCCTTCGCGGCGATTTCCGACTCGTTTCATCTTACACTTCGCACACTTCTTCCTTCGTTTACCAACGTGGAATACTTGTCATTTGGCCAATAAATGTCCATCATTCTATGTCTCAAACGTTTCACTTACGTACCAATACCTCATCACTAATGAAATTTGTGATACTTGGCACTACGTGTGCATGTGTGTGGAAACGATGTTTCCGACGTGCGGGACCCCAATTGTTCGAGTCATAAATAATGGGATAAACTTAATTCCATATTAATAAATTTCCAACATGATTAACCGAACTTCTCATATTATAACACCATTTCGCCAAAGAGAATGCAGTATAAATGTAAATTATATTTTGTTTCTACAATATATAATCTAATAATAAAAATAGAGAACAAAAGATATGGAGAGAGAGAACTATAGAGATTTTCATTCTCAATGATAATAATAGGATACAATTGAGATAAGGGAGCAAACACGAGAAGCTAATCGACCATATATATCATGCCAAACGAAATTGCTAAAGAATAGGTCTTTTTTTGGTGCCTTTATTTTAGGTAGTTAATGGCGAAGGTGTAGGCTATTTCCCTTTTTCTCTAAAATTTCTTAAAATATAACACATTCTTCTTAAAAATTACCCTTCTTTTTCTTTTCCTTAATTGATTAAAAACGAGTTAAATAAAACTAGGTTTAAGAATACTTCATATAAATTTACCACCAAAATGTTAAGCCGCCTCTTGCAATCCTAGTCGCCTATAAATAAACTTGTTATGTTGTCCTCTATTTCAAGACAAGACACAACAAAATTTTGATAATAGAATTCTAATGGAGAAAGTTAAATAACTCCCATCAGAAATTGTGTTCCAAATTTTAGGTTGGCTACCCGTTAAATCTTTGAATAGATTTAAGTGCGTATCAACTTCTTGGTCCTCAATGATTTTCCAACATAGGCCTTACGGCCGCATACTCGTTAATATCTCGTTGGATGACACTAGGCTACTAGCAATTTGCAAAATCGTTTGAAACACATATAGTCTCACACAGACATGTCATGCCATAAGGTAATTTTTGAAAACTAAGGTCATGAAAAACTAACGTTTATGTGTAGATCGTGTTAGTAGAGTAACTTTGAGATAAGCATCTCTTTGAAAGTGATTGAATTAAAAATATAAAGACCATCACCTTAATTAACTTATCTAACGATCGTTTTTTTTTTTTTGGATTTGCAGGAAACGTTTATTCAACAATTAAGTTTACCCTATTTGTGTTATGAAAACATTACTCCAGTTGTGAACAGACTTGTTTGTCTTTACACGGCCATTAAGTTTCACTTTTTAATATGTTTATTTGTGAGATTATGAATCTTCTCTTGTCAAGTTTACATCCTGAATCTAGTAAAATTTGGTATGCACTCGGTTTTGATCCTATCGATAATGTGTACAAATTGCTTAAAATTTGTGCCATTGAAAAACCAAAGCGAAACAATTACTACGATTATGGTCGTGACAGTGAATATGAATTAGTCTACGAAGTCCTCACTTTGAATACAAGTTCAATATCGAAAGGAAAATGGAGGGAGGAAATTGTTTTGCCATATAATTGCAAGTTTTCTAATGTCAACGGTCAGAGTTACTTTGTAAAAGGAGTAGTTTTTTGGAAGTTTATTTGCAAAGAGAAATATGAATGTATTATTTCTTTTGATGTCCACCAAGAAAAAATCAACATTATCAAACCTCTACCAATGGCTCCAAGCCTCCAACTAGGAGATTCGGTCAATTTGAGGGGCACTTAGCACTATCTTATACACATAAGGATGCTCCATCATATGATTCTTGGATTTTGGACCTTTGGGTGTTAGAAGATCCTCAAAATTCTAAATGATAACCGTCCATACAACCTAATTCAACCTCAAATTCCATAGTCCCTAAGTTTTACAAGAATTCTCTCCGAAATTCAATTTAATATGTGTACCAATTTAAGAATATGTCTAATATAAGCATTCCATTGCTAACAAACAATATGTGTAGACAAAGGGGTACTCAGAATTTCAATTTTAACGAGTTCAATCTTTGATGTTAGTACTTTGGAATTATAGATTCTTTATTAAAGTTCCAGTGAAACCGTGCTCCATTACTTGCTAAAAGCTTATCTTTTACAACTAATATTGGTAATCTTGTTTCATATTTTTCTTCATTATTATGTTTTTGTCTTGAGTGTGAAAATGTATAAGTTTCTCATTTTACCCTTTATATTTGGTTTTCTCCATCTTCATTAGGAGGTTTGGGGGAAATATTTCAAGATGAATATAACTAATTTTCAGATATACCATTTGAATATTGTATATGTTTTTACCACTCATTTTTCAGTGAATATAGATGTTTACCAAAATTTAAACTAAAAAAATAGTTCTTAAGCTAAATCAATCTAAATATCCTCTGCGAGAAGGGATTAAAGTTTTCATTGCGAGAAGGGATTAATGTTTTCATTGATTAAGCTATAACTCAATATTTTTAACTATTCGTGTGGAGGTTCATTGCACTCCATATATATCATAGACTTCCTCTTATAAAGAATAACTTATTCTTTGTTGTTCTTTTCCTGAATTATACCAGAAAAACTTGTTAAATTCTGAAGATACGATTTTTACTCATGAAATATCTTTAAGAACATTGACATACATGCCTCAAGCCAAAAGAATTTCTGCGCTACAGTTTTCCAACAATATATGCTTATTTAAACGTCACAGGAATGAAATTTAGAATATATTTATAAGTGAGGGATCAAACGTGCAATTGTCACAACTCACGAAAAAAAGAATTTCACTCTTTTTGGTTCACTGTTCAATGACCCACTCCATTTCCAGTGATTCCAAATTTTTTTCTCATTTTGAGAAATTGCATATGGAGAGTGAATCTATTTTTTATGCATACAAAATATGTAATTGATCACTTCTATATTTTGGCGTTAAATTTCTCACCCAAAATTTCTTAAGTTTGTCGCGAAAATGTATGATCCAGTGGTCTACTATATCTGTCCTTAAAATATGGATAAATACCTTCATTCCTTAGCTCATTTTAGAATCAACAATTATTTGCACCGTATATTCTTGAGACCACTCTTTAGATTCTATCTCCCATCGCATAGTGAATTAAATTTAAGTATTTTTAAAAAACAAATTCAAGGTGTGTTTGGTATGAAGAAGAATGTTTTCATGAAAAATAAGTAAATTTTTTATTTATTTTTTAGTCTTCGGTAAGTAAGAAAAATAATGTTATCTTAAGAGTCTTTATATGTAATCTAATAGCACACAATGGGGGGTGGGATGGGGTGGGGAGTGGGGGTTCGGGGGTGGGATAGTCGACGGTTTGGGGTTGGAGGCATTGCGTAGGTGGAAATGAGACAATAAACTTGAAATGTCACTTATCGAGCTTGTTTTCCCTACTTCCATTAGGAAAGTCATTTTCCTTATTTTTTAACAATTTATTTTTCTAGAGAAAATATTTTTCAAAAATTTTAGTCAACCAAACATGTGAAAATTGGAAAACATTTCCTGAAAAATATTTTCCTTCGTACCAAACACACCCTTAATCTACTTAACTGTGTGCAAACGTCTTGATTTCTCTTGTAATGATTTGGTCAAAGAGAGTATGATACAAGTTAATGTTTGTTGCGTGCCCACTGGCCCTATCTAATCCAAGATAGAGTATGACCAAAAAGGGAAAAGTTCAATTGAGGAGGGCCACAAATTTGGACCCTTTTTAAGTTTTATTAGTAAAAAAAGAGCTTCTTTTTTGGATCAACTTTCTAAACTCCATGATTAGTTGTAAAACTTTTAGAGGGTATCTTATTTGAACATTGTTACAAGTTACATTTAAAAGAAAAATTCATGCTTATTTACTTCAGAACAATTTCAGACATGCAGTATCTGAAGTTATATATGAATGAAGTTGGGGTAAAAATGGGTGAGTTTAAGCAATATATGCTTGGAGATCAAGAAAACATAGCTGAATTTCGATCATATGTGCATGAACTTCAAGAAAAAATAGTTGAACTTCAAACAATATTGACTTATTTTAATCACATATTACTGAAGTTCATGCAAAATTGAATAAACTTCATTCATATGTGTCTAAAGTTCGGCCTATGAAACTTAAAGACTTTTTGTCTGACTGCCAAACTTCAAAAATTAGATGTATGAAGTTATCCTGAAGTGGTGATACATGTGCACTTGGGCCCCGATTAGTCTTATGACGTTATAGTCTCATCAACATCATTCCAAACACTTGCTTCTACACGTTTGTTAAGAGAATTAAGGACATTAGGCATATATTGGCTTTTACTTTTGTACTATTTTGTCATTTGATAGATGAAAGGACAAAGATATGATTGAGAGATAAAGTATGTTTTGTATTTTTAATTAGTCTTGATTTGTGCATGTAACAGGGTAATTCGCAAGAATGTCCTTATTTTGTGGTGGTCTTTAATTTTTGCACTTCGCCTAAAAGCTATTGGGTTCGAATCCCAGTTCAGTCAAAAATAAATTTAAAAAAATTCGCAAAGCAGAGTTTATTTGCAAACTCTACCTTAAGGCAGAGTTTGCCTTCAGGCATAAGGCAAATTTTACCTTAAGACATAGTTTGCTTTATGCATGAATGCAAACTTTGCCTTGCGATTTTTTTTAAATTTTTTTTTACTGAGCGGGAGTTTGAACCTGAGACCTCGGGATATTTTCGGCCACTTTTTTAAGCGAAGAGCAAAAATTAAAGACCAATAATTTGAGGGGCAAAAATTAAAGACCAGTGCCTTTGAAGGAAATCCGCCCATAAACTTGTATGTAATATGCCTACTTAACTATGTGGATTACTATATTAGAAAACATAAGAGACAATAAAATTATAGCACATCTTTATTCACCCACCCAAGCATGCTTGATTTAATAATACTAAGGACTCATTTGTTTTCATTAAGATTAAGACGTCTAAATTTGAATGCATATCTGAATTATTAAGATGTTGTCTCTAGATCTGAACTCTGAATGATTAAGACTGTTTATTTTTTAACATCTGAATATACATAATATATTTATTTAAACATACCAAATACACAATTTAAATAAAAAAAAGTAACTAAATATTAGAGAATAAATACAAATTTAATAAATAAAAATATTATTTGATAAAAATATAAAACTTTTATATTCGCTAGTAATAGTGGAGATGCTTTGTAGTGGTGGTGGGGTGAGGGGGTTGGTAGGTGGGGGTGTGAGTGGTGGTGGGCGGTGGTTTGTTGGGTCTTGGGGTAGGGTGAGGGTGGTGAGGAGGTTGGTTAGGGTAAGGTATGTGGAGGGGGTAGGGTGGGGGTAGTGGTGAGGGGGTTGGTTGGGGTAACGTAGGTGGTGGGGGTAGGGCGGGGTAGTGGTGAGGGGTTGGTTGGGGTAAGGTATGTGGTGGGGGTAGTGAATGGGTGGGGATTGGGTGAGGGTGAGGGTTGAGGTAGTGTTGGTAGTGAGTGAGGAGGTTGGTTAGGGTAAGGTATGTGGAGGGGGTAGGGTGGGGGTAGTGGTGAGGGGGTTGGTTGGGGGTAAGTTAGGTAGTAGGGGTATGGTGGAGTGGTGAATGAGGTGGTGGTGGGTAGGTGGGTAGGTGGGGTCAGGGTGTTTGTGGTGAGTAGGGGGTAGGGTTGGTGGTGGGTGGTGGGGCTTAGTATATGGGGTGGGGTAGTAGAGGGTGGGGTGGTTGGTGAGAAATGGGGGTGGGGTGGAGTTGATGGTAAAAATTATCCATACAAAATACATCTTAATTATATTAAGACTTTGTTCCAGATTTTAATGATTAAAATATATTTAGATAAAATAAGTATTTAGATTTTAATGTAAATAAATGTTATTAATGGTCAAAGTCTGAACCATTCAGATTCAAACCTCTATTAAAGACAAACAAATGAGGCCTAAGTGATTAAGCATCGTTTGGACACGGGATGAGACAAGGGCAGAAGGAAAAGCGAAAATATGAAACATGAAGAAGAATAGGAGAGTTTCTTTTCCAATATTTTATTGTTTATTTTTTCACAACCAAATTTCAGTCTCTAATTTCCTTTTTGGTAAAAAAATCTTTATCCGAATTAAGTAGAATCTCACATCTTAGGACAATGTTTGTATATGTCTTAATCACTACTATAATTGATGCATGAATCATGATTGTTACTACATCACAATTTCTTTGTCAAAAATTCCAGAGACACACTCACAAACAAACAGATCTGAAGGATCAATCTTTCTCTTATTATATATGTTAAGAGTCCCACATCGGAAATGGAAGGGAAATATGAACTTCTTATATGGATTTTGACAATTCTCACTCTACAAGCTAGCTTTTGGAGTTGAGTTAGGTCCAAGATCCATTTAGAGTGAAAATTGTCCAAGTCCATATAAGGAGTTCATGTTTTCATTCCATTTCTGATTGTGAGACTCTTTACAATATATAATATTATTCTTCATAATATTCATGCAAAATTCCAAAGTTTGGTTCGCTAATTGTTTTTTTTTCGTAGTTTATCTTTTTCCCTTCATTTTTATTTTTCTTTCTAGCTATTTTGTTTTAATTTTATTGTCAAGCAGGTCATGATAAGCTTGACATTGTTCCTTGTTTCTATTATCCCCACTATTAGTATTAGGGTTATCTTGAACTCTCTTCACATAAATGTTGAATGTAATGAATGACAAAATATAATTGTAAGATTGTATTAGTTTTCTTTTGGGGAGTCTTTCTCATTAATATAAATATATATAGTGTATATAATGTGAAATCCTAATACAATAAGGATCTTAAATCTACCACAATTATACAACACTAAATATTACAAAATATATGGGGGAATATTTAATAATATTCGCTAATACACCCCCTCAGTCGGAGCGGGAGGAGGCCGGACGCTAAGACTGGATCTGAAGTCGAGGAATAGCTGTCTAGGAAGACCTTTCGTGAAGATATCCGCATACTGATACGAAGAAGGCACATGCAACAAATTAACATGACCGATAGCAACCTTCTCACGAACAAAGTGTATATCCATCTCAATATGCTTGGTTCGCTGATGCTGAACCAGATTATGGGATAAATATATGGCGGATATATTATCACAATAAACCAAAGACGCCTTACGCAAGGGACACTGAAGCTCCAAAAGAAGGTTTCGGAGCCAACAGATCTCAGCAACAACATTTGCAACTCCTCTATACTCTGCTTCTGCACTCGAACGGAATAAGGTAGCATGCCTCTTGGCAGACCACAAAATGAGATTATCCCCTAAGAACACAGTAGCCGGAGATGGAGCGTCGCGTGTCCGGACAGCCTGCCCAATCAGCATTCGTGTATGATAACAACCTAGTCGGTGCTGAGGGGTATAAATGCAATTCATAATCAAGTGTGTCCTTAACGTACTGAATGATACACTTAAGAGCAGTAAAATGAGGCTCCCTGGGGGCATGCATGACTAAGTATACATGCTGAACAACATAAGCAATATTAGGCCTGGTGAACGTAAGATATTGAAGTGCACCTGCAAGACTCCTGTAAAGGGTGGGATCGGACACTTGATCACCATCAACAACACTAAGCTTTGATTTAGAGTCAACCGGAGTGGACATGATCTTGCAGTTCGCCATTTTAGCCTTGTACGATATCTCCTCTGCATACTTACGCTGACACAAAATCATAGTATCTGCAGATCTAGTCACTGATATCCCCAAAAAGTAACTCAACTTCCCCAAGTCGGTCATAGCAAATTCAATTTTTAGCAATGCAATGATCTCATTTTTCAATAAATTAGAGGAGGAAGTAGCACAATGTTATCCACATATAACAACAAATAAGCAATGTTACTACCTATACAAGAAATAAATAGAGAATTATCACACTTGCTGCATACAAACTCAATCCGCATAATAAAATGTGCAAATCGATCATACCACGCTCTAGGGGCTTGTTTCAAACCATAAAGTGACTTATGAAGACGACATACATATTGAGGGGCTGCTGGATGGACAAAACCAGGCGGCTGGTGAATGTAAACATTTTCTTTCAAATCCCCGTATAAAAACACATTTTTCACATCAAGCTGATTAATCGACCAATGCATACCCATAGCAATACTCAGAACTGTGTGAATAGTAGCCGTTTAACAATCGGACTGAATGTCTCACCACAATCAATAACCTCCTACTGATTAGTGCCATTAGCCACAAGTCTAGCCTTATATCTCTCTAACTCACCGTTGTCTCTGTATTTGTGACGAAAAAGCCACATGCATCGGATCACATTCACCCACTCCGATCTAGGAACCAAATCCCAAGTATGTTATTTTGTTAAAGTATTAAATTCCTCACACATGGTCGCATTCCAATTAGGGTCTTATTTGGCTAATTTTAGGTTTTTGGGAATTAGGGATATAGTTTAGGTAGATAGGTTAAAGTGGACTTTGGGTTTGAAAATCCCATATTAGGTACGGTTTCCATGTGGTGTGTTGGGGCAGGGCAAGGTACTGGTTCTGGTTTTCGGGTTGTAGTGACTAAGTTGGGTTGGTTTCTGGTTGGGGTGATAGGGTAGGGTACAGGCGGAGTGGTAACTGGGTTCGATGATGGGCTGGGTAGGGGCGACGATCTGGGTAGATCGATGTGGGTGGAGGGACTTGGTGACGGTACCGGTGACAGGCAATGGTTGGGAGGAGAGAGGAGGGTCTGATGTTGCGTGATTCTGGTCTGGGTCGGGGTTGCCGTGATTGTGGTTTAGGGGGGAGGTTGGTCAACTGGAATACCGGAGATGGGTGCTGGTGACACTGGGGTTATCGGTAGAGGTAGTCGGTGGGTATGAGAGGGGAGAATCTGTGGGTGGGAGACAGCCGACCGATTGCCGACGGCGGGAGTCGCACTCGGCGGCGTCGGTGACAGTGCTGAAGGACTGCTAGTATTGGAAGTGACACGTGGTGGTGAAGGGGGCGTAGCAGCAGTGGTGGTGGACTGACGTAGTTTACGGAGTATGACAGGGGAGGTGTCTGACTAGTCGAGAAATGTATAGTCCGTGTTACGAAATTTTTGAATATTTGCAAAAGGAAAAATCATCTCGTCAAACGTAACATGACGAGAGACGTGAATTTGACGAGTGGACACATCATAGCACATAGAGCCCCTATGATTAGACGGGAAACCTACGAAGACACAAGGAGTAGTTCAGGGTGCTAATTTATGATAAGCAGTAGAGGCAAGTTTTGGGTAGCACAAGCAATCGAAAATCTGAAGGTGATCATAGGAGGGGATTCGACGATATAAGATTTCGGTTGGAGTCATTTTATGAAGTGTACTAGTAGGCAAAATATTAAGGATGTATTCTACCATTTTGACTGCGTAGACCCAAAAGTAGGGAGGGAGAGATGCATGAAAAAGTAGTGTACGAACCATGTTATTGATGGTGCGGATGATTCGTTCGGCTTTGCCATTTTGAGGGGAGGTGTGGGGACATGAAAACTGGAAGACCATGTCATTATTTTTGAAGAATTTGTGAAACGTAGAATTATTGAATTCACGACCATTATCACACTGAAAAGATTTTATGGCTTTCTCAAATTGTATTTTGATAAAGAGACGAAATTCAAGAAATTTTGCAAACACTTTCGACTTAAATTTTAGTGGATCAATCCAAATAAAATGAGAAAAGTCATCTAATAAAACAAGATAATATTTATGTCTCAGTGAACTAGAAATAGGAGATGTCCACAAATCAACATGAATAATATCAAAGGACGAAAATGTAACACTTTGAGATGACTTAAAAGGAAGACGAACATGTTTGCCTAAAGAGCAAGAAACACAGTGTTGTGCATATGCGCGCCAGTTCTTAACCGCGGCTCGCGACGTAATGGTGTTGATTCCCTCTGGATTGATTAAATGTTGCTCTGTTGAGGAGTCGCCACCTAATTATTCTAAGGTGAATTAGGGCACCTAAATGTTAACTAAATGCTGCAAAATAACTCTGGTTTTATGGTCTGCGAAACTAATGAGATTCTAAGTAAGGGTTCTTTATTATCCTAAAGGGAAGGGATTAGGCATCTTTTAAGATCCGCTAACTTGCGGTTATCCGGTCAAACTCAGGTTTAATTATTATGCTAAGGAAAATGCATGTTTTTACAAGTATAAAATTAAAATAATGTTGCAAATAGTTAATAAAATATGCATTTTGGTAAAGTAATGATTTTTTTCATTTTTGAGCTTTGCAAAAGTGATTGTGATTTTGGGAAATAGGATCCGAAAAGGATGTGTGACATGGTTTAGGAAAATACATATAAAATTGACCTTTTAGATAAAAGCATGCCTTGTAAGACATTGTTTATAAAATATATGCAAAGTAGATTTTTCGGATAAAAAAAAGTGTGCATTTGTGTGGTATTAATAAACTACATGCAAAGTTGATTTCTAAAAAATATGCATTTGAATGGCATTGACTAAAATATATACAAGGTGATTTTTGGGTGAAACATGTATTTGTATTGCATTGTTTACAAAAATACATGCAAAGTAATTTGTTGAAAAAATACACTTTTGATTGCATTATTTACAAAATATGCAAAGTGATTTTTGGATAAAACATGCATTTGTATGGCATTGTTTATAAATATATATAAAGTGATTTTTGTAGGAAGAAAAACAACTTATTTGTAATGCAAAGAAAATGATATTTTGGAAGTCATTTAAATAACGAATCGAATAAAAATAAGACTCTATTTTGTATGATTAATAGTGTGAGTAAAAGGTGACCAATAGCTTTGAAATTTCTGAACAGTTCAAAAATAATCTAGCGTTTTGAAGGTATGAGCGACGAACCTAAATTAAATAAACTAACGTTTATGAAAGTATGGGTGACGGGCCTAAAATAGATACACTAGCGGTTTCCGATAAATCTATTCTTTCTAGATTATTAATTCTAAGTTTACCTATTCTAAATATTTTAATAATTACACAAGTACAATAAATAATATTACAATACAGAATAAAATAAAGCTGAATTAAAAAAAATAAAACAGCAATAAAATAAATCATCTCTGAAGGGTAACTTGTCTTCTTTAACTTTCATAAATGTGTCTTGCAAGCTGTTAAGAACAAATGGTTAGAAACATTTGAATATAAATAACTTCGGATCCATATCCAAAATAGTAAATGTTTTGATTATAGAAGGCTCATACTTAAATTTTGAAAAGATCATTCCAATCACGTCGTGGTTGCGAACATATGACTCGTTGGTCATTTTAGTTGCCTTGCCTATCGAACATGTTGGTCTCTCGGATAAAAAAAGATTTAAGTTTCATCATTGCCCAGAAGTTTTATTTCCATCTTTCCAACTGTGGAGGCCTAAAAAATCGACGGATATTTTTTCATCGGTCAGTGTAGTATCATGTTCAAATCATTAAATTTATACCCAAAACAGCAAATCGAAACCGGGAACCATTTTCCGAAGGGACACGGCCTCAAATTCAATTCCATCGGCCTAAGAGTAGTATTTATTCAAATCAGTAACAAAATAGCCGCGTAATGGATATTCAAATACCAATATAAACCAACAGTCCGCGATCAAAACATCCGACCCGAATTCTGATTTTTTTAATCGAAACAGAATTCGAAATGCTTCTGAAAATCCGACTAAAGACATACCCGACCCGAATTTTGGGTCGACCCAACCCGGAATCAAACAATTTTTATTTTTATTTTTCAGATAATCAACAACAAAATATTGAAATAAAATTCTAAAAATTTTACCCGTCGGACAGTAACCCGACCCGGAACAGTGACCGAAAAACTAAAAATCACACAGCATCAGTCCAACACATTAGAATCGAGAAAATAGCAGCAAGGCAAAGTAATACAGTACCCCGAATTGATTAGTACAGTATAAAGTCAGTAGCATAGCCATAGAATCGGAAAACAGTGCAGAATCCGAGAAACACATTTGTTTCCATTGCAAATTTCAGATAACCAATCAAAGGTAAAAAAAAAAAAAAGATAATCATTAACAATAAATCATATTTTACAGTAAACAACATTACGACGACGTCAACAGCATTACAACGACGTCTTCGGCGCAATGACTGTCTTTTATAGCAAAACAGCATTACAACAACGCCGTCGACATTACGACGGTGCAACAACTATCTTTTATAGCATTACAATGACATCAACAGCATTACAACGACGGCATCAGTATTATGTCAGCACAACAGATATCTCTTACAGCATTACAACAACGTCATCGACGTTACGGAAGCACGACAACTGTCTTTTACAGCATTACAACGACGTCAACAGCATTACAACGACGTCATCAGCATTATGTCAGCACAACAGATATCTCTTATAGCAGACAACATTACAATAATGTCATCGACGTTACGGCAGCACAACTCCTATATTTTACAACAAACAACATTACAACGACTGTCATCAGCATTATGTCAGCACAACAGCTATATCTTACAGCAAACAACATTACAGCGACACCATCAACATTATGTCTACGCAGCGACGTCATCAGCATTACATCTACGCAGCGACATCATCAGCATTACATCTACGCAACGACGTCTTCAGCACTACGTCTACACGACGACGTCTTCAACACAACATGTCCATACAACAATGTCATCAACAACATTACGTCGATACAACGATGGCATTAGCATTACGTTCTTACAACAACGTCATCAGCATTACGTATATGCAACGACGTCTTCAGCACTACGTCTACACGATGATGTCTTTAACACAACACGTCCATACAACGATGTCATCAACAGCATTACGCCAATACAATGACGGCATCAGCATTACATCCTTACAACAACGTCATCGCATTACGTTTGTGCAAGGACATCATTTCGACTCACAAGGTCGCATTTTTTTTATGTACTCATTCTCTACCATTTTATCTCAGCAGTTATACACTAATTTTATCCTAAGCTTTAGTTTGCAGGAGCTTTAATTTGTAGGAACTTCAGCACAACGTGGAACTATCACTTATGGCGAACCGAGGCAATTTTGGTCAGCGGCCTACTTCGAACGTCGTTCCGCTCTTCCCTAATAATTTTGCCACATCTGCAACCAGTGTTATCATAACTCGACACTGGGCAATATTTCTCGAATCTGCGCCACGTTTCGCAACTTCTTTCCCCCTCGGCATTCTGTCCCTACCCATACATCCCTAATCTTCATTTGAGTCCTGATGATCATGACAAAATTGGCTACTCAGTCAACTTCTTTGGCCAAAAACTCTTTCATTGTCTCCGGCCAAAGAGAGGTATTTGTTGACACCCAATTTTGTCCTATCTTTTCTGATTTATTTGCATTTTTTAATATTTTTGACACCTCAAAACAATTTTAATATATATACATACATATACATACATACATATATATATATATATACATACATACATACATATATATATATATATACATACATACATATATATATATACATACATACATATATATATACATACATACATATATATACATACATACATATATATACATACATACATATATATATATATATATCGTCGTCCATTCTCAATATCATTATTTTATTATTATTATTATTCGTATTTCTACAACCATTTGCCTTTTTAAATCATAATTATAGTTTTTATCCTAATATTTTATGTTATTTTATTTTCGCAAAAGATTCTCTTAAGGTTTGTAATGTTTTCTTTTGTGTTGTTCTTCGTCTTAAGAAGTCCGAAAATACAAATCAAAAAGAAGTCGAAAGGTTCTTTTTTTTGGGGTCTCAAAAACAGAAATCCGGGTCTGTTTTTCAGGTTCGAAATGTCCAAAACAAGTTGAAAAAAAAAACAAAGGGAAAAATCTGAATCCAAATGATTTGATTTGTTCCTAATATTTGTTTAGAAAACACTTATCTTTATTTCGTAATTTTAATCCGAAAATCCTTTTAGAATACTAGTTTCAATTTCTCAAAAATCCTTTTGTTTCCGGGTCGGGTCGGGTCCGAGTCCAAAATGCCATACTTAGCTGTAGCCTTGTGATGATTTACTCGTTGTATTTCTTGGCTCATTGCGAATGCTTTTCCGAGGTAGTGTTGTCATTGTTCGATTGTACTTTAAGGCTACTTTGTTACCATCGGGAAGGTAAGATTTCTTGCTCTTGCATTCTGCTTTATTGCTGTTTGTTGTGGCTGCCTCTTATGGTTGCTTGTTGGTGCTACAAATAATTGAAATGTTGGGTTACTATTTTGAGCAATTACTACATCTTGATGTCAAATTATTGGCATATTTACTACCACATTTTCGAGCTTAACCACTGCTACACCTGTTACTATTTTTTATGCCATTAATGGTTACTGTTCGATGCTACTGGTTGCTATTGTTTGACACTGCATTCTGCCCAAATTGTTGCTCTCTTTAAAAATGTCGAACCTGTTGTTATTTGGCTACTGTTTCATTATAAATTGGTTGCCACACTTTGGTGACCAAATATCTATATTAAGGGTTGTTGTTGCTGTGTTTGGAGGGCTGTTGTTGTTGCATTTCAAGAGCTATTGTTGCTGCATTTTGATGGTTGCTTTGCTGCACTTTTAAGGCCGCCAACTACTGCATTTTTGGCCGAATGTTACTGCATTTAAGGTTAAAAAAGATATGTATTCTTGAGACGAGTTGCTTGCTACAATATTAGATCGATTTGCTACTGTTTCTCGGCTAAAAAACTACTGCATTCAAGGTAAATAGTGTTGTGCTTCAGTTCAATCTAATGATCCTGCTGCTGCATTTTTACGTCCATTTTGGAATAAAATCCTCGGTGTTTTTAAGGCCAACTGCTGCTGCGATACTGCACTTGGCCGTGGCACTTTAAGGAGTCTAATTGCCGCATCTTTGGGGCTGAAAAACGCCACACTTTTGAGATATATTTGGGACCATTTGCTGCCTGCTTTTTAGCTAAACTGCTGCTGCATTTTGAGCACATTTGATATTCGTCGCTGCTGAATTTTTAAGCCTCACCGTTGGTGGCTTCTCATCTAAAAGCCTGCTACTTTGAGGCTGTTTCGGACAGCCGCAATATTTCTGAAAAGTCTACTGATCTTGAATAGAATACTACACTTAGGCCAATGAAATTGAATTTGAGGCAGTGTCCCTTCAGGAAATGGTGCCCGGTTCCGGTTTGCTGTTTTGGGTATAATTTACTTATTTGAACATGATACTACACTAGCCGATGAAAAATATCCATCGATTTTTTAGGCCTCCACAGTTGGAAAGACAGAAATTAAACTTCTGGGCAAGGATGAAATTTAAATCTTTTTTTATCCGAGAGACCAACATGTTCGGTAGGCAATGCAACTAAATGACCAACTAGTCATATGTTCTCAACCACGGCGTGATTTGAATGATCTTGAAAGAAATAATCCCTTGATCATTTTCATTAATTGAAAGGCTATATATACAAGTTACATATTTTCATAATAGGAGAATCATATTCCTATTCTATTCCTAAAACCTTATTCTATACATTTATGGTAATACACTTATTATGGTAATACACTACTAATTATATTACAACATTACCTAAACTAGGATACTAAATATTTATCATAAATTACATTAGCTAAACAGCCAATTCTGAGAGTATAATTAGGAGCAAATCCGAGACCAAATATACACAATATACATATGTATATTGTGTGTATTTAACACACCCCCGCAGTCATAGCGGGCGGTCTTCGAACGCTGAGACTGTTCCTAAAATCTTCAAAAAGGACCGAGGGAAGACCCTTTGTAAAGATGTCTGCAATCTGATATCTTGACGGGACATGACAGACGCGTACCTAACCCCGAGCAACCTTTTCATGGACAAAGTGAATGTCCATCTCGATATGTTTAGTGCGTTGGTGCTGAACCGGATTACCAGAAAGGTAAATGGCACTAATATTATCGTAATAAACCAAGGTTGTCTTTTGAATTGGACAATGAAGCTCTAAAAGCAAATTACGTAACCAACATGATTCTGAGACCACATTGGCTACCCCTCAATATTCAGCCTCGGCACTTGAGCGGGATAGAGTCGCTTGACGCTTCGCAGACCAGGAGACCAAGTTATTGCCAAGGAACATACAGTAGCCAGACGTAAACCGTCTTGTGTCTGGACACCCACCCCAATCAGCATCTGTGTATGAGACAAGTGTGGATGTCGATGAAGGATACAAATGCAAACCATAGTCCAGTGTACCCTGAATATACCGGATGATGTGTTTGAGTGCATTCATATGCTCAATTCGGGGATCATGCATGAATAAACACACCTACTGGACAGCATACGTAATATCCGGTCTGGTAAAGGTAAGATATTGAAGGGCCTCTGCAAGACTGCGATAACGGGTTGGATCCTCGTAAGGGACGCCGGTTGCGGCACCAAGCTTGGGCTTGGTATCAACTAGAGTGGAAGTGGACCTACAGGATGACATCCCAGCCCTCTCGATGATCTCGGTTGCATACTTCCGTTGTGATAAGAACAACTCATCGGAATGACGAGTGACAGCAATCCCCAAAAAATAACTCAAGGGCCCCAAGTCTTTCATAGCAAACTCGGAGCTGAGCATGGTCATGATAGACTGGCATAAGGCATCGAAAGAGGCAGTCAAGATAATATCGTCCACATATAACAGAATGTAGGCTACGGACGAACCACGACGGTAGATGAACAAGGAATTATCGACCCGGCTGTGAGTGAACCCAATAGTTGAAACATAGTCAGCAAACCTTGTATACCAGGCCCGTGGAGACTGCTTAAGCCCATATAATGACTTCTTCAACAAACAGACATGATGAGGATGGTTGGGATCCCTGAATCCCATCGGCTGATGCATATAGACTGTTTCCTTGAGATCACCGTGTATGAAAGCATTATTGACATCCAACTGATGAATCGGCCATGCTTTCGAAAGAGCCAAGCTAAGCACAGTGTAAATGGTAGCCGGCTTGACCATCGGGCTAAATGTCTCCCTACAATCTATACCAACCTGCTAAGTCTTACCATCACCCACAAGCCGCGCCTTATGTCGAGCAAATGAACCATCTGAATTCTCTTTATGAGCAAAAATCCACATATACCTGATAACATTAATACCAGATGGACGGAGCACCAACTCCCACGTCTTATTATCAATAAGAGCATTATATTCATCAGTCATAGTAATTTTCCAATTCGGGTCATTAAGGCAGACACAGGATTACGGGGCAAAGGGGATTTAGAGACATTAGAATGTAAATTAAAATGTATTTTAGGTGTAACAATACTCCGCTGACTACGAGTGACCGGTCTATGACTCGAGGAAGAATTGAGTGGATTTTAGGAATTTGCTGGGCTCGGAAAGGATTGGCCAGCAGGCCCACGGGAAGGGCGGCCGGCGGGCGGTGGGCTCCGCCGGCCCAACTCTCGAGAAGCAGTACCATTGTTGGAACCAGAAACTGGACCAGTTCCAGTGTTGGGCTGCACTGGCCCAATTACTGAAATTGGCCCAGTGATAAAACCGTGCAGAGAGGACTATGACGGGCCAGTGGGACCAGCGGGAAGTGGGCACGCCTGGAGAATTTTGGTTCAGGAGATGTCCGAAAAATGCTGAATAATATACTGGGATATTTGTTCATCCAAAAAATTATACGAACTAGGCATGGGAGAATGACTTTTAGCAAATGGAAATTGGGATTCATAAAAAATTACATGGCGATTAATGATGATTTTATTGGAGGATAAATCAAAGCATTTGTAGCCACGATGATTAGATGGAAAACTCAAAAACACACGTGGAGTCGACCGGGCCTGAAATTTGTTAATTGTGGTGGACGGGAATAATGGATAACACAAACACCCAAAAACCGAAGATGTGAATATGAAGGAATTTTATTATATAAAATTTGAAGAGGGGAAGAATATGTCAAACCTTTGGAAGGAGTTATGTTAAGTAGATATGTAGCCATTTGAAGAGCATGATGCCAAAAATATGGGGGTACGGAAGCATGAATTAATAGAGAGCGGATAATGTTATTTATGGAACTAACTTTACGTTCGGCTTTCCCAGTTTGTGAAGATGTATGAGGACAAGAGAAACGAAAATTTATCACATTAGTAGCACAGAATTCCCGAAACACCCCATTGTCATACTCTTTTCCATTATCACACTGAATATTTTTGATTTCACGATCGAATTGGGTTCTGATGAATGCTCTAAATTTTAGGAAGACGGAAAAAACTTGAGATTTCTTCGCTATTGGAAACGTCCATAGAAATTTAGAATAATCATCCAAAAACATAACATAATACCGATGACCCACAGAACTAGGAACAGGAGACGTCCATAAGTCGCTATGAATAATATCAAATGACATTAAAGTATGAGATTTTGAGTCTACAAACGGCAACTTAAGAATTTTTCCTAAAGAACAAGATTGACAAATTGGAGTACGACTCGTACCCTTACATGAAATAAAACTATTTTTATCTAAATATAACAAAATAGAGGACCCCGGATGTCCAAGACGAGCATGCCACAAGGAAGGAGAAATGGCTGCGAAAGCTGACGGCAGGGTTTGACTCGATGGACCAGAACTGAGTAATATAGGATAAAGATCTCCCCTACTATCACACCTCATGAGAGGACTCCCAGTCTTGAAATCCTTCACAGAGAAACCAAATGGATCAAATTCAATAGAAACAGAATTGTCAGTAGTGAATTTATGGACAAACACTAAATTTTTAATCATTGGGGGCATGAAGGGTATTTTTCAAGATAAAGGGTGGATGGGGGGAGACAACGTTTTATGACCATACCCACGAATTGGAATAAAATTACCATTACCAACAATTATACCGTGGGGGTTGCTCAAATTGGAATAAGACAAGAGCGTACCTCAATCGGATGTCATGTGGGTAGTGTCCCCGGTGTCCATATACCAATTTTGGTCCGGTGGATTTAAACCAAGCTTATGCATTGCGGCTTCGATGTCAGTATGTGTTGGTGCCGCTGCGTGATGGGCTTGCGGGGGCCGAGGCCCAAGCACCCCTGCTTGCGGTCTCGGCCCGACTCGCTTGGCTGTCAGAATTGGACCGAGCCGAATTAGGCACGGACCGGCCGCTCTTTGGGCCTGGCCACTGCCGCTGGGAGGTAAACTGGCTGGGCCCAAACTGCTGTTGTGGGGCCCACTGCCACTGCATAGGGGCCCAGAATTGTTGCTACTACTGCTGACCACCGCGAGGACCCCCCACCGCCACCACCATTCTACCAGCTACCGCCGTTGTTGTCGTCGCGGTTTTGCCATTTCTCTTATTTCCACCCTTTTTGGCCGCCACCGTTGTTGCGGTTTTGGCCCGAGTTATTCAAAACGGTAGGATACACCGTGGACTCGGTCATCATGACTACGGAACTAGTACCGGTAGCCGCTCATTTCGCCATGCCTGCTTCTTCTACTGTAAGCGTAGAACGCGCCTGATAAAATTACAAAAGCGGATTGTTTTACCGAAGAAGCGTTCCCACACCACTATAGGCCTCGGAGAGGCCAGAAATCATTTGGAGGACCAAACGATCGTTTAAAACCGGCGCGCCAACGTTGCGAAGTATGTCCGTCAATTCCTTTAATCTATTGCAATAAGCCGAAACATTAGGGAAATCTTCCATATTGACATGGGAGAAATCCTGCTCAAGGGTAACGGCTCTAGAATTTTGATTATCTTGGAATATATCACGCAGTCTATCCCAAGTCGACTGTGTCGTAGCGTCATGCTTAATAATTGTTTGCAAAAGGTCGGTAGATATGGTGTCCACTAAAGGACGGTAGCATCAATAGTCGTCCACAACTTAGGATCATCCTCGCATTTTGGCACTCCGTATCCTTAGGAACCGCGGGGATTATGTGATGGATGACTTGATGCGATCGTGCGTGAATTTTGAACAGTTCGTCCCACGTCGCATATTGGACGTTTTCTATTTCAAGAATGAGAAGGATGTTATTCTTGATGTTAAAAATTGTAAGGGCCGGATGAAACATGTTACGGAATGTAGACATATTGATAGAACAATATGTGATTGAGGGATTAGGGAGAATTTTTTTGGAAGAAGGAGGTTCTCATCGGCACGAAACCCGAGAGCAAGGTCTCGGATTTTGTCTAGGGATTTCGACGGAATTTGGGAGAGAAAATAAACCTAGACTCTTGATACCATGAAAGAAATAATCCCTTGATCATTTTCATTAATTGAAAGGCTATATATACAAGTTACATATTTTCATAATAGTAGAATCATATTCCTATTCTATTCCTAAAACCTTATTCTATACATTTATGGTAATACACTACTAATTATATTACAACATTACCTAAACTAGGATACTAAATATTTACCATAAATTACATTGGCTAAACAACCAATTCCGAGTATATAATTAGGAGCAAATCCGAGACCAAATATACACATGTATATTGTGTGTGTATTGTGTATATTTAACAGATCTTTCAAAATTTAAGTCTGAGCCTTCCGTAATCAAAACATTTACTGTTTTGGATATGGATCTGAAGTTATTTATATTCAACTGTTTCTAACTGTTTGTTCTTGACGGCTTGCAAGGAACACTTACAAAAGTTAAAGAAGACAAGTTACCCCTCGGAGATGATTTATTTTATTGCTGTTTTATTTCTTTAATTCGGCTTTATTTTATTATGTATTGTAATATTATTTATTGTACTTGTCTGATTATTGAAATATTAAGAATAGGTAGACTTAGAATTAATAATTTAGAAAGAGTAGATTTAAAATCGAAAACCACTAGTTTATCTATTTTAGGCCTGTCACCCATACTTTCAAAATGTTAGTTTATTTATTTTAGGTTCATCGCTCATACCTTCAAAACGTTAGCTTATTTTTGAACTGTTTAGAATTTTCAAAATTATTGGTCATCTTTTACTCACATTATTAATCATACAAAATAGTCTTATTTTTATCCGATTCTTTATTTAAATAACTTCCAAAATATCATTTTCTTTGCATTACAAATAAGTTGTTTTCTTCTTACAAAAATCATTTTATATATATATATAAAAACAATGTCATACAAATGCATGTTTTATCCAAAAAATCATTTTGCATATATTATGTAAATAATGCAATCAAAATGTATATTTTTATCCAACAAATTACTTTGCATGTTTTTTTTTTGTAAAAAATGCAATACGAATACATGTTTCACCCAAAAATCACCTTGTATATATTTTAATCGAAGTCATCCAAATACATATTTTTTATAAATCAACTTTGTATGTATTCTATAATCATACCACACAAATGCACACTTTTTTAATCTGAAAATCTACTTTGCATATATTTTATAAACAATGTCTTACAATGCATGCTTTTATCTAAAAGGTCGATTTTATATGTATTTTTCATAAACAATGTCATGCATACTTTTCGGATTCTATTTCCCAAAATCACAATCACTTTTGCAAAACTCATCAAAAAGGAAAAAGCATTACTTTATCAAAAATGTATCTTTTATTAACTACTTGCAACATTATTTTAATTTATACTTGTAAAAACATGCATTTTCCTTACCATAATAATTAACCTAAGTTTTGACCGGATAACCGCAAGTTAGCGGATCTTAAAGGATGTCTAACCCCTTTCCTTTAGGATAATAAAGAACCCTTACCTAGAATCTCATTAGTTTCGCAAACCATAAAATCAGAGTTATTTTGCAGCATTTAGTTAATATTTAGGTGTCCTAATTCACCGTAGAATAATTAGGTGGCGACTCCTCAACAACATCATTAATCAATCCAGATGGAATCTACATAACTCAAGAATTCTAGATGCTGAACCAAGACGGTGCAAAGAGAAGACAAATACTTGTTCCAGGTCTTCTAGCTTGTATGGTTGGAAATGAACCATGGAAAATTAACAAAGAATTATCATCTCCAGAAGCGCTGCTTTGAAAGAAGCTACAGATTTAATCAGATAGAACCATACTTGTGTAATGGTTGATCTTCCTCCGGGAAAAGAACCCTTAGGTTGTAAAAGTGGATACTCAAATTGAGTACAAAGTAGATGGATCTATTGACGAGTATAAGGCCTCGACTATTTGGACAAGTGTTCCCATGTGAATAGCTTAACATTCGGGCCATTGCAGTCTTGCGAGACATGGATGTTGATACAGCCTTCCTAATTGGAGAGTTGGAAGGGGAGGATCAGAGTTGGTTTGATTGGACTATTGGACTTCTTCCTGAACTTTCTTTTTGGTCCCTGAAATGTTTACATTTTGGTCCTCGAAGTTTCAGGTGAAATAGAAATAATGAATCTGACAATAGAAACATTGACTCTGAAGTTAGAAAGCCAACAGTTGGAAAACCAACAGTCTAAAAGTGGAAGTCACATTGAAACAAAAGTCTCGATATGAAAGATATAGGTATCACAGATGATATCTTAGAATTTTAATTTCTAAGACATCTAACGGACTGGTCTAATTCCAAACTCATTTGTGAGGTAGTTGACAGTCTCGTTAAAGCCACCAATGGATATGAATCATATCATTGATTGGAATTACGGTGCACCCATATACTAGGAGCGATATGCGCAAGTCACATGTAGTTAAATGTATTTTACAACTACAACTGACCTGGTATCGGCTTACAAAGTAGATCAGTTGAACTAAGGTTCACCCGTGATTCTAAAAGTGATCGATAGAAAGCGTTAAATCGGATATGACGATATTTGAAATATTCGCTTATCTACAGATTATGGTATTCTAGATGCCCAACGGTTCTGGGAGAACACATTGATGCAAACTGGACATCGGACTTGAAGAACACCAAAGCCACAAGTGGATGTGTATGGTGTTTCTTTGAAAATCCTCTAAGAAAACTTGCATCGGCCGATTCATGATGGAATCGGAGTTTATCTCTTTAAACAAAGCATGAGAAGAAGTTGAGTAACTTCACGACTCTTTAGAGGACGTCCCTTATTGGGAGAAACACGTGCCATCGGTAGTTATACACTGTGGCTAGCCAGTCGGCTTCAGGAAGGTCACGGATGACTACAACTGGACATATCTGTCGGAGATATAAGACCATATGGCAGTTGATCATCACGGGTGTCACTTCCTTGATTACTAATTAAAGGATATAGCATACCCTTTAACTAAGGGACTACCCGAAGATCAAGAATTATACATGTCTAGGGGAATGGGCTTAAAACCCAAACAATACAAACCTTTGCAGTGGTAACCCAACCATACTGACTGAAGATCCCAAGAATTTGGTTCAATGGGAAAACTAAGCGGCAAAAGGTTCAGTTGAGCGCTTCGGTGGAAGCAAGAGCACTTCAGATAATGATTTCTGTAAAGAAACATAAATCCAAAGTCGTTCCCGCGATAGACATTAAGGTGCTGCATGCATGGTGGGTAAAGGTTAACCTTCCAAACCTTTAATGATCCTCAAACAGTTGAGGTTAAGGTTGGGGAAACTTTTAATGATTCCTAACACTTGTGAAGTGGGGTATAGCAGTATACCTTGTAAGAGATCACCTATTTAAGTGTGAGGACATGCCACCTCAAATGAACGCACTTAAGAATCCAAGTGTTTCCACGGCCACAACGGACAGAACAATAAGAATGAAAATGAATAAGGGGAGTTATTATGTTGGTATCATTGTCTTGGCTTACACTAAACACTGATAGTTCAAGACATCACGTTCACCGCGTAGTAAGTAAGTCTGGTGGTATTCAACTAGGGAAGGTTCAAAGCAGAAGCTACCTCTCCTGATTCAATATCTTTCGGCCGAAATATTGCTGAAGTTTGGCACCCTGTGTGCACCAATTCTCTTTCAAGAGGGGATTGTTGGATATTTACCTTTGATGGGGTTGCTTCCACCCATCTTTAATGACTTAAACACTCGAGTTTCGCATGTTGGAGTCTTTGGTTCTTCACACGTGCATAATCTACTAAGTGAGTAGATGACCGTATGGCCAAGGATCGTCAAATTTCGTTAAGAAATGAAAGAGATATTGGTCCACTAAGTAAGGGCTGACATGTCATCCTATAAGTCATCTGCTACTCCGGTTGACACGAAAGTGAAGCTGAGTGCTAATTATAGCACACCTTATGAGGATCCCTCCTACTATCGTAGTCTGGTGGGGGCTCTTCAGTATCTTACGTTTACGATGCCCGATATTACTTATGCAGTGCAACAGGTGTGTTTATTTATGCATGATCCGAGGGAAGAACACATGCACGCTCTCAAACGCATTGTGCGTTACATTCAGGGTACTCTTGATTATGGTTTACACTTATATTCATCATCGGTATCTGCTCTCATGTCTTTTACAGATGCTTATTGGGGTGGATGCCCATATACCAGACATTCGACATCTGGTTATGGTATGTTTCTTGGTGATAACTTGGTCTCTTGGTCGGCTAAACGTCAGGCTACTTTATTGTGTTCCAGCGCTGAGGTCGAGTATCGAGGGGTAGCCAATGTGGTGTCTGAGTCCTATTGGTTGCGTAACCTCCTCTTAGAGCTTCACTTTCCTATTCAGAAAGCTACATTGGTTTACTGCGATAATGTTAGTGCAATATATATCTTTGGGAATCCTGTCAAACATCAGTGCACTAAACATATCGAGATGGATATTCACATTGTTCGCGAAAAGGTAGCTCATGGACAACTACGTGTCTTGCATGTCCCTTCACGGTACCAAATTGCTGACATCTTTACTAAGGGTCTTCCCTTAGTTCTGTTTGAAGATTTTAGGGACAATCTCAACGTATGACAACCGTCCGCTATGACTGCGAGGGTGTGATAAAATATACACAGTAATTATTCTGATATTATTAGAGATCTTGTACATGTGTAATTATGGTAGTAGTTTTGTATTAGAAAATGTATATTTGATTTCTGTAATTATAGGCTAGGTTTACTATTGTATATCATGTATATAAACTCTTTACATTAATGAAAATAATCAAGAGATTATTATTTTTCTCCCTTACACGTCGTATCGCTTTCGGCGAAATGCCAGTTGAACAAAAGGAAGCTCTACTAGAACGACGTTGAGCAGACTAAAATTGTGGACTTCTTCTCCGTGATAATAATAAGAAAAAGGAAAGAAGAAAAAGGAATTGATGAACACAAAGGAAAATAACACTACTTTTTGCAAAGAACAGTTGTTGATGTGTATGGCTTTCCTGAGTGAAGTTATAAAGGCTCATCTTCTCAACATTATTGGACATAAGTTAGTACAACATAGTTGCTGTGAGTATTTTTGTGTGGTTGGGAGTTATAAAACTTAAAAGGCTTGAACATTTGATTGCTTTAAATATGTATCTACTATATCAACATGAAGAAGTGTTGATACCACAAATTAAAGCCAGTTGATTAGTTTGGACATGCCATGTGCTAGAAAGCAGAATATATATATCTGGTCAAAATAAGATTGTTATATATGGCATTTTGATTTGGATTTTTTTAAAGCATTTTCATGAATCAATTGCCACTTCAAGAAATATATTCCTTAATTATGGAATTTGACTTTTCATCTTAAGACATTTCAAACCCACCTTCTCCAATTTATTAAAAATTGTGAACTACACCACCAAGTCATTTAAAGAATATTAATATATAGGTAAGTCTTTTCAAAATGTGAGATTTGAAATCTTAAAAATAAAAAATAATACTTGCTGCAATAAATAAAAATGACTTGTTAGTGTAAAAGATGTCTACACTAACAATACATTACCCGAACTCATTGTGAATTTGACTTTTCATGCAAGATTAACCCCAAATTACAGTTGCAACCTCATGAATGCATCACATAATCCTTGTAGTTACTGAACCTCATGATTCAGTTCGAGTAGAAATTGAATTTCACAGGTCATATGATAGGAAAAGCAATTGGTTTCAAACTGTAATTATGGGACTAACTGTCTTCTTTTAAGTGACAGTTAGGTAACCTCTTTTTTTTTTAGGAAATAATCTCTTATGACCATTCAATTTGAATAGAAGAAAATGACATTTTCTAATATCTTAGTATTTGTTTTCAGATTTTTTATGGATACAATTAACTTAGTAATTAGTAAATTTTGATACACTAACATATTTGTCATTAACTGTCAATTCGTTTGAAATAAGAGAGCATATGCTCTTTTTGTAGGATGACGATAGTTATTGTTTTTTTGTAAAATATTCGAATAAAGAGACTAGGGTTCTATATTACGAGGGTGGTTGGATTGGCTTAAAAGCTGGTCCAACCAGCTTAAAAGCACTTTTTGGCTTGTTTTAGTGTTTGGCTAACAATAAATATGCTTAAAAGATTTGTTGGATATGTTTTTTCTCTTTTTCAAGTCCTAATAAGTCACATTTCTTTCTTTAACATAAATCCATAATACCAACCTTACTTTTGTACGGTGTAATACAATGTTTTGCTCAGACTTTTGGCTTTGATATAGACGTCCATTAAATGAAGTTTTAGCCGTAGAAAATTATCAGCATTGCAGATATAAATTTGTCACTTTGGTTGTAATTAGGCTGTAAGTTGGACCACTCTTTTGTATAATTGTTAATACAGAAAGTTGCATATGACAAGTATTTGGTTCTCATTTGATTTTCTTAAAGGGTCTACTTACTATTCTGTTAATATTATCATTATACTCAGGATCCACACAACATCATATTGCCATATTTGGTTAGAAACAACTTTAAGCCTATACTTTTTAAAAATTAAATCGTTAGAAAAGTGAAATGAATAAGTAGAGTATGGCTTGAATTTGTAGAGTGTGGCTTTCTTTAGGAGTATTTAAGCAAAATGCTAAGGTGACCTGTTTTCTACCGATTGTTAGATAGTTCACTTTCAACTGTAGAAGATAGTACACTAATTTTCCTTTAATAAGACTAATACTTATCCTTAATTATTTTTCAGCTCAAACAGAAAATGGCACAAAACCTTGGTGTACATGCGATAACTCCAGAAACAGCGGATTGGACCTGCAAGATACAAGTTGTTGATATATGTGGACCAGGCGAAAGCAACGTAAAAAAGATAAAATATTTAAACATGATCGTTTAAGATGAACATGTAGTTACTTACTTTGCCAAATAACTTACATTTTCTTACTATGCCAAATAATTTATATACCATTTCTTTAAGTATCTTTGAACTATATACGTACACTTTGAACATGTATGTCTTGCACTATTTTCTTACCAATTGCTTACAGGAAGATCAAATAAAAGCAATCGTTTATGGTGATGAAAGACCATTGCATGCATGTGAGTGGGTTCTCAATAAAAAGACAATAATTGAAAAGAATGTTGAGGATGCGTTGCCGCCTTCTACAAAGATTAATGTTACATCCTTTCAAGATATTAAGAATCAGGCCCTCCGAGATATCAATACTCTGGCTAAGAAAGAATTCAGTATGACTGTGTTATTTTTCTACTCACTGAATTATAAACTAATAGAAGCTATCAATTTGCCACTTCAAATGTTTATTTTACTAACTTTAAAACCTCCTGTCAACAGACATACTAGCAATGGTTGTCTGTTCCCCACCAAGATATGTTGCAAGCGTGGAGAAAAGATTGCAAGAACTCATTGTTATTGATACCCTGTAAGTATTTTCATCTAACTTTAGGCTTTATATACTTTCCTCTATCCTTATTGTTTTACGCTACAAAAAAACACTATAAATACTATCCATTTTGCCATAAGCAGTAAGCAGAGTTTCAAGCTCACAATATGGGAAGAGGCAATTATAGAAGATGAAGGTAGGAAACTCCTAAGGAAATTCAAAGAATATCCTATAATTCTTGCAAGACGTATTGGAGCATCCAAATACGAGGGTAAGCTTTAATAAACAACACTTCTTATTTATTTTAATGTTCGAACAACCAATAGTTGACTCTGTAGTGATTTGTTGGGTTCAAAACACATAAGTAAGGCACAACGAAAGTTTAAAAGTTTTGTTTCTTACTTACCCCAACAACATTTCTAGTATGGTTATACAACAATTAAACTTGTAACATAAAGCATATACTTACAAGTTAGAATTATCTGGAATCTTTATCTACTATAAGGTTCACACGCGGTTGCCCTTCCGATTGCAAGCTCCAAGCTTCAATATATTTCTCTTTCGGAAAGCTAGGAAATCAGGCAGAGGTTCGAGAGAGTATTTGATTCTAAGTCTCTAAGGCTTAGAATGATTTTCAGAAAATTAGTGTGTAAATAATGAAGGGAATGCCTCTATTTATAGTTGAAAATTAAGTCAAAATCGGATTAGGGTTTGACCTTGGGTCTGGCCCAAAAATCGATGCAGAGGCGTCGCGGCACTTGACGTGCTCCTGCACTGCGCCGCGGCGCTCGACGTGCACCTGCATTGTCTCGATTAATTTTCCGTGCATTCTTAATTAAATCCAAAATCTAATTTTGACTTAATTAAAATAATCATTATTCATTTAAATATCTCGATTCCAAATCGAACATTTAAATACTCTCTCAATACATCTTTAGATCGAAACGGACAATCGACATAGTGTGACCCTACAGGCCTTCTCATATCGACATTAATCAAATTAAGGTCTACGCGGAACTCCTAGACGGCGCCGGAAGACGAATTCAATATGTGAAGTATGTTTATGCAAATCCAGTAAACTTAACCTTTATGTGGTAAGATAAAATCTTTTCATTCACGACACACCCGATCAAGCTTAGGATTTGTCAAGTGTCTATCCAAATGGCTTAATCATTGTATCTCATCTATATTAGTTGACAACTAGACCATATTCCAAATACGTCTATTGCGTTGGCCAACGACTTAGTCAACTTAATATCACTGAGAATCTAGGTGTTCTCCCGAATATACATTAGAGGAATGAATCCTAATCTTGGCTCAACTACCACCTTTAATCCAAATTGCAATGTACCCAATGCAAGCCATATCCAAGAATGTAGCAGGCTTCACCCAAGTCCTTCATCATGAAGGTGCTGGATAATCATTCATTGACTGATTGCATGAGAGTCTTATTATCTCTCATTATTAATATGTCATCTACATATATAACAATGAAGAAAATACTCATTTCCTTGCGCTTACTATAAACGCAGGGATCTTCTTTGCTTCTAACAAAGTCAAACGATTTGATTGTTTTGTCAAAGCAAATATTCCAACTCCTTGAAGCTTGCTTAAGCCCATAAATGGACTTTTGTAGCTTGCACACACCATTTGGTTTGGACTCAATTGAAAAACCCTCAGGTTGTTTCATATTTACCTCCTCAACTAGATTATCATTGAGGAAAGCAGTTTTGACGTCCATCTGCCAAATGTCACAGTCATAATATTCAGCTATTGCGAGCAAAATCCGAATGGACTTAATTTTTGCAACAGGTGAAAAGGTTTCATCATAATCGACCCCAGGCCGTTGATTATAACATTTAGCCATCAATCTTGCCTTATAAGTCTGTACCTTGCCATATGCATCAATCTTCTTCTTGAAGACCCATTTGCATCTTATGGGTCTAACCCCTGTTGGAAAATCAACCAAGTTCCAAACTTGATTGATGTACATCGAGTCCATCTCAGATTTCATGGCTTATTGCCATCTCTGCGAATCAATGTCTAACATAGCTTCACTGTAGGTTGTAGATTCATCGTCATTAGGAATGTCTATCTCATTATGTGTTTCAACAATGAGATTAAGTCTTTCCGGCAGACGATGAGTCCTAGTGGTCTTACAGAGTTGAATATTCTGCGTTTTAGTGTTTGTTGCATTCTGATTGTGAGAAGGTCTTTGTGTGTTGGACAATCCATCACCTTGAGAGCTTTCAGGAATGTCATTTTCATGTATTTCCAGAATGGGATGATGTACAACTATTGTATCATCTTCCATTGGTTGTGTATGAGAGTCTTGCATTTCTGCACTATCTCTCACAAAGACTCTTTGGTGAAGGGCGTACTCTAAGTACCCAATCTTCACCAGATACTCCCATTGAATCCTTGTTTAGGTCATTCGACAAGGGTTCATTTTCTGTGTTATCTTGTGGTTCTTGAATTTCTTCAAGTTCTATCTCTGTGCAACTATGTTCCTTGTAGACATATTCTTCTTCAAGGAAAGTTGTGTTCCTGGAAACAATGACCTTATGTTCTCCAGGAAGATAGAAGTAGTATCCCTTAGTTTCCTTTGGATACCCCACAAAATAATATTTCTTACTTTTAGATTCCAACTTGTCAGTAAGCATCTTCTTTACATATGCAGGGCACCCCTAGGATCTCATATGTTTAAGAGCTGGCTTCTTGCCGTTCCATATCTCATATGGAGTTTTCTCTACTGACTTTGAAGAAACTCTGTTCAGAATATAAATTGAGCTTTGCAATGCATAGCCCCAAAGGTATGTCGGTAGAGTTGAGAAACTCATCATGGATCTAACCATATCTAATAGGGTTCGATTTCTCCTTTCAGTAACACCATTCATCTGTGGCGTTCCAGGAGGTGTCTATTGTGATTAGACTCCATGAAGCTTCAAATAATTCAGAAATTCTTTACTTAAGTATTCTCCTCCTCGATCCGATCGAAGTGTCTTGATACTTGTTTCAAGTTGCTTCTCTACTTCTGACTTGTACTCCTTGAATTTCTCAAAGGCTTTGGACGTATGTTTCATAAGATACACATGCCCAAACCTTGTGAAATCGTTTGTAAAAGTGATGAAGTAAGGGAAGCCTCCCTTAGCTTGAGTTGAAAATGGCCCACATATATCAGTATGGACCAACTCAAGTACCTCTTTGGCTCGTACCCCTTTCCCATAAAGTGGTTTGTTGGTCATCTTTCCTCTCAAGCAAGATTCGCAGTTACCATAAGACTCCAAGTCAAATGGTTCGAGGTAGTCTAACTTTCTCAATCTTGCTATCCTTGATTCGTTGATATGACCAAGTCTGCAGTGCCATAAGTAGGTGGGTTTTTTGGATTACTTATCTTAGCTCATTTATTTTGCACATTGAAAATTTCACGACTACAGTTTAAAATATACAATCCATCCACAAACAAAACCATTAAAAGACAGTACATAACTGTCATTGGCAATGAATGAGGAAAACCCCTCAATGTCTAACATTGGGATAAAAATGATATTCTTCGTTAATGAGGGAACAAAATAACAATTATTTAGTTCTAAACAAAAGCGTGAAGGTAAATCTAGTCTATAAGTTCTCACGCGTTCAGCATCTACTCGTGCTCCATTTCCAACGTGCAGGTCCACCTCCCAAGGTCTAACCTTTCTGCTATTAATTAGGCCATGTACATTACTGCAAATGTGCAAGCCACAAGCGGTATCCAATACCCAGCAGTGAGAGTTACTTGTAGACATATTTATTTCAATTATAAACATACCTTGTCCAGTAGAGGTAGAAGCACCTAGTGCTTTGCCTCCTCTTGGAGCTGTGTAGTCCTTCTTTAGAACATGCGCTGGCATTTGTCCCCTTTCGTTCAGCTTAAATTTGAAAGGGTCTTTCAACAGTTCATACTCCATTGTTTAAGACTATTTTTCATAGAGAATCTTCAAGTGTTCTAGCATTTCGATGGGGCCCATGTTTTCATATTGCCTCTGTAACTCCATAGTCATGGAAGACAACATTATACGTTATGCCAAGGTAGCGTCGTTCAAACGTTTCTGATAAGCCACCTTGTCAAACAGGGCATACTCATCAGAGTTTTCAGCAGTGACTGTGGGGAATACCGTGTCTAACACATACTCAATTCTTTCTCGTCTTAACACCAATTGCATATTTCTTAACCAGTCAAGGTAATTTGATCCAGTCAACTTGTTTGTCTCGACCAATATTTTCAGTGATAGATTCGACATTTTATACGACTGAAGAAACTAATAGACTTGAAATTAAACTCTAATATAATTTCTATTAAACACATTCGTTAACTAATTAACATGGCATTTTATTTAATTAGCTCCCACTATTTTAACATACTCTTCGACCCTATGGAAGAATACAGACTCATATCAAATATGGTCACAATGGGCCATGATCCAGGTTCATGATGTCTCCGCATTTGCTGTGGCTGATAACTTCAACAGCATAATCTGGTTTATCTCTAAACCAATTACAAACAATCAGTAACTCATGTTTGACCGAATGTTCTAAAGTCTAAACAATCGATCTGCGTCCCTCGGCTTGTCCGACACTGTGGCGCCAAGATAGCCTTGCAAGTCAACCCCGATATGCGACTGCAATTATGTATCTAAGTGAGTTTTGCCTTATAGAGCACACAATGTGGTGTAAATACTCATGAAGGTTTATCACTCACTTCTACATTTAACATGCATCTATGAAAGAGTCTGAGTCCTCGTAGACTTAGAGCAAATGCTGTGGCATAAATACTCATCTCGCCGAAATGATTTTGCACTACAATCAATTATAACGGACGACGCTTTCATTTCAAATGAGACTTGTATTAAACGTTTAGGGAACATTTTAATTCAGGATTTTAACCAAGATCAACACTTTTACGCCATATTCAATATGACATCTTAATATCATGCAAAACTAATGACACATATAGTTTGGGAACCGTCAACCCAATATGCATGATATAAGATGGTTTTAATCAAATACTGGGCGCCGCCTACCCAGACAGTTATAGCGGACATTATTCTAGTAATTTAAATGACAAGCAATTTGACATTTAGCACATAAACAGTATACTTATCAAATATATTGTATAATAATAATCATGGGTTAAACATTCTGAACAAAAAAAACAAAAATTCGACCGTCAGGGCCGCGGCGCTAATCATTAGGGCCGCGGCGCCTAATGTCCAGAAAGTCCGGAACTTAAAAAAATGAAGCATTAGGGCTGCGACGCTTCCTTAAAACCCTAGCAAGCGCCGCGACGCCCTACCATAGGGCCACGGCGCCGACGTCCTAATACAATTGTAGGGATTTGTTGGGTTCAAAACACATAAGTAAGGCACAGCGGAAGTTTAAAAGTTTTGTTTCTTACTTACTCCAACAATATTTCTGGTATGGTTATACAACAATTAAACTTGTAACATAAAGCATATACTTACAAGTTAGAATTATCTGGAATCTTTATCTACTATAAGGTGCACACGCGGTTGCCCTTCCGATTGCAAGCTCCAAGCTTCAATATATTTCTCTTTCGGAAAGCTAGGAAATCAGGCAGAGGTTCGAGAGAGTATTTGATTCTAAGTCTCTAAGGCTTAGAATGATTTTCAGAAAATTACTGTGTGAATAATGAAGGGAATGTCTCTATTTATAGTTGAAAATTAGGTCAAAACCGTATTAGGGTTTGACCTTGGGCCTGGCCCAAAAATTGATGCAGAGGCAACGCGACCCTAGGGTATGGGCGTCGCGGCGATTGACGTGCTCCTGCACTACGCCGCGGCCCTAGGGTATGGGCGTCACGGCGCTCGACGTGCACCTGCATTGTCTCGATTTATTTTTCGTGCATTCTTAATTAAATCCAAAATCTAATTTTGACTTAATTAAAATAATCATTATTCATTTAAATATCTCGATTCCAAATCGAACATTTAATTACTCTCTCAATACATCCTTAGATTGAAATGGAAAATTGACATAGTGTGACCCTACAGGCCTTATCATATCAACATTAATCAAATTAAGGTCTACGCGGAACTCCTAGAAGGCGCCGGAAGACGAACTCAATATGTGAAGTACGTTTACGCAAATTCAGTAAACTTAACCTTTATGTGGTAAGATAAAATCCTTTCATTCACGACACACCCGATCAAGCTTAGGATTTGTCAAGTGTCTATCCAAATGGCTTAATCATTGTATCTCGTCTATATTAGTTGACAACTAGACCATATTCCAAATACGTCTATTGCGTTGGCCAACGACTTAGTCAACTTAATATCACTGAGAATCCGAGTGTTCTCCCGAATATACATTCGAGGAATGAATCCTAATCTTGGCTCAACTACCACCTTTAATCCACATCGCAATGTACCCAATGCAAGCCGTATCTCAACCTATAAGGCATTTGAGCTTAGGACAGGATCAAAGTACATTACTTTGTAGACAAGGCGCGTATTGACCTCAAGTCTAAGGACTTCTATCTCCCACACGCTGATCATACTTTAGACAAGTATAACAAACAATATATCAGTAGGGTATACCAATACTTACAAAGTATCCATGTGTCCATCACGAGTAGCCATTACTCGTAGCAGGTGAGACATACTGCATCTTCTAAGGATGTGATGCAGACCACATGTCGACTTATCACATATCATCGATATCCCATTCTCGATGATCATTAGTCGAGGCTATTTTAAGAGTTACGCTCTATCATGAATATCTCACTCTATTAATGACAACGTAAGCTCAAGGGATGCACATTAATGAATAATTACAGACAATCAAATAATAATTCAATAATTGCAAATGCCAAAATATTAATCTCCATTAATAATAATACGAATGTGTATAAAGTATATTTATCCTAATACAGATTGTCTCTAGGACATAAATATACTTTCAGACTCTTGATTTAATATGAATTCGTTTAAATGGGAAATAGAAATGGACTGATTAATCTTCGGTTGAACTTCAAAACACTATAAACAAGGAAAAGGAGTCGAACAACCTGATTATAATAGCATAAATTAATAGTGATTCAATTTTAAATTTATTGCCTTGATATTTTCAAGTAGACTACTATTTACGAGCATGTTTTGTTCATCTAATAAGTAAATATTGTGAACATATTGTTCCAATCAGTTGGAGCTACAAACTCATATAAACGCATGATTTGGAATCTGAAATTTGAAGCATTGCCGTTCACGATACATTTATGTTATTTACTAATTAGTCTAATGTTGTACATTCTGTGTGTTTCCAGAAAGTGTCTCCACCAATTCAAGATGTTCAAGGTCGGGTTACTAACAAAGTGTTCAGAATCCAACTGGAAAAAAAAAAAAGGGTCTCAACATTTGAAGACATTTTGCCGAATCTGATTCTCAAGGTAAAGTTCTGAGTTTCATAGGTCATTTATTATTGAAAATATGGTTTTAAAAATGATCGCCATACATTATTAAACTATCCCTAAGAACAGGCAAATTCATTGTATAAGAAGATTTTCAGTTTTGCTCTTATTTGTTATGTACACAACTCTAAAGTTCCACTTATTAAGTTTTAGAGTGCTGCAATCTTATGGATTTATGTGTAACCTGTTGTGCAATGCAATATACTTTTAAGATGAATGGAACAAAATGTTGCAATGGCGAAAACAAGACACATAAAATCGAAAATTACTTCTTCCTCTTCCATGGTTTGTTCGTATTCTTATCTTTTTAATATTTTTTTGTGTTATCTGATTTTGATTTTCCTTTTGGATTTCTCTTAACTTTTTAGTTTCCTGAGACATACTGATTTCCTACTTTAACAATAAGGTTGCAAGGATTCTGAGTCTTGGTGAAGTCACATTGCTAAGTTTTATAGCTCAAAAGGATTAAGGTCAAATCCCAAATTTTTTAAAGTTCTTAGGTGAGTTTCAATTTTCTGTAAAACATGTAGAGTTTATGCTCATTCTTAAAATCAGTTCTTGAAAAGGTAGTCATCTGTTTTGTTTGCAAATTAATAAGTCAATGGGCTAAAAATATCAAATTACCAAATTCTTGTTTATGTTTATAGTATTACTTTGTTATCCACTGGATTGTGTAAGTTTATTTCTTTAATTTCTTTTCAGGTCATGAACGAGTTTCATGTTGGAAGAACATACTATTGTTCAGCTGCCAAAATTCAGATTCGAGGCCATTGCAACATATCTTATGTTAGTTCACCTACAATCTTTCTATTTTTGCCTTTCTAGCAAGCTCCCTATATAACTTTGTTTCACAAACTCTCTCTCTATTTTTGCCTTTCCTGCAAACTCCTTGTGTAACTTTGTTTCACAAATGAATGTAATATACTATGAAGCATGTCATGCTAATCATGTCTCCTTTATTTGCGTCTCAGTAGTAACGGATGCCCGTGCCTTGCACAGTCACAAACCATCTAGTTTCTTAGAAGTACATGTCTTTGTTATCATAAGAATATCCATAAGATGAAAGCAAAAAAGTATAAACAACATATGAAGATGGATGACAATAGATTTTTGTATTCAAAATTTTTTGTTAGGTGAAATCTAAAGCAAATCATATCGGCTCAGTAGTAATCAAATAACGGTCATAGCAATCTGGGAGGTAAATTATTGGTGACTAGTTGAAGTTAAAGAACTAATATTCCCTAAAAATTGATGATGAAGATCGTAGAATAATGACTTCTTTTCAACAAATTACTTTTAAACTCACCTGACACTTAATAATGCAAATTTATTTTTAACACATGATGACATCCTTACTAGTCCTCCACAAGCACGGATGCACACTTACTGTTAGAAATTTACTAATATGGAATTAAGTTTATCTCATTATTTATGACTTGAACAATTGGGGCCCCGCACGTCGGAAATATCGTTTCCACACACGTGCAATCTTAGTGCCAAGTATCGTAAATTTCGTTAATGAAAGATATATTCGTACGTAAGTGCAATGTTTGAGAGATAGAATGATGGACGGTTATTGGCTAAATAACAAGTGTTCCACGTTGGTAAACGAAGGAAGGATTGTGCGAAGTGTAAGATGGTACGGGTCGAAAAAAGGCCGCGGAGCCAAGAAGGGTCGCGGCGCCCCCTTGCAGCGCTGCGGCGCCTGATTAGCAGTGAGCATCGTGAGTTTCTGGCTGAATTAGCGTTGCGGCGCTAATGTGGCAGAGCCGCGACGCTTCATTAGCAGTGACTTTCGACGGAATCCCAAAGGTTTGGTTGTTGAAGTGATTTCAATGGCATTGAATCCACCCAATAATGGTCATTACTTGGACCATTATGTTGTTGCATTACTTGGGGGTTAAATGTCATCTATTACATGACAATTGAATGTCATTATAGGGCATTTGAAATGTCATCTTGCACACCTATAAATTGAGGCATTTGACTCAATTCTATAGAGGAACAAGTGAACATACTTACAAGTTAACAACACCACAAAGAGATCAGTTTTTCTGATAAACAATCCTTCCCTTAACAATTTTCATTATTCATGTTCTTCGCTAGGATCATTTGTGTAGGCTTTGCACATTTGATAGTTTGTTGTTTCATCTTGGGAGACTATTGTCCACACTTCCGTAAAGCCTATATACGGGGGCAATCTTGTCTTAAAGACAGAGAGTCATCTCTCGACTCAGCCGGTGGTGTTGTGATGATCTAATTGGTTGCTAAGTGTTTCAGGTGTGAACTAGAATTTCAAATGACTCTAACCGTTCAGATTCTCAGCGGATCTACAAGCCACAAGTGTAGCAGTTCATGTTCTTGTATTTCCGAATACAAGATCCATATTTGAAGTTCCAATTCAAGATCAAGATATTGACAACTTGTTGTTGTAATCTTTGTTGTTTATCCTTTCGATCACTGTAATAATTATTTACTATTTTCGTACGTGTTTTACATATCCAGCACTTACAAATGATCTCACGTATTAACTCGAATCATGCATTTAGAGAAAAATCACTCAAGAAGAGTAAACCTTAACTTACCTCGCTCGTAAATCCAAATTCTCATTCAACGCTCCAACTTTCTTAACACATCCATCGTATGCTCTAATACATCCCAAATGTTGTCAAACCACATAATATATATATATATATATATATATATATATATATATATATATATATATATATATATATATATATATATATATATATATATATATATATATATATAACACTTAGACTCAAAGTCACCCAATTTCTCAATAATTCGATTTAAGGTGAATTTTTTACTTTCTGACTTCAATTCTTTCAACCATTGGAAGCGTTAAAAACTCAAAACAATACCATTTATATCAACCCGTCAGTATTCACCTTCTTCGTCCCCCCAAAATATAATTTTTAAGACCCACTCCAAGGTTCATAAAATACTCATTATGACTTCAAATAAACTTCAAAAATATACTATTCATACTTCAACACTTCACATATATGAAACCCAAGTACAAGAATTACCTCTTGGTGGAAGAATCTTACCTTTCCACATTTGGTGTTCTTAAGAGATTCGAAAAATCTAGACAAAATCACATATTTTAATGTTAGGGCTACTGATAAGTTGGTATTTTATCAACTTTCTCTTCTTTAATCTTAGATTTTTGTTATGTTTAATTGAGAAAATAGTGCATTAATGTCATTTACTTTCATTTTATAGGTTTTATGTGATTTAGAAGTGATCATGTAGAAATCAAGTGAAAACGAAGCAAAAAGAAGCTAAAATGAAGAAAATGAGAAAAGTGGTTAGAAATGCAAATAATGAAAGATCTGCAAATCTGAGGTTATTTACGTCATTTTGGAAAAATTATGGAGCTACAAGAGCAAGACTAGGGGAAAATATTTTTTACCTTTGGCCCCATTTCCAAGCCTTGGAAGCTAAGGTACATCAACCATACCATTGGAAGAGAAGATTGGAGCACTTAATGAGAAATTTCTTATACCTTTCTTCAATTTTTTGTTTTGTATTGAATATTTAAGTATGTAGTATTTCATTCCTTTACTTGAAAGTTGAAACTTGTTTATGGAAATATACATTTTTAAAGTTTGGATTGAAATGCTTGTCATGTTTATGTATTGAATATTTTTATTTCTAATAAAGTGAGTCTTTATTTCTTTAATTAATCTTATTCTTTAATGTTTCTCAGGGGATTAGCTAACCCTAGGACTCACCCATTTACTTCGATTTGAGCTCGGAAGAGGAAAATTGAGGTTGAGAAAGATTAATTAAAAAGAATTTGGGGCTTTAAACCTCATCTAATAACTTGAGTTAAGAATATGATAGTTAACTTGAGATTCAATTGGTTGTGCTTAATATCACACTCTAAGGCTTAGAAAAGTTTAGAGTAAAATTTATTGATTTGGTTGGAAGACGTTCAATGATATTTAAGAAATCATTATCTATTAACATAAACTCGCTCTTAGTTATAAAATCGTAAAATACATTAGATTGGTACTTGAGAGTAATTTCTCTTGTACCCATGCTTGTGGTCATTGATCATTTTACTTACTTTCTAGGTTAGTTTACATCTTCGCATTAGTTGTATTTTTCTCAAAATCAAAATATTATCAAGTGTTTGGATTAGTGTAGAAAGTAAAAATTCCTCAATTGCTTGATCGTCTAGTATATTGTTTCCTCCGGAATTTAACTCCAACTCATAGTTGCGTAAATTATATTGCATACAATCGTGTGCACTTTCTCTTTTGAGGAGTGGGTTTGACTATTATCAGCTACTAGCATCAATGGATTATAATTACTATAACTATACTTATTTGGATGAATGGAGTTGGTCTCGGGGTGAAAATCCTCTAAGACATAGAGCCATAACCTTCATGTCTTGTTTGGGGCTAAGAATGTCGAACTTGACGTTTATATATAGGCCGGACTCACCCAAATTGCGATTAGCAATTCCATTTTACAATTACAGGGTAATTCACACTTCTTGAACTTTCATATTCACCTTTGGAGATTCATATTGCTATAGGTGATTTCATTTCGCCTTTGACGATTTGGGTCTTTTGTGGGAATGTCCGAATAAAAAATGATTTGCAGTTTTAAAGGCTACATTGAAAGAGCTTTAACTTGATATATTGTCCAGATCATAATTCAATACACATTGGGAGTAGTGATCGTTTGAAGTTAGTTTTGATGCACGCACTCGTTTGAAACTTTAGTTGTAGTTTAGTTTCCAAGAGCTCTCCTTAGAACTTAAACCACTTTTAATGCACCTCATATACTTATCATAATGTCCATATAATATCCTTCATATTATTAGCCCTCATTCGCGCACAAATTAATATAGTTAGTAGTCGTCGAACCTTTTAATAGTCGCCATACATTTCAAAATAGTCTACAGTGTTACACCACCATTATTAATTACCATCACCCACCACATATAACCAACATTTCAAGCATAACCACTATCACTGTCAATTACCACAGTCAGTCGTCATCATAATTCCCCGTTATTTACAACTATCACCACCAACCATCATTACAATTACCAATCATTATCGACAATCACTTACTATCAACCATCAATATATATACCATCATCATTCTCCACCACCATTATTTACCGTCATCTATTACATTTATCATCCATCACCACCAATTACCACCATCAACAACCGATGTCAATTATTATTGTCATTTACTATCATCATTAGCTACTACTTTACTACCCACAACCATGACCATCACCCAATACCATTTTCAATCAACACCCACAATCACAATCAATAGTCATCGCCCCCAATCGTTGTATAAATTTTAAATTATTTCAATGATATGATACTAGATTAATTTAGTATTCTATTTTAAATTCTACATTTATTAATTTGTAATAACAATGGTTTATACATTCATAGAGAAAATAAAATAGTCTTAATTATTTAATATTAAGATTTTTTTACAATATTTTAATATTCAGGTTGTATTCACATTTCGCATTTAAATCATAACTAGTATAGTACCCGCACGATGCGCGAAAAATGTTAGGGAAAAAATCATAAAAACATATTAGCTATTTGTGTTTTAGCACATTAATTTAAGTATCTTAATAAAAATCTAATTATCATTTTGCATCTTTACACAATATATTCCTAGTCAATAAGTTTATGAAATTAAAGACTAATGAAACGACTATGCTTCAACGAATTATTATAATAGTTGCTCTTTGATAGAATAAAGTTATAACTCAAAGGTTTTAGCTGCCGAGAAATTAATGTTAGAATTAGCTCACTCGCCTTAAAGAGTTGTTTGGCAAGTGGCAACCGACATTTATTGTTAAAATAGGCCTTCATTTTCAATTTTTTTTGTAGTTGTCATGTACAAAGGAGCATTTATCTATAACTTTCTAGTTGTGGATACATCTTAGTATTCCTAAATTCATTAAAAAAAAGAAAGTATAATAATGATTCGGTTTCACAAAGCTATCAACAGATGTTACGCATGCTAGTTTGAAGATTATCAAGTTCTTTGCAACCATAATAAGATAGACCCATTAACATAAAGTGAAAAGTAGTAACTTAACTTATTAATCTTGAATGAAGTTATAGTGACGCTAGAACGATTATTAATCTTAATTTCATTCATTTAGTTAACTTAGATATTAACATACATACCAAATCATTTACAAAAGTATCTCCTAGTTCTTGAACAATGCAACTTTAAAAAGAAAGTACCAACTTATATATAATATACAAAAAGTTAGCTACATCAAAAATAACCTTTGTTTCTGCTTTAATTCTAAGAGTTGGAAGTCTTTTTCAAACGTTCATCATTATAGGTTTGATATGCAGCAATAATGCTAAATCTTGATGAAGAATTCAAATATAAGATTGTCAACTCATTCAGAAAGTTGATCAATATAAATGTTATATTTATATATTTATGAGAGAATTTTATCTTTCCTTTAAAGATTCACATTTGTTTGATATAGAATTTTCAAAAATCACATTCCCTTACTTTACGTTTTAACAATTACACCTTTTCGTGTATTCATAATATATACATCTTTTAACACTAAGTCACAATACTCTCACTTCAATCATATGTTGGAATTGGTTCCTTCATTCATTTCTAAATTAATTCAGTGTAGGATTTCATTCCATATAGCTTGTAAAACTTACAAATGCTGCAACTCAACAATAAGTAGATCAAATCTATACTTGCATAAGTTGGTAATTGAACTTTTTCATTGGTTAAAATAAGGTTTATATAAATACTTTGGAATATTATGAAAAAAGGTAATTCCAAGCAGGTAAAAGCATGACCATGAATATTCATAAATCTCGTGTTGATATTTTTGACTGACTAGGTTTCATATTATTTTCTAAATTAAAATTTTTTTTTGTTAGAGGAGATTCCAAAAGCATCAATTGGATACACAAAACTCTAGATGACTTTTATATACCTTTAGCTTAAAAGCAACAAATTCTCCTCCCCAAACTTGCAGCAAATAATACAAAAGGATTTGAAAAAACAAAATGAATCTATCCAGCATCTCTTAGTAATATGACGAAGTCAAGGAGTATTAACACCTGAGATGCAATTACGTTACTGTATAAACTTGTCTAGGGAAGTTTTGGGGCACATCCAAAACCACAACTAATTATAATTAGTCGCTAGAAACTTATCCACTGCATACATAATCGTATAGGAATTTATTCAACCATTGAGATGATAAAAAACTATGGCCTATAACACAACTTTTTGCAAATAAAGTTAGTGATACCTATTGCAAGCCTGAATCTGGTCATCTTCATCATCAAGATCCAAGTCGTTTGATATTCGGTACTTCCTTCCATCTTGTTGTCCGGTTCGATCTTCTCTTTTTTGGTTTAACCCTACAGTAGTACTTGCGTGAGGTGCACTCATAGACATCAGGGAAGAAACAGAATAAATATAAACAAAGTTGCAAGTTTATTTCGAGAAAGAAGAAGCTTGCATTTTACATCCTCAATCCGTATATCTTAAAAAATAATAGGCTTAAACATTGTAATAATTCCAATAAATGCAAGATCTCCCTTCATAAAAAGCAGAACATACTGTCAGTTAGTGCAAAACCTCCACCCCTGAATAGGATCTGATCTTCCATCCGCTGAGGTATGTTAACTAATAGAAGTCATAAAGGTAACGATAATCAAACAATTATGGAAGAAAACTATAAGTTGCAGCCCTATAATCATGCATACTGTTATAGCCATTATTTTGCCTCAATCAGTCGTCCATTTAGAGTAACCAGGAGGTCATGGGTTGAAGCCGGGGAAACATTCTCTTTCAAAAAAGAAATGTGAGATAATGTTGAGTACAATAGATACTTGTGGTCCGGCCCTTATCCAAACCCCGCGCATAGCGGGAGCTTAGTTCACCGGACTGCCCAGTCGTCCATTTAGAAGCAGTCTCTCACTCAAGTCATAGTGAAGATAAGCAGAAAGAAAGGCTGAACCGTTGGATAAAGGAATAGCGTGAATGGGCTCTGTGAAAAATAGAATTCTTCAAGTTAAAAAGTAAATATCAAGTTTCTTAGGGTAATTCTTTTCCTAGTGGATTACTATTGATAACTGTTTTGATTTACTCTTAGAAAATGTTTTGCTTAAAATATAGGACTCTTTTAAGTTGCAATCATAATTGCCGTTCTTATTGAGGGAGTTTAGTTTTCGTTTTGGAAGTTGAAAATATACAGATTTATGTAAGAGAAATAATAGGAGTTTGTAACCTATTTATAACGTGACTTAGATTATAGCTGAGGGTTACCATATTTTGCTATAGACCTCATTCACGATATCAACATTTATAATTCATTTAAGTAAAAAAAAAATCATTTAAATAGTTAATATAAAAAAATGACTACTTCCGAAAGAAAAAAAAAAGAGTATATTTTTGTCCAAAACTTATTACGTGTCTATTTTATATGATGCCCCTTGAATTAGTTATATTAGTTAGTAATAATTAATTAGTAGTATATAAATACATAAATAAAGTTTTAAAAAAAGAGATAAAAACGTGTGTTTAGTTGCTATAAAAAAGGAGCCAGTTTTTTTTTGGGTTAAATCGTTTATATGTGTGTTTGTGAGTTTACTAGTTTAGTGGGGAAATGGGGGTAAGGGACGTGCATAAGTTGGTTTTATTTAATTTTCTTTTTTTCTTTTTTTTCTTTCTTTTGCCCTTTTTCTTATTTAAAGATTAAAAGTTAAAATAAAATTATTATAAAATAATAAAACTAGAACAAAACTAGAACAACAATATTGTGGAGAAAGGGAGGAAAGTTCTTTATTTCTATTCAATAATAAATTTCAGAGTCTTACTACTCAAGCAGTAGATTTCAAAGTCTTATTATTTCAGAATAAACTTAACATTTCTCTACTTCGAGAGTAGAGTTCAATGTTCTACTACTTCGGGAGTAGAGTTCAAATTTCTATTACTTTGGAAGTAAACATCCAAGTTCTGCTATTTCAAGAGTAGAGTTCAAAATTTGCTACTTCGGGAGCAGAATTCTGAGTTTACTACTTCAGGAGTAAAATATAAAATATTTAGAATATATTTTTTTCTCAATTATTATACCTCTTCTTAAGGTGAGTCGTGATAACTTCACAACCAAATGCATATTCGTATATATTAGCTTTACTACATATTGTCACATTCACTTCAGAGAATGGATCTGTACTTACAACATTTATTAAAAGTTGACATTCTTAAAAAATGGAACATAATCATCTGAACGTGCCTTAACCATATAAAATTATAATCGCTTAGAACCTATTTTAAGATATTGCTACTTCAGGAGCAAATCGAGGCATGAATTATAACATAGAGACTTTTCCCCGTAATATTGCTCTTTTAAGCTATTGCTACTTCAGGAGCAAATCGAGACATGAATTATTACGTATTGCTCTACAAGATCAATTAATGCTTTCTCGGTAGGTTTGTAACCTTTTAAAAATAAGTTCTCAAGTAACCACTTATCTTAGCTCCTCTTTGGAGTAATATGTTAAGGGGCAGATCCATGGTAAGAGAGCATTAATCTTACACTTGTGTAACTTCAAGAATTGCGGTTGAAATAGAAAATTAAACTCAAAATGACAGAGTCTCGTACTGATAACGTGTTATAAAATAATAAAACTATAACAAAACTAGAACAAGAATATTGTGGAGAAAGGGATGAGAGTTCTTTTTTTCTCTTGAGCGATGAAATACAATGAGGGGAACATCTCTATTTGTAGGAGAGAATTGACTTGGTCCCAAAGTTTCATAAAGATAGACATCCACAATATATGATAATATCCATAACACTCCCCATTGGATGTCTATTTTGATAGATAATATGCCTCATTAAAACCTTAATAGAAAAAACTCAGTGGGAAAATTCTAGTGAAGGAAAAAGAGTACACATTTCTAATAATACACATTTTGGTTGTCTCATTAAAAACCTTACAAGGAAAACTCAGTGGGACAAAACCTTATATGAAAAAAAGAGTACAACATGTATTAACTCCCCCTGATGAGAACTTCAGTCCAAATGTTTGAGTCTTTGTATTCCAATCTTGTGCACCATCTTCTCGAAAGTTGCAGTTGGTAGAGACTTAGTGAACAAATCAGTCATATTATCACTTGAATGAATCGGTTGCACATTGATATCATCATTCTTTTGGAGTTCGTGTGTGAAGAACAGCTTTGGTGAAATGTGCTTTTGTCCTATCTCATTTTCTAAATCCTCCCTTCAATTGAGCAATGCATGTTGCATTATCTTCATATAAGGTTGTGGGTATTTCAAACCACATTTACTTCCAAACTATTCAAATAGTCATAACATAAATTGGATTTATTGATATCTCTTCATTTTCTTGAGTCTGTAGCTCATTGATTTCTTTAAGAATATCAGGATTGATCAAATCTTGCATTTCTTTATGAGATTCTTTCTTAGTGTCATCTTGATCATTTATTTTTATTTTTCTAGGATCCCGATCCTTAGAACCCAATGGTCTATCACGCTTCAGACGTGTTGTTGGACTCATTTGCTATGACACTAGTCGATGGTCCTACATGAACATCAATCCGAATTCGGACATTCTCTGCAGGGATATGTGATTCGGTAATCCTTTTCAAATCTATAAATGCGTCTGGCATTTGATTTGCTATTTTCTACAAGTAAATAATCTTTTGGACCTCTTGCTCACTAATAGAAGCACGTAGATCAAGATGAGACGATGATAGATTTTTCCACAAAATTTCCCTTTTTATTTCATTATTCTCTCCCCCTAATTTTGGAAAAATTCTCTCATTAAGTCAACAATATGCAATTGATCTTATTTTAGTATCTCCGTGTAAGGAAGAAATTATATCATGCTCATAGTTATAGCAAGATAAATAAATGCATCAATTGAACAAATATATGGTACTTCAGGACCAATCTAATTTTCTCATTTCAACTTCTTTTAGCAGGTAGTCTATTGCTTTTCGAAAACTCTTCAAAATCTCTAATCACATTCAAGTCAACAACTTGCACAACCTTATGAAAAATTTTGAATATCGTAAAGGGATAAGGGTAAACAGAGTCATCTTTGTACCCCTCATCAATGAATATTTATTAAGGTGATTTCAGTACATCAACCTTAGTTCATTTAATTCATTTATGTATTACAAATAAGTTTTTTAATAACTTGTTTATGCTTCATGCATTTTGAATCCTTAAAAAATCATATAATTTTATCACGTGAGCCATATAGATTGAGACAATTTTCATTTAGTATTTAATTTACATGAAATCTTTTCACGCCAGGACTGCAGGTCCAGTAAATTTACCAAGATGTATCTACTTAGTAATTATTCCTACATCAATATGCTTTAAGAGACGTAGAATTCAGATCCTCATAATATTTACAATATTGCGCACTATATTGTATCAAATATATCGTCGACGAGATATCATTTTGTATCGGTTTGCAATTAGACACAACTTACTGAGATCTTATCACTTCATTATTTTTCCAGGTACCTGAACCTCGTATGAGGTTTTATGAAGTGTTATGTCGTAGGCTCTTCAATAGCACATTGCCTCCTTATTATAATCATTTTGATCATTTGCTCCTCTCATTTTTCAAGGATTATTGCGTTTGAAACCGATTTGTCTACCATGCTTCACGCATGTTGTAAACCCTGTCCTTCAGGGACATTTAGGTGTATCTTGCAGCTGGAATATGAAATAGTTGGGTCAGCAAATGCTTCTAGCATTTGACTTGAATTATCGTTTGAACGAGGATAATACTGGTGATAATTCACAATATATTTCTTAGTTGTTTATTCTCTCTACCCTTATGTTAGAAAAACTAACATACATTTTCACCTTCTTTGGGAAATCCATATGTGTGCATCGTGGTAGACTCATTAATCATATACCGCACAACAGAACTATTAGATGAAAACATTTGGTTCCTGACCTTGAACCAATTATGAGTGAAGAATTTATCATAATTTATTAGTCTGAAGCATACAAACGTCGTTGTATGCAATATATCATATTTCATATCAACACATGAAGCTTTGTTCTCATTTGCAATGGTTTAGCTATTTATCGGAGGCCCCTAAACCAGCTTGAATATAAACCATTATTAACAATATGAATTATCTTGATTACATAATCTGAAAAAATTGTGCTCTCAACTCAATTATTTTGAGCAAGCAATTTTGCATATGTCAAACTGCGGGTTGATAATAAACGCACATGTGACTGTCTTATCGGTGCATCTATTTAAGACATCACATAACATGTGAACGGGCCCTTATTCACCTTTTATATTTTTCAAAATTTAGGAAATTCAATCCCAACATTAGTCAGTATAATCAACTTATCATGAGAACAAACAAATTAATTCTTGAAGAATCTTCTAGTTCTTCAATATATTCTGAATACAAACTTAGCACATCAGATTTAAATCAGGACAACCAAAATTATCACGTCAATTGATAAAATTATTTGTACTAGTAAACTTGAGGTTTACCATGTCATGTGTTATTTGTTTTAGTAAGCTTCTGGTTTACTATGACATGAATTCTATATTGTACAATAAACTTCTAGTTTATCGTGACATGTGATTTCATCATGCTTATATTTATGCAATACAATTTGAAGAATAAAGAGGATAACATTTCAAATACATATTTCTTACCCACTATGATTTTGTAGATATTTAGTCATCCAATCATTTATAGCTTCAATATGATAGTAATTTACTTTAGTAAACTTCAGGTTTACTATAACTTGTGTTTCGATCATAACAACTTTGTATATTACAATCTAGAACGAATGACATAATAGTATATTAGCTCTTCAGGAGCATTTAATATATTCTCCATAATCACATATTGCTTGGACACTACTAATGACATGATCTCCTTGATAAATAGTTAGCTCTTCTAGAGCCCTTAATTGGTTTTGTACTATCAAATATTTCTTAGCCATTGTTGGTGTCATGAAAAAAAATTAATTAGACACTTCTGATGTCATAAAAAGAAACGGTAAATGAATGAATATTTAGAAATAATAAATTCATAATTCAATTCTAATCCAAACTTGCTTTGAAAGTTATTCACCATATATTCAAAAGAAATGACATGCACAAAATAAAATAAGTAGATTGTCAAAAAATACAATGTGAAGACTAAATATTTAACAAACTGTGTCATATATTTAAAACTGATAAGTTTCGACAAGTCCTATTAAAATATAGCAACTCTATGTATCCATCGTAAAGAAAGTTTGACATATCATGATAAGTCCTATTAGGATACAACAATTTACTTATATGATCAATATAATAATTTAGTAATATAATAATTTAGTAATATATTTCAATGGTTATCCATAAATATCTCCTTATATCTGAAAAATAAAAAAGGACTCAAACTAATAATTATTGTCAAAAGGGTTGTTGTAGTTGTAATCAATTACCATAATCATTATCAATTGTTCAGTAATTTTTAATCTACTAAGAAGTACATTATTTCCACAAATATGTTATCACATCATAGATGATAATTAGTCGGTACTTTATCACTTAGCAGTACGACATTCATCTTAAAATATTATAACTTCACTTTGAACAGATATGGTGCTTATCAGATTGAGGTAATAAATTACCTAACATAAATATATCGTAGACATAACAATATCTGCAAGAACATCTTAAATGATATCATGAAAAATAATTGCTATGTGACTAGTCATTTTGAGCATAGATCATGTGACTATTTCATATGCATCAAGTTATAGCAGTAGCATAATCTTTTGACTTGGTACACACGATTGCCTCTGAATGAAAAAAGTAAGCATGCCAGATTTTGATAACCAACCAAATCATTATTATAACCTACAAAGCTACAAAGTTATTCAAAAGTAAAGTTCAAAGTTTTACCACTTTGGAAGTAAATTTCATATTTACTACTTCGAGAGTAAATTTCAGAGTTACTACTTCAAGAGTGAATTCCAGAGTCTTACTACTCAAGGAGTAGATTTCAAGGTCTTATTATTTAAGGAGTAAACTTAAAATTTCTCCACTCCGAGAGTATAGCTCAATGTTCTACTACTTCGGGAGTAGAGTTCAAACTTCTATTACTTCGAAAGTAAATATCCAAGTTCTGCTATTTCAGAAGTAGAGTTCAAAATTTGCTACTTTGGGAGCAGAATTCTGAGTTTACTACTTCAGGAGTAAAATATAAAATATTTAGAATATATTTTTTTTTCTCAATTATTATACCTCTTATGAAGGTGAGTCGTGATAACTTCACAACCAAATGCACGTTCGTATATATTAGCTTTACTACATATTGTCACGTTCACTTCACAGAATGGATATGTACTTATAACATTTATTAAAAGTTGACATTCTTCAAGAATGGAACATAATCATCTGAACGTGCCTTAACCATATAAAATTATAATCGCTTAGAACCTATTTTAAGATATTGCTACTTCAGGAGCAAATCGAGGCATGAATTATAACATAGAGACTTTCCCCGTAATATTGCTCTTTTAAGATATTGCTACTTCATGAGCAAATCGAAACATGAATTATTACGTATTGCTCTTCATGAGTAATTAATAAGGGTGGCCAGTGGGCCGGGCTCGGGTCTGGCGGGCCGGGTCTGGCGGGGTCGGGGTCGGGACGGGATGAGCCAGGGGGTCGGGTTGGGTCTAGCGGGGTCGGGTCTGGCGGGACCTGCTCCAGTCCCGTCCCGATCCCGTTGGTATCGGGGCGGGATCGGGTCGGGCTCGGGCTCGGGGCGGGGTACGGTCGGGTTTTCCTTTTTTTTTTTTTTTTTTAAATAACATATGTATAAAAAAAAGTCAATAAACAAAACAAGATAGTGTAATAAAAACATCCCAAGGCTGTTTTTGTGCCTCTTATATTATTTAATAGACATATGATTTTTTTTGTAATACAAATACAATTGTCTAAAATCTAAATTGCAACTTTGTGGTGTTGTCCAAAAGTTGAAAATTACATAATAAAATTGCAATTAAAAAAATTACATTCTCAAAAAACCCTGTTCTAATTGCATGATGATTTCATGTGGTTCTTCGGTTGGAATTGGTATTTCTTGGACAAATTGATCCACGTCGCTTCCATTGCCTTCGGTTAAGATTTCGTTGTAGTTTTCATCATCTTCTTCGTTGATCTCCGGTTGACCGCACCTTCTCCGCTCCGCTCGTATCCAATCTACGAATAATACGCAATTTCCAAGATGTCTCCGGCCAATGAGTGTCTGTGGTCTCCTATTTGATATCTGCTGCGAAAAAGCGCTTTCGACGCGATTGATGACGCTTGAATGTTCAAAACATCTCGAGCCATCAATGAAAGTGTCGGAAAGTTCTTCTCATTCCCCCTCCAGTATTTCAGCAAGTCTTCTTGTCCATCCTCATTGATAACTTCTTGATACGGTACAGAACCCTGCAAAACAAAAATATCTAACTCGCTAATTTGGTTAGTAGTAGAGGTACGGCCGCACATTCTATTTACGAGGCTTTCAATACTAGCCGCAGAAACAAACATGTCTTTTGTGAGGTTGTGTTGAAGATGAAGAAGATGGTATGGAAGCCGGTAATTTACTAGCATTTTCTTGTTGATAAAATCTATATATATTTTTGCATTGGTGTTCTACGCTAGACACCGCTTCTTCTTTAGTTTGTTCAATAGGTGGTGGGTGATTTAGATTTTTGGGACTTGGAGGTGGTAGTACTTCTATACAATCGTAAATAGTTTCAATTAGTGATTTAGTACCGTCTATTTTAATAGTAGGATTTATAATAGAACCAATAATATAAATAGAGGGAATAGGAATAAAATATTTTTTAATTTTGACAAACATTTTTTAATATTTGCCTTATAATTTGGTTTTTCCATATATTCACTAAGTAATAAAAATATTAGAGTTATATAAAATAACATAGTTGAAATAGTAGGATAATATATACCGGAAAATTCTTTTGTTGCTTGAAAAAATTTCTCTAAAAATACAATAAGTTCGGAAATTTTTACCCAATCACTATCTAAAATCATATCTGCTGGCTTTTTATTATGAGAGTTAAAAAATAAAGTTATAGGTAATTTATAGTCATAAGCAACAAGTAGTTGCTCGTATAAAGAATTTCACCTAGTGGATACTTCTTGTGGAATTCTTCTATAAGGTAGTCCACAATCGTGACAAGTTTTTTTATATTCTTTTCTACGTTGTACTTTATTACTTTTAAAAATAAAGTTTATAGCAAATTGTATTTTACTAAGAATGTCTTCAAAAAGTGATAGACCATCCTTTACAATTAAGTTATATATATGGCACGCGCATTTTATATGAAAATGGTCTGGAAAAGATGGAGTTAAACTATTTTTTAACATTGTAATTGCGTGATTGTTATTAGAAGTGTTATCTAATGTAATAGTCATAATTTTATCGGTAATTCCGTAATAATCGCACACTTGATAAATATTTTCTGCAATAAAAGTACCAGTGTGTCTATCATCTATATATCTATACGCTAAAATACGTTTTTTCATAGACCATTTATAATCTATCCAATGACAAGTTACCGTTAAATAATCATGGTCGTTAGTACTACGACCTATATCAGACGTGATAGATACTTTGCCATTAAAATGATATAATGAAAAACGTAAATATTGTTGATATTCATGCGCGAATTTAAATACATCTCTCTTAACAGTTGATCTAGGAAAACCGTTAAAAGCAGGATTATATATATCTCTAATGTAATGAATAAAATCGGGAGATGAAGGAAATGAAAAAGGCAAACCCTCCACATCAACTAATTTTGATATTGCTTTACTATCTCTATGTTTATTGTATTTAGAGCCTACAATTCCCCCCGTCATAGGGTTAATTTGACCCTGTAATTGGTCGGGACGAGTATCGTATGTGAACCTTGTCCCGATGGAGCGGCGTTTGCGCACCGGTTTTGAAGCACGGTATTGGGCATACCTAGCTGGATGAGCACTTACTACGTGTCTAATTAAACCCCCGTCCCACCGTGACCTTTTCCGTTTTAAATTTTAAAACATTTTTACAAATTTTACATATGGCTACTTAATTCTCTACGTCCCTATCAAAAAATGTCCATGCATCTCGATTTTAATGGTCGTTTTTTGGACCTCGTCTCATACTAGGGGAAATAGGAGGTATTTCAGTTGAAGGTGCACTAGTGGGTGTGTTGTCATCAACATTAGTGGGTATATCATCTAGATCATCGTCTAAATTAAAGTCTTCTTGAGTTCCAGAAAATAGCTCCTGGTCTAAATCTAATGGTATTGTAGGAAAATGTTGAGTATCAACAAAATTATCCTGTGTAGGAATAAGATGACTAGAAGAAGTACCCTTGCCCTGGTTGCCCCTACTAGAAGAAGCACCCTTACCCTTACCCTTGAACATACCTTTTAATCCTTCCATTTTAATTATGATAATAAATAATTAAAGACAATAAAATTAAGTGCGCTAAATAAAAATATAAAATAAACAGACAATAATAATTTAATGAAGGAACGAATTTACCAAACGCCGACGTAACGTCGACGTGTAATCGAGAGGTTGAAAAATTAAAACTTTGCTCGATGGAAGATCCTCAAGCTAGTTGCCAACTTCACTCCCAATTCCCAAATGAATTAATAAAATTGAATATTTAGCAAACAATGTAGACTTGTAGAGAGATATATTGAGAAATTAGAGAGATTGTAGGAAGATTTGTGAGAAAGATGAAGAGAAAATGAGTTATTTATAGTTGAAAAATTGGGTTAAAGTGTAAATATAATAACTTATGGGTTAAAAATAAATATTAAGGGGTAGGGGGGGTTGGGGGAGGGGGGGCCCTAAAATGGCCGTTGGCCAACGGCCATAATCTAAAATGGTCGTTGGTGCAACGGTCATTTTTGCAAAGGGGGGAAAAGGGCGGGGTCGGGACGGGCTCGGGGCGGGGTCGGGTCAGGCGGGCCTGGGGCGGGCTCGGGTCTGGCGGGATGAGACATCGTCCCGTCCCGAGTTCGAGTCCCGCCCCCGTTATTTTATTTTTTTTAAGCGGGGTCGTGGCGGGATCGGGGCGGGCTCGGGACGGGGTCGGGCCGTCCCGGCCCACTGGCCAGCCATAGTAATTAATGCTTTCTCGTAGGTTTGTAACCTTTTAAAAATAAGTGTTCAAGTAACACCACTTACCTTAGCTCCTCTTTGGAGTAATATGTTAAGGGGCAGATCCATGGTAAGAGATCATTAATCTTACACTCGTGTAACTTCAAGAATTGCGCTTGAAATAGAAAATTAAACTCAAAATGACAGAGTCTCGTGCTGATAACGTGTTATAAAATAATAAAACTAGAACAAAACTAGAACAAGAATATTGTGGAGAAAGGGAGGAGAGTTCTTTATTTCTCTTGAGCGATGAAATACAATGATGGGAACATCTCTATTTATATGAGAGAATTAACTTGGTCCCAAAGTTATTAGCTCTAATATTTCTCATAAAGATAGACATCCACAATATATGATAATATCCATAACATAGGTTTTTTAATGAGGCAATAAAAATGTGCATTATTAGAAATGTGTACTCTTTTTCCTTCACTAGGATTTTTTCCCATTGGGTTTTGTCTAGTAAGGTTTTAATGAGACATATTTCTTTTATTCTTTTTGTCTTTTTTGTGTGTGTCTTTTTGTTTTTCGTATTTAAAGCTTAAAAGTTAAAATAAAATGGAAAAAGAAGCTCTATGTTTTATTAGAAATCTGTAATTTATTAAATTTAAATGTAATAAAATGGAAAAAGAAGCTCTATGTTTTATTAAAAATCCGTAATTTTATTAAATTTAAATGTAAATATTATTAAATTATAAAAAATAGTATGTTGTGGAAGTTTGATTCCATTATAATAGGACACTACCACTATAATAGGACACTTTATTGTAAGGCTGACCAGTGGGCCGGGATGGCCCGAACCCGTCCCGACCCCGACCCGACCCCGAGTAAAAATAAAAACGGTAGCGGGACTCGAACTAGGGACGGGACAATGTCTCGTCCCGCCCGTCCCGAGCCCGCCCCAGGCCCGCCAAACCCGAGCCCGCCCCAGGCCCGCCAAATCCGAGCCCGCCCCGAGCCACCCCCGATCCCGGCCGAAAGCCCCCCCTTTGCAAATATAGTTGTTGCACCAACGGCCATTTTAGATTTTGGCCGTTGGGCAACGACCATTTTTGGCCTCCCCCCCAACCCCCTACCCCTTAATATTTATTTTTAACCCATAAGTTATTATATTTACACTTTAACCCAATTTTTCAACTATAAATAACTTATTTTCTCTTCATATTTCTCATAAATCTTCCTACAATCTCTCTAATCTCTCAATATATCTCTCTACAAGTCTACATTGTTTACTAAATATTCAATTTTATTTATTCATTTGGGAATTGGGAGTGAAGTTGACAACTAGCTTGAGGATCTTCCATCGAGCAAAGTTTCAATTTTCAACCTCTCGATTACACGTCGACGTTACGTCGACGTTTGGTACATTCGTTCCTTCATTAAATTATTATTGTCTGTTTATTTTATTTAGCGCACTTAATTTTATTGTCTTCAATTATTTATTATCATAATTAAAATGAAAGGATTAAGAGGTATGTTTAAGGGTAAGGGTGCTTCTTCTAGTAGGGGCAACCAGGGCAAGGGTACTTCTTCTAGTCATCTTATTCCTACACATGATGATTTTGTTGATACTCTACATTTTCCTACAATACCATTAGATTTAGATGAGGAGCTATTTTCTGAAACTCAAGAAGACTTTAATTTAGACGATGATCTAGATGATACACCCACTAATGTTGATGACAACACACCCACTAGTACACCTTCAACTGAAATGCCTCTTATTCCCTCTAGTATGAGACGAAGTCCAGCAAAACGACCATTAAAATCAGATGCATGAGCATTTTTTCATAGGGACGTAGAGAATCAAGTAGCTATATGTAAAATTTGTAAAAATGTTTTAAAATTTAAAACTGGAAAAGGTCACGGTGGGACGGGGGGTTTAATTAGACACGTAGTAAGTGCTCATCCACTAGGTATGCTCAATACCAGGCTTCAAAAGCGGGTGCGCAAACGCCCGCTCCATCGGGACAAGGTTCACATCGACATCGTCCCGGACCAAGTACATGGTCAAATTAACCCTATGACGGGGGGAATTGTAGGCCATAAATACAATAAACATAGAGATAGGGAAGCAGTATCAAAATTAGTTGCTGTGGAAGGTTTGCCTTTTTCATTTCTTTCATCTCTCGGTTTTATTCATTACATTATAGATATATATATAATCATGCTTTTAACGGTTTTCCTAGATCAACTGTTAAGAGAGATGTATTTAAATTTGCACATGAATATCAACAGTATTTACGTTATTCATTATATCATTTTAATGGCAAAGTGGCTATCACTTCTGATATAGGTCGTAGTACTAAAGGTCATGATTATTTAACGGTAACTTGTCATTGGATAGATTATAAATGGTCTATGCAAAAACGTATCTTAGCATATAGATATATAGATGATAGGCACATTAGTAATTTTATTACAGAAAATATTTATCAAGTGTGCGATTATTACGGAATAACCGATAAAATTATGACTATTACATTAGATAACACTTCTTCTAACAATTACGCTATTGCAATTTTAAAAAATAGTTTAACTCCATCTTTTCCGGATCATTTTCATATAAAATGCGCGTGCCATATATATAACTTAATTGTAAAGGATGGTCTATAACTTTTTGAAGACATTCTTAGTAAAATACAATTTGTTATAAACTTTATTTTTAAAAATAATAGAATACAGCGAAGAAAATAATATAAAAAATCTTGTCACGATTGCCAACTACCTTATAGAAAAATCCAGAAGAAGTACTCACTAGGTGAAATTCTTTATACGAGCAACTACTTGTTGCTTATGACTATAGAAAACCTATAACTTTATTTTTTAACTCTCATAATCAAAATCCAGCTTATATGGTTGTAGATAGCGATTGGGTAAAAATTTCCGAACTTATTGTATTTTTAGAGAATTTTTTTCAAGAAACAAAAGAATTTTTCGGTATATATTATCCTACTATTTCAACTATGTTGTTTTATATAGCTATAATATTTTTATTACTTAGTGAATATGTGGAAAAACCAGCTTATATGACAGCTATTAAAAAAATATTTATCAAAATTTAAAAATATTTTATTTCTATTCCCACTATTTATATTATTGGTGCTGTATTAAATCCGATTATTAAAATAGACGATACTAAATCACTGATTGAAACTATTTACTATTGTATAGAAGTACTAACACCTCTAAATCCCAAAAATCCAAATCACCCACCACCTATTGAACAAACTAAAGAAGAAGTGTTGTCTAGCGTAGAAGACCAATGCAAAAAAAAAATATATAGGTTTTACCAACAAGAAAGTGCTAGTAACCTACCGGCTTCCATATCATCTTCTTATTCTTCAACACAACCTCACAAAAGACATGTTGTTTTTGCGGCTAGTATTGAAAGCCTCAGAAATAGAATGTTCGGCCATACCGCTACTAACCAAATTAGTGAATTTGATATTTTTGTTTTGCAGGGTTCTGTACCGTACCAAGTAGTTCTCAATGAAGAAGGACGTGAAGACTTGCTGAAATACTCGAGGGGGAATGAGAAGACCTTTCTGACACTTTCAATGATGGCCTGAGATGTTTTGAACATTCAAGCATCACCAACTGCGTCTGAAAGCGCTTTTTCTGCCTGCAGATATCAAATAGGAGACCACAAACACTCATTAGCCGGAGACAACTTAGAGATTGTAGTATTATTCAGAGATTGGATACGAGCGGAGCGGAGAAGGTGCGGTCAACCGGAGATCAACGAAGAAGAAGACGAAAACTACAACGAAATCTTATCCGAAGGTGGTGGAAGCGACGTGGATCAATTTGACCAACAAATACCAATTCCAAACGAAGAACCACATGAAGTTATCAAGAAACTAGAACAAGTTTTTTTAAGAATGTAATTTTTTTAATTGTAATTTTATTATGTAATTTGCAACGTTTGGACAACACCACAAAGTTGCAATTTCGACAATTGTATTTGTATTGCAAAAATATCACATGTCTATTAAATAATATAAGAGGCACAAAAACAACTTTGTGATGTTTTTATTACACTATATTGTCTTGTTTAATTATTGAGTTTTAAGTTTTTTTATACATATGTTATTAAAAAAAAAGGAAAAACCGCCCGGATCCCGATCCCGCCCTTGACCCGATCCCGCCCCAACCCGATTCCGACTGGATCGGGATCAGGACGGGACTTCGGCAAATCCCGCCAACACCCGATCCCGCTTGACCCGCCAGCCCCAATCCCGCCCGCTTCACCCGTCCCGACCCAGCCAAACCCGGCCCGCCAGTCATGAGCCCGGCCCACTGGCCATCTCTATTTATCTCTAATAGATTTATGAACTTACACCTTAATTAAATCCATTTTAAAGAAAGCCATGAATCCAAACCTATTTATTCAAAGAATCAACTATAAAGTTTACCTAAATTTCTTTTGTATTTTTTATAAACTCTATTCACTTGATTAAAACTTATAAATATTAAGACATTTTCTACATAAAGTCATAAATCAAGAAAAATATAGCCACCATAATAGAAGGGTAATGACAAATTATAAGTTGGAAAATGATGAAAAAATATTTCCTAATTGTATTTTTTTTTTAAAATACCATTATTTATAAAACCAAACCAAAGGCTATGTATTATATTAAATTTGATTTGGTTCTAATAATTTAAAAATCGACTCAAATTAAACAAGGTCAAAATATGAGACAACAAACTGGTGTACTCCATCACCACAATACCTTACCTTTGCATTTCTTCAATATGGTATAGCTAAATCTTCTGCTAGGTTTTAGTCGTGACTCGTAGTCCCAAAAAACCACACTCATTCGAGTCGGTCTTTCACAGATTCATTATAAACCCCATAAAGCAGCTCAACAGCCAAGTTCCTAAACCCCACCCCCCTCCACATCTCCGTCGTAGCCTCCTCCTTGAATCCCAATTTCACCGCCACCAGACCGCCGTTAGTCTCCGGTCAGAACTCAATTTTCAGATCCTCTGGTGACATTATACATCTATATCGAGGTTTTGTACTTCAGTTAGGGTTGTGTATTTCGTTGCTCTATGTTATAGTTTGTACTTCAGTTAGGGTTCGTGATGTGGAGTGGAAGCGGACAGGATATGTGGAACAATAGGAATATGGCACCGCCAGGTACTAGCGGTAGCAGTAGCGGAGGACCACCGCCGCCGCCGTCAATGATGCCACCGCATCCGCCTGGTGGAGGACTACCTCCGCCATCTATGATGCCGCCACCACCTGGTACCAGTTCAGGACCGTCTATGATGCCTCCGGGTACAAGTGGTGGAGGAGCTAGTGGTACTGGACCGCCGACTCTACCACCGCCGTCTTATACTGTTTTGCCGACTGAGGCTCAGCTTGAAGAGAAAGCTAGGAAATGGATGCAACTTAACTCCAAGCGGTATAGTGATAAGCGCAAGTTTGGATTTGTTGAAACGCAAAAGGAGGATATGCCTCCCGAACATGTCCGCAAGATTATTAGGTAAACTGCTTTGATTGTTTTTGCAATTTTGAAAGCTGAAGCTCTTTTTTTGGCCCTGAATTTGTGCAATTTTAGGTTAAAAAGATGCAGGTAATTTATTTGTTAGGTTTAGTTTATTAGGTATCTTCTTTTTGAATCCTAAAGTGATGCATTAGTTGATGTTTATTATCAGGAATTGTGCTAATATATTTGGGAGATGTTGTGGTTTCCTTAAGCAGATGGTTTATAGGAGACAACCTCTCTACCTCCCAAGGTAGGGGTAAGGTCTGCGTACACACTACCCTCCCCCGACCCCAGTTGTGTTATTACACGGGGTGTTGTCGTTGTTGTTATGGTTTAATTTACTAGGTAATATGCTGGGGGTTTTCTTGCAATTGTGTATGCCTGAGGTTTTTCCAGATTGTAATTACATGGATAGTTAGTCGTATTGTTTCAAATCTATTTGTAGGTTTCTCGGTTTAGTTTATTGATAGCATTAGGGTGAGAGCTCTGTGAGAAATACCTCTAGTGAAAATGTTAAAGCTGTATGGTTGGGGAAGTTTGGGAGTATGACCTTGGTTTTGTTACGAGAAATCTAAGTGTTTGTTGTTCTCTTAGAGGACTAGTTGGTTGTGTACGTGATAGTGGTGTGTGCTTTTTCTGGCACTGTATTGTTTTCCTGGAGTTGCATTTAAGTTGAGTTGTTGATGTTCATAAATGAGGTTTTACTTTGTTTAATTAGTGGGAATATCAAAGAAGTGGTGAATTGGCGTTTAACAATGTGGTTCATGGAGTTATGATTTTGGGGCCTCATGACCATCTGCGTTGTTTCAAATTGTGTGCCAATGAATTCAGTGAACACCTGTAAAGTAGAACCTTGAAATAATCCAAGGGCGAGGACGGTTGAGAATTAAGAAGAGAAAAGAACGTGTTATGTGAGAATGTATAGTCGTTCAAATTCTTTTGATCTAGATCTGTAATCTCCTTAAACTTCCGATGTCAGCATAAAAAGATTGCATTTTCCCATTGTCTCAACATCACCTTACTTGGAAATCATGACTTTAGTGAACCATTAAAAAAAAGAATATAAATCACGACTCTGGTGATGATAATGTTTCCTCAGTTTTATAAAATGTTATTTTGTTGTGATTTTGCTCTCCGTTGCTTATCGAGCTCATACATTTTACAGGGACCATGGGGATATGTCATCCAAAAAATATCGTCATGATAAACGTGTGTATCTCGGAGCTCTTAAATTTGTCCCGCATGCTGTTTACAAACTCCTTGAGAACATGCCTATGCCGTGGGAGCAGGTACTCCCTACAGCCTTTTTGATTTTTCATTCTGACTAATTGTGCTGTCTTGTTCTACTAGTCAAATCTGCAGTTTATTCTAAAATACTTTTATTTTAACAGGTTCGGGATGTCAAAATCCTGTACCATATTACTGGTGCTATTACATTTGTTAATGAGATCCCATGGGTTGTCGAACCTATATATCTGGCTCAGGTATGCTACTGGACCCTACTTTGCTTTGGTTTTCTTTCTAACTCCACTGAGCCATATATATTGAGACTGATTCATAATCATGAAATCTCTACTTGCTTTGGTTTTCTTTCTAACTCCACTGAGCCATATATATTGAGACTGATTCATAATCATGAAATCTTGCAGTGGGGCACAATGTGGATCATGATGAGAAGGGAGAAGAGAGACCGGCGGCATTTCAAGAGAATGCGTTTTCCTCCTTTTGACGATGAGGAGCCTCCATTAGATTATGCTGATAATCTTCTGGATGTTGATCCTCTGGAGCCAATCCAGTTGGAGATGGATGAAGAAGAGGATTCTGCAGTTTATAACTGGTTTTATGACCATAAACCATTGGTTAAAACAAAGCTTATTAATGGTCCTAGTTACCGCAGGTGGCATTTGTCCCTTCCTATAATGGCAACACTTCACCGCCTTGCTGGACAGCTGCTTTCAGATCTGACTGATCGCAATTACTTCTACTTGTTTGATATGGAGTCCTTTTTCACCGCTAAAGCATTGAACATGTGCATACCTGGTAAGGAATGTGCTCAATGAGGCGTTAGTTCTCTGTCTTCTAAGTTCGTAGTGGTCTGAACTGCTTTAACTTGCCTAGCTAAATATTATCCTCCCATGGAATTCTACATGTTCTTTATTCTGCCTATTATCTGTGTAATCTTATCCAGAAGGTATACCTGAGTGATTGGTAGTTCAGGGACCAAACAAAATTATGATTTTGTGAATTCTCCCATCTGTTAAATAATTGTTTGGGTATTTCCGTGATCACCCTGCATATTTGGCTTTCTTCTTCTAATTTACGTAATAGGTAATGTGTCACATTTGAGCACATTCCCCTTCTAGCCTCAATTTTCTCCCCCTTTTCCTGGTGGTACGTGTTGAATACTCACTGTTTGGTGGACTTTTTTCACTAAGAAGCTTCTTTTCTGCAGGTGGTCCTAAGTTTGAACCTTTATATCGTGACATGGAGAAAGGAGATGAAGACTGGAATGAGTTCAATGATATCAACAAATTGATCATCAGGTCGCCACTTAGGACAGAGTACAGAATTGCCTTCCCTCACCTCTATAACAACAGGCCAAGAAAGGTGAAGCTTTGCGTATATCACACTCCGATGATCATGTACATAAAAACAGAGGATCCCGATCTACCTGCTTTTTATTATGATCCGCTTATACATCCCATAGTCACCAAGGACCGCCGGGAGAAGAAAGTTTCTGAGGACGATGATGATGATGATTTTGCCTTACCTGAGGGTGTTGAACCGTTGCTGAATGAGACTCCAATCTATACTGATACTACAGCTGCTGGTATTTCCCTGTTGTTTGCCCCACGCCCATTTAACATGAGATCTGGTCGGACAAGACGTGCTGAAGATATTCCCCTTGTGTCAGATTGGTTCAAGGAGCATTGGTATGTTTTCATCTTTGCTTTTACTTTTCTTGTTTGTTATAGTAAGTTAATCCTTATACTTCAAATGTATTTAACTATCTGTTTTGTTTCCTCCAGTCCTCCATCATATCCCGTCAAGGTGCGTGTCAGTTATCAGAAGTTGTTGAAATGTTTTGTATTGAACGAGTTGCATCATAGACCTCCTAAGGCCCAGAAGAAGAAGCACCTCTTCCGCTCACTTCAAGCCACAAAATTTTTCCAAACCACAGAACTTGATTGGGCTGAAGCTGGTCTTCAAGTTTGCAAGCAGGGATATAATATGCTGAATCTCTTGATCCATAGGAAGAACCTGAACTATCTTCACCTCGATTACAATTTCAATTTGAAGCCTGTGAAGACACTAACTACTAAGGAACGTAAGAAATCCCGGTTTGGCAATGCTTTCCACCTGTGTCGTGAAATTCTGCGTTTGACAAAGCTTGTTGTCGATGCCAATGTCCAGTTTCGTCTAGGAAATGTCGATGCATTTCAGCTGGCAGATGGCTTGCAATACATCTTTTCGCATGTTGGTCAGTTGACGGGTATGTATCGTTACAAGTACAGGCTTATGAGGCAGATTCGGATGTGCAAGGATCTGAAACATTTGATCTATTATCGATTTAATACCGGGCCGGTTGGAAAAGGTCCTGGTTGTGGTTTCTGGGCACCTATGTGGAGGGTGTGGTTATTCTTTCTTCGGGGAATAGTACCTCTTTTGGAACGTTGGTTAGGGAATCTACTGGCAAGGCAATTTGAGGGTCGCCATTCGAAGGGGGTGGCCAAAACTGTCACAAAGCAACGTGTTGAAAGTCACTTCGATTTGGAGCTCCGTGCTGCAGTAATGCATGATGTCCTTGATGCTATGCCAGGTGAACAATTTTCCATTGTTGATTGTCTGTTTTTGGCATGCTTCTATTGCATTCCGTTACTCGAACCAATACGTTTTGCTAACATAGTGCCTCTTTTCTGTAGAGGGGATCAAACAAAATAAAGCCAGAACCATCTTGCAGCATCTAAGTGAAGCATGGCGTTGTTGGAAGGCAAATATTCCTTGGAAGGTATTATTCTTATCCCTTTTCTTCTCTTTTGCAACAATGAGCTTTGCTTAAGATGAGACATTCAGTTGCTTTTTTGGCTATTTATTTTATTAGGTCCCTGGTTTGCCTGTTCCGATTGAGAACATGATTCTCCGCTATGTCAAATCCAAAGCTGATTGGTGGACAAATGTTGCTCACTACAACCGTGAACGTATAAGAAGAGGAGCAACTGTTGACAAGACTGTGTGTCGAAAAAATCTTGGAAGATTGACTCGCCTTTGGCTGAAAGCTGAACAGGTATTAACTACTATTATTATCTGTAGTTATTCTTAACTCATAATTTTTTTTGGTTTTCCCTCTATTACATTTGCTTATTTGGAGGAGACAAGCTTGGGGTTTATGCTGCTTTGTGGTTTTCTTGCAATTAACAGGAGCGGCAACATAACTACCTGAAAGATGGTCCATATGTTACTCCAGAAGAAGCAGTAGCTATATATACTACCACTGTGCATTGGTTGGAGTCAAGGAAGTTTTCTCCTATACCATTCCCTCCATTGTCATACAAGCATGACACAAAGCTACTTATTCTTGCACTTGAGAGATTGAAAGAATCTTACAGTGTGGCTGTGAGGTTAAACCAGCAGCAAAGGGAAGAGTTGGGCCTCATTGAGCAAGCTTATGATAATCCACATGAGGCATTATCACGGATTAAGCGTCATCTGCTTACTCAGCGTGCCTTCAAAGAAGTAAGTTTCACTATTTGATTTTTTTGTGTGTTAAGGAGATAAACATACTGATTTACTATGATCTTGTCGCACTATCCTAGGTTGAGAAAGTTTATTTTTTAGGATTTACTTAATTCAGATACCCTAAATCGAGAATGAGGCATGCTGAAATGTCAAATACAAGTATTAGGGATATCAGATACTTAGACCACTCTTACTACTGCTGACGTACCACAACCGATCCAATTGGCCAATATCATGCAAATTCTGCTTAAAATCAACTCTAGGTCAATGCTATAAAATTGAGATTCCGTTTCATTTTATTCTCACTAGGATTAAATATAAATTGAATTTTTGATTTTTGGTTAGTGAAACAAGATTAGATGCGTGCTTGGATCTTTTCCTGGAAGTTGCTAATCGGAGCCCTTCAAATTTAGTTTGGTGTAGTTTCTGTAACAATTTCTTTCAGAAAGAATGTACTGATGATTGCATTTCACAGGTTGGCATCGAGTTTATGGACTTGTACAGTTACCTGATTCCTGTTTATGAGATTGAGCCACTTGAGAAGATCACTGATGCATACCTGGACCAGTACCTATGGTATGAAGGTGATAAGCGCCATCTCTTTCCAAATTGGATTAAGCCTGCTGATTCAGAGCCACCACCTCTGTTGGTGTATAAATGGTGTCAAGGCATAAACAATTTGCAAGGAGTATGGGACACCAGTGAAGGACAGTGTGTGGTGATGCTGCAGACGAAGTTTGAGAAATTCTTTGAAAAGATTGACTTGACCATGCTGAACAGGTATTGTTGTTGGAGCTTCTGGTATTTAAATATCATAATGGGTTTTCTGACATTGTTTTAACCTACTTTTTATTTTTTATAGGCTTCTGCGTTTGGTGCTGGACCACAATATTGCTGATTATGTCACTGCAAAAAACAATGTTGTATTGTCTTACAAAGATATGAGCCATACGAATTCATACGGGCTGATACGCGGTCTTCAGTTTGCTTCATTTGTTGTACAGTACTATGGGCTTGTGTTGGATCTTTTGCTCCTAGGTTTAACTCGAGCTAGTGAAATTGCTGGTCCACCGCAGATGCCTAATGAGTTCATAACCTATAGTGATTCTAGAGTGGAAACAAGGCATCCAATCCGGTTGTACTCTCGATACATTGACAAGGTGCATATATTATTTCGCTTCACTCATGAAGAGGCTCGGGACCTTATCCAAAGATATCTTACTGAGCATCCTGATCCCAACAATGAAAATATGGTTGGATATAACAACAAGAAATGCTGGCCAAGGGACGCAAGAATGAGGCTCATGAAGCATGATGGTAATTGTTATTTAGTTTTTTTCCATATTGTTCCTTAATTTTGAATTTGTGTAGTTAGTGTTTTTCTGATTACAGGTAAGCATTAATGATTACATGGCTGCATACAATAGACCCTTGTGATCCGGCTCTTTCCCGGACCCCGCGCATAGCGGGAGCTTAGTGCACCGGGCTGCCCTTTTTTTTTATTAATGAATTGATTTATTTTCATTTCACTGTGAAACTTGACTTCAGTTTTGGTTAATTCACATTTCAGTAAATCTTGGGAGAAGTGTCTTCTGGGACATGAAGAATCGACTGCCTAGAAGTATCACTACTTTGGAGTGGGAAAACAGCTTTGTCTCTGTTTATAGCAAAGATAATCCAAACTTGCTCTTCAGCATGTACGTACCTCTTCCTGTTTGTCCTCTGTTATTGCTTTTTGGGTGGTGATATCTACTTAGAGAATCCTGTAGGTTGCTTAAAAGATATTCTTTGGGGTGGGTGGTAATGGGACTGGATGATTCTATATGCTGAATTCTCCCAGAAATTGTTGTTTTTGCATCTCTAGATAGGAATTAAACTTATTTGTGTCTTGCTTTTCCTGAACCTTAAACTTCTTAAACTTCAATGGTTTGCTGGATATTCTTTCATGGAGTGTGGTTTACCGTTTACCCTTTACCCTTTATTGAAGACAGTGTTATCATTGAATGAACTTACCTTGATATGCTTGTTTAGGTGTGGGTTCGAAATTCGGATACTGCCTAAGACCAGAATGACCCAAGAAGCATTCAGCAATACAAGAGATGGAGTCTGGAATTTACAGAATGAGCAGACTAAAGAACGCACAGCTGTTGCCTTCTTGCGTGTAGATGACGAGCACATGAAGGTGTTTGAAAATCGTGTTAGGCAGATTCTTATGTCCTCTGGCTCTACAACATTCACGAAGATCGTTAACAAATGGAACACTGCTCTTATTGGTAACATCTTGTCCTGAATATATGTCTAAGAATTATTCCAACATGCACTTTGGTCTTGCTAGTGGGTCCTTGTAACTAAGGTTTTTTGTTTGTTCTTGTAGGCCTTATGACATATTTCCGTGAAGCAACAGTGCATACACAAGAGTTGCTGGACCTGCTGGTCAAATGTGAAAACAAGATACAGACTCGTATTAAGATTGGTTTGAACTCAAAAATGCCCAGCAGGTAAGTTCTTGAATGGGTGACCTTACGTCTCGAATTAGCTAAATTTTCAGTAATTATATTTTCTCTTTTTGATGAATATGCTTTAGGTTTCCTCCTGTTATTTTCTACACACCAAAGGAAATTGGAGGGCTTGGAATGTTGTCAATGGGTCACATATTGATCCCACAGAGTGATCTTAGGTATAGTCAGCAAACAGATGTTGGTGTGACGCATTTCAGAAGTGGAATGAGCCATGAAGAGGACCAATTGATCCCAAATCTTTACAGATACATACAGGTGATTTTTTATGCTGGTTGACCTTTTCTTTTGTCTGCCTAAACTTATTTTTACTAATATGACTATTACTCCTGGACAGCCTTGGGAGAGTGAGTTCATAGACTCTCAGAGAGTTTGGGCCGAGTATGCCTTGAAGAGGCAGGAAGCCCAGGCACAAAATAGGCGTTTGACTCTTGAAGATCTGGAAGTGAGTGATCTTGCTACATTGTTAACTCTTTCATTCGTCCTTTGGATCATTAGGATTTTTCTACACTCTCAGTCGTACTCTCTTAAGTGGTTTACAGGCCAAGCTGAAATCACATCATTTGTAATAATTTCGGATTTCCTTTTGATTGTGGCTCCAAAAGGAAAAAAAGTAGAATATAAAAGCTGGTTGGGAGAGATGCTAAAATCGTGCCTATTCTCTCTGCCACACTCTCTCTCTTAGTGGTTTACAAGCCGAGCCGAAATTACATAGTTTATGATATTTGGGAATTCATTTAATTGTCTCTCAAAAAATACAAAAGCTAGTGGAGATACCGAAATCATACCCAACTCTCTCTCTCTCTTTTGGGGTGGAGTGGGGGGTATGTATTACTTGCAGCGTTTATTATTTTGGTTAATTGGTTATTTGCTCGTTTTGTTAACTTGCCTCTTGTGATTCATTAGGATTCATGGGATCGTGGAATACCTCGAATCAATACATTGTTCCAGAAGGATCGCCACACCCTTGCTTATGACAAAGGTTGGAGAGTGAGAACAGATTTTAAACAGTACCAGGTTCTTAAGCAGAATCCATTCTGGTGGACACACCAGAGGCATGATGGAAAGCTATGGAACCTGAATAACTATCGTACTGATGTTATTCAAGCTCTTGGAGGAGTTGAAGGAATTCTTGAGCATACATTATTCAAAGGAACATAGTATGCTCTCTTCCTCATTGCTCTTTGCATTTCCTTTATTATTTGTTGGTTTCATATCTTAATAGCTACAGGCCTACAGCACAGTTGTCTTTGCGCCTCATGCTCTCCTTTTTAGTTTTTGTTGTCCTATTTGTCTTGGGAATTAACAACAAATAGGTCAGAACAATGTGGCAATGACTGTCGAAATCCTGTCATTAGTTGGCGTGTAACCTTCGTGGCTAGCAATGTTACTCTTCTACTTCTAGGAGTGGCTCAAGGGAAAAATGTGTTTTCGTTTTTCTTTTTTGGGAGGGGAGAGGAGGGCAATATGTTCACTCTCTGAACTGGATAATATTGTCTCGGTTCGCATAACATCTTGGTGCAGGTTTTTCTAACTCGGTTCCTTTTGATATTTCAGTTTCCCTACTTGGGAGGGTCTTTTCTGGGAGAAAGCTTCAGGTTTTGAGGAATCCATGAAGTACAAGAAACTGACTAATGCTCAACGATCTGGGCTTAATCAAATCCCTAATCGTAGGTTTACTCTTTGGTGGTCGCCGACAATAAATAGGGCGAATGTCTATGTTGGTTTCCAAGTACAGCTGGACCTGACTGGGATATTTATGCACGGGAAGATTCCAACTCTGAAGATATCTTTGATACAGATATTCCGTGCACATTTGTGGCAGAAGATCCATGAGAGTGTTGTCATGGATCTCTGCCAAGTTTTGGATCAAGAGTTGGATGCATTGGAAATCGAGACTGTACAAAAAGAAACAATTCATCCAAGAAAGAGTTACAAAATGAATAGCTCGTGCGCTGACATCCTCCTCTTTGCTGCGCATAGATGGCCGATGTCAAAACCTAGTCTTGTGGCTGAATCAAAGGATGTGTTTGACCAGAAGGCTAGTAACAAATACTGGATAGATGTGCAGCTTCGATGGGGTGACTATGATTCTCATGATATTGAGCGTTATACACGAGCAAAGTTCATGGATTACACTACAGACAACATGTCTATTTATCCATCGCCTACTGGTACGTCTGTGTGCATCCGGTGATCAACTGACTTTATTCCCTTTGTCAGACAAGGTTTATTTATTTATTCTTTTTTCAGGTGTAATGATTGGACTTGACCTTGCTTATAACTTGCATTCCGCCTTCGGAAATTGGTTCCCTGGTTCAAAACCATTGCTTGCCCAAGCCATGAACAAGATTATGAAGGTACCTGTCCCCTTTCAATCATCCATTATTTTCATGAACTGGTGTGTACAGTATGTGTTATGGATGAAAGTTTCTTAACATCCTTGTGTTCCATTATGCAGTCAAATCCTGCTCTCTATGTGCTGAGGGAACGCATAAGGAAAGGGTTGCAACTGTATTCTTCAGAGCCCACAGAACCATATTTATCATCTCAGAACTATGGAGAGATTTTCAGCAATCAAATCATATGGTTTGTTGATGACACTAATGTGTACCGTGTTACCATCCACAAGACATTCGAGGGAAATCTGACAACAAAGCCCATAAATGGTGCAATTTTCATTTTTAATCCTAGGACAGGTCAACTGTTTTTGAAGGTAAGTGCAGTTCGACTATAATCTTCTCGTTAACTCTTGGGAAAACTCCATTGTCCAGTAGCTGATGTGTGTCCTGTGCTTTTCATCTACAGGTCATTCACACAAGTGTGTGGGCAGGGCAAAAGCGTCTTGGCCAGCTGGCTAAGTGGAAAACAGCCGAAGAAGTGGCTGCGCTTGTGAGGTCCTTGCCTGTTGAAGAACAACCAAAGCAAATCATTGTGACCCGTAAGGGAATGCTTGATCCGTTGGAGGTCCACTTGCTCGATTTTCCAAATATAGTTATCAAAGGAAGTGAGCTGCAATTACCATTCCAGGCTTGTTTGAAGATAGAGAAATTTGGTGATCTGATACTGAAGGCTACAGAGCCACAAATGGTTCTGTTCAACATATATGATGATTGGTTGAAGAGCATCTCATCCTATACAGCATTCTCCAGGCTCATCCTCATCCTGCGTGCACTCCACGTGAACAATGAAAAGGCTAAGATGTTACTCAAGCCTGACAAGTCCGTCGTCACTGAGCCTCACCACATCTGGCCTTCACTTACAGATGACCAGTGGATGAAGGTATGTTTAGGAAAATGTACCTATGCCTCCTTGAATATTGCCATACCTTGATATTGTGAAAGAATTTTTTGTCCGTGGCTTTATGAGCAAAAATCATAAGGATAATCTTTTTTTTTTTGGCTTGTTTGGTGGCACACATGTGAGATTGTGTGAATTTTGATTCGGTAGACTTATTTCTGATCCTAAATTGTTGTGCATTTTATCAGGTTGAGGTAGCGCTTAGAGATCTCATTCTCTCAGACTATGCAAAAAAGAACAATGTCAACACATCTGCATTGACACAGTCTGAGATCCGTGATATTATACTTGGAGCTGAGATAACTCCTCCATCGCAGCAGCGGCAACAGATAGCTGAGATTGAGAAACAGGTAGTGGTCTTGGTCCTTCTAGTACTTAGCAAGGTAGTCCTTTATTTTAAGAGCTTTTATGCTAATGTGCATATCTTTTCAGGCCAAGGAAGCAAGTCAACTGACCGCTGTTACCACAAAGACCACTAATGTCCATGGTGATGAGTTGATTGTTACTACAACAAGTCCCTATGAGCAAGCTGCCTTTGGCTCTAAAACAGATTGGCGTGTCAGAGCAATTTCTGCCACAAATCTCTATCTCCGTGTGAACCACATATATGTAAATTCAGAGGACATAAAGGTACTCATTTTTTTCGGCTTCTTTTGCTTAACTAGACATACTATACCTTTATCACCTTATATGTAGAATCATCGTTGTTACCAGGAAAATTTCCGTTAATATTTTGTGTTTTTAACCATTTGTACAGGAGACTGGATATACTTACATCATGCCCAAAAATATTCTGAAGAAGTTCATCTGCATTGCTGATCTACGGACGCAAATTTCTGGTTATTTGTATGGTGTAAGTCCACCAGATAATCCTCAGGTGAAAGAAATCCGGTGTATTGCAATGCCTCCACAGTGGGGGACACATCAGCAGGTGCATCTACCTTCCTGTCTTCCTGAGCATGATTTTCTCACGGACTTGGAGCCTTTGGGATGGATGCACACACAACCAAATGAGCTTCCTCAGTTATCGCCACAGGTTAAATTCTACTTATCTTAGTTTTGTGTGCTTACCTCAGTTGCTCTATGCATGGCTCCTGATGATGTGTGAATGTTCTGAATAACAGGATGTTACTTCACATGCTCGGATCCTGGAGAATAACAAACACTGGGATGGAGAGAAGTGCATTATATTGACATGCAGTTTCACACCAGGGTCCTGTTCGTTAACTGCATATAAGTTGACGCCAACTGGGTATGAATGGGGACGTGCTAACAAAGATTCAGGAAGCAACCCTCATGGTTACCTGCCGACTCATTATGAGAAGGTCCAGATGCTCTTGAGTGACCGGTTCCTTGGCTTTTACATGGTAAGTGTGCAGGTCTACTGATTATTCAGTTGGATTTTTGATTGCTGCTCCCCATCCATGTTTTCTGTTCTTTGCATGCTTCCTTCCGTGCCACCTCCGTCTAGATCTGAATCTAAATTAAATTTTGTTTGTGCAGATACCTGATGATGGTCCATGGAATTACAACTTCATGGGAGTGAAGCACACTGTTAGCATGAAGTACGGAGTGAAGTTAGGTACACCTCGGGAGTACTACAATGAGGATCACAGACCAACACATTTCCTGGAATTCAGCAATATGGAGGAAGGCGACGCTGCTGAGGCAGATCGGGAGGATACATTTACATAATATACTGCCTAGTCAAATATATATTGGTGAGATTTCCCTCAAGTGATCTGGGAAGTCGAATCAAATGGTGACTCTTGGGTTTTTGTATGTCAGATGTAATAAGAGTGTTGTGGCTGATATTAGATGAAACAAGTTGTAAATATATGAAATGATTTTGTAGCTTGATGCCACTGTATGCTTTTTATCAGAGGACGACTATCACTGCTCGTCTTTGCTGGTATAGAGTTTAGCTTGCACCGTCTCTTAGCGGCAAAACAAATAGATGTTTGTACATTAGAGTAAGCAAATCGTGTTTGGGGTATTTTGATTTTCCCTTGATCCTGCAGCTGTAGGAGCTCTTGTATGCGGAGGGCTGCAATATTAACTGAACTGTGTAAGTTCTTAGAAGGTGAATGAATTAATTGCAAGTTATGGCAAATCTTTTTGTCTTTGGCCACCTGGTTAAGCGTGTGTAAGATGGCAAAAAAGATGTTGGCGATTTTGATTATCAGAATTGATGAGAAGTGTTTTGAATGGTCGCTCGTTTCGTTTTAAGAATACCACTTCTCTGTATTTTGAATAAAAAAGGGTGTAGGAAATATCCAATAGAAGGGAAAAGTGAAAATGAGAATTAGATTAGGTTGACATAATGCTACAAAAGATAAATGTTGAAGTATCTGTGGCGTATATAGGGAGTTCTCCCCATTTCTTTTCTCCATAGGTTACAAGGGGCTTCTAGTAAGGACAACAGAGTTTGGCAATTAAGTGGGTGTCCAAAAAGTTCTAAAAAATGAGACAAGTAAATAATTAGTGTTAATGCGGTACATTTGATTAAGAACTTTTTTAGCAACCCGTAATTTTTTACCTTAGTTTTCCACTACCTTTATTACCTCAAAATTACCAAAAGAGGCGAAACCTTCCTAACCTCCTCCTCATGCTCTCCGGCCACCATCGTTGTTCCTCCTCTTCTCCTTTAGTATCTAATCTCCCTCAAAACATTTGGTTTCCGATTGCATTTATTCTTTTAAGAGAAGATTTGTGGAATTTAAAAAAGAAAAATTGTTGGGTCCTTTTGGACTGCATTTGTTGCGTTCTTGAACTTGACATTACTTCAAAAGATCATTCATTAGTTGTTCGTAGGTGAAAAGAGATTAATTTGTGTCCAATCTTCAGCTGGAGCCAACAATTACTAATATTGGTTGAAGAAACAGTTGGACATCTCCAACTTTCGTAGTTGTTGGAACAAAGAGAATCTTTCCGTTATTTACATGTTACGTATGGTGAGTGGGTGGAGAATACTAGTCGTTATACTTGGAATTTGAAGGGTCGAGAGACAATACCGATAAAGGTAGGATGTTACGTATGATGAGTTGGTTGATATCGTTTCTAGGTTTGGTTTAAATAGTAATAAAGAGAATCTTTCCGTTATTTACATGTTCAGCTTTGACTTTTAAGATAAGAGTTGATCGTGATTTGCATTTTTTCTTGGATGATCAAAACAAGCACATCAAGGATATTTGTAGTTGAAAGGGTGGTAAAGAAAATAAATTTAGACCAAGTGAAATAAAGTATATCAAATGATGCAGAGGATCTTGTGACTATGGATATGCTTAAAAAAGAGGGAGTTGTACAACATCCTATATCAACACGAGACACTCACGTTAATGAAGCTTTTATAAGGGTTTAACTTATTTTAAGGACATATAAGAATTAAATTAACTGTTAAAACTTGTTGCCGTGAAGAAAGATAAAAAATTCAAACAAGTGAAGAGTGCTAAAGATGTGTACAATGATAAATGTGTAGATCTGAATTGTGAGTGGTGGCTGCGAGCTACTAAGTTTAAAAGTTGCAATAGGTTTGAAATTGTCAAGTATCGCAACATGCACTCTGTAGTGTACAATATCTTACAAGTCATCGACATGCCTCAATGAACGTTATTGGAGAATACATGATACATAGGTTCTTGAAGGGAAAAGATCTACCCACGACAAAAATAAAAAATAAAAACAATAAAAAAGATCTGGAAAATTGTTGAAGGGTAGTAAGATAGCAAAGTCTATGACAAGAGGGACACCGGTCCATGGGTATGCAGTTCTAGATGCTTATCGTTATATGTTTAGGACTGTAAATGAAGGAAGAAAGACATCGTTGAAGCTTATACGTGAAAAGTTTTCACCATTGAGACATTCTAAACAGGCACTTTGTGGGGAGTTTTGTTGTTTGCGGTGGCACAAGATACAGAGAAGCATATTTTTCATATTGCAAGTGTGTAGTAGACTCGAAGTATGATGCCTCGTATCTATACTTTTCTGAGTAATTGCTAGACATAGTCCATAGTACTACAAAGCTGTACATTATTTCTGATAGACATTCAAGCATAACAAAAGCAATTCAAAGTTTTACCTTGAAGCACACCAAAGATGTTTCATGAGACATCTTGCTGAAAATGCTCGTGCGTAATTTCATACTAGAGAATTCCTTGGCCAATTGTGTTATGCAGCACAAGCATATCAGAGAGGTGTTCAATGACCATTTTTGAGAAATCAGAAATGTCAATATGGAGATCGCCAATTTTCTTGAGAATGTTAGGTTTCATAAATAGAGTAGAGAGTACTTTCAAGGAAACATGTAGACTCGCTTACTCGTTAAAATTCAATATTGCAGGTCCCCAAACAATTATTGCAGTTGTTGGAAAACAACTACAGTAGTTGTTCCAACAACTGCAGTAATTGTGGAACAAATAAAGATAATTGTTAGTTGTTACGGACATGCATGGCTGCATGCGTTTGTATTCTATTCTTAACAATTTTTGGCTTTTTATATTTCAGGTATGATTTAATAACCTCAAACATAGTCGCGGTATGTAAACTCAAAGATAAGAGAAGAAAGAAAATTCCCCATTAAAAAGATATTTTATACAAATAAGAGACAGTCAGAAAAGTTCCATGAGAGACAATTGACGTTCGTTAACTTCACAACTATTTGTCCCTTCAGCTGAAAAAAAATAGTGAATAACACAAATTTGGGCAGTCGATTATTAGTGCATCAAATACATGAAGACATGTTCAGCGTCACTCGTCACAATGACATTAAGCTACAAAACAATATACTCCCTCCATTTCAATTTATGTAAATCTATTTGACTGGGCACAAATAAAAAAAAGAGAGTATTGAACTTGTGTAAAATGAGGCACGTTTATTTTATGTGGCTATAAATCATTGCATAATTCCAAATATGGAAATGGTCATTCTTTTTTGTACGGACTAAAAAAGAAATAGGTTCACGTAACGCTTTCACGACAAAATACCGATTTTTTTTTATACTAGAGTCGCAAAACCCAGGAAATTAAGCCAATGATCGACTGTCCCTGCCAAGGGCATTCTATTCCTTCAAGTCCCTTAACTCTAATGGAGGGAGTAATAACATTGAAGTATCTCATGGCACATATTGCGAGTTATCCCCAATTTGCTTTTCTCCAATAACTTACAAAGACAATGTTTGACTTACAAATATTGCTACTTCGTACATAATCTCATAAATGATACTTGTTACTTGAGTTTGACTCTCCTCACACTCTGATTCTCTTGTTGTTGAGGAAAAGAATGAGTTAAAGATTCTTGCCTCAAATCCGCTTACTTATTTAAAGCCCCAGAAGTGACATCCAATTAAGGAAGCTATCTTAGCCAAAGGACAACAATCAAGCAAGCAACCAATTTTTTGGACACAGTGTGTTATATATGTATATATATACATAAAAAAACTTTAAGTTTTGCACCCAAAATACAAACATATCGGCAACATAGTGAGGCCACTATCACAGTAGTTACTGTCAGTTGTGTAAAGAGCAATTCCTTGCTTGTAGTACTTCTCCAAGATAGTTTTCTGAACCAATGCTATCATGATTTATGCACCACTAGTCTCCTGCAGACGAACAAAAACAAAAAGAGAAAAGTTCAAGAACTTGGACAGAATTTTTTTTGAGAAATATGCAGACTAAAGCAGTCTCTATTTGCTTGACATTGACTGATTTGGTAAGAACAGGATGAGAACATTGACAAATAAGCAGCAGGTATGAGAAGAGACAATCGATTCTAACAAAAAATGCTCATATTGATATTAGTATTGAAATCATGAGAGATAAGCAAGATAATAGATTGAAACATCCGCTTCATCACGTTTTCATTGTGTTCGACATTGCTTAGACGAAAAAATATGATGCAGTGATGTGCGGGCTAGCTAGCACGAACTTAAACTATTCCACCGGGTACCTATTACCTCCCGCTAGCACAGGTACCTGGTAATTCTGCCTACCAAAGCTGAGGCAGATGGAAGTAATCAACTAGTTTTTTGTCTCCACTGGATTTGAACCATGATCTCCAAAGTTTGCACTCGCTTCATTGACCCCTAGACCACACCCAAGACTTGTTGGGATCGAAATAACAGGGCATCAAACAGAAGTGAATAATTGCAAACCTTTAACGATAAATCGAAAACAAAAGAGACTATACTAAAATCTCCATAATAAATTTAATATGGGTTGGCCAATTGGCCTATATATAAGAAAACTAATATAAAAGAAAGCACGGTATCCTATTGAGAGAAAAATCTCCCCCTAAACAAAACTCTCTAAATGTCTACCTTGTGGATGATGTTGTCTTGTTAGGTGAAAGGATCTCCTATTTAGATAAGTCCAAAACTTCTCCTCCAAGAAAGGATTAGTCAAATATGGAAGAAATTTTTTCCACCAAGGAAAACTTTTGTATCAAGAAAACCTTTTTGAAGTAAAACACAATTATAGAATCCAAATAAGGTAGGAAATTGAGAGCAAACCCTAACAAAAGTGGTCTCTACTAAAGACTTACTATTGTAACACAAAAATAAGACAATATCATATATTCGATAGCCGTGGAAAGAGAACAACTAAATACGTGAATATGTCTTCTCCACAGGAGATTGGTTAGTGAAAGGGATCGTTTGGTATGATGAATAAGCAAAAATAGTCCTGAGATAAAAAAATAGTATTGTCTTATCTCTTGTTTGGTTACTAATCCTGAGATAAGTTATCCCAGGATTAAAAATAGTTTCAGGATAACTAATACTGGCTAGAGGGTGGAATAATAATCATGGATAATCCCCAGATAAGACAATTAAATTGACAAAAATACCCATGAAGTCCACATTTTCTTCCTTTTCCCTGCTGCACCACTTATATGTCACCCATGAGTTATATCATTTTTGCAAGGATTGGTTGGTTCAACATTGATTTCAAGATGAGGAATAGCACAAAAGTCACCTCCATATTGGGTACCCTTTAGACTAAATAACTGTCGTTCTCTGGTTTATATGCTAGAGTGAATCGCTGGATTAGGAGAATCCGCTCTTTGACACATATATTAGATCGTAGCACAAGAGACGATTCGCTCTAGACCCGTAACCAAGCGAAAAAGGATTCATGGACAGAAGCTGCGGGTAAACCCTCGGTTTGCCCTCAACTATATACGTTGATAGGGGATAACTTCTTTGCTAACTATCCGCTAAAGGTGATACTATCTACAACTCCCCAAGCTAAGACCTTAGATGAAGAGAGTGTCCAACCAATCACGACAAGCAGCCTTGCACTAAGCAGGTCGTAGTCCCAACTTTTTTTCTCCTTCGATAGAGTTGGATTGGAAGAGTCAGCCTGCGGGGTAAGCCTTTTAACGTGTGCGCATTATTGTTGATTAGTCTGTTTTTTTCTGGAGTAAGAAATCCAACTGGGATTCGAAATCTACCATAACATAAGAAGAGGAGGTAAAGGAATAGCTTGGGTTGACCCTCTTAATAAAGATCGATCTGGCAGAGGAGAAGTAGATCCATTCAAGACCAAAGCAAGATGGAAAGTCTCAATTCAGTGTTGCGGTGGTAAAGCTCTTACTAAAAGAAGTGCAGTAGACCTATTCATATAGAAGCTGAGGATGCTACCAGATCTTTTCCTCTGTTGCGTGCGGGAGGCGCTGCTTTCTTGGCTGCTAGCTAAACGGGGTGGGATCTAGAGTAAGAAAAGACGAGCTGGCTCAAGATGTGAGGAAAATTTCGGAGTTGCTTTCTTGCATTCAATAGATTGATCCATCTTCGTAAGTAGGTCTTCTATTCATCAATCATAGAGATCCTTAAAAGTTCGTACGTTGAAAGAGCCTTTTTGTCTATCCGGGGGAGGTTCTTAACGCGTTTTTATGGCCAATGCTGAGATTCTTTAGTTCGACGACCCAGGCTTTGTCTCGGAATGCTAAGATTGAGAACACTCCTAGCCCCACAGCTCTTTGACCTTCCCTCTGTTAAACAGCTCAGCAACTTGGGAAAGAGCTTGCCCACTGCACACTTATTGATCCGATAAAGCAAAGCAACTTGGCTATCCTCTATCTCTTAAAGCTTCTGCCTTCAGACTTGCCTTGCTTTCCTGCCCTCGGCCTTTAGACGGGATGCTCTAGTTGCTGCTGGCTGCTCTTAGCTGAATGCCTTGCTTCGCCCTACAGCTAATGGAGATAACGACTAAGAAGATTGATGACAGGAGAACACCTAGAGTCCACCACCTGCCTTAGTAGTCTCAAATAAGGCATGCAGGCCTGCCCCTTAAGTAGGTGATTCACTACCGAAGCGAAGAAAAGGCTGGATCAATCAAAGGGGGTTCTACGAGCCCTCTGCCCCACGCATCTAACCACTCGCGTGGTTCACCGGTTCCACTGACTAGACCAAAAGAGTGATACAGAGGTGTGCTTGAAGTGAGGGGTGTGCTGTCCCTATTGGGCTGGGCCCTTCCCCATAAGTATTCTGTCTTGGTCCTACTCAACATGAACCCTTTAGACTCCAGAGTCTGTCTCTAAACCTCCAACTTAGCATTCACTCCGCTGCGAGTCTCATCAATCAGGACTATGTCGTCTGCAAATAACATACACCATGGCACATCCTCTTGAATTTATCGCGTCAGTCCATCCATCACCAAGGCAAAAAAGAATAGACTGAGAGTTGATCCCTGGTGTAGTCCATCAATACTGGAAACTGTTCCAAGTCTTCTCCTACTGTCTATACCCTGGTCTTGGCTCCATCATACATATCCTTGAACGCCCTAATGTACTCCACAGGTACACTTCTATCCTTCTCGAGGTCGATGAAAACCATATGTAAGACTTTTCCTCTCCCTATACTGCTCCACTAACCTCCTAATAAGATGAATGTCTTATGTAGTCGAATGCCCCGACATTAATCCAAATTGATTCTCGGAAATAGACATGCATTTTCTCACCCTCATCTCCACGACCCTTTCCCAAACTTTCATAGTGTGACTTAGTAGCTTGATACCCCTATAGTTGTTACAACTCTGGATGTCACCTTTGTTCTTGTACAAAGGAATCATTGTACTCCTCCATTCTTCGAGCATTCTTGCCGTCTTAAAAATGACATTAAACAACTTAGGCAATCACTCCAAACCTGCCCTGCCCGCGCTCTTTCAAAATTCAACTGTGATCTCATCAGGCCGGGTCGCTCGTCCCCTGCGCAACCTATGAAACACCCTTAACCTCCTCAACCTTAATACTTCTACAATATCCAAAATTCTGGTACCTTCTGGATTGCTCCAGATCTCCCAGCACAATGTCTTTATCTCTTTCTTCGTTCAAGAGTTTATGGAAGTAAGACTGCCACCTCCGTCTAATACGCGCGTCCTCCACCGGTACTTTGCCGTCTTCGTCCTTGATGCACCTCACGTGATCCAAGTCATGGGTCCTCCTCTCCCTCGTCTTGGCTAGTCTGTACAACTTCTTATACTCGCCTTTTTCGTCTAATTCCACATATAGGCGCTCAAAAGCCGCCGTTTTCGCCGCCGTAACCGCTAGCTTTGCCTCCTTCCTCGCCATCTAATATAATTCCCTATTCGTCCACTTCTCCACCTCATCCTTGCTTTCTGCCAATTTCACATACGCCACTTTCTTTGCTTCCACCTTCTCTTGAACTTTATCATTCCACCACCCGTCCCCTCGATGCCCACCACGGCTATCCCACGAGACCCCTAGCACTTCTCTAACTACCTCCCGAATGCAACTGGCCATCCTGTCCCACATACCGGTCCCATCCCTACTACTCCCCCAAGCCCCTTGGCCATCAACCTCTCCCCATCTCATTTGCACTAGCCATGGTCAAACTTCCCATTTGATTCTTAGCCTGTCTTCCACTGCCCTCCTCTTCTTCACCATCACCAAAAGCTTATGACGGGTTGTAAGATACTCACTCGGAATAACCTTGCAGTCTTTACAAAGACCGTTGTCAACCTTCTTAAGGAGCAAAAAGTCTATCCGAGTCTTAGCTACCGAACTACGGAAAGTCACCAAGTGCTCCTCCTTCTTCATGAACCTTGAATTGGTTATCACCATCCCAAAAGTTTTAGCGAACTCCAAAAGTAAGGCGCCTCCCCCATTCCTGTCCCCGAGGCCAAAGCCTCCATGTACGTCGTCATAACCCCCAGACGTGACCCGATATGTTCATTAAAATCCCCTCCTATAAATAACTTTTCAGTTGGTGGTATACCTATCACCAGCTCGTCCAAATTCTCCCAAAAACGCCTCTTCTCCTTCTCATCCAGGCCCGCCTACGGCGCGTAAGCACTAATAATGTTCATAGTGAACCCTCCAACTACCAACTTAATCGTCATCATCCTGTCATTGACCCTACTAACCTCTACCACGTGATCCCTTAGCTTACTGTCTACCAAAATGCCTACCCCATTCCTATACCTCGACCTACCCGAAAACCATAACTTATACTCATCCACATCCTTAGCATTAGGTCTTACCCATTTGGTCTTTTGGACACATGCTATATTAATCCTCCTCTTTTTAAGAATCTTAACTAGCTCTATGGGCTTCTCCGTTAAAGTCTAGATGTTCCAAGACCCTATTCTAGCCTAGCATCTTCCTTACCCCACTTATCCCCCTAACCCTCGCCCCCGTTCAGGACCGAGAACATGACCCTAGTTTATCATCAGTCACCAAAGCCACTAAAGCAGATATAAACTAATAGACCCAATCGAAGGTTTACACCTAAAACAAGAATGTCAAGAATGATATAACTAAAGGCAAGAAGAGTAAATGCAAGAGCGTAAAGGCAAGAAGCAATACAGTGAAGCATCGAAATTTAAATACATGGATAAGGACAAAAAATAGATACGAGCAACCGGAGGTACCAACTCCAGTTGAACCGAACCTGTTTGTTGTCGAAAGTCACTGTTAAACTTCGGGAGTTACTGTTCACAGACGGAATTTACTGCTCGCCACCGAAAGTTGCCCAAAAACTCAAGTATCTGCAGAGACCTGTTCGCCGCTGAAATCCACTGTTCAACAACGGAAAAAATGTTCCCTGCTGGAAATATTGTTCTCTGCCGGAGTTACAGTTTACCGCCTGACCTAGCCGGAAAACTTTATTCATGTGCAGACCTGACCGGAAACCTATTGGAGGGTTTCCGGTTGGAGAGGTAGAGACCAAAAAACGAAAGGAAAAGAAAGAAGAATAGAGGGGGGTCTGACCGGAAAAGTACTACTCAGAATGATCTGGCTGGAATAACTCACCGGCGATTGATCGACGTATCTGGTCAGAGCCGTGGTGGGTAGTGTTGTACGTCAGTGAAAGAGGAGAGGACGGAGAGGCAAAAAGGAGAGAGAAAGGAGATGACGGAGAGGTCGGAGTACCTGGTCGCCGGCCAGAAAAAGAGAGGGGGCGGGGTTAGTGTTCTTACCGTTGGGGAGAAGGGTTCACCGTCGGGAAAGAGGGGTAGTGGAGTTAGTGGTCGTACGTCTTACCGCGAAAGAATCTGTATAAGAATCAAATCAATCCACCACAAAAATAGATCTGACTCAAACACACATAAACAAAAGAAAATGCACCAAAAGAATGAGATGAAATCAAATCCATCTTCGCAACAGCAAATGATATATCATTAACTGCCAAATCAGATTAAAAATATATTTTTACAACAAGCAATCTGTCAACAGTCAGAAGGAAACCATAGTAACATAATAGTTGCAAGGAGATTAAGAAAACCTGGGCCACAGAGAAACACGGGTTTGAAGATATGAGAGATGGAGTCACTTGGAAAGCGATAAGGATTTCGTGCTTGCAAGGAAGCGTGCAAGTGGGTGAACGCATCACCAGCCAAGCTAGTCACTTGGAACATAGGGGTATTCAATCCCCAAGCTTCTGGGCCTTGAGAACCGACTTCAGATTTGCTCCTTAGATAGTGAGTAGGAATCCGAAGGCGACGAGCAGCGGAGTGCTAGTCGCAGGGGAGCGTTAGGCTAAGTGAATTAACCAAAACAATTTCCTTTTATGAGAAAAAGATCAGCTTTTAGTTGCGGGAAGAAGACGTCTGATGCCATAAGCATGAGAGTCGCTGTTGCTGATGAGAATAGAGGCGCGTACATGAAATTAGAAAGTATAGCTGCTCGTAGATAAATAGATACAAACATTGTAGATTGTACTGGGACAGTTAGCAATCAAAGTGCCACTTATTCCATTACATTGCATCATATTTAAGCCTTCAAAAGTGACTTTAGACATATTATTCCTATGCGACCTGGAAAAGTAGCAAATGCTTTGTGGCTCAGAAAACATAGTCACAGAAAAGAATAAATCCCAAAAGCAAAATGCCATTTCATTCACTTGTCGAAGGAATTCTCAATGGGCATAAGATCGTAGAAACTCAAGTATGGATAGCAGCGAAAGGACAACTGCATCTCCATAGAGAAAACTAGTTTTAAAAAGATACATTTATTCGTTCTAACAGATTCATACCTGAAACAGAAAGGTCAAGAATAAGAGTTTTTTATGCAGTTCTAGAGGCAAATTTCCGTCAGTAGGATCAAACTGTGAAACCTATCTTTATGAATTAGAGTAACAAAATCAGTCACAAAGGTCAAATAATTAAAAACTTTCTTATGCACCTTTAAAGAATGAGGGCAAAATCAGCTGTTACTTTGCATAGTGTGATTGCAGTCACAAAACTCGAACAGCCAGATTAAACATATAAACATGTAGGCAACTATAAACTCTTATGTTACTTAGCAAAGCAATTTCAAGTTGATCTCCAGAACAACAGCCAGAAAACCAAGCACGTCCAATTACATCATGAAGGAAGCCACTGCAACATTCATCTCTGAGGATCAAATTTAGAAAGACCAAAAGCAGTTTGAAAAAAGCGGACTAAAAAAATAAGTCCATACCTTTGTTAGTTCAGTAAAATATGTCATTTCAGAAACTCTTCATACATGCAACTGCACAACATGTTTGATACACTTCTCTTGATTTCCAGCATGTACAGAAATCAGAACAGAATGCTTGCAACTATAGGCATAACACATCTGTCGCAGTAGTGCTGAAGCAGTGGTATGAGGAACAGAACTGCTCTTATGCTGAATCAAGGAGAATAATTTCTTCATCCAATCCACAGCCTAAAGTCCAAAGCACATTCACGATTTCTTCAATCCTAGAATTAGAGAAATTGCCAATTGTGAACTTTTCAACAGATCCCTTCACTTCAACGAGACTATGACCAGCCTCCTTCTTTAAGCCACAGCTCTTTAACATTTTTCTTGCCTCTGCTACACTATCCCACTTCTCGTCTGAAGCGTATAAGTTTGATAACAAAACATAAGGTGAAGTAGAAACTGGCTGAAGCTGTAGGAGCTTTTTAGCCATTCTTTCCCCAATTACAACATCACCATGCAGCCGACAAGCTGAAAGTAAGCAGCCTAAAACAACCGAATCATTCCCAAAGGGATACCTTTTCATGTATTCTTCAGCATCTTTCAGCCTTCCAGCTCGTCCTAGTAAATCAATGAGGCAAGAGAAATGTTCAATGTCGGGAGTAACCCCATAAATCTCATTCATGGTATTGAAGAAATCTAGGCCCTCATCTACAAGCCCTGCATGATTGCAAGCGATTAGAAGTCCAAGAAATGTGACTGCATCAGGCTTTAAACCAACGCTCTTCATCTCCTCGAACAATTTTATAACTTTTCTTCCATCACCATGGTTAGCAAATCCAGCAATGACACTATTCCACGAGACAAGATTACGGCAAGTCATTAGCCTAAAAGCTGTATATGCATATTGAATACAGCCACATTTAGCATACATGTTCACAAGGGAATTGCCAACACCAATATCTACACTTGAGTTTGTTCTAATAAGATGAGCATGTATTTGCTGCCCAAATTGTATAGAACCCATGCCAGCAGATGCAGAAAGCAGACTAGCATAGGTAAACTCATCAGGCCTTCCATCATAATATTCCACCATCTCTCTAAAGACAACCAAAGCCTTCGAATGATCATCACAACGAGAACAAGCAGCAATGAGAGTATTCCATGAAATGACATCTTTCTCTTTGATTGATCTGAAACCTTTGTCAGCTTCATCTAACAAGTTTAAATTTGAGTACATTATCATTATTATATTGCCTATAAAGGCAGTCTTGTCAAGATTGAGCTTTATTGTTTGGCTATGTAATTGCATTCCTTTCTCCAAATCATCGGTTCCTAATAAGCCCACAAAGGTGAAGCGGTCCGGCACCAACCCTTGTTGGCACATACTTTTGTAGACTTCAAATGCTTTCTCTCTTTGATTACTTTCTACCAAACCCATTATGATTGTGTTGTAAGAGACATCAGTTAGATTAGGTGTTCTTGCAAAAACTGATAGAGCGTCACCACATTGATCGTTTTTCATGTACATTGAGATGAGAGAGTTAGACACGAACGAAATAGATGAACAGCCTAGTTTGATAGACTGGGCATGTATTTGTTTACCAAGTTTTAGGGCCAAGAGGTTAGCACATGAACTAAGAGCACTAGCAAGGACAAATTCATTGGGCTCTAGTGGCATTTGGGAGTAGAGGTTGATAGCCATGAGATGTTTCCCGTCTTGATCGTAACCAGAGATCATGGCGGACCAGGTAACAAGATTTCTTTTGGACATCTCATTAAAAATCTGACTGGCAAAGTTAATATTACCACACTTGGCATACATGTTGAGGATGTGATTGGATATGAAAACATCACCTTGTAAGCCTGACTTGATTGTAGCAGCATGAAGAGATAAGCCATAATGGAATGCCTTGGTCTTAGAGCAATGATGCAATATTGAACCAAGAATTTCTGGTACCATTCAAAAAGGTCCTTCACTCAAGAATTTATATACTAAAAAACTTGAACAGGGACGTCTCAGTAAGCAAATAAACCTGCACCAAAGGTTCAGTGACAAAAATGAAGTCCCACAGTTGATAATTATAGCTAAGTACAAGTTTCTGTTCTTTTATCATCAGATCAATAACATACAAGTCCCACATAACTGCAAATATACTATCCAATAAAACGACTTCACTCTTATGCTTTCTCTTCATTTTGTTCTCAAATTAGCTTCACAAGCAAATACCAAGTTTTAGTAGCTGTTTAACATACAAGTCCCACATATATATATATATATATGTAGTAGCTGTTTAACATAAGATATAGACAAGCTAACTGTACTTGAGTTGTAGACATTATTAAAGAATTTGCACTTGGCAGCATAGAAAATTACCTATCAACAACTCACCTTGGAAATTGACACACTTTCAACAACTTCTCCGAAACCTAATTTTGGATCAACCATAGAAAACTTTCGGTTCCCTTTAATCAATCAGAAAAAGAAAAAGTTTTAATTTCTCCATCAGATATGGGCCGTAAAGCAGACCGATTTAGCCCAATTCACACAGATTTTGAAGTTTTTGCACGGTTTTCCTTCAAATGGCCGGGTATTTATTTCCCCCCCCCCCCCCCCCCCCTCATATAGTCATATGAAACTCATGCTTTTTCTTTACAAAATGGGATAATTTATGTCGGATCCCGTCGCAAAGAACTTATGTCTTAACAGGCCTGAGTTTCATTTGAGGCACAAAAATTAAACACCAGTACAAACTACAAAGTAGGAAAAAAGTGCAAATGACCCGTTGTCCTTCAAACGCACTGATTTTAATTTTTACCCTTCATATTTTGTATCCTTAATTTTTGTCTCTACAGCTCAATTAATGAAAATATTCATATCTGCTTCGCTCGGTATAAATTTTATAACATTTCTATCTTCGAAAAGTGAACTTTTGTCTCGCCCAACACAAGTTCCGTAGGAATTAAGTTATGCGATATATATTGTGTAGTAATTTTTTCAGATTATGTTGAGTGTTTCAGTTTTGCCGTGTCCAGCATAATTTGTGGGATATTATGATACATACGACAAGCTACTTGTAAATTTTGCCGAGCAAATTTAAAATTTATGCCTCACAAAAGGTACTAAAGGACAAAATTAAAAACTACCCCGAAATAGGAATATTTGTGCCAAAGATTTTTCAAAAAATAAAAAATAAAAAAATTATCAAGCTAATAATATAATGATTTTTTATATTATCAGTATATTTTAACCGATATAGTATCAATTACTACTTCTTATAAAAGTTACTTATAATTATCTTATATAAGTGATATAATTGTGTATAATATTTTTAAAACGGTTAATGCATACAGCATAAACTTTAAAAAATTGGGCTTGTCTTCCACTTAAGGTATATTTTAGGAAACAATACTTGGTGTAGCTTCTTCTAAGAGGTAGTTATTGATAATAACTATCTTTTGATTTATTTATATTTAGTAGCAAAATTAATTTTCTAAATTATCATTAGTAGCTATACAAAGATACATTTATATCTCTCTATTCTCCCTCACTACACATTTCAGATTTTTCATCTTCTCCGAACCCTAAAAAACTTTCTCCCCCCTTTCTATTCACTAACACAACTGCCACCGCCCCACTGCCGGAGCTCCGGCGATGAACCGCGACAACAACACCTCTCTCCTCTCCCTCTCCTTCACACGACTACCGGAGCTCTCCTCCGACGAGCAATCGGAGCTCCACGAACCACAAGCAACCACCACATCTCGCTGCTCAGATCCACAACCGGAGATCCGACATCTCACATTCAATGACCTCAACTCGTTCACCACCACATCCCGCTGCTCAGATCCACAACCGGAGATCCGACCTCAACTCCTTCACCAAGTTTAACTTCGTCTTTCCGTCCCATTTTAGATCTAAAGTGTATTTTGTATTTTCGCCAGAGATCTGACCGAAGTTGATTGTATTATCCATTTTTAGTGTACATAAAGTGTATTTTTTGAAATAATTTGAATGTATTCTTCATTTTTGGTGTAAATACAATGATATTTTGTATTTCATCAGAGATCCGACCTGTTTTGATTGTATTCTTCGCTTTAAAATGTATCTCGTCTAGACGAAATCCATGGCTTGTTCTCCTTTGTATCTCATATCTAAGTGTATTTCGTCATATGTATCTCATATGTATTTGAATCATATGTCTTGTATCTCATATGTATTTGGATCATATGTCTTGTATCTTATATGTATTTGACTTCTTGTCTTGTATCTGGATGTATTTTTGCTTCTTGTCTTGTATCTGAATGTATTTGGCTTCATATGTATTTTGAATGTACAATGTATTTTGAAATTTTATTGAAATACATTCAACTTCGCGGCATCTCGAATACATTCAAATACATGTGACATCAGATAATGTTGGATACAACTGAACAGTGTATTCAAATACACTCAAATATAATCAAAATACAATGAAAATATCTAATGGTAACTACGAATTGTAAATATGAAAAAGATAGTTACGGATGATTATGAAAGAAATAATCCCTTGATTATTTTCATTAATGAAGAGGTATATATACAAATATACAATTCCTAAATATGGAAAATTACTCTACCTTTTCCTACTGTAATTCTAATAATTTTTCATAATACAAGACTAATACCATAATTACACTTGTATAAGGATTCTACAAATATGGTAAAATAATATTCATAACTGGATTGTGATATACACGATTTGTCAGTGTTTATCATTTCTATCACACCCTCGCAGTCATAGCGGGCAGTTGTCGTATGTTGAGACTGTCCCTAAAATCTTCAACCAGAACCAAGGAAAGACCATTAGTAAAGATGTCAGCAATTTGGTACCTTGAAGGGGCATGCAAGACACATACTTGTCCACGAGCTACATTTTCGCGAATAAAGTGAATATTCATCTCGATATATTTAGTGCGCTGATGTTGGACCTGATTTCCAGAGAGATAGACGACACTAACATTATCACAGTAGATAAATGTAGCTTTCTGAAAAGGAAAGTGAAGCTCTAATAAAAGATTATGTAGCCAACATGACTCAGACACCACATTGGCTACCCTTCGATACTTGGCCTCCTCACTGAATCACAATAAATTAGCCTGACGTTTTGCCGACCAAGAGACCAAGTTATCACCAAGAAACATACAATAACCAGATGTTGAACGTCTGGTATCTGGACAATCACCCCGATCATCATCTGTATATGACACGAGAGTAGAAATGGACGATGGATATAAATGCAATCCATAATCAAGAGTGCCTTGTATGTATCATATAATGCGTTTGAGCGAATACATGTGCTCAATCCGCGGATCATGCATAAATAAACACACATGGTGTACTGCATAAGTAATATATGATCTCGTGAACGTAAGACTCTGAATAGCCCCTGCAAAACTACGATAGTGGGTGGGATCCTCATATGGTATGCTAGAAGTAGCACTCATCTTCAGTTTGCTATCAATCGGAGTAGAAGAGGACTTACAAGACGACATGCCAGCTCTCTCAATAATATCAGCCGCATACTTCCTCTGTGATAAAAATAGACCACATGTATGACGAGTGACAGTTATACCCAAAAAATAACTCAAGGGTCTCAAGTCTTTCATAGCAAATTCTGAACCGAGAAGGGTCATGATAGACTTGCACAAATTATCAGAGGAAGCAGTCAAAATTATATCATCCACATATAACAGAATGTATGCTATAACAGTACCACGACGATAAATGAACAGAAAATGAACAGACATGCTGTGAGAAAATCCAATAGTACACATAATCTGCAAACCTCTTATACCAAGACCATGGAGCCTGCTTAAGCCCATACAAGGACTTCTTTAGCAAACAGACATGGTGAGGATAATTGGGGTCCTTAAAACCCAATGGCTGATGCATGTATACTGTCTCCTTAAGATCACCGTGTAATAAAGTATTTTTCACATCCAGTTGATGAATGAGCCATGATTTTGAGAGAGCCAGACTAATCACCGTGCGGATGGTTGCCGGTTTGACCACTGGACTAAATGTCTCTCCACAATCCACGCCAACCTGTTGTGTTTTACCATCACATACAAGACGGGCCTTATGCCTCTCAAAAGAACCATCAAAATTTTCTTTATGAGTAAAAATACATATAGAACGAATAACATTGACACCAGACGGGCGTGGCACCAACTCCCACGTCTTATTTTCAATAAGAGTGTTATATTCGTCATCTATGTCCATTTTCCAATTCGGGTCATGAAGGGCAGACACTGGGTTTCGTGGTAGTGGTGATTTAGTGACATTAGAATTAAGATTAAAATACCATTTTGGTTTAAAAATACCCCATTGGCTACGAGTAACGGGCCCTTGACTCGAGATAGAATTTGACAGGATGTGGGTATGGGACATGTCAGCAGGAGACTGGCCAACAAGCAGTGGACCTGCTAGCCCAATAGTCATTGTTGCGAACCGGGGAGAAATTATTTGGGCCAGCAGGCAGTGCAATAACTGTTGGCAGAAACTGGGGGAGAAATTATTTGGCCAGCAGGCCCATTGCCTGCTGGCTAGAAACCTGAAGCGAATCCGAGACCAGGTTCTGACCCGAGAGTAGGTGGGCCAGCAGGTGGCCTGCTGGCAGAATCAGATTACGAATAGGTTGGGCCCATCGGTAGAGAATATACGGTGAGAGCCCATCATCTAAAAAATTATAATTATGAGGCACAGAAGTGGACAAATTAGCAAACAGAAATTGTGTTTCATCATTAATAACGTGGAGACTAATTATAACTTTATTAGCGGATAAATCAAAATATTTGTAACCATGATGATTAGATGGATAACCCAAAATCACACAAAAGGTAGAACGGATATGTAGTTTGTTAATTGTAATAGACGGGAAAAACGGATAACACAAACACCCAAACACCCTAAGATGAGAATACGATGGATCCTTATTGGAAAGAATTTTTAGGGGTGATTGATACGCTAAACCTTTGCTAGGGAGTATGTTAAGGAGGTAGGTAGACATTTGTAACGCATGATGCCAAAAAGACGAAGGTAAGGAAGCATGGGCTAGTAAGGTGCGGACACTATTATTAATTGTACGAATTTTTCTTTCGGCCTTCCCAATTTGTGAGGACGTATGAGGACAAGAAAACCAAAACGATATGCCATGAGTGTCACAAAATTCCCGAAATAGCCCATTATCATATTCCCTACCTTTATCACATTGAGTGGGTTTAATTTCCCGTTCAAATTGGGTACTGATGAAAGCTCTTTTAAAGAATGTTGAAAAAATGTGAGACTTTTTAGACAAAGGAAAAATCCACAAAAAAATATAATAATCATCCAAAAATAAAACATAATAACGATAGCCCAAAGAACTCAAAACAGGAGATGTACATAAATCACTATGAATAATGTCAAAAGGCAACGACATACTAAAAGTGGAGGCTACAAATGATAATCTAACATGTTTCCTAAAGGAAAAGAAGGACAAATATGAGTACTACGCGTACTCTTATAGTTAATGAAATTATTATTTTTAAAAGAAAAAATAATAGACGACCCCGGATGACCCAAACGTGCATGCCACAAAGAAGGAGCAATAGCGACAAATGTTCAAGGTGTGGCTTGACTCGTGGAAATGGTGGTGGTGGTGATTGGATAAAGCTCTCCCCGACTACTACATCTCATTAGAGGTATCCCCGTCTTGAAATCCTTCACAGAAAATCCAAAAGGGTCAAAGTTAAAAGAAACCCAATTATCAGTTGTGAATTTTCGAACAAACACCAAATATTTAATTAAGTGAAGGGAATGAATGACATTTTTAGGACTAGAGGTGGATGCGGGGGAGACAAATTTATGTGACCATAACCACGAATTGGAATTGAATGACCATTACCAACAGTTATACCACAATTGTTGCTCAAATTGAAATAAGACGAGAGAGTACCTGGTGCGGATGTCATGTGAGAAGTGGCACCATTGTACATATACCAATTTGAGTCCGGGGGATTTAATCAAACTGTTTGCATCGTGGCCTCGATATTCGTGGGTATCGGGACAGTTGCTAGGCCCGCAGCAGCGAAGGTCTGCTGAGGCCGAGCCAAGGCCCAGCAGGCTGTTTCACCTGAGAATTTGGAAAATTGGGCCTAGTAAAATTCTAGGCAGTGGCAGTTCACTGGATAACAATTCTGGGCAGAGGCCTAGTTCGCTGGGTAAGGAGAATGAATATTGGGCCACTGGCCACTGGCCCAGCCCCACTGCCACCACGTCTGCCACTGCCACCACTTCTTTGATCACCTCCACTGCCGCCGCCACAGTTTTTGCCACCATTATTTCGATTTTGACCCTTTTTGCCGCCACCGTTGTTACGATTTTGGCTAGAATTTGCCGTGAATGAGTGAGGGTTATCGGATGTGGCCATCATCATGACGGAATTAGCTCCGGTAGCCGCCTTCTTAGCCAAGCCGGCCTCTTCTAGTGTGAGCACGGAACGGGCCTGATAGAACGATGAAAGAGGATTACTTTGACGAAAAAGCATCCCAATGCTATTATAAGTCTCGGATAGGCCTGCAACCATCTGAAGAACGAGACAATCATTAATGACGGGCGCACCAACGTTCTTGAGTTGATTCGCCAATTCCTTCAGCATTTTACAATATGATGAGACATTCGAAAAGTCCTCCATATTGACATGGGAAAATTCCTGTTCAAGAGTGACAACACAGAAATTTTTGTTATCTTGGAAGATATCACTCACCCTATTCTAAGTTTTCATTGCCATGGCATCAGGTTCAATGATCGTCTGTAAGAGGTCCGCGGAGATAGTGGAATATATCCACTGGAGGACTGTAGCATCAAGAGTTGTCCATAACACATGGTCATCATCGGCGGTAGGCACATTCTCCTTGCCTGCATCCGCGGGGATGATGTGATGAAGGACTTGATGCGAGCGTGCATGAACTTTAAATAATTCTGCCCACGTTGCGTATTGGACGTTTTCTATCTCAAGAACGATAGGGATGCGGTTCTTGATGTTGGAGACGGTAAGGGCAGGATAAAACGTGTTCTTTGAGGTAGACATAATGAAAGAACAAGAGGAGAATTGAGGATTGAAGAAAATTGGAGAGGGAGGATGACACAGCTCTGAAACTGAGAAGGAAGAGAGGGTAGCAGAATTGGTGTTGTGAGAAGGAAATTTTTGCCCTAGATTTCTGATACCATGAAAGAAATAATCCCTTGATTATTTTCATTAATGAAGAGGTATATATATACAAATATACAATTTCTAAATATGGAAAATAACTCTACAATTTCCTAATATAATTCTAATAACTTTTCCTAATACTAAACTAATACCATAATTACATTTATATAAGAATTCTACAAATATGTTAAAATAATATTCATAACCGGATTGTAATATACACGGTTTGTCCGTGTATATCGTTTCTATCAGGTTAATTGCTCCTAAAAGGTAGGCTTATTTATGTAGTCTTCCACTTAATGTATATTTTACCCTTGCTTTCATAACCTTTTTGCGTAGCTTTTTTTAATACATGTTTCCAAATGTATCTTCACTTTAAGCTTTTCTTCAATACATGTTTCCAAATGTATCTTCACTTCACTTAACTCTCAAGTTTATCAATTGTACCACTTTTTGGATCTGAAGTTTAGGAGCTTAATAGACACTCCTATTCATCACGTATCTATTTTAAAAAGATATAAGGCAGGAGGAAGTAAAGTTTAAGTTCCAACTTCAAAAAAATTAGTAGCAATAACTTTACTTCTTTATAGGAAAGACATGAAAAAAAATGAATTTTAAGTTACCTATTGAGAGAAGATTTGCTAATATTTACTGCAAAATTAACCAATACAATTGTATATTTTAATTATGCTCACGACAAAAAATCAGAGATTTAGTTTTTGTAGTTCATTTGAATGTGATATGATTAATAGGAAACTAGAGAAAAATAACACAAAATTTCTTAATAAAACATATAGTACAAAATTGTGAAGACTTTTTATTCTATCAAAATTGTAATTAAGTGAGCATATCTGTATATCTGGACAAAAGAAAATTATTACTCGTCCTATATCTTAGTCAGATTGAAATGAAAAGAGGACTAAATTCCAACAATATAAACTGTACATTCTGACGTGAAAAGAAAGCAATTATTTTTGGCTTTTAATTGCAAAAAGTTACTTTTGATGATTTTGATTGTGTCAGGAAAGTCAAAGACAATGCGATCATAACATGGCCTAATTAGTTAGATGGATATCATAATCCAAATAGTGAGTAGCTAATTCAACTAAGATCACAGTAATCGCACACCCTTTTGCCTTTTTCTTGTTTTTCAGTTCCAAATATTCTTTTTTACTCACCTTTATTATTAACGAATTAACAAACCCTACTTCTACTAAGGCCTCATTTATTTTTATTAAGATTAAGACGTTTGAATTTATATATATATTTGAATAATTAGGATGTTGTCTTTAGATATGAACATTGAATAATTAAGACTGTTTGTTTTTCAATATCTTAATGTGTATAATTTATTTTATTTATAAACATAATAAATATATAATTTAAATAAAAAGTAATTAAATATTAAAAAATAAATTTAATAAAATAAAATCATCATTTGATAAAAAAAAAACACAACATTTATGTTTGTTTGTGATGGTGAAGGTGATTGATGTTGTAGTAACCGGAACGATGGTGATGGTTGAAGTGGTGGTGCTTGTGATAGTGAGGTTGGTTGATGTTAGTAGTGGTGGCTAAAGAATGTATGGTGGTTGACGATATGTTGGTGGTAGTGAGCGGCAGTTTAAGTTATGATGGTAGAAGTGATTGGTTGTAGGGATTGGCCGCAGTGGTGGTAGTGACTGATAGTGATGGTGGTTGCGGCCGTGGATATAATCATAATGATGTAGGTGATAGGTCGTAGGTGGTAGGTGTGGTAGCGACTGATGATAGTGGTTAGCAACGGTAATGGTTGGTTGTGATGATAGAGGTGGTTGGTAGTGGTGGATTGTGACGGTAATGGTGGTTGAGAATGCTAATGTTGGTTGTGATGACAGAGATGATTAATAGTGGTGACTGATGATTATAAATAGCGTGATGGTGAAAATTATCTACACAAAAATATACCTCTTAATGATTAAAACCTATCCATATTAAATTTTTAGATTGCATTCAAGAAAAATCTCTTTTGCTAAAAGTTTGAACACAACTTTTCGCTAATTCAAACTTTATTTCCCACAAATAGAGTGAAATCTACCATACAAGCTACAATTATCGATTCCTTCCATTAATTTTGGAAGAATCAATTTTCAAGTAACTCTAAATGTACTGTAGAGTTTAATTTTTTGTATATTTAGTTATGAATTTATTATTAGTTTATTATCTTTCCTTACTTTTAATTATTGATATATGCATATCTTTTGTTTTGTTTCTATAACATTCGAAAATGAAAAAAAAATCTTTTGGATATTTTTTTGTCTATAATAATCAAATAATGTTTAAACTTGAAATATTATTATAGGTGTATAATAGTCAATCGTTATAAAAGTGAAAAATTATTATTAGAATAAACAAGGTTGTTATTGACTGTATGACTCTTTCCATTTATAAAAAAATGAACTAAAATATGGCAAGGTATTATTTCTATAATAGTTACTTAGAACTAGACCTGTCCAAAGGTTGGGTCGGGCCGGGTCGGGTGGCTTTTTTTTTCCTCCTTGCCCGACCCTGACCCTATATTTTTTTAAAAATTCCGACCCTGGCCCTGACCCTTCGGGGACCCTACGGGTCACGGGTCGGCCCTGACCCGACGAATTTTTTTTTGGCGGGCGGGGGTCGGTTCGGGTCGGGTCGGGGCGAGTTTTTTTTTTTTTTTTTTTTTTTTAAATTGAATTTTCAAAACTGAAATTGGTATTCACCCCTACATTACCACGAAATTTCGACGTTGAAATGTATTGTATATCGTGAAATCTTGACTAAAGAAAAAGAAAATTAGAAATCAATTTGGAGAAAAGCACAAATTGATTGGCAAAACTGACGTTTTTCTATAAATTGGCTGCGCCAAACTGCCTTACCGCTGTTTGACCGGCCCTGTCTCGAAAAAATATGCAAATTCAAAAAAAAAACGGATAAAACGGACATCCGAGCGCAGAGTTATGACCATTTAAAGTTTCACCAATTTACAACTACTTTATCTCCCTACATTATGCTTCCGTGATATTAACAAAATGACGAATAATATAAATATATAATTAATAATCAGCTGCCGTTTTAATCTTATTTTATGTCGAGCTAAATGTAGATTAGAGCAATATATATATATATATATATATATATTTATAAACAGGCATTATATCACTTATTAATGACAAAAATATATATAAGTACAAAATAAATATTAATGAAGGAAAAATAATATAAATTATATTAAAAAAATATGCGGGTCGGGGTCGGGCCGGGCCGGGTCAGACGGGTAATTTTTTTTCGACCCCGGCCCGACCCCGACCCCCTGCTCGGGTCGAGTGGCTCTCGGGTCACCTAAAAGCTGACCCTGGCCCTGTTTTTTTCGGGCCGGGCGTGTCCCCGACCCTATGGACAGGTTAGAACTACTAGTACTAATTTATTTGTGCTCAATGGAGCGTGATTGATGGGAAAAAAATTATGCACCGACTTTGTTTACTAAACTACATTAATTTACTATTGTTAGTGAGAAATTGAAATGTGAATACATATTATTTAATTATGATTAAATGATAAAAATATATATATATATATGTGTAAAAACACTCATATACTTATCGCTAGTGCAAATGAGTATATAGATAAATCTTTCATATTGAAATGATATATTTATACTAAGGGTGGCCAGTGGGCCGGGACGGCCCGACTCCGTCCCGAGCCCGCCCCGACCCCGCAAAAAAAAAAAAAAAAAAACGGCGGCGGGACTCGAACTCGGGACGGGACAATGTCTCGTCCTGCCAGACCCGATCCCGCCCCAGGCCCGCCTGACCCGAGCCCGCCCCGAGCCCGTCCCGACCCCGACCCCGCCCGATTTCTCCCCCTTTGCAAATATAACCGTTGCACCAACGACCATTTTAGATTTTGGCCGTTGGGCAACGGCCATTTTAGGCCTCCCCCTACCCCTTAATATTTATTTTTAACCCATAAGTTATTATATTTACACTTTAACCCAATTTTCCAACTATAAATAACTCATTTTCTCTTCATCTTTCTCACAAATCTTCCTACAATCTCTCTAATCTCTCAATATATCTCTCTACAAGTCTACATTGTTTGCTAAATATTCAATTTTATTTATTCATTTGGGAATTGGGAGTGAAGTTGGCAACTAGCTTGAGGATCTTCCATCGAGCAAAGTTTCAATTTTCAACCTCTCGATTACACGTCGACGTTACGTCGGCGTTTGGTACATTCGTTCCTTCATTAAATTATTATTGTTTGTTTATTTTATTTAGCGCACTTAATTTCATTTACTTTAATTATTTGTTAGCATATAATTAAAATGGAAGGAATTAGAGGTATGTTTAAGGGTAAGGGTAAGACTTCTTCTAGTAGGGGCAACCAGGGCAAGGGTACTTCTTCTAGTCATCTTATTCCTACACAGGATGATTTTGTTGATACTCAACATTTTCCTACAATACCATTAGATTGAGACGAGGAACTATTTTCTGAAACTCAAGAAGACTTTAATTTAGACGATGATCTAGATGATACACCCACTAATGTTGATGACAACACACCCACTAGTGCACCTTCAACTGAAATGCCTCCTATTCCCCCTAGTATGAGACAAGGTCCAGCAAAACGACCATTAAAATCAGATGCATGAACATTTTTTGATAGGGACGTAGAGAATCAAGTAGCTATATGTAAAATTTGTAAAAATGTTTTAAAATTTAAAACTGGAAAAGGTCACGGTGGGATGGGGGGTTTAATTAGACACGTAGTAAGTGCTCATCCAGCTAGATATGCCCAATACCAGGCTTCAAAACCGGGTGCGCAAACGCCCGCTCCATCGGGACAAGGTTCACATACCGATACTATCCTGGACCAAGTACAGGGTCAAATTAACCCTATGACGGGGGGAATTGTAGGCTCTAAATACAATAAACATAGAGATAGGGAAGCAATATCAAAATTAGTTGTTGTGGAGGGTTTGCCTTTTTCATTTCCTTCATCTCCCGGTTTTATTCATTACATTAGAGATATATATAATCCTGCTTTTAACGGTTTTCTTAGATCAACCGTTAAGAGAGATGTATTTAAATTCGCGCATGAATATCAACAATATTTACGTTTTTCATTATATCATTTTAATGGCAAAGTATCTATCACGTCTGATATAGGTCGTAGTACTAACGACCATGATTATTTAACTGTAACTTGTCATTGGATATATTATAAATGGTCTATGCAAAAACGTATTTTAGCGTATAGATATATAGATGATAGGCACACTGGTACTTTTATTGCAGATAATATTGCAGATAATATTTATCAAGTGTGTCATTATTACGGAATAACCGATAAAATTATGACTATTACATTAGATAACGCTTCTTCTAACAATTACACAATTACAATTTTAAAAAATAGTTTAACTCCATCTTTTTCAGATCATTTTCATATAAAATGCACGTGCCATATATATAACTTAATTGTAAAGGATGGTCTATCACTTTTTGAAGACATTCTTAGTAAAATACAATTTGTTATAAACTTTATTTTTAAAAGTAATAAAGTAAAACGTAGAAAAGAATATAAAAAAACTTGTCACGATTGTGGACTACCTTATAGAAAAATTCCACAAGAAGTATCCACTAGGTGGAATTCTTTATACGAGCAACTACTTGTTGCTTATGACTATAGAATACCTATAACTTTATTTTTTAACTCTCATAATAAAAATCCAACTGATATGATTTTAGATAGTGATTGGGTAAAAATTTCCGAACTTATTGTATTTTTAGAGAAATTTTTTCATGCAACAAAAGAATTTTCCGGTATATATTATCCTACTATTTCAACTATGTTGTTTTATATAACTCTAATATTTTTATTACTTAGTGAATATATGGAAAACCAGCTTATAAGGCAGCTATTAAAAAAATATTTGTCAAAATAAAAAAATATTTTATTCCTATTCCCTCTATTTATATTATTGGTTCTGTATTAAATCCTACTATTAAAATAGACGGTACTAAATCACTAATTGAAACTATTTACGATTGTATAGAAGTACTACCACCTCCAAGTCCAAAAAATCTAAATCACCCACCACCTATTGAACAAACTAAAGAAGAAGTGTTGTCTAGCGTAAAACACCAATGCAAAAAAATATATAGATTTTATCAACAAGAAAATGTTAGTAACTTACCGGCTTCCATACCATCTTCTTCATCTTCAACACAACCTCACAAAAGACATGCTGTTTTTGCGGCTAGTATTGAAAGCCTCAGAAATAGAATGTGCGGCCGTACCTCTACTACTAACCAAATTAGCGAGTTGGATATTTTTGTTTTGCGGGGTTTCGTACCGTATCAAGAAGTTATCAATGAAGATGGACATGAAGACTTGTGAAATACCGGAGGGGGAATGAGAAGACCTTTCGACACTTTCATTGATGGCTCGAGATGTTTTGAACATTCAAGCGTCATCAAGCGCGTCGAAAGCGCTTTTTTCGCCAAGCGAGATATCAAATAGGAGACCACGAGACACTCATTAGCCGGAGACAGCTTGGAAATTGCAGTATTATTCAGAGATTGGATACGAGCGGAGCGGAGAAGGTGCGGTCAACCGGAGATCAACGAAGAAGAAGATGAAAACTACAACGAAATCTTAACCGAAGGTAGTGGAAGCGACGTGGATCAATTTGACCAACAAATACCAATTCCAACCGAAGAACCACAGGAAATCATCAAGCAATTAGAACAGGTTTTTTTGAGAATGTAATTTTTTTAATTGCAATTTATTATGTAATTTACAACTTTTGGACAACACCACAAAGTTGCAATTTAGATTTTAGACAATTGTATTTGTATTACAAAAAAATCATGTCTATCAATATAAGAGACACAAAAACAGCATTGTGATGTTTTTATTACACTATCTTATCTTGTTTATTGAGTTTTTTTTATACATATGTTATACTTTTTTAAAAAAAAAAAAGGAAAACCCGCCGGACCCCGACCCCGACCCCGCCCCGACCCGATACCTACGAGATCGGGATCGGGACGGGACTGGAGCAAGTCCCGCCAGACCCGACCCCGCCAGACCCCGCCAGACCCGACCCCGACCCCTTCGCCCGTCCCGCCTCAACCCCGACCCCGCCAGATCCGGCCCGCCAGACCCGAGCCCGGCCCACTGGCCTGGCCTAATTTATACTGAGTATGTTATTGTTGTGTTGAGATGTTATGTAACTTGTTTTGACTATTGGATAGTGAATTTAGAAGCGATAACTTTTTATTGAAGAAATATGTAGCCATTAGTTAAATTGTAATGCCCTCATTAATAGCTAGACCATGACGGTTAATGAAATCATATGATACATTAATTAGGTTTAAGTTATCTGTTGTCATCAAAATTTGTCCACAGATATCACTTAAACACTTTAATTTAGGGTTGTTCCGATTGAACACATGTACCACAACGAATTTGAACCACTTAAGCATTTATTTTACAATCAACAAAAATTATAAAGTGTGTGCATTATACTCGTGATGACGTGACATAATGACTAATTAAAAGATGACATGTGGCATTTGGGTCCACAATAATAATTAATTATGAAATTATAAGGAAAAATAAAAGAGAAACTATTTTCAGCAAAAAAAAAAACCCCACCCCTCCTTCCCCTTTCCCACAATTTTCTTCCAGTAGTCATCGCCTAAACCCTCACTCCACTTTCTTCCCTCCCATTTCTCAATTGACACAAGAATCTTATTTCCCATTCCATTTGTTTTTGTTCCTGTTAAGTTTGCTTAATAGGTGTGATTTATTATTATTATTAGATTACATTAATAAGTTTACACGTTGGGACATATTTTTTGAACAAAAAATGGAATTTCATCCGAAATGTTTTGACACTCAAATTAATTTTCTTATTCTCTTTTAGTGGGAGAGACATCAAAGACATGAGAGTGAGTTTAAAATTATGATTGGTGTGTGTTTGAAGAATGATAATGGCGTGGCGGCACAGTGGTGTTAATGGTGATAGATGATGGTAGGGTGAAAACTTTTCACGCGCTTCTTTAACGTGCAGTAAAGAGACTTCGCCATATCAGTAGAAAGTGTCCAATATGTTTCATATTTTAATAGTGCATGTGTTCTATCTAAGTGAAACATGTAGAGGTGACCACCGATAACTTGAGCCTTAATTTTAAATTACCTGAATTAGACCGCAACTAATTTAAGGAAATTTCTATGAAGAATCTGGAGGCTCTTAAACAATGACTCAACGAGCATGATTACCGCTAATTCAACTTAATATTAACTGCACTCCCTCCATACTTATACTGTCACTTTTCGTTTTTACTATATATTGATATGATAAAAGTTACTATAGTTTATATTACTTTTCGTACATTTTTCAAATATCTAAATTTTAATTTTAAAATATCAAATTAATTTAATCTAATTTATCTTTGAAGATTAGACAATCTGACTCTCTAAAAATGAAATGTATCAATTATTTTGAGACGAAAGGAGTATTGTACAGTAAAATTGTGTTTATATCAGTGCAAACATCAATCTTGTTTCAATCCTGAACAAAAAAAGTAGATGTTAATTCTTCACAAGATAAAAAGAAATAACTTTTGAGAAAGAATCTAAATCAAATATTAATTTGTCAACTAAATCTTAGAGCCTCCATTAGAACACTATACACAAGTCACAACAAGATGGTTTGTACTGTGCACTTCATATTCATCTTATAAGTTAAATATTCAAGTCACTTACGAGAAAGGTTAATACAGTGTTAAGTCATCTTTAACTCCCGGAGATTTAATTTAATTCATTCTTTTCTTATTCGAAATTCTTACATGTTTGATTAATTCGGATTTATATCGCGTAGAGGAAAGCACACCTAACTATGAGTACTTTTATATTTTCAAGACTCACATTTTAAATATTTAATTAAAGATGAAGGGATCTCATCCCTCCAGTTATTCCTATTACGAGTTTATCACAAGAATATAGAAGATTTTTCAATATGGAAAGATGCTCTTAAGGAAATGAAGCATATTCTCCTAACAAATTTAATTCATGTCAATATTACTTACACGTGGTTTGGACGGTTGTTACATATCATTTCATAATGTATCGTATTATACTGTATTTATTAAAGAATAAGTAACTAGTTAAGTAATTAATTACAAAAGTAGTTAGTAGTGGAGTTAACAAAGTCAGTAGTCGACTAAGTAGTAGTGGGGTCCAATTGTATACAACTGTCTATGGACAACATAATGAGTGCACATGTGTATATATATCTGTGTAAGATGACATTTGGATCGATCAATAAAAATATCTCTTCTTCTTTCTTCTAGAGCAGTTCCTTTGTTCATCTCTAGTGTTATGCATGGAAGCTTAATAAAACACAAAACCTTAGGTTCAGTACCAGTTAAACTAAGCTTGACTGAATTATATACTACTTTTCATGGTATCAGAGCAACGATTTTGGGACAATTAGCTTTATAGTTTTCACAATTTCTGAAGCTGATTGAAGATTGATCTTTCCGTCATTGTTAGGCAAATTGAAGCTTTATCACTTTTAGGTTAAAATCAAAGCTAGAGGTGCATTTTGCAATGGCATCACAAACAGTCGAAGCATCGCAAACAGTCGCAGAGCTCGAGCACAATCATCCATTGTACATTACAATCTTCAGATACGCCTGGAGTAGCCTTGATAGGACTCAAACTTACAGGAACAGAGAATTATGCATTGTGGAGCAGGCCGATGAATTTAGCCTTGTTGGCTAAAAACAAGCTCGGATTTGTGGATGGGACTTGTTTTCGAAGTGCATACAAATGTGAATTAACAAATCGGTGGGAAAGATGTAATGCGGTGGTGCTTTCATGGATAAGCAATACTATGATAAGTCGTGGATTTTAGGACTATTTGCATCCACTCCTTATACTTTTTAGGAGTCTTCTAAGCATTTTTCTCTTCGTTTATAGTATTTTCGTGTGTTTTCAGATATGTGACAACTCGAGGACAAATAGGGAACAAAATAGCAGAAAAGGCCAAAATTCTCAAAATGCGGAGGAGAATGCTAAATCGCAAATTCCAAATGCTGCTTCCAGTGGACCGCAAACTCAGAACAGAAAGGTTGGCAAAAATGGACGGAATGCGATGAGTATGCGACACTACAAACCCTCAAATGTGGTCGCATACTCTCCATACGAGCAACCAGTGAGCTGAATAAAATGAGCAAAAATGCAATCGCATAGATGAAGCTCAGACAAACTAATGAAGAGTGATAAATGAAGGAAATGCGGCATCACCAGAAGAATGCGACCGCATACACTCCGCATAAATCATGGGAAGAAATTTGGGCATGAGAATGCGGCCACAATACGATCGCAAACTCCTGATTCGACCGCATTCTGATCGGCACATCGTGATACATCAACTATTTTTTGTACCTTTTGTCATTTCCATATAAATACCTTTCATAGATTTTTGAGCTCATCATTCAATATTCTAGACTCTAAACAACTTTTTAGTTTTAGCATTGAAGAAAAGACTTTTGGGTGTAGCTTTCAAGATATTCCCTTGGCTTCTTCTCCAATTTAATTGTAAGCACATGAATACTTTTACTATTTTAATGCTTATGATTTTATTGTATTTAATATGAGTAGCTAATTTTTTAGGTAGGGTTGTGGGGCCAAAGGGATTTGGTATGTGATTGGGCTTAACTTTAATTCATTGGATTGCTGTGATTGGGCTTAACTTTAATTCATTGGGTTCCTGTGATTGTTCTCCAATAGCTCTTTGTTTTGTATTGTTTATTAATGGTGGCCAACATTAATAATACCTAAATTAATTAACTTGCTTGGAAAATATGACAAGGATTAGAAAAAGATCTATTGACAAGGATTTGGGGTTTTAAGCCCCGTTTAATAGTTATAGCTAGGAATATAATAGCTAACTTGAAATTGAGCATCCTCAATTGCACATCATAGGACTTGAAAAAACTTATGATGGAATTTATCAATTGGGTTAGGAAAATATTTGATAACCTAATAGGCTCATTATTTAGAATATGAATATTTACCGGTTGAATTAAATAGCATCCTAGTTGCATCATTTCCTTGAAGGCATCACAACCCTAGTCTCCTCTTAATTTGATAATATAAATCAATTGCTTTGATACAATTTAGTTCAATAGTCGTTACAAACAAGCAAACATTTTCTCCTTTTCCCCTTTGAAATTTAAACTAATCATTGAGGCTTGCATTTAAATTGTACGTTTCTCGTCGTATTTCATGTGGAATTCGACCCCAACCTTGTTCAATTCTATATTTATCAACAACCGCTTTATATCTTTTCTAAGGTATAATTTGGGCGTATCAAATTTTAGCGTCGTTGCCAGGGAATACAGTTTAGAAATCTACAAATTAGTGTAATTCTCCACTTTTAGTCTTTATTTCTCATATCACTTTTGTTATTTTTGTTGTGTAGGTGTTATGGCATCCGATTCCGAATTGGATGATGAACTCGTGGGGGGACATGGATATGCAGCCGCTATCCAACCTCCACCGCTTTAATAAAATGCGAGTTTCCACCTCAACACCACTTTGTTGCACATACTCAGCACTAAGGGCCTATTTGGAGGTCTACCCACCGATGACTCATATAGGCACCTTAAAATTTTTCTTGGGGTGTGTGCCACCAATGTTCAACCAAATGTCTCGAGTGAGGCCGTCAAGTTGAGGCTCTTCCTGTTCTCTCTCACAAGAGAAGCTACTGCATGGTTGGATGATCTTCCGTCTGGGTCTATCACTACATGGGCAGAACTGACTGAAACATTCCTCAAGAAGTTTTTCCCTCCATCCTGGATGTTGCAACTCCGTGATGAAATCAACAACTTTCGTCAACTTTCTAATGTGGATCTTCATGAAGCTTGGACTCGATTAAAAAAGAAAGTTAAAAGTTTTCCAAATCATGGGTTGCCCGATAGTGTTCTTTACCAAACCTTCTATAGGTCACTTGACTTGTTCAATAAGTCAGTGGCTAACAATATTGCAGAGGGATCCGTTATGGACAATTTTTATGATGTGGTGAGTTCTCTACTTGATAAGTTAATCGAGACCAATGAGGCTTGGCATATAGAGAGGCGGAAGTAGTTGGAGGAGGTTCTTCCAAAATCTTGTTGTCTATAGAGGCAAGTAAGAAGGAAGAAGAGAGAGATGAGACTATGACAAAGCTAATTACTAAAATAGAGCTTTTTACTAAACATGTAATGGGGAAGGTTTCTAAGAAGGTGATACGGTTGTGTATTGTGAAAGAGACTCTCCGAATGAATAATGCTACCAAGTTTATGATGAAGAAGCCCATTTTGTGAACAATTAAGCGGGGGGTTCCCGGCCTAACTACAAATGTCCTAATCAAGGGGCTTGGCAGCAAGGTCAAGAGAATCAAGATTGGAACAAAAATCAAAGAGACTCGAATTGGAGGGATAGCAATCAAGGGGGTTACAACAATAACTATAACAATCACTGAAGCTCTAATCCTTATGTTCCACCAAAGGGTAACCAACGAATTTTGAACCAACCATCCACTAGTAATCCCGCTAGTTCAAAGATTGAAGATATGCTCTCGAAAGTGTTGAGAAAAGTTGAGTCAACCGACACATTCGTCAAAGAGGTGAAGGATGATATGAAAATTTGAGATATGGTATGAGCACTATGGGGCAAGTTGTGAGCTCTCACTCAATTTCCATCAAGCAATTGGAATCCCAACTTAGCAAAATATCGGTTACCCTAAACCAAGGTAAAAAGGTATACTCCCTAGTGATACGGTGGTGAATCCATGAAAACATGGTGCTCATGTTTGCAAGGCTATCACTACTAGCAATGGAAAAATACTTGGAGAAGAAAAGTTGGTGAATAAAGATGTTGTGGTGTTAGATAGATTTTAGTATTATTTTAGAGTGTGTTTTAGAGAGTCTTTTGTTTGTCTTTTAGTTGTTTTATGCAGTATTATGCGTGTGTTGTGTGTTTTCAGGTTCTAAGCTATTCAGAAAGGAATAAGGCGAATCCAAACGAAATAGGCGGTTATCAAGGACAAAAATGCATAGTTGGTCACAAGAAATGAGTTAAATAAGCCCTGGGAAGCTCGGAAAGCAATTTAAACGAAGTTCGGACGAAGAAGGTTGAAGAGCCGCGGCGCTACAGCGCCGCGACGCCCAACATTAGCGCCGCGGCGCCCCTTTGGCAGTGAGCAAGGATGTTTGGCAGGTGAATTAGCGCCGCGGCGCCGACGACGTCAGGGCGCAAAAAACCTAAATTTAACAAGGGCAAAAAGGTCAATTTTGGGGGGTTTTCGTTATATATATTGGAAGAAATGTTTTTCTAAAGGGGAGAACACTTTTGGAGGCAAGAAAAAAGAGAACAAGAAGCTATTAGAGACATCTATTATTCAAGTTCTTTTCATTTTCTTTACTTATTCAGTTTATGTTGGATATTTAGTTAATTAGTTTTCTTAGCATGTCTAGGAGCTAATTACTTTATTAGGGTTTTCCGTTGAATCACTTGAAATTCTATTATGATTTAATGCATTGTTAATGTTCTTCTTCATCTATTAAAATCTATTCAATTTGCAGTTATTGAATGCGAATTAATTGGCCCTTAGTTTTCATTATCTATATGAGTTCAAATCGAGATCTGAAAAGGGAGATTTGAATATGCTATAGTTGATTAGACGTAGGTTTAATCTTGAACGAAAGTATCACGACTGCCTGTGTAGTGTTTTAGGTTATTGATCTTAATTCTCCTATGTGGTAGAACTTATCATAGAAATATAGAAAGTTCTCACTTAGGTTGAGTTTTTATATATCCTAACAGGAATATAGAACATGTCAGTTAACCTGCTATCTTAATAAGAAGAAGAATAGTTAGTCTTGCATTAATGAATGATAGACTGGAAAGTTGAGGAGATTGGAAATCCTAATTCCTTCATTACTGAATTAAACTTCGTGTGTTTTCATTGCTATTGTATACTGGAAATTCATGTTAGCTTGTTAATTCTTTAGTTAGAAATCATCACTTATATTCGTTAGCCAAATAGAAACTAAATATTAGTTAATTGGTACTTGATAAATCAGTCTCTATGGGCGATACTCGGTCTTATCAAAATTTATTACAAATTGTGATACGTACACTTGCGTAGCATCTAGAAATACCGCAACAAGTTTTTGGCGCCGTTGCCGGGGACTGAAGTATTATCAATATCAAGTTAATTAATCTTATTTCTAATTTGGTTGTTCCATTGTGATCATTTTTCAGGTAGCTTTGGTATATGCAAAGCAGAAGAGGAGCATATAACCTTGTCCCTCTGAATCCTGAGATTGAGAAAGCGTGCAGGCAGAACCGAAAGAACAAAGGAATTGATGATTCAACCGCTATGTCTAATCAATATAATAATGATGGGTTGAATAGAGGGGTGCCAGAAATGGTGTAGGAGCAAGCTCAAAATCCCGTTGTGAGAAGCTTACGGGATTATATACTTCCAACCATAACATGAGTGCAGACTTGTATAAGGCCACCAACTGTGGCGGCAAATAATTTCGAGATCAAGCCAGCAATCCTGCAGATGGTCCAGAACACAGTTCAGTTTGGGGGTTTTCCCTCTGAAGATCCACATATGCACTTGGCCAACTTCTTGGAGTTATGTGCAACATTCAAATACAATGGTGTGACTGATGACGCCATTAGATTGAGGCTCTTTCCATTCTCACTAAGGGACTGAGCCAAAAGATGGTTGAACTCTCTACAAGCTAACTCCATCACTACGTGGCAAGACTTGGCTCAGAAGTTTCTTGCAAAATTTTCCCTCCATCAAAGGCTGCGAAGTTAAGGGGAGAAATGAATAATTTTTATCAGCTCGATGAGAAGTGTTTGTATGATGCTTGGGAGAGATTTAAGGAGTTACAAAGGAGATGTCCTCATCATGGACTTGAGCAGTGGATGTTAGTCCATACTTTTTACAATGGGTTGTGTGGTACGACCCGTACCATAATTGACGCTGCTGTTGGAGGGACATTCATGAGCAAGAGTGCTAATAAGGCATATGAGCTGTTGGAAGATTTGGCAACAAATAATCATCAATGGTCCGATGAAAAACCGATCAACAACAGAAATGTGGTTGGAGTTCATGAGCTAGATGTCATCACCGCATTAACTGCTTAAGTTGCTTCTTTGACTAAGCAATTACAACAGAATACTATGTCTGCGAATGTTGTTCAGATGCAAGTGGTTTGTGAAATTTGTGGGGGTCCACATAATTTTGATGGGTGCACAACAATGGATCTAAACAATGTTCTTATGGACCAAGCTCAGGTTCAAGCAGTTGAGAATTTTTAGAGGCCTTACAACAACCCATTCTCCAACACTTACAATCCTGGGTGGAGGAATCACCCTAATTTTTTGTGGGGAAAAAGCCAGAACCAGCAGCCATAATTTCAAGGGCAGTATCAACAAAACAATCAACAATAGCCCATGAGTCAAGCTTCGTCATTCCAGCAGCCCAAACCACAAGTTCAACAAGCTGAACCCAATGAATTACAAGCAACCTTGTTGACCCTCACTAATTCCCAGACTCAGTTCATGACTGAAACAAGATCTTCTATCCGAAATCCAGAAACACAAGTGGGTCAGCTAGCAAATATGTTAAACAACAGATCGCAGGGGAATCTCCCTAGCAATACTGTTGTAAATCCGAAGGAGCAATGTCAGGCTATAAATTTGAGAAGCGATAAACAAGTTGAACCAGTTGCACCTCTACTACCATCTGCGGAGAAGATAGACAAATTGAGTGAGACATCTAATTCAGAGGAGGAGGGGGTTACCGAAGACCACCCCACGGTGGAGAAGGCACCACCAGCAGTGAGTAATGATCCTCAAATCAGAATTCCGTACCCGTAGAGGCTTAGAAAGAATTCGTTAGATAAACAATTTTCCAAGTTTTTGGAAATATTCAAGAAGATGCACATAAATATTCCCTTTGCTGAGGCCTTAGAGCAGATGGCCAGTTATGTCAAATTCATGAAAGAAATTCTCTAAAAAGAGAAAAATGAGAGATTATAAGACTGTGGCATTAACTGAAGAGTGCAGCGCTATTTTGCAAAGGAACCTTCCACAGAAGTTGAGAGATCCAAGGAGCTTCACTATTCCCTGCACTATCGGGAATTTTGAGTGCCAGCACGCTCTGTGTGATTTAGGGGCAAGTATCAACCTGATGCCCTTGTCCGTGTTTCATAGAATTGGGTTGGGTAATGCTAGGCCTACAATAGTTACCTTGCAGTTAGCAGATCGATCAATCAAGCATCCACGGAGAATTATTGAGGATGTGTTAGTTAAAGTGGACAAATTCATTTTTCCAGCTGATTTTATTGTCCTTGACATGGAGGAGGATGCTGATGTGCCATAATTCTTGGGAGACCATTTTTAGCCACGGGGCAAGCACTTATAGATTTTCAGAAGGGTGAGTTGAGACTCCGAGTGCTGGGCGAATATGTGGTCTTCAATGTATTCAAGTCGATATCGTATCCCAGAGCAAGGGACAATTATTTCTCAATTGATGTGATTGAGGGAGTTGTTTCTGAAAAGAACATGACTACTGACGCTCTTGAGGTGGCACTGACACAAGGTGATGAAGATGACAGTGATGATGTCGAGCTTGTGGATTATGTCAGGTGGGTGAATTCTTATGAGCCATTTTATAGAAAGAAATATGAGGAGTTGGGGGAATTTCCAGAAAGACCATTTCCTTCCATAAAGAAACCTCCAATGTTAGAATTGAAGACTCTGCCAGAACATTTTCACTACATGTATCTGGGTGAGAATAAAACTTTACCGGTGATTGTATCCGCTTCTCTATCTAATGTGGAAGTGGAAAAATTATTGAGAGTATTAAGGGCTCACAAACTTACGATTGGGTGGACATTAGAGGGATAAGGCCTTCTATGGTAATGCATAAAATCCATTTAGAATATGAGAGCAATCCTTTAATTGAAGCTCAAAGAAAGTTAAACCCAGCTATGAAGGAAGTGGTGAGAAAATAAATTTTGAAATGGTTAGATGCTTGGGTAATTTACCCTATTTCTGATAGTGCATGGGTGAGCCCAGTGCAAGTAGTGCCTAAAAAGGGCGGTATGACTGTGGTGAAGAATGAGAAGAATGAACTTATTCCTTCTAGAACTGCGATGGAATGGAGAATTTGCATTGATTATCGCAAGTTGAACAAGGCAACAAGGAAAGACCATTTTCCCTTGCCTTTTCTAGATCAAATTCTTGACAGACTAGCAGGTCATAGCTTCTATTGCTTCTTGGATGGTTATTCTGAGTATCATTAGATTGCCATTTCACCGGAAGATCAAGAGAAGAAGACATTCACTTGTCCTTATGGTACGTTTGCTTTCAGAAGGATGCCATTTGGACTTTGTAATGCTCCTGCTACTTTCCAACGATGTATGATGGCCATCTTTTCTGACATGGTGGAGAGAACTATTGAGATTTTCATGGATGATTTTTCAGTTTTTGGGTCATCTTTTGATGAATGTTTGAAGCATTTAGAGGCAGTGCTACAAACGGTGTGAAGAGTCCAATCTCGTTCTAAACTGGGAGAAGTGCCACTTTATGGTAAATGAAGGTATTGTTCTTGGCCACAAAATTTCTAGCCAAGGCATTGTGGTATACCGAGCTAAGATTTCTGCTATTGAAAATCTACCACCCAGTGTCAGTGAAAGGGGTTAGAAGTTTTCTTGGGCATGCTGGTTTCTACAGGAGATTCATCAAAGACTACTCAAAAATTTCAAATCCTCTTTCAACCTTATTGATGAATGGTGTTGTGTTTGAGTTTAATGAAGAGCGCCTAAATGCTTTCAAGGCACTTAAGGAGAAGTTAATTTCAGCACCAATTGTTATTGCACCAGATTGGGAGCTTCCATTTGAATTGATGTGTGATGCTAGTGATTATGCAGTGGGAGCAGTTCTTGGGCAGCGAATTGACAAGGTATTTCGGTCCATTTACTCTGCTAGTAGAACTCTTAATGACGCACAATTGAATTATGCCACAACAGAGAAAGAGTTGCTAGCCATAGTATATGCATTCGATAAATTTAGGTCATATCTCATTGGGAACAAGGTAATTGTGTACACTGACCATGCTGCTATCAAGTACTTGATGACAAAGAAGGATGCAAAACCCGTCTTATTCGATGGGTGTTATTACTGCTAGAATTTGACATGGAGATTCGTGATAAGAAGGGAACATAAAATTTGGTTGCAGATCACCTGTCAAGACTTGAGGTGGAAGAAAGCCAGAATGCCAAGGATGTGCAGATTAATGACCACTTCCCAGACGAGCAACTTTTCGAGGTAAGTGCCAGTTCAATTGTGCCTTGGTCTGCTGACTTTGTTAATTTTCTTGCAGCTAAGATTGTGCCCCTAGAGATAACAAGACAACAATTGAAGAAGTTCTATTATGAGGTAAAGCATTACTATTGGGATGAGCCTATTATTTATAGGCATTGTGCTGATCAAGTCATTAGACGTTGTGTACCAGAGGAGGAAATGCACTAAATTCTCACTCATAGTCACACTTTACAATGTGGTGGTCATTTCGGAGCTTTAAGGACAACAACTAAAGTGTTGCAAAGCGGGTTCTATTGGCCAGGACTATTAAAAAATGCTAATACTTTTGTGAAAGTCTGTGATCAGTGTCAACGCACTAGGAACATCTTAAGAAGGAATGAAATGCCGCTGACTGGGATCCTGTAAGTCGAGCTCTTTGATGTATGGGGCATTGATTTTATGGGTCCTTTTCCACCATCCTTCAACAATCAATACATCCTGCTAGCAGTGGATTATGTGTCCAAATGGGTCGAAGCAGTAGCAACTAAGGAAAATGATGGTAAGACCATTTTGAACTTCCTACAAAAGCACATATTCACAAGGTTTGGTACTCCCCGAGCTCTCATTAGCGATGAAGGGAGTCATTTTTGTAACAAGCAACTTGATGCTCTACTTGCTCGCTATGGAGTCTACCACCGAACTGCTTTGCCATATCATCCTCAATTAAATGGTCACGCTGAAATTTCAAACATAGAAGTAAAGAGGATCCTTGAGAAGACGGTGGATGGTTCTAGAAAGAATTGGTCTAAGAAACTGGATGATGTGCTTTGGGCCTATAGGACGGCATTCAAAACTCTAATTGGAATGTCCCCTTATAGGTTGGTTTTTGGAAAAGCATGCCACTTACCAGTTGAGCTGGAACATCGAGCATTTTAGGCCATGAGGAAGCTATTTGGATGAGAGTGCTGCGGGGTAGAATAGGCTACTGCAATTGAATGAGCTTGATGAGTTTCGAAATGAAGCCTATGAGAATGGCAAGATCTATAAGGAACGCACTAAAGCATGGCATGACAAGAACTTGGCCCGAAAAGAGTTTCAACCTGAACAACAGGTACTGCTATTCAATTCGAGGTTGAGCCTATTTTCAGGCAAGTTGATGTCTAGATGGTCGGGTATGTTTACAGTTGAGAGAGTTTTTCCATATGGTTCAGTCGAGGTGCGAGGAAAGGAGGGTGCACCATTCAAAGTAAACAGACAAAGATTAAAGCCATACGTGGGTGGTTCTAGTAATCAAGCCAAGTCGATTATCATCTTAAAGCCCATCTAAGAGGAGATATGCGTCCGGCTAAATGACGTTAAACGACAGCGCTATTGGGAGGCAACCCAACATTTTAATTCTGCTATTTTATTATGTTTTGTTTATCTTGTTTTGAACAATCTCATTGTCTTGATGTTTCTTGCCAGGTGTGTTTATATTAAGTGAATTGTGAGCCAGCATTGGGGTGAAAATGTGATGCACGATATTGAAATTAGCACCAAAAGTCAGAACCCCACATGTTGAATTAGCGCCGCGGCATCCAACATTACGGTCGTGGCATCCAACATTACGGCCGCGACGTCCAACATTAGGGCTGCGGTGCATGGAAAGCAGTGAGAAAAGGTTTATTTTATGTTGATTTAGCGTCGCGGCGCCCAACATTAGGGCCGCGACGCCTGGAAGGCAGTGAGATATGGACTTTTATGTTGAATTAGCACCGCGGTGCTCTAATAGTTGAGTCGCGGTGCCTACGACATATGGGATCACGCCACGACACTGAGTGATTAGAGCCACGGCGCCTATGCGCATTCCAGGATAAAAACCAAAAACAAGAACCCTTTTCTCATTATCCCAAACCACAATTCACAAAAACCCTTCTCTTCTCTTCTCCAACCCTAAAAACCTAAAAAACCTCCATTGAATCTCAAATTTCAACCTTTTCGCACCACCAAACCCTTCTCTTTCCTTAATTCTTCTATTAACTCTAGATCCACACTTCTCCTAAATCTCCTTTCCAAACCCTAAAATCCCAATCATTCAAGAAAGTGTTCCATAACTTCTTCAAATCTTCAATACTTGAGGCTCTCTCGCCATAAGGTAAGTACTGCATTCAAGTTTGGAAGAACTATTGTGTGTTCTTTTATGATTTTGGAGAAATTCTAAATTGGGAGGGTTGATTGTGTTCTTGTGAGGAAAAGTGTTATTGTGGAGTAGTTGAATTGTAGTATTGATATTGTGAGTTGATTGAATATATTGTTGTGGGGTTGAATCGTTGTTGGAAGTGAAAAATTAAGGGGAAGTGTTGCCAGATATTTGAAAACTCCAAAGTTGCTAAACAAGGAATAATGGGTCCACGATGAGCTACTTCCACGACATCCTCCTCTCGAGGCCCTGTGAATCTACCACCAAGGGCCGATTATGATAAGAAAATATTTGCCAATAAGGATGCGCAAGACAGGTATAACAAGTTGTGTACTCGTTCCCTAGTACCGGAAAGGGGGATGGAATTCCACACTACGCCATACGAAGATGAGGTTCATGAACCCATCAGGGCCATGATTGCTGATAGAGGTTGGGGTGCATTTGTCAATCCTTATTTGGCAAAACCAAATACTCAACTAGTCTATGAATTCTATGCCAACTACCCAGAGAAACAAGATAACATTTGTTTCATACGAGGGAGAAGAGTACCAGTGGGGGCGGAAGAGATTAATGCCATCTGTGGGGTCACAAATTTGTTGGAAGAAGAATAGGAGGAAGATGACTTCACGGTTTGGAAGAATTCAAAAATTGACTGGGTTGAAGTGGCTGAGACGGTAGGATATCCAGGGGCCCGTTTCACATATACATATGACGCCCCCAAATGCATGCTCCGCTGCCAATTCAACAAAGTTGCCAAAGCTTGGCTCTACTTTGTAAGTGCCCGCTTGATTCCATCCACACTTCTCTGATATACCAGTTGATCGCATCAAGCTGGTGTATGCTATCATGAAAGGATTTTCAATAGATGTGGGTCGAGCTATAAAAAATAGCCTCAATTGGATATGCAGACTGAACACAACAACGGGGTTGGGGCATGGATCATTGATCACTGCATTATGTGTCGCACATGGAGTGCCTAAGAGCAACAATGATATAAAAGGCAAAGTGCAGAATCCCCTAACCCGAGCAATGGTCAATGCATATTCAAACCCTACACCAGAACCTACACTTGGAGAAGGCAATCGCAACCGGCCAAAGTGCCAGCAGAGGGAGCAAGATGAAGAAGCCGGAGAGCCTGGACAGAGAAGTCAGCCACCTCCTTTGGCGCTTGAGGATGGCCACACCCAGAAGTTGGATCAACTTTTCCAGCAAAACCAGTACATTATCCAGCAGAACCAGTATCTCATCCAACACTAGTAATATATGGACACTACATGCAACAAAGACATGAGTATGAGGTCACGAGTGTCGACCAAATAAACTCATTCATGCATAACTGGTCCATGGATGGCGACAACACCGAGTCCTCTATTGGATATCCTCCAATGTACCAGTCGCCTTATCATCCACCACCGCCACCACCATTCTTAATCGCTTAGCTACAATTTTTGTAAGTCTTCTTACTATTGCTTTACTTATCACATTGGGGACAATGTGTTGAATAGTTTGGGGGAAGTCTTACTGTTGTGTGTTAATTATTTGTGTTCAGTTGTTTGTTTATTGTTAGCGTCTTAGTTTTAGTGTAAGTGTTTGAGTGTCTTGTGTCAATGAATCAAGTTGATAATAATAGCCCATGAGATTGAGTGTACACATATGATAGAGTTGGATGAAATTAATAGCCATGAAATGCATAAATATGTATGCTTAAGTTGGATAGGTCTTGAGTTTCTTTTAATTATTAATAAGTATGAAAACTTGATCATGATTGGTGATTTTCTTGTACTTGAATATTGGTTTATGCATGATTGAATTTTGGTTTGAGGAAAGATGGTGGAAAGTCCTAGAACTTGCTTGCTTGCTATTTGAGACGAAATCATAGATGATGCATGCTTAGGAAGATGATTTAGGCCATTTTTGGAACGATTGAGCCTTTCAAGTCACCCTTGATTACATTAATTCCTAGTTACCCTTTTTGAGCCTTAAGTAACCCTTGTTTGATTGACACCTATTATGAGCCTACATGAAACCCTTTACAAATATTTTCCCTCTCTTGAATTCCATGAGCATATAAGTATATGACTGGGGGATTGACACTTTGTAATTGTTATTTTAGATTGAGTGCTATCAATAGAAGAACAAAGAATTCTTCAAAAAAAAAAAGGGAATATATTACACTCCCTTGTACATACATTGAAAAACAAGTTTGGGGGTGTAGTTCGAAAAGAAAAGAAAAAGTGGGTAAAGAAAAAGTGGGGATTGCTTTTGGTTTATAACATGAATATTGAGTTTGGTTGATTGGTTTATATGCTTATGGTAATGTTGAGCCTAAATGACATTTCATCTACCTGTGCCTAAGCCTATCGTCATAACCTATAAAAGTCCTACTGATTCTTGAGCATGTGTTGTCTAAATTAGTGGAGAATAGCAAGTTAGAAAGCCTATAGAACTTTGGCCTGATGGAATGTTGGTGAGAATTCATTGTGCATAGGCTAATAATGAATACTTGGTTATTTCAATAATCATGGTTGATTGGTCATATGCATTAATAACTTTAAGCAAATTTGAGGATTATCCGACTTGAAATTCTAGATAGCAAATTAGTGGTTAGAATGTTTCGAAACATTTTATTGCATGTTGTTCATGATCTTCGAGGTATAATCTATTGTGGTTGACTTGATTCATTTTTTTTGAGTTTGTGTGTTTTTCTTTCTAGGTTGTCTAGAGTTCTTTACTCGAGGACGAGTAAAGTTTAAGTTTGGGGGTGTTTGTTAGATAAATTTTAGTACTGTTTTAGAGTGTGTTTTAGAGAGTCTTTTGTTTGTCTTTTAGTTATTTTATGTAGTATTATGCGTGTGTTGTGTGTTTTCAGGTTTTAAGCGATTCAGAAAGGAATAAGGCGAATCCAAACGAAATAGGCGGTTATCAAGGACAAAAATGCATAGCCGGTCATAAGAAATGAGTTAAAGAAGCCATGGGAAGCTCGGAAAGCAATTTAAACGAAATCCGGACGAAGAAGGCTGAAGAGCCGCGGCTCAACAACCAGAAGGGCCGCAGAGTGACAGCGCCGCGACGCCCCTTTGGCAGTAAGCGAGGATGTTTGGCAGGTGAATTAGTGCCGCGGCGCTCTAACAGCTAAGCCGCGGCGCCGACGACGTCAGGGCGCGAAAAACCTAAATTTAACAAGGTAAAAAAGGTCCATTTTGGGGGTTTTTCGTTATATATATTGGAAGAAACATTTTTCTAAAGGGGAGAACACATTTGGAGGCAAGAAACAAGAGAACAAGAAGCCATTAGAGACATATATTGTTCAAGTTCTTTTCCTTTTCTTTACTTATTCAATTTATGTTGGATATTAAGTTAATTTGCTTTCTTAGCATGTCTAGGAGCTAATTACTTTATTAGGGTTTTCCGTTGAATCACTTGAAATTCTATTATGATTTAATGCATTGTTAATTTTCTTCTTCATCTATTAAAATCTATTCAATTTGCGATTATTGAATGAAAATTAATTGGCCCTTAGTTTTCATTATCTATATGAGTTCAAATCGAGATCTGAAAAGGTAGATTTGAATATGCTATAGTTGATTAGACATAGGTTTAATCTTGAACGAAAGTATCACGACTGCCTGTGTAGTGCTTTAGGTTATTGATCTTAATCCTCCTATGTGGTAGAACTTATCATAGAAATATAGAAAGTTCCCACTTAGGTTGAGTTTTTATATATCCTAACCGGAATATAGAACATCTCAGTTAACCTGCTATCTTAATAAGAAGAAGAATCGTTAGTCTTGCATTAATGAATGATAGAGTGGAAAGTTGAGGAGATTGGAAACCCTAATTCCTTCATTACTGAATTAAACTTCGTGTGTTTTCATTGCTATTTTATTCTAGAAATTCATGTTAGTTTGTTAATTCTTTAGTTAGAAATCATCACTTATATTCGTTAGCCAAATAGAAACTAAAGATTAGTTAATTGGTACTTGTTAAATCAGTCTCTGTGGACGATACTCGGTCTTATCGAAATTTATTACAAATTGCGATACGTACACTTGCGTAACATCTAGAAATACCGCAACAGGTGGTTGATAACGAGTCACCTATTGTGGACCCAGTTCTTGTAGAAGTAGAGAGTGTTCCTAAGAAGAAGTGGGATACTTACAAATGATGAAATTCCGGAAGTTGTTGCACTTATTCCAAAACCCCCACCACCGTTTCCTCAAATTCTAGAAAAGAAGCCAGATGATGAGAATTTGGAAGGTGTCAAGAGAGACCTTGCCCAGCTTCAGACAGAGTTCTATACCTCCCATATTCCATTTTTCACTGCTATGGGTACTGAGATGGGACAACCAGGTGATAACATCCTGGTAGAGACAGTTGAGAATATCCTGGAGATAGTGGATCCCGAGGCCGAGGCAGATGGGGAGGGTACTAATTAGGATGCATATGAGACCTTAGATGATTTTGAGAAGCTTCCTGACACCTTGGATGACTAGCTTTAGGCAGGGATGGCTACTTCAGTTAGACACAGCATCCAGGTGCCCATAGTGAAGAGGAGTCAGAGAGACACTTTCAAATGGCCCGCGAGCATTCGTTGATGGATTTAGCAAAGAGACGGGGGAAGGGTACTGAGGCCCCTCCTCTACCGGTCGATGGTGCTAGCTCCTCCCAGTCACAGACTCCAGGGGCCACTCTCTTATGCTGCAATTGATTCCATACCACCCACCGAGTAGCTCTTTCAGATGCGGCTCGACATGACGCCTGATGCATCTAAGGGAGTTCTCACCTCTTTTTATTATTTGTGATGCATTGAGGATAACACACTATTTTTTTAGTTGGGGGGTAGGGTTTCTTGTAACTTAGTGGGATAGAATTGTTATGAATTCTGAAGTTTGTTTGATTTGTTATGTAAATATTTGGATGTTTAAACCTTATGTTTGATGCTCTTTTAGTATTGTATTTTATTAGTATTTTGTATTATGTTTGTGTCTTTCGTTAGTATTTTAGTGTTTTGTGTTTTTGCCCTTGTGTCATGGTATTAGTTATATTCTTGGTTTTCTTAGTCATGTTTCTTTTCCCAATGATGCTAATGGTCTTTGAATCTGGTATTTTTTGGTAGTATTGAGTCACTTTTTTGAATGATAGATATTTGAGCACTTTCTAAAGGGAATTAAGCCTTGTGGTATGACATTGTGACTTGTTTGATACCAATACATTGAGTTGTGAGCATGTTAGTTAATACCCCTCCAAAAAATTTGTGATGGGATAAACGATTGGCAATATGTGGCTTATTGTATGACTTTTGAATACCATTTTGATAAGTTTGCACAAATTGAATTTGTCTTTGAAGTAAAATGCTCAACTTTGAAAAATGCATGTGCCATGTGAGGTGAGTTTCGCTCAATTGGCTTTTGTGTTTGCATGTATCAATTAGAACTTGCCCGGTCGGTCTAACAAAACTAGTCTTGATGGTGGTAGTTGGAGAAATAAACCTATGCATTCTTTGTGTATCCAAAATGTAACCTCTATGACCTTTCGAGCCTACCAAAGCATAAATTTGATCACTAGTAACCCCTTTTGAGCCTTAAGCCTTTCTTTGTTAATCAAATTACAAGACGTGACCCTTTTTTATATCTAACATTTTTTGAACACGTGCTTCCTTAATCTTGAAGTTTCAACTTAGACCTTTGACTTAAGTTGGGGGTGAGATTCCATGTGAATAAGATGAGAAGATCAACTTAGGCTTGGGGTGGGGTGCCAAGGATATAAGGAATCAGTGTGCAGTTTAGTTGTTCATAGGACCCCCTATTTAAAATTTTAAAAATGGTGTTATATTTTTGCGTATTTATTTGTGTTAGTCAAAAAGCAAGGGGAGAATGTAGAAAAGAAGTTTGAAAATAAAAACGGCAATAGAAAGGGGAAACTAACCTTGCAAAGGTTATGAAATTGGGATAAACAAAGAGAAATCAAAGAAATAGCCCCAAAATGAAAAGATGTATAGAGTTCAAGGAAGGTGTAGTCACTTTATATCCAAATGAGTATCCTACTGTACCCTAAGCCTACATTACAATCGAAAAAAACCCTTAATGATCTCCTTGGAATGCTAAGGTTGTGACTTAATGCATGGAAGTGGTGATGAGTTATACTCAAATTGGGTATAATAAATGTGGTATGGATAATAGGGACTAATTTCTAGGTGGAGATTTCTCAATTGACCCACCTAATTTTACTTTAGACTTTTTCAAGCTCTAAAGTGTGGAATATAGAAACATCCATTATTTACCCTTAGTTGACTCCCTTCTAATTGAAGTTGGGAATCATTAAATGGGTTTAAATCCCCGAGTCCTAATTAATCTACCCCTTTTTTAGACTATAGTATCCTTTTTCAAGTTTGACTAGAGACAATAGATATTAAAGGGGTGTTTGCAATCAACCCTTAAACATTAATTATGAGGGGTAATTAATGCCAACATTACACATCCATTTCACATTTATGAACTACCCCAACTACTAAATTTTATATTTGGGTCACAACCCCAACCTAGATTCTAGCCACTCATAATAAATAATAAATAAAATAAGACATAGAAAATATTAAAGATTGTAGTTTTATATTAGAAATGGAGCTTGTCTCTACAAAGTGGAACAATAAACTTAAGATTATTTGAATATTGAAAAGACAAGACAAGAGTGAATATACTACTAGATGAATAGTGAAAGAGAATATTTTGTATCTAAGCAAATGTAAACAATGAATGAAAAAACAAGTAGTAAGGTGATAAAGTGATAATATGTATCACAAAACCTTAGGCAACTATATATAGGCATCCTTTTTTAACTAAATTGTGGCCGCTGAATGGGACCGCAGAACTGATCTATGGTCCACAATATGGACTTAAGGTTCACAGAGTGTTTTCCATATGGGACTGTCTCGAACTGTTGTTGGAAGTGCGGTCCGAAGAACTGGACTGCGGTCCACAGAAGTGTCTTGAAGCTTTGCAATCTGAGCTAGACTTGAACTGGAGCAGTGGTTTATAGATCGGACTGCGGTCCACAGAACGAAAAGTACGGACCGTAGATTGGGTTGCACTTTTAGGCGTCAGAGTCTTCTATCTATTGTCTACTTCTGTGATTCGGCTTACCATTCTGTGGTCCGCATTCTGGTTCTGTGGTCCACAAAAGTGGTCTTCTCAGCACTTCTTTCTTTTTTTTGCACTTTTCTCCACGTTTAAGCATATTTTCTCACTTTTGGTGTTCCGAGGAAAAAATCCTACAAAAACCAAAATTACGTAAGAAGCACATACTATAAATACATTAAGGACATCAATAATTCATGCAATTGGTATCAAATGTGTCGTAATTTCTCAGCACATCAGTAGTGTTTCATTACTATCTAATCCTTATGAGTGTGAATGAATTGTAGACTCTGGGGCAACACATCAGATAACTTCATGTAAGGAATTGTTACATTATTTGAAAAGCTTAAGAAATCAACATAACAACACGGTTCAACTGCCAACTGAAAACTAAACACAGATTGCAAACACAGGAAATTATTTGCTCATGGGGATCCACTAAGTGTAGAATGTGTTCCATGTACCTGAATTCAAGTTCAACTTGCTATCAGTATCTAAATTAAACAAGGAACTACTATGCAACATTAGTTTTTTCCCTGATATTTTTTGTACTGCAGGGTCTCTACAATTGCAAGATGACGGGGACTGGTAGATAGGCTAATGGACTGTTCTTGTTAAAGGATGCAATTCAAGCAACTATTGGTGCAACACTAAAGGATAGTATTTCTGGTAAATTATGGCACTTAAGGCCTGATCATTCCTCTGAAAAGGCAATGCATCATATAGAGTCATTGAAGAATCAAGTGGATTTTGGTAATCAGCATTCTTGTCAAATATGTCCTTTAGCTAAACAAACCAGGCTACAATTCCCAGTTAATATGAACAAATCAGACTATGCTTTTCAACTTGTTCACTTAGATGTATGGGGGGCCCTATAAAATAACAACCTATGATAAGAAGCATTATTTTGTCACAATTGTAGATGACTATAGTAGATTTACTTGGGTTTGTCTGATACAATATAAGATAAAGGGTTTGGTTGTATTGAAAGAATTTGTTGCAATGATAAGTACTCAATTTGGTGATAAAATTCATATATTGAGAACAGATAATGGAACATAATTCTTTAATTCTAAATGTAAAGAATTACTTGTTTCACTTGGAATAGTTCATCAAAGTAGTTATGCATATACACCAAAGCAGAATGGAATTGTAGAAAGGAAGCATAGGCATATCATGGAAGTAGCCAACGCCTTAAGGTTTTAAGGATCTATACCCATTAAGTTTTGGGCAGAGTGTGTCAGGACTGCAGTTTATTTAATCAACAAGTTGTCTATTGTTGTTTTAAAAGGCAAATCTCCATATGAAATGTTGTACAATAAACCAACCAAGATAGATCATTTGAGGATATTTGGTTATTTGGTTTTTGCATCTATTTTACCAAGAACAGATAAGTTTACAGTAAGGGCAAAGAAAGTAGTATTGCTGGGATATTCAGAAACACAAAAAGGTTATAGGCTCTTTGACCTACAAACCAGGTCCTTCATTGTGAGTAGGGATGTCATTTTTAGGGAATCTGAATTTTCTTTCAAAGTTGATCCCATGGAACCTGATGATTTATTTTCTCATGTCAGACCTAACATTACAACTACTCAACCTCAACAACCTTCCCTAGTTGTTGACCCTGCAAGTTCTAGTTCTGGATTTTATAGTAATTCAGTAGATGTTGATTATTCAAGTGATGTTGATCTCATATCATCACCAACATCTACATCCCCACCCTAATCAGATACACATGAAGACAGTACATCTGTTGAAGATACTACATCTGTTCCTATAGTGGAGAATGTTCTATATACTGGTGATGCTGTAGAACCATCTACTCATGTGGTTATAGAACAGCCAACTCCTATACTAAGCACTAGGAAGACATCTAGAGTTACTAGGCCAGCTATTTGACACTATGATTATGTAACTACCAAGAAATCAAATGCAACTTGCTCTTATAATCTTACACATAATATTTCCTATTCAAGCATATCTCCTACATATCAAGCTTATTTAGGGGTTCTTTCTTCTACAACTGAGCCTAGTAGCTTCAAAGAAGCTTCTCAACACCAACATTGAATTGATTCTATGAAGGCAGAAGTTGATGCTTTTGAACAAAATTAGACCTGGAAGGTTGTATATTTGCCTCCTTGGAAGAAGGACATAGGTTCAAAATGGGTCTATAAAATGAATTTTAAAGCAAATAGAGATGTGGAAAGATAAAAGGCAAGGTTGGTTGCCAAAGGTTACAATCAACAAGAAGGCTTAGACTATCATGACACATTCTCACCAGTGGCCAAAATGGTCACTGTTAAGACTGTTATTATTTTCCCTGCATCCCACTCTTGGCCTATGTACCAAATGGATATGAATAATGCTTTTCTCCAATGTGATCTACAAGAGGAAGTATATATGGAATTGCCTCAAGGGTTCCAGAGGCATGGGTATAGAGTATGCAAGTTGTTGAAATCCCTCTATGGCTTAAAACAAACATCAAGGCAAGGGTATAGAGTATGCAAGTTACTCAAATCCCTCTATGGCTTAAAACAAACATCAAGGCAGTGGGATCTTAAACTTACAGAAGCTTTGCTGCATGCTAGTTAGTCACAGAGTGTATATGATCACTCCTTATTTATAAAGAGGAAGGAACATAAATTGCAATCATCCTAGTGTATGTGGATAATCTACTCATTACAGGAAATAGTAGTATATTGCTTATAGAGGCCAAAAAATCATTGTATCAGAATTTTAAAATGAAGGATCGTGGAGACCTTAAATACATCCTAGGTATTGATGTCCTCATATCGGATCATGGAATTTTACTCAACCAGAGAAAATATGCATAGAGCTTATTTCAGATATTGGAGTGAGTGGTTCAAAACCAGTGAACACTCTATTGGAGATATATGTGAAACTTACAACTGTAGCTTTTGATGAACATGAAAGAAAGACTGATGAACCTCAGTATTCAGATATAACTGCATATCGAAGGCTCATCGGAAGGCTATTGCACTTGACCATTGCAAGGTCTGACATTGGCTTTGCAGTTTAAGTTTTAAATCAATTCATGCAACAACCAAAAATGTCACATTGGAAGCATCTTTAAGGCTGGTTAGATATATCAAAAGGTCACCTAGATTGGGAATCCTTCTTTCAAGCAAATCAAAGCTCAGTTAACAGCTTATTGTGACTTAGACTGGGCATCTTGTCCCAATACAAGAAGATCAGAGTCACAAGATATGTGATCAAATTAGGTGATTCACTAATCTCTTGAAAATCAAAGAAGCAATATAATGTGAGTAGAAGTTCAGCTGAAGCTGAATATAGGATCATGGCAAGTGTTGTATTAGAGATCATCTGGTTGGTGGGGTTATTGAATGAGTTGAATGAAGAAGCTTACACAAGTTACACTTCACAGTGACAGTAAAGTTGTAATTCAAATTACAGCCAATCTTATCTTTCATGAAAGAATCAAACATATAAATATAGACTGCCATTTCATGAAAGAGAAAATTAAGAGTGGATAATTTAGACAGCTTCCATCAACATCAAAGACCAACCTGTAGATCTGTTTACAAAGGGAGTTGAGACTACTCAACATAGTATTATTTTATCTAAGCTAGGAGGGTTTAATGTATTCTTATTGATAAGTTATACTACTTCGAGTTTTGATGATTATCAAACATCTACGAAGAACTAGATGGGACAAGATGCAATCAATTCTCTTACGATCATACATTACAGGTGTAAAAGCTATTGCACTATACCGACTAGCAGCAATGCAGAAGCACAACTGCAAATCCGCTGGACCAACCGATGCAATGTCTCATTCATTTTCTTTCATATATAAACAACATGTTACAAGTGCAAACTTACCACTTGAAAACCTAAAAGGATTCATTTCTCTCAAGTGCCAACCCACAACTGCCCTCAAGACTCTTTCAAGTACAAATATGCTACAAACTAAAAGACATGTTCTCTGTCACTGAAGATGCCTTAAGTCCTTAAGTTGTTGAGTCTTGTCATTTGATCTTTAACTTGTAAACCTACTCTTCTTATGAGAAGTTGTATGTAGGTAGCTTGTTTTTTCTTAAGTCTTTGAGTTGTGAACTTGACTAGAGTCAGTCAAGTTGTGCTTGTACAATAGAGTTCTTGTAAAGTTCTCACAAAATAGAGTTATTGTGAGTAATAGAGGGTCACAAGTTCTCTTGGCTAGAGTTAGTCAATGAGTGTCTTTGTAATAAAGTTATTGTAGAGAGAGTGCAATAGAGACGTTGTATGAGTTGAGGGATTAAGAGTTTAATTCCTAGATTGCAAGAGGTTGTGATCTAAACATTGCTCAGTTATAGTAGAGTTTGGGAAATCCTACACTTGTAGGTCATGGTTTTTAATCCTTGAGCAAGGAGTTTTCCACGTAAACATCTTGTGACATTAACATTCTGTGTTTACTTTGCAACACAGAAGAGTGCCTGGTTCTCTATTATGTTTGGTGGACTCATATATTATATCACTCACTCTCTAGCTTGATGGGGAATATTAAAGAATAAGCAATTAGTTACAAAAGTAGTTAGTAGTGGGGTTAACAAAGTTAGTAGTCGGTTTAGTAGTGGGGTCCAGTTGTATACAAATGTCAATAAACAACAAAATGAATGCACATGTGTATATATATTTGTGAGACTTTGCTTGAGCTTGAAAATAAGATTAAGAAAATCAAGATGAGTCTCACTACTGAGCTAGAGAGGAAGAAACAGTTACATGAGGATCAAGATAGGGTAAAAACTTATCTTGACAAATCTCTTTGCTGGAACTAGTCCTCTAATGCAATTACCTACATGTACAACAGTAAAGGAAGAGGTAAGGAAGGACTTGGTTTCCAAAAGACCAAACCTCCCATGATCATCCCAGTAAATATGCCACCACTACTGAAAATTGGTTGTGCACTCATTATGGTCAAATTGGCCATTACAAAGATTCATACAAAGCAAAATCTCAGTCTATGCAGAAAAATAAGAAATTCATTGAGAATAAATCTAGAGCTGAGGGACATGGTGCCAACAAGAAAAAGGTTTGATTGCCTGCTTAGACTAAAAGGAGTCTAATTCATTTTTTTATCACACAAAAGGACCCAAACTAATTTGGGTTCCTAAACTCAGTCAGTGACTGGTCTGCAGGCTAAAGTGAGAGGAGATAGTCAAAATGGAACATCATTAGTGGGTTCTCTAAGCATGTAACTGGAGCCCCTCTTACTCAGAGCCTTTCAAGTAAGAAGTGTGTCTACGGAAATGTCAAGAATGGTCACTGCTTGACATAAGCAAAATTGACAAGACACTCTCCTATACCTTCTGAAGATGTGTACAACACGAATGATCTCGTGAATAGCTTTGTAAGTGCCTCTCATATCTAAAATTAGTCTTAATGGATAGAAGATACAAGAGGACTTATGGGAGTAACCTTGATGAGATCCATGGGCATGACTTGACATGCCTCAATGCTTGGATTGATGATATTGAGATGAAGAATAGACGACTGGTACACATGCTTTCCACTATTGAACAAGTTTATTGTGAAGAACTTGGTTCATACGAAATCAAAACTGAGTTCAAGGGCGATGAGACGTGATAAACTTGTGCTAAAGGGAAGCATATGACAAGGGTTTGCATAATGAAGAAGCTGAAGAAGTGAAAAATTCATAGATTCTGTCCAAGGCTGTTGAAATCTTACATGAAAAGCTGGATCTGATGAGTTAAGTCAAGAAACATGCAAGAACTTGGTGTTTGCACTATGCCTCATAAAGCTGAATATCAGGTTACTGAAGCAGTATCAGATACTCAAGGGTCTTGATAAAGTAATCATGAAAATCATGCGTATAAAGAGGACATGAAGTGGTACAATGGAATGTGATTCTTCATATACTCAAAGCACCAATCAATCTGAGTAGTGAATAAGGAGGTTAAGTAGACGGAGAGAAACAAAGAGCGAAACATGGTATTCAGATCTGGCGACAAAATGATCACAGAAACCAGGTAAACCACACTCTATAAGAACTATGATAAGTCAACAAAAGTACTTCAGGAAGGCTTCCAAAGGAATTCCAAGAGTCTCATAGGAACAGACCTAGTCCCAGACTTTTTTTCAAGAAAAAAATCCATAACTTGGTTGGAATATGCTGGAGATCAGAGGAGTAGAAAAAGCACATCTGAATTGACTGATTTTTCTTCTGGGATCATGCTTGATCTAATGGGATTGATAGAAACAAACTTAGTGGCTCTTTCCACTACAGAAGCTGAATACATAGTTGCGGCCTCGTGTCGTGGTATGCTGTTGTGGATCAAGCAGCACCCTAAGGATTTCGAGGCATTACTAAGTGTGTATCTCTTGTGTATGACAATACAAGTGCACTCAAGATGACAGAGAATCCAGTGCAACACAAAGAGATCAAACATATTGATTGACCAGGTAGCAGAGATCTTCATAAAGGGCACTAAGTAGGAAGCACTGTGAATGTAGTCACTTGAAGATGGGATAAATCAAAATACAATTGGTTGTCTCTTCACAAGTTCTCTAAATGATTAGCTATGATAAGAAAACATGTATAGTGCTAAAAGTGTTTTTCGGTGGCATCTAACTCAGCTCTATACTGTTACAGGTATACACGCATGTATATCTCATGACAACTCTAGTATAGGTAGCATTGCATTTCTGAGAGTGCTTGGCTTTTCGCTCAAAAAATGGTCTAAGAACCTGGTTCTTATTGCTCAGGTTAGTGGTCTTTTTAGTACCTATATATGTATTAAACTGTCTAGAGTGCATCATTATTAACTTCTTCCCGCCTTCACTTTTAAATAAGCTCTTAATGGTCATCTCGTGTCTGAGAGATTACGAGAAACGAGGAGTCTCATTTTCTTTCGCCTATCACAACCAGTTCCTTCACTTGCCTTATACACCAAAACCCCTCTTTTTCAGTTTTTCCAAACTACGGTAACAAACTTGCCCGTTCACTCACTCACTCTCTCTCAAACCAAATGACTACCGACTCTCAGACCTTCCAAGCCTTTTTATGATAAAAAATATCACAATCTTCTCCATCCATCTCACCAAAATTAATCACCATTGCGTTCTCTCAAAAATCTCCAAATCCGCCTGAACAAAACCCTCCTTCTTCACCCCCCCCAAATCCCCTCCATCGTCTCCAACCTTACTATTTTCTCCCCCTTCACCTAGTTCTCTCTGCATTGTAGAGGACCAAATCCCCAAGAAACCCTTACTGGAGACTGCCTCCATCACTCTTAAGGGACAACCCTCAATTGTAAACATCAAACAGTCAGAAGATCTACTCGAAATAAGGGAGAAACCTAAGGAATTAATAAATGTGTCTCTTGAGCCAAACTCATCTGATGTTGCTGAGGATCGAAAGTAAGATGATGAGTCAGCTAAGGAACCATTTAATACTACTTCTGATGTTGATATAACTCTTATTGATTCAGACAAATGACACTTTGAGTCTTATGTAGATCACCTGTTTGATGGTATCCTAGATGAAGGAGAAAAGGGAAGGGGGAACATTTTGGAAAATGAGGCTGATGAGATCGTATCAGGATTTGTAGACTCTTTGGATAAATTAAGCAGTAAAGAAACTGATAAGGGAACTCGTGTCCTCACTTAGGGGAACCTATGACCGTACCTAAAAAAGGAACTGGTCTGTCAACCCATGGAGTGTCTGAATCTCCTAAGTTTAAGACTGTTATTATCTAGGATGGGAAACCAGGTTTGTCAAAGGCAATAATGGATATCATTCCTCAATCTGTGACAACTATCATTGTACATCTAGGAGAGCTCTCCCCTGAAGGAGAACCTGGTGCTATCAGTTCTTCTCAGCAGGTTGATGCTGAGGATGAAATAGTTTTGAGTGTTGTGTTCAAAAGAAATCCTAAGACATCCTCTAAGGCTTTTTTTAGTGAAAATGAGAGAAAGAAAATTGCCTACAAAGCACCAATTATCAGACTAAGGAAGAAAGCCCAACTAGAATCTACCCTAAAAGCTAACAAAGAAAAAGCCTAATAAAGCAATGGAAACGTATGGTAAAAGGATTATTGTTTAATAAAGAGAAAGTGTGACCTGATAATGTGGTGACTGTCGAAAATGAAGAAAGTGTGGGGGAGGAATCATCTCTTGTAAGAAAAAATTCCAAAAAGAAGAACATTATGAAAGGAAAATCTGCTGAAGGTGGTGACCTAGACAATGAGGCTGGAGAGTCTTAGAAGAAGAAAACTGAGGCCCATTCTCTAAGAAAGAGGAAGGAAGTTGTAGAAGAGGAACCCGATTTGTCATCAAAGAAACAAAAGAAAGAGCTAACTGAATGGGAGAGAAAAGAAATCCTCAAATCTCAATAAGTCCTATGTGGGAGAATTTTTTACCCCAAAATTGCAGGAAAATGTGGGATGAAGGAACTGTTAGAAATAATTTAGTTTTAGAAGTGGAATCATCTTTTTGCTCCTCCAGTTCCCAGTGTGTTTGACGAAGAAGTTGCAACCTTATATGGGAACTTGATTGCTACTAAAGATGATACTCTTATGATGGCCTTAAATAGAACTGATGTGACTCTCGATGAGGAGAAACTCTCACGACCCAAACCGGAGGGCCGCGACAGGCACCCGGACCCTACCCGTCGGGCACCACACTACACTCCACCCTTAATCATATTTAAACACGGACTGAGCCATGATGAATTATATAAAGTTCCAACCAAAAGCCCCAACTTACACATTTATATACCAAGCCACAGGACACCTGTCTACAAGCCTCTAAAGAGTAAAACATACCACGACCAGACCGCAACTCCGAAGCAAATAAAGTGCTCCAAATACCAGCTGAACCAGCAACCTACTAGGGCGAATTGTCACTCTCTCAAGATAAGAACTTGCGGGCATAAAACGCAGCGTCCCCAAAAAAAAGGGACGTCAGTACGACTGATGTACTGAGTATGTCAGGCATAAGAAATAACATAGCAGAGATATACCATAGTCAGAAACAGAAATAACTGAACATTAGTAAATGCCTCCGAGGCCCTAATACACATGCCTAAATGTTATGCACAATGCAGTATACATATACATCAGCCTCTTCGGACATCTTCCTTATCATAACAGCCTCTGCTGGCATCATACCATATTTTGGTAAACGAATGTATGCATGATGCAAATGCGGCATATATATATATATATTAGTGTTTCGGATCGTGCAACCCGTCTCAATATGTGCTAGTGTTGCGGATCGTGCAACCCGTCCCAATAATCCACACAAGAATCAAATTATCACATCACATCACATCACATCACATCATCACATCATATTAGCCTTTTAGGGCTCTTTTGTGATAGTCTGTACTAGCTGCAGGTGGTGTGCATATATAACGCCTTTCCCTTTCCATATATCCCCTATATATAATATATATACCATATAGTAATGCACATAGCACAAGTAGTCCAGGGTAATATATGAATGCAATGCAAATGAGAATGCATGAATGACAATAACACATCCTGGCCCTATATCCTTGTACATTTGGCTAACACTGTGAATATCATCATCTTTTCCGTATGCCTCAATAAGGACTTAGAAATATACTTAAAACAGACTTTTAACATAAGAGTCAATAACATGATCATTCTTAACTACTTAGAGTAGAGTACTTTATGGAACAATATTCCGGTTATGCTTGTACGTAGAATATGCCAAAAAGAAAGAAAGAGCCTTGCATACCTTGTTGTCGAAATTATCTAAGTACCGCGGGTCCTTGAAAGCTCTATGAATGCTTATCTACATCACATGGATGATTTAAATCATAATCGAATCAATATACTAGAAACAAATTCTTGAGACATTCTAGCGAACACCTTGTACGCGTAGAACCTATATTCATTCTATATCGAAACCTATGCATGTAGCGAAACACCCAACCCTCTTAATCCTTCTTTTTACTGCTACAATATCCAAAACAGTACAACAATTTCACATGCAATCCTAATACATTACAATTACGGCAGTTTCGATAACACCCAACCCAAACATAGCATTTTTGATAATATTTTTAGAGCTAACGGCAAGAATCATGTTCTGTGATTCGTATAAACCAAATGATAAGAAGAATTACCCCAGTTAGAATCAGCAACGGGAGTCGTCGGCAAAACTTTCACCTAAATCAGTTTCGATAAACAGAAACAGGACCCCCAAACTTGATTCTGGGTCACGACTTGGGTTTCCGAGTTCTTAAACTTGTTCAAGGCTTCAATTCACTGCAAATCACAGTCCAGGACACCATGAATTTCCCCTTTTTGTCTATGTGAAAGCTTATGGAAATGCCCAAATTCGACCGAGAATTTCAGAGAGTTTTATTGATTGAGATGTTACTCCCTCTGACAGAGCTATGAGAATTCTTTCTCCCAAAAGAGCTTTCTACAGAAGCTTGAAATGATGGAGGAATTTGTAGAGATGAAGATTGATTAGTAATGGAGAAGGAGAAATGTTGGATACTTGAGAAGCTGCCATCGGTCGACTACTTTGGGCTTAGTCAACCCACAGTGTTTTATAAGAGTACACGTAATGTTTCACTAAGAATTGTCCCCCTTTTAATTAATTAATCCCACAATTAATTAATTATACACACAATTAATTTCTTGATCCCAATTCACTTAAATTCAGACGACTTATAAAACCTTCTTATACTCAATGTTATAATTCCTGTATATATGACACTAGTCTATAAGTTTTGTGGGGATGTAAAATTATTATTATTACTCCTCGTCATCATCGCACTTATTAAATTCCAAAAATTATTTCGGGACCACGTCCCTTTACATACTAACTTTCTTATTAGTATATGCAAGTACAACATAAACTTCCCGGAGTCCGGTCTACTTGCCTACGTTTATGTGTTCGACCATTACCCGAAAGTATGGGGTGTTACATCTTCTCCCCCTTAGAAACATTCGTCCTCGAATGTCGGTATTGACATATCCAGTTCTAGTCACAATAAAAAGAACACACAGTGACACCTTTTCGATTCTAGTATGTAGTAACCTTGTGTGAAGCAATCTTCACTTAGCTAGTTGCTTAAATAAAAAGTCAATAGGTTGATGAGTTCTCACCTAAAGTATGTAGTACATTATAAGCACAACAACCAAAACTATACAATAGGCAGTAGTCGGGTAGCAGCAAGATGACACAATAATAACAACATGCAAGCAATATACTTATCCTTAAAGTATGACATATTGAAAGCCTCCAAAGTGCAACAACTATTAAGCTTAAATGGTGGCTGAGCAACAATTAACTAGCCACATGTTTAAAGTTCTTAAAGGAGCAACAACTTGGTCAAAATTTCTCACAAATTCAGCTCATATCATCCTCAATCATGCAGCAAAATTTGGTCACAATGCAGCAACTGACTTCATGACACAACTTAAAGTTCTCAATGTTTATCTTTCATTTGAACATAAATACAATAGCTTCATGGCTTCCTATCACAGCACAAACATTCTTAATCCTATTACATGAAAAGATACAAAGAGAAATACAAATATATTCTGGAAATTAAGTTAATGGTAACACTGATTCTATTACTTTTAATGATTGTCAACAGAGATAGGACAGTAATAAAGAGGATAATGAGAACAGAAAAACAATCAGTCTGTTGATCAATATGCTAACCCATATATGAAAGGAATAATAATTAATATTTTTTATAGGAAGTAGGGCCATACAAAGAAGGGGTGCTATAAGCTAGTTGGTTATCCACCTTCCTTCAATTTTACTAAATCAAAGAGGCCATATGGAAATGGACAAGCAAATGCATGTATCACAGGAGGAGGAAACATTATACAAACTATTGAAAATATCCTCAAGCACAACAACAACAGTACCATCCTAATGTTCTAGAAGAACCAGAGAACCAGTTACCAGAACTCAATTTCTAGATGCAAACAATAGGTTGACACATGACACCAAATGCTAGATTTCAACACATACCACTTCCTGGGCAACCAGCACACCCAAGAAAATATTTAAACCAAAATAAAATAGAAACACATGACAAGACACTTAACCTAAACATCACGTTGTCACAGATATATCATTATGTCATGTTCTTAATTGAATCAGGTTTAACATGTCTTATATGATCAAGGGAAATACTTAAAATAGTCGAAAAGTCATACACTTTTATTAACATCACATCCAAGGATCCAGATCACACCCTAGTTAGCTAAGTATCATTCCATGTGCCCTTGGATAGTTATTGGGACTTTAGGTAAATATTCAAACACATCATATGTGACTTAAATCAAATAAAGTATTAATGACTAAGGTACAGCAGTCTCCAAACCTCAAAACTGTCTTATGACTTATTTTAACTTGAAATGCAGCAACTATTTACACCATAGTCAGCAAACCAGCAATCTTTTCAACACCACAAGGCAGTCCCCCAAGGCTATATGTGCAGCAAAATAATAATAACACATAACTAAAATTTATCTCAAAGGCAACAACAACCTTACCCAATCTACAGTAGCTCAGGGAATCATGACAGCAGGTAATCAGCAAATAGCAACAAAGCAGCAGCCACAACTCAAAGTGCAGTATTTAAGAGTCACACAAGTCTTAACAAAGGATACAAATAACTAAGAGGGCACAACATGTTTGAAAATAGGACATTTGATACTGAAAAGGGGCAGCAACATCTGTCACAAACTGAGGCAACAATATATGTTTAAAGTGTAACAGGGACAGTAGTAGCAGTTACAAAAACAATAGTTAAACAGTAGTAACAAGTGACATCAAACCACAACCATAATAGTAGCAAGCATGGTAGCTAACTGCCTCATTATCCTGACTGGTTTCCTGACAACCAGTCTAAACATGCTAGACATTTAATTTCTCATACAACCATACATCTTGAAACAAAACAAATAAGATTATAGGCAAGCAGATACAATCAAGGCATAGGAATGGACATTAACAGATGATATGACAAGCAGAGCACACAACCATGGTATGATCACACTGGAACATATGCAAGCTGGTCTTTAGGCAGCATAAAAACAAGTAACTAAATGCAACCTACTTTGGTTAGGTATGCATAAATAAGGCTTGACCATGCTGAGTTGTTCTAGACATTGTTTCTACAAACCAACCTTTAAAATAACATGCTATCAACTACCAGACAAGTGTTTATCTCTCAACAGGCTCACAGAAAAGCAGAAAATAACACATATTGGCAGGTGCATTATGGACTAAGCAACTTTTGCTCATTTTCTTACCTATAACATGTCTTTAACTAGAACCCTAACACGAGAGGTCATGTTTTAAAATAAGAAGGGTTGAAATTCATCTTGGAGGTCAAAGTCAACATATAACTGGAACAAACTTTAAATTAACAACATTTTAGGCATGAAATTAACTAACACTCCATGTGTACAAGTCTGAAATTAGCACATCATGCTTTGTTTTAACTGCACATGTTAGCTTTAAACTATCACAACACTTCATCCACATATATCAACTTAGATCAGTTTTATCTAATTAAACAGGCTCCCAAACTGTCATATTACCACTACTTCAAGCATATACAGTCTGCATACTAATTACTACTGATTCATTTATCAAATTCAGGTCTAGATTGGTTGTGCAACTCATCTATGGACATGGTTATGCAGAGCATGACATCCAAAAAGGTAAGCAACTTGGCATGCCAATCCTAAGTCAAACAACCATTATATCACAGTTAACAAACATCAAATACCTGCTGAATTAATCTTGCTTCAATATCTGCACCTAACCCATGATCACACTATGTCCAGGGGTCAAAACAAGGGGTCAAAACAGATATATTAAGAGGTTGCATACCAATAGTCCACATGAGCAAAAATTATAGGGTATTTGGACTTAACTATCCTGCAGAGGTCCAGAGGAACTTTCTGAATCATTTCTTCAAAACTAGCATGCTGAAATTAGCCTAAGTTTATCATTTTAACTTGTTAGGAACATATGTCAACTAGCATAGTGGTCTTGAGCTTTTATTCCTAACTTACACATGCACTTAAACTATGTGAATTGGTTTACACATATGCAATGATAACATGGACACATGAATAGATGCAGAAATAACTCTTTTCTAGGTATTCATAACATAACTTTAGGTTAATTAACAACACAAGAAAAGGCTCAGTATTCAATTAGCATTACATTGGATGCAGATAGACAGGAGACCCACAACATTTGAGATCAACACAGGTAGCATGACTTGAGAGCAGAGAACATAACCAAGACAGGGTCACATTAAGGCATGCAAAGGACATTCCATTCATGAGTATGAGTAGTAAGGTTCTAAGACAGACAACATAAGCTACAACATATCAAACATAGTGTCATTTTTAAAGTTTGGCTAGGTAAGTGCTCAAAATAGTTTTAAGAAGAAGCATTTAGATGATATTCATAACTCACAACCATCACATATATCATATACTTCAACCAAGATCAAGCATAAAATATCATATTCATGAAGGCCTTGGATATCTAAGGTCTCAACGGTTATCTAACATTCTAAGATTCTCAAATATTCCGCTTCCCAAGCTTACATTATCTCTTCCATATATGAGTGAGATAACTTCTCATAATCTCGAAACATTTTACATCATACAGCCCCTCTGGCGTAATCGTCTGGTAGAAATCACTCACTTAGTGGATACGAATATGAACTAACCGAAGTCTTTTTGGTAATCGACATTACCGAAACAGTAATAGACACGAGTTAGACTCAAATTCTTAAGACTCAACTCTACTGCACGACCTATGATATGAAAGAATGGAAACCGTTCTAAATGCCCTGTAGCCTCCTGCTTATAAGTGTGGCGCGCAACACACCCATAATCAAGACTCTACTAGACACGGCTTGTAGACTCCTTAGGACCGACATGCTCTGATACCAAGTTTGTCACGACCCAAACTAGAGGGTCGCGACAGGCACCCGGACCCTACCCGCCGGGCACCACATCTACCCTCCACCCTTAATCATATTTAAACACGGACTGAGCTGTGATGAATTATAGAAAATTCCAACCCAAAAGCCCCAACTTAAAAATTTATATACTAAGGCCGACAAGGCCATACATGACAACTAACCACATGACACCTGTCTACAAGCCTCTAAAGAGTAAAACATACCACGACCAGACCGCAACTCCGAAGCAAATAAAGTGCTCTAAATACCAGTTGAACCAGCAACCTACTAGGGCAAACTGTCACTCTCTCAAGATAAGAACCTGCGGGCATAAAACGCAGCATCCCCCAACAAAAGGGACATCAGTACGACTGATGTAATGAGTATGTCAGGCATAAGAAATAACATAGCAGAGATATACCATAGTCGAAAACAGAAATAACTGAACATTAGTAAATGCCTCCGAGGCCCTAATACACATGTCTAAATGTTATGCACAATGCAGTATACATATACATCAGCCTCTTCGGACATCTTTCTTACCATAACAGCCTCTGCGGGCATCATACCATATTTTGGTAAACGAATGTATGCATGATGCAAATGCGGCATATATATATATATACCGTCCAAATATGTGTTAGTGTTGCAGATCGTGCAACTCATCCCAATAAGCCACACATGCATCACAACATCACATCACATCATATTGGCCTCTTAGGACTCTTTTGTAAAAGTCTGTACCAGCTGCAGATGGTGTGCGTATATAACGCCTTTCCCTTTCCCTATATCCCCTATATATATATATATATATAATATTTACCATATAGTAATGCGCATAGCACAAGTGGTCCAGGGTAATATATAAATGCAATACAAATGAGAATGCATGAATGACAATAACACATCCTGGCCCTATATCCTTGTACTTTTGGCTAACACTATGTATATCATCATCTTTTCTGTATGTCTCAATAAGGACTTAGAAACATACTTAAAATAGACTTTTAACATAAGAGTCAATAACATGATCATTCTTAACTACTTAGAGTAGGGTACTTTATGGAACAATATTCCGGTTATGCTTGTACGTAGAATATGCCAAAAAGAAAGAAAGAGCCTTGCATATCTTGTTGTCAAAATTATCTAAGTTCTGCGGGTCCTTGAAAGCTCTATGAATGATTATCTACATCACATGGATGCTTGAGACGTTTTAGCGAACACCTTGTACGCGTAGAACCTATATTCATTCTATATCGAAACCTATGCATGTAGCGAAACACCCAACCCTCTTAATCCTTCTTTTTACTGCTATAATATCCAAAACAGTACAACAATTTCACATGCAATCCTAATACATAAAAATTATGGCAGTTTCAATAACACCCAACCCAAACTTAGCATTTTCGATAATCTTTTTAGAGCTAACGGCAAGAATCATGTTCTGTGATTCGTATAAACCAAATGATAAGAAGAATTACCTCAATTAGAATCAGCAACGGGAGTCGTCGGCAAAACTTTCACCTAAATCAGTTTTCGATAAACAGAAACAGGACCCCAAACTTGATTCTGGGTCACGACTTGGGTTTCCGAGTTCTTAAACTTGTTCAAGGCTTCAATTCACTACGAATCACGGTCCAGGACACCATGAATTTCCCCCTTTTTTTCAATGTGAAAGCTTATGGAAATCCCCAAATTCGACCGAGAATTTCAGAGAGTTTTAATGATTGAGATGTTACTCCCTCTGACAGAGCTATGAGAATTATTTCTCCCAAAAGAGCTTTCTACAGAAGCTTGAAATGATGGAGGAATTTGTAGAGATGAAGATTGATTAGTAATGGAGAAGGAGAAATGTTGGATACTTGAGAAGCTGCCATCGGTCGACTACTTTGGGCTTAGTCACCCCACAGTGTTTTATAAGAGTACACGTAATGTTTCACTAAGAATTGTCCCCCTTTTAATTAATTAATCCCAAAATTAATTAATTATACACACAATTAATTTCTTGATCCCAATTCACTTAAATTCAGACGACTTATAAAACCTTCTTATACTCAATGTTATAATTCCTGTATATATGACACTAGTCTATAAGTTTTGTGGGGATGTAAAATTATTATTATTACTCCTCGTCATCATCGCACTTATTAAATTCCAAAAATTATTTCGGGACCACGTCCTTTTACATACTAACTTTCTTATTAGTATATGCAAGTACAACATAAACTTCCCGGAGTCCGGTCTACTTGCCTACATTTATGCGTTCGACCATTACCCCAAAGTACGGGGTGTTACAGAAACTGCGTGAGATTCTTGGTGTTCCCACTGATGGGTTAAAGACTGTCAAATGAAGTGTTGCTTCAACTGAGTTTTTAGGTACTATTGTAAAGCAACAAAAGATAGATATTGGAGCTACAATTTTAAAAAAACTCCTCAATCCCGAATATCAGCTCATGTTTGAGCTTGTCAACAAAGTGATACTTCCCAGGACTAAGTAGAGGTCATTGACACCAATCTCTGATTTGATTGTCATTAAAGTCTTAGCAAACTTCACTCCAATCAGTTTACCTGCCCTGATGATAGAGCACATTCTGAAAATGGCAAATACAAAGAATGGCAGACATGGTCTTCCCTACGGGTTCTTTCTCACAAAAGTCTTTGAACATTTTAATGTCAAAACAGGAAAAAAATCCACCATGGGAACCAAGAAGTAAATATTTACCCTGAGCACGTTGGAGGAATGTGAATGTGTACTAAGAAAATAAGGAGTAGGAAGTAGTTCAATAATTTCAAAACTGATTGAGGCACAAGAATAGGCGACTGTCGATATCCAGAGATTGCATGCTGAAAATGCAATTTTAAAATCACAACTTGTATAAAAGGGAAGAGAACCAGGTCCCAGCGGTCCCCTAGAAGAAGCAAATGCTTAGCTGAAGGCTGAGAAGGAAAAATTGAAGTAGAAGGTGAAGGAGCTTCGTGAGCAGATGGTCCAGGATCAGAGGATTGCAAATGAGAGGATGGACAGGCTTCTCAAAATCTTTCCTGCTTAGATTCCCTATTCTAAATACCTCTGTTTCTTCAGCCATTCTTCAATCTTTTTAAAATCCTTTTGTTCCTTTTGTTTGTACTCTGATGGTTTCTGACACTCTAGACTATTTTAATTATCATATTTGTATTGACTAACATTGCTTGTTGATGTGCTTAACTATCTCTTTTGGGCATTCTCTCTGTTTATAAGCAATGTTACTTATAATGTTTGTCACTGTAATTGCTTGTGTTGTGTCGCCCAAGTGGCCATGAGTTAATGGTACTGAACTTCTTTATGCTTGTGCTAACAAGATTCAATGCTTTTCGATAATGCCAAAAGGGGAATTTGTGTGTCCAAGGTTGTTGATTGATATTAATAGTGTTTAGGGTTGTAACATGGATGTGTGCTTGTGTGTCCAGGGTTATTGATGTTATTAACATGGTTTAGGGTTGTGACATGGATGTGTGCTACTAATATGCAGCCTTCTAACATGTCATTGTGTTTTTCTTTTCTTTTACATGCAAGTGCTAGGTATTACTGATTTGCAGTGTTGCTATGTTTAAAAGACTATAAACAGGCTGGAAATCTAGTTCTCAAGGGGAACATTTACTATGAGTTTGTCATCATCAAAAAGGGGAAAATTGATAAGTTATAATACTTCAAGTTTTGATGATTTTCAAACATCTACGAAGAACCAGTTAGGTATCAGATGCAATCAATTCTCTTACGATCATACATTACAGTTATAAAAGCTATTGCAATATACCGACTGGCAGCAATGCAGCAGCACAGCTGCAAATCCACTGGACCAACCGATGTAATGTCTCCCTTGCTTGCTTTCATATATAAACAACATGTTACAAGTGCAAACTTACCACTTGAAAACCTAAAAGGATTCATTTCTCTCAAGTGCCAACCTACGGCTGCCCTTAAAACTCTTTCAAGTACAAAGCTGCAACAAACTCAAAGACATGTTCTTTGTCACTGAAGATGTCTTAAGTCCTTAAGTTGTTGAGTCTTTGTCATTTGATCTTTAACTTGTAAACCTACTCTTCTTATGAGAAGCTGTATGTAGGTAGCTTATTTTTTCTTAAGTCTTTGAGTTGTAAACTTGACTAGAGTCAGTCAAGGTGTGCTTGTACAATAGAGTTATTGTAAAGTTCTCGCAAAATAGAGTTATTGTGAGTAATAGAGGTTCACGGGTTCTCTTGGCTAGAGTTAGTCAAGGAGTGTCTTTTCAATAGAGTTATTGTAGAGAGAGTGCAATAGAGATATTGTATGCGTTGAGGGATTAAGAGTTTAATTCCTAGATTGCAAGAGGTTGTAATCTAAACATTGCTCAGTTATAGTAGAGTTTGGAAAATCCTACACTGGTAGGTCATGGTTTTTATTCCTTGAGCAAGGAGTTTTCCACGTAAACATCTTGTGTCATTTACATTCTGTCTTTACTTTGCAGCACAAAAGAGTACCTGGTTCTCTATTGTGTTTAGTGGACTTATATGTTCCATCACTCACTCTCTAGCTTGAAGGGGAATATTGAAGAATAAGCAATTAGTTAAGTAGTTAGTTACAAAAGTAGTTAACAGTGGAGTTAACAAAGTCAGTAGTCGGTTTAGTAGAGGGGTCCAGTTGTATACAACTGTCAATTAACAACAGAATGAATGCACATGTATATATATATATATATATATATATATATATATATATATATATATATATATATATATCGTGTAAGATGACATTTGGATCATCAATAAAAATATCTCTTCTTCTTTCTTCTAGAGTATTTTCTCTGTTCATCTCTAGTGTTATGCATGGAAGCTTAATCAAATATAGAACCTTAGGTTCAGTACTAGTTAACCTAAGCTTGACTAGATTATACACTACTTTTCAATATTATACTTTATTGTTTTGATTAATACAACGTTTGGATAAATTGTATTGTTTCTCGGTGTTATATATATAATGTCACACATCAACAATTTGAAAGACAAACTTAAATATTATAAAAATATATGGGAAAAAGTATAAAATAAAATTATTAGACAATAAACAAAGATAAAATGAGAGAAAAAATAAAGTCACGGCGCGATCACACTGTCGCGCCCGTTTTTAACCCTGACCCGCGAGAGGTCGGAGCAGAGCACAACGTGTCTTGGTGATTCCTGGGTAAATGAATTAAGGATTGGGGAGTCGCCACCTAATTATTTTTTACGGTGAATTAGGACACCTAAATATTAAACTAAATGCTGCATTATAACACCAATTTTAAGGTCTGCGAAATTAATGAGGTTCTAGGTAAGGGTTCTTTATTATCCTAAAGGGAAGGGGTTAGACATCCTTTAAGATCCGCTAACTTGCGGTTATCCGGTCAAATTCAAGTTAATTATTGCTAGGAAAAATGCATGTTTTAAAAGTATAATAGATAAAAGATGTTTGCAAATATTTGGTAAATGATGCAATTTTAAAAAGAAAAATACATGTAAAGTTTGGAAAATATGCATTTGTAACAAATAATATAAATTATTTATAATGCCAAAGAAGTGAATTTTTTTGGAAAAGCTTTGAGTTGCAAATTAAAAAAAGAGATAAATTTTATTTGCAATTATTAGAGCAAACAAAAGATGACAAAAGTTGTTTTGAAAATCTTGAATACGCGTGACGAGCCTAAAATAAATAACTAGCAGAGAAATTCTAAGTTTGAATTAACCGAGCCTACAAAAAATGGCTAGCGACGGATTTCAAATCTTAAACTACCCTATGAAATAATTCTAAGTTTGCATATCCTAAGCATTTCAATAATTACATAAGTGATAAATAATATTACAATACAAAGCGGGATAAAAGCTGAATTAAAGAAAGAAATAAAATAAATAAACTCCGAGGAATATTTTGTCTTATTTACTTTAATCCCTGCAAGCTGTCAAGAACAAACGGTTAGAAACAGTTAAATACAAATAACTTCATATCCGTATTCAAAATAGTGAATGTTTTGATCACGGAGGGCTCAAACTTAAATTTTGAAAAGACCATTCCAATCACGTCGTGGCTGCAAACACATGACTGATGTGGTATATTTTGATTGCCTCACCCACTAAACGTATTGGTCTCTCGGATGAAATAGAATAGATCACTATAATCACGTCGTGGCTGCGAATATATAACTTGTTGGTTATTTTAGTCACCTCGACTACTAAACATGTTGATCTCGGATGAAATAAAAAGGTTTAAGCCTCATCATTGCCCAGAAGTTATATTCTCCGTCTTTACAACTGTGGAGGCCTCAAAATCGACGGATATTTTTCATCAGCCAGTGTAGTATCGTGTTCAAATCAGCAAAATTAAATTGAAAACAGTAGGCAGCAGTAGTAGGCAGTAAACAGAGAGGCAATTCCCGAGAAGACGGGTTGTTTAGTAAAAAAAAAAGTAAATAACCGTTGCCCGGATGTTTAAAACAGTGCAGAAAACAGAGAATCGAAACGAGCAGCAAACTGAAACAGAAAAACAGTGCCCGAACAGGCGCGGTATTTGTTTAAAACAGTAAAAACAGTAAAACAGTAAGATATCCTTTGCCCGGATATTTAAAACAGTGCTGAAAAACAGAGAAAACGAAAGAAAAGCGCAGCCTAATTCAATTTCATCGGCCTTAATGCGGTATTTATTCAAAGCAGTAAAATAAACAGCATAGCCGCATACAATAGTAAGTAATTAAAAGTCTGACCCGGATCATGAACAGTGACCCGAATGAAACAGTGAACCAGTTCTGAAAACAGACCCGGGATTGGAATCAAAATTCAGATTTTTCAAATAACCAGCAACATGATGTGAAAAATGCCATAATCTGAAAATACACCAATTCAGATAACCAACATACAAGAATATGAAATGCAAGAATTCTGGAAATATTACCCAAACAGGGTCGACCCGACCCGAATCAGAAATTCAAACCCGAAATCAGATTTTCAGCACCAATTTCAGATAACCAACATACAAGAATGTGAAATGCAGTAATTCTAAAAAATATTCAATTCGGGTCGACCCGACCCGGGTCAGTGACCAGACCCGGGTCAGTGACCCGACCCTAATCAGTGATCCAAACCCGAATCAAATTTCAGCACCAATTTCAGATAACCAAACATACAAAAATGTGAAATGCAATATTCTAACAAATATCCAAATCGGGTCAACTCGGGTCGGGTCGACCCGACCCGAAACCAGTGAAGAACAACAACAAAAACGCAAACAGATTTTTCGGATTCGGTTTACAAAGCCAAATAGAAGTATTTGAAACCCAAGTTCAAGAACGAAACTCACCTCTTTTCTTTCGAATCTTGGACCTATTTTTCGGACTTGTTTCTTGAACAACGAAGAAGGCAAATGCTAAAAATCAAGAACACAACAAATATATATTTTTTTGCATAGAATAATCTTCCGAAAAAAATCCTCCCTTAAAATGAAGAACAAAGGGGGTATTTATAGGTGTATTCGCACCCTTTTCGTGTTCAAAACGAGTTCGAATTTCAAAATAAAGGAGCCAAAAATCGCGGATTTGAGGGGCATGTGTCGCGGATTTTTGGGGTATGGGTCGAAGGGTTTGGTGGTGTCGGCGTAACAGAGGGGGGTTGGTGGCGGCAGGGGTGAGGTGACCGGCGGGTGGCGGCTGATTTGAGAGAGAGAGAGAGAGTAGGGTTTGAGATTTTTTGATTTTGTTTTTTTTTGTTTTGTTTTGGGTTTTCTGAAATGGGGTAAGGGGATGGGTTTTAAGAATTGGTTGTTGGGCTTCGGGTATGGGTAGTGGGCTGGTTTAGTTTTGGGTCGGTTTGGGCTGGTGGAGATTTTATTTAGTGAGTTATGTTTTGGTTAGGGAAAATGGTATGGGCTTCGGTTGTAATGGAAATAAAAAGGGAATGGGTTTGGGGTATTGTTAGGGGGTGGCCGATTGGGCCTCGGATGTGGGCTATGGGAATTGGGGGGAAATAAAGGGGAAGGAAATAAGGGGAATGGGCTTGGACGAAAAAAATGGGTTTTGGGTGAATTTTGTTTGGGTAGAAATTGTTTTGGGTTTAAAAAATATAAAAGGGGTTTAACATAAAAAAAAAATTGTTTTGTAAAAGATGTGAATTATTTAAAATGACATAACGATGTGATAATAATAAAAATATAATATTTGCGAAATGTTTAATGCTTAATAGAAAAAATGGAAATGCGATGCAATTTTGCGAGAATAAAATAACATAGAATTTTCGGATAAAACTTATGATTATGATAAAAACGCAAATGATAGTAAAAAATGCGAATAATAATAATAATAAGAGAATATATATATATATATATATATATATATATATATATATATATATATATATATATATATATATATGCATGTATGTATATAGATTAAAATTGTTTTGAGGTGTTAAAAATATTTAAAATTGCAAATAAATCAAAAAGGATGGGACAAAATTGGGTGTCAACACACACCAAATCAATCGTTACATAAAATGGAATTTTTCGTTGTTACGTAACGATGAATTTAATGATGCAATACAATAAAATATAAATAACAATCAACATAAATATTATATTGAAACTAACATAATATAATAAACTAGGTAACAAGCCTCCAAACAAGCTGTTACTAAATAAATTGAAATTTTCTTTTTAAAAAATCATGTACCTAAAAAAAAACAAGAAGTATGTGAGAAACAACTATTCATATACAGTAAGTATAAGGGGGAAATAAAAAGGCATATGCCTAGGGATGGCAGGTGAGTATAATTTTGCGGAATTCGCACCGCACCCGTCCTAGTTGGGGCGGGTTTGGGTATAACTTTGGCGGGTAGTAGGAGGATATGGGTATTGAAAATGTATCCGTCACGGGTAGGCGGGTAGGTGATGGATTTGCAGTCATACCCGCCCCACATCCAACCGCCTACCCACCCCCACATCCAACCGCCTACCCGCCCCACATACAACCGCCTACCCGCCCGCCTTATACCCGCCCCAAGCCCATAATATTAGCAACCCATAAGTCGTGCCTTCAGCCCATAAGTCACGACAAGTCTCCCATTCTCCAACAAAACTCAAAACCCTATGCCTCTTCAGTCCTTCACGCCTCCCTCTCTCTCGTTCCCCTTCACTCCGTCTCTCCTCCCTCTCTCATTCTCGACGTCTCTGCCTTTTTCTTTAAAGGAAAAATCACAAACTTTTTTCACGAACCTCCTCGACGTCTCTGTCTTTTTCTTTAAAGGAGATGTTGATCGGGAAATATTGGAAAATATTGATGTCTTTGCTTTGTGTTTTGGGTGTTGTCTTGGTGAGGTCAATTTTTGTGCATTTGTTAAGTTTTACCTATTGGGTTTGTGGAGTTCAATTGAAAAAGTTAAATTTTTTTAGCTTATATAACTGAAATAATATATGGGTTTTGTCTACATTTGTAATATAGCTATTTGGGTGGATAATTTTTGGGTTTTCTTGAAAATTTTGTTTTCTTGATTCTTTGTTGTAAGGGGAAGAGGTGAAAAAAAAATGGGGAATTCTGATGGTGAAAAAATCTGGAATTCTCCTCCCTCTCTCCCAAAGAAAATGAGACCGTGACAGTATTGATTCTTGACTCAAATTTTTGGGATAATTTTTGGAATTTGAATTTTTGGGATCATGTTGATCAATAATTGATCACAAATGAATTGATCATAAAATATGGCAGGCGGGTATTGGCGGGTGACGGATCCACTTGGGTGGTGGAGCGGGTGTGAATTTAGGAATATACCCGCCTAAGCGGGTATGGATGTTGAAAATTGTACCCGCCACGGATGGCGGATAGGTGGCGGGTATAAAATTTTCTGACGGATACGAGTGCGGGGAGGGGGTACCCGCACCCGCCCCGCCCAATTGCCATCCCTACATATGCCACTTGAACGTGATGACTAGTATTAAACATTGATGAAAAAGCCAAAAGGGTCCAAGAGCCATGTCCCATTGAGATAACAACAATTGTTTCCCATGTTGCAATATAACTATCTCGTGTCCTTTTTATATAAAGTTATTTGGACAAGATTATGCTTATATCCTTTCTCCAATATCCCCTCTCTCCAGTCCCCCCCCATAAAAATAAAAATAAAAATAAAGAGAGAAATAAATTATTTTTTCCTGATTATTTAGTATATTTACTCAGACAGACATTCACGAGTGTGCTCAGACATACCTATCATGCTGATAAATATTTTTTTAACCTACTTATGAACAGTTTTTATGGTGGAGGAAATGTAATTAGTACAATATTTCCCTTTTTCTTCTGTTTTCCATTTTTGGTCCAAATTTATTTAATTCCTTGGTGGCAATCGTTATGCTCCAATTCAGGTCCAAAATAGTAATTAAAATCACTTTCTTTAATCCTAATTAATGTTCGGTCATTGGCTTATTGTATATGAAAATCAGTTCAAGAAATGTTATTACTATGTTATAAGTGAAAGAAATAATCCCCTTGATTATTTTCATTAATTAAAAGGCTATATATACAAGTTACATATTTCCATAATAGGAGAATCCTATTCCTATTCTATTTCTAAATCCTTATTCTGCCATAATTCTAACTATACAATCATGGTAAGTATATAACACTAATTAAGGTAACCTTTATACTACAATATACTACAAATATATATACCATAGATACAACTTTGTATCTTCCTTATTGCCCGAGATGGGCCTTGTAGGCAACCGATGAGCGTGCGCCGAGGCCCATTTCTTTGGGCCGCTTTATTGAGGCCACTATTTGGGCCGCCGCCGAGGCCCAGCTCTTGAGGCGCCGCTTCGAGGCCACCGCCGGCTCTTGATCCATCGCTTTGCCTCGTGATATACACCGATGTATATTGGGTGTATATCACGGGTATATTTCTCTGTTTAACACACCCCCGCATGATCATAGCGGGCGGTTTTCGAACGCCGAGATCGTCCCTAAAATCTTCAAAGAGAACCGCATTGGTAGACCCTTTGTAAAAATGTACGCAATTTGATAACGCGACGGGACATGGCATACGCGAACGTGACCCTTTGCAACCTTTTCACGGACAAAGTGAATGTCCATTTCGATATGCTTGGTGCGTTGGTGTTGAAGCGGGTTACCCGAAAGGTAGATGGCACTAATGTTATCGCAATATACCAAGGTTGCCTTCGAATGGGACAATGAAGCTCCAAAAGTAAATTACGTAGCCAACATGATTCGGAGACCACATTCGCTACCCTCGATATTCTCGCCTCGCACTTGAGCATGATAGAGTTGCTCGACGCTTTGCCGACCGGAGACCAAGTTGTTGCCAAGAAACATACAAGAGCGAAGTCGACCGTCCGGTGTCGGGACAACCACCCCAATCGCATCCGTGTAAGAGACAAGTGTGGATGTAGATGAAGGATACAAGTGCAACCCATAGTCCAGTGTCCCCCGAAATACCGAATGATGCGTTTGATTGCATTCATGTGCTCAACTCGGGATCATGCATGAGTAAACACACCGTTGAACCGCATACGTAATATCCGTCCGGTAAAGGTAAGATATCGGAGGGCCCCCAAGGCTGCGATAGCGGGTCGGGTCCTCGTATGGTGCACCCGCCGCGGCACTCGGCTTGGGGTTTGCATCAATCGGCGTGGAAGTGGACTTACGGGATGACATCCCGCCCTCTCTATGATCTCAAAGAAGACATACTTCCGTTGAGACAGAAACAACCCACCTGAATGACGTTTGACAGCAATACCCAAAAAATAACTCAAGGGCCCCAAGTCTTTCATAGCAAATTCAGAACTGAGCATGGCCATGATAGACCGTCGCAAAGCATCGGAGGAGGCAGTCAAGATGATATCATCCACATACAACAGAATATAGGCCAATGACGAACCACGGCGGTAGATGAACAAGGAATTATCTGACCTGCTGTGAGTGAACCCAATAGTCGAAACAAAGTCTGCAAATAGTGTATACCATGCCCGTGGAGACTGCTTAAGCCCATATAATGATTTCTTTAACAAACAGACATGATTAGGGTGGTTGGGATCCCTGAAACCCAACGGCTGATGCATATAGACTGTTTCCTTGAGGTCACCATATAGAAAAGCATTCTTGATATCCAACTGATGAATCGGCCAAGTCTTTGAAAGTGCCAAGCTAAGCACAGTGTGAATGGTAGCCGGTTTGACCACCGGACTAAATGTCTCAACACAATATTCCAACCTGTTGAGTCTTACCATCACCAACAAGTCGCGCCTTATGTCTAGCAAAAGACCCATCTGAATTCTCCTTATGAGCAAAAATCCACATAGACCTGATAATATTAATACCATATGGACGGGGCACCAACTCCCACGTCTTATTATCAATAAGAGCATTATATTCATCACCATCATAGCAATTTTCCAATTAGGGTCATTTAATGCGGACACGGGATTGCGGGGCAAGGGGATTTAGAGACATCGATTTGTAAATTAAAATGTCTTTTAGGTGTAAAAATACCCCGCCGACTACGAGTGACCGGTCTATGACTCGAGAAAGAATTGAGGGAATTTTGGGAATTTTTCGGGCTCGGGACGGACGGCCGGCGGGCGGTGGGCCCGCCGGCCCAAATCGGTAAATCGGGCTCGGTTTCGGACCGGTTCCGAGTGGGTGGACAGCCCAATTGCCGGAAGCTGTTCCGTGGCGTAAACCGCCGGATGTGGCGACATCTTGTGGGTCCGGCGGGCGGTGGGCCCATTGGAGGATTTTGGGTACGGGAGATGTCCGAAAAATTCCGAATAATATACGGGGATATTTGGTCATCCAAAAAATTATATGACTTAGGTTTGGGAGTATGAACTTTCGTAAATGGGAATTGAGTTTCATCAAAAATGACATGGCGATTGATTATGATTTTCTTGGAGGATAAATCAAAACACTTATAACCACAATGATTTGACGGATAACCCAAGAACATACACGGGGTAGACAGAGCCTGAAGTTTGTTAATTGTGGTGGATGGGAATAACGGATAACACAAGCACCCAAAAATCCGAAGATGGGAATAAGACGGGTTCTTATTATACAGGATTTTTAGGGGGGAAGAATATGTCAGACCTTTAGAAGGAATTATGTTAAGAAGATATGTGGCCATGTGTAGAGCATGATGCCAAAAATATGGAGGGATGGAGGCATGAATTAGGAGAGTTCGGACAATGTTATTGATGGAACGAATTTTGCGTTCGGCTTTCCCATTTTGTGAAGATGTATGAGGACATGAAAAACGAAAATTTATCCCATTAGTAGCACAAAATTCCCGAAACTCCCTATTGTCATACTCTTTCCCATTATCACATTGAATATTTTTTATTTCTCTTTCGAATTGAGTACGAATGAACGCTCTAAATTTGATGAAGACGGAAAACACTTGTGATTTATTCGCAATTGGAAACGTCCACAATAATCTAGAATAATCATCTAAAAAGAGAATATAATATCGATGATCCATTGAACTAAGAACAGGAGATGTCTATAAGTCGCTATGAATAATGTCAAATGGCATAGAAGTATGAGAATTGGAGTCTACAAACGGCAACTTAACAATCTTTCCTAAAGAACAAGACTGACAAATTGGAGTACGACTCGTACCCTTACAAGAAATAAAGCTATTTTTATCTAAAGCTGATAAAATAGAAGATCCCGAATGACCCAGACGAGCATGCCATATGGAAGGAGAGATGGCCGCAAAGGCCGACGGCGCAAGGTGGACTCGATGGTCGAAACCGGGCATGATAGGATACAGATCCCCCTACTATCACACCCTCATGAGATGACTCCCCGTCTTGAAATCCTTCACAGAGAAACCGAAAGGATCAAATTCAACGAAACGTAATTGTCATTTGTGAACTTTCGGACGGACACTAAATTTTTAATCAATTTAGGAGCATGTAAAGTATTTTTCAAGAGGAGTGGTGGATTGGGGGGAGACAACGTTTTCGACCATACCCTAGTATTGGAATAGAAGCGCCATTACCAACAATTATCCCCAGGGGTGCTCAAATTGGAATAAGATGAGAGAGTACCGATTCGGAAGTCATGTGAGTAGTGGCCCCGGTGTTCATATACCAATTTGGGTCCGGTTGAGTCAATCCCAACGTGTGCATCGCGGCCTCGATATCGGTCTGAGTGGGGCCTGCTGCATGATGGGCTTGCGGAGGTCTGGGCCCAAGGACTCCTGGCCGTGCCGGAACCGGGCCGTAATCGCCGTGGTTGCCGTTCTTTGGGCCACCGGCCGATGGGCCGCCAATCGGGTATTGGGCTCGGATCGTGGCCGCCCCACCGGCCGCCGTAAACCTTCGTTCTTTGGAGGTACGGGTTCCACCGCCATTGGCCCCACCTTTGGGCCCATGGCGGTGGTGGGCCACTGTACCCTGGCTGGGACCCACCGTCTGTTTGTTGACCACCGGAATCGCCACCAGAACCGTCGCGTTTGCCCTCGCGATTTTTGTTATTATTCTTGCGATTATTTTTGCCGCCACCATTATTATGGTTTTGGCCCGAATTATTACCCAAACCCGAAGGACTAGGAGAGGACGCCACCATGACAACTGGGCTTGCTCCGGTAGCCGCCTTTTTAGCCAAGCCGGCTTCTTCCAACGTCAGCATGGAGCGGGCTTGATGGAAGTCGGGAAGAGAGTTGCTTTGGCGAAGGAGAGTTCCGACACCATTATAGGCCTCCGAAAGACCGGCAACCAACTGTAGAACTAGACGATTATTTGTTACTGGTGCGCCAACATTACGGAGTTGATCCGCCAACTCCTTTAGTTTCTTGCAATATGCAGAAACGTTCGGAAATTCATCCATTCGAACGAGAGAGAATTCCTGCTCGAGTGTGACGACACGGAAATGTTGGTTGTCTTGGAATATGTCACGCAATCTATTCCATGCAGCCATAGCCGTGGTATCTGGCTCCATAATCGTCTGTAGAAGGTCCACCGAAATAGTGGCGTATATCCACCGAAGAACGGTAGCATCAAGTGTAATCCATAACTCAGGATCTTCCGCAGGAAGGGGTCTAGCGGGAGGAATGATGTGATGAAGAACTTGATAAGATATAGCGTGAATTTTAAACAACTCCGCCCACGTTGCATATTGAACGTTTTCCATCTCAAGGACAATAGGACACTTAGCTTGATATTGGAAACCGTGAGGGCAGGGTGAAAATTATTCTTAGACATATTGAAAGAACAAAGAAGGAGGGGAAATTTAAGAGAGGTTTTTGAGAGCGGAAGACAAAATTTTGGAGAGAAAACCCGAGGGGGGGGGGTTCTTGGCCACAAGGCAAAAGTTAAGAGAAAAACTTTTGTGTAGACCTAGTCTCTTGATACCATGAAAGAAATAATCCCCTTGATTATTTTCATTAATTGAAAGGCTATATATACAAGTTACATATTTCCATAATAGGAGAATCCTATTCCTATTCTATTTCTAAATCCTTATTCTACCATAATTCTAACTATACAATTATGGTAAGTGTATAACACTAATTAAGGTAACCTTTATACTACAATATACTACAAATATATATACCATATATACAACTTTGTATCTTCCTTATTCAGCCCGAGATGGGCCTTGTAGCCACTTCTTGAGCCGGCCGCCGAGGCCCACCTTTGAAGGTTTCTTTGTTGAGGCCACCTCTTTGGCCGCTTGCCGAGGCCCACCGCTTTTGAAATTTCTTCTTGAGGCCACTTCGGGCTGCCCGATCCACTACTTTTCCTGTGATATACACTGTTGTATATTGGGTGTATATCACAGGTATATTTCTCTGTTTAACAATAAGCACAGAATACTATATTCATATTACTGCAATCTATTATGGTTCGTTCCTATTTGTTTGGTTTGTCTTGTCTTCTCAAAGAGATGATCGGATATCATCAAATCAATATGTGAGATATTTGACATGTTTTCTCTCAGCTAAGGGAGGCTAAAATATACTCTGGAAATATGGTCAGACGGCGTAAACGTGTCGCCGCCTTCTGAAATAGTCAAAATGTAGATCTGCTCTAACAGTTACAAAAATGAGTTAGATTTGCCATTATGGACTAACGGCAACAATTTTTAAGGACATTGATGATCAAATTTGCCAATGAGTTTTTGCGATAGTCCAAATTTGACCACTATTTTCATTAGGCCATCATCCGTCATGCTCTAAATCAATCACCATCATAACATTGATTCTCTCCCCCGTAAAAAATACCACTTGAAGACCACCGTTGCTCCATCACCACTACAAGATAGTATAAAATTGGCAACAAAACTTTAACAACAATAAATATATTGTTGCTAAAAACGTAAATGAAAATAAATTGTTGTTGTAAAAAATTTTCGCATCGGAAGTTATTGCAACGATATGCAATAATTTTTTTGTTGTTTCGAAAAATACTTTTGGCACCAAAATCTAACATATTACAACAAAAAATGTTGTTGACAAATGTCTTTCTTCTTGTAGTGCACCACTTTTTACTCTCAAGACGCTTACCAAAAGAGCATAAAATATTTCACATAAAAACCACCCATTTAAACGAGATCTCTCACATCCTCATCTTTACCACTTTCAGCAGTAACCATTTTACATCGCTGCCAGAAGACCAGCGACCCTCAACTACTATAACCCCACCTTGACCTCCATAATATTACTACAAATGATTTAGGAGCTTAATTTTGTGTGCTCGAGGTATGTTTTAGCATTAGGAGGTCGATGTGGAGCTCTGATATTGCTATTGATGATTTGAGAATGATAGGTGACAAAGTTGTGTCGATGGAGCTTGGTGCAATTGATCATTTTTTGAATTTCATTTGGAAAATTTGAGACTTAAGGTGGTTAATTTGAACTTGAGAAATAGAGACCTGACCATTGAAGGTCCTGAGTGTTGAAGAATACGATGTTGCTGCTACAAAATAATGACCATGTTATTCATTATTCAGGAGCAAATTTGGACCATTTGGCAATGTTTAAAGACATATTTGACCCCTTCTTAGTAAAAAAAACCTCATTTTGGACGCTTATGTCGTTAGTCAATAAGAACAAATCTAACTCATTTTTGTAATAGCAAGAACATATTTGATTAAGGTAAAATCTCAATCATTTCACAAAATTAAATTGCAAATTTGACCCTTATATAATCTTTTTGACCCACAAATTCCGCGAAAGAACAAAAACTAATGCTATTAAACTTATGCATAGGGTTAGTCTGTCATGTTCACTAGTAGGGAACGATCTCGACTTATACTTGAGCAACTATTTTTGATAGTGACAGTTTTATACCTCTATTGGAGGTGTTAAATTGACGTATCAGTTATATCATGTAAGATTGCAGTTGTTTGGGTTGATTCGACTTGTTCTTTAACACTTGGAGCTCATGATTTGTAAAGTAAATAGAAATTGAGGTATGTGAGCTTTAAGTTATCTTGTGTGTTTCAAATAACTCCATATTTCAAAATTATAATTTAAATGAGATTTCGTGCACGTGCGAAACAAACTTTCATGGTTTGTTCTATGGTTTGACTTTAATGTAGGAAACACCTAAATAACTAAGTCTTGAATTTTATAATAGTGTTTATGATTCTTATGCAATTTTTTGTGCTAATTGTGAGACACACGATACTACTTAAAGATCTCTCATGATTTGTTGATTACGAAATTTAATACAAAAAAATGAATTCGGCTAAGGCCGTGATTTTTAAAAAGAAATTAAATGTGTTTTGCCTAACTTTTCTGGGAGGTTTGATAACCACCTTGGATCCTTGATGTATGCACGTGTCTGTCTGTGATAGAATATACCGTGTATATCCCTATGATATACACGGTTTTGACTAATCTTGTATCATAAATAAAAGTATTAAATTATGTTGTCTAATTATCATAATTGTAGAATTCTTGTACAAGTAGAACTAGGATATTAGAAGTTTAGTAGGAATAGGATTTTCCATATTAGGAGATTGTAACTTGTATATATACATATTCATTCAATAAGAATAATCAAGGGATTAATTCTTTCATGGTATCAGAAGTCTAGGTCTAAACTACCTCCCTTCCTAATTTTTTTCCGCTACCCAAGGCTCAAATTCCGAGAACTCTTCTCGGTTTCCGACTGACTTCTTCCTCCTCCCTTCCCAAATTTTCTTCCAAATCTCTAATTCTCCTATTGTTCCTTCGTTATGTCTACGTCAAAGAACCTGTTTCATCCAGCCTTTACAGTTTCCAACATCAGGAACCACATCCCTATTGTTCTTGAGATGGAAAACGTCCAATACGCGACATGGGCGGAAATATTCAAAATTCACGCACGCTCGCGTCAAGTCCTCCATCACATAATTCCCTTGACACCTGGCACATAGAAGATGCCTAACCCTGAGGAAAATCCTACGTTATGGACGATACTTGATGCTACCGTTCTCCAGTGGATTTATTTCACTATTTCTACCGACCTCCTATAAACGATCATTGAGCCCGACACTACGGCTATGAAAACTTGGAATAGGGTGCGTGATATATTCCAAGATAACAAGAATTCCCGTGTTGTCACCCTCGAGCAGGAATTTTCACATGTCCACATGGTAGATTTTTCTAACGTTTCGGCCTATTGTAAAAGGCTGAATGAACTGGCAGACCAACTCCGCAACGTTGGTGTGCCGGTTACCAATGATCGTCTTGTTCTCCAAATGGTTGCAGGCCTGTCTGAGGCCTATAACGGCGTTGGCTCACTACTTCGTCAAAGTAACCCTCTACCACCCTAATATCAAGCCCGTTCCATGCTCACGTTAGAAGAAGTCGACTTAGCTAAAAAGGCGGCTATAGGTGCAAATTCGGTCGCCATGATGACCACGTCAGATGACCCTCACTCATTCTCCGAGAATTCTGGCCGACACCTCAACAACGGTGGTGGCAAAAAGGGTCAAAATCATAAAAATAATAGCAAAACCCGCAGTGGCAATCGCGGTGGTAACGACGGTGGCCGAAACAATGGTGGCAACAGCAGTAGGCCTCGGGGCAGTGGGCTGCAGGCCAACTGGTCCCAGCCGTAGGCCCCCTGGCCGTGGAACTGGGCCAGTGGCCAGTGGCCCAACAATCCCTATTTTCCTCTGGGTAACTGGGCCCAGTTCCAACAACATGCCAGGCCCAGTTTCTCGGGCTCGAATACTGGCAGCAGATTCACTTCTGGGCCAGGGCCGCAGGCAGGTTTGCTTGGGCTTGGGCCTTGGCCTCCGCAGGCATTCCAGGCAGTGGGCTCCACACCAACTCTGACAGATATTGAGGCCGCAATGCACACACTTGGATTAAATCCTCTAGACGTGAATTGGTTTATGGACACCGGAGCCACTTCTCACATGACGTCTGACCAAGGTACTCTCTCGTCTTATTTCAATTTGAGCAAAAATCGTGGTATTATTGTTGGTAATGGCAATTCAATTCCAATATGCGGTTATGGACATACAACTTTGTCTTCCCCACATCTACCTCTGGTTTTGAAAAATACCCTTAATGCCCATAACTTAATTAAAAATTTGGTGTTTGTTCAAAAATTCACCACTGATAATTGAGTTTCTGTTATTTTTGATCCATTTGGGTTTTCTGTGAGGGATTTCAAGATGGAGATACCTCTAATGAGATGCAATAGTACGTGAGAGCTTTATCCTATCACAAATACCACCACTTCCGCGAGTCAAGTCATGCCGTCTACTTTTGTCGCCCTTGCTCCTTCCTTATGGCATGCACGTTTGGGTCATCTGGGATAGTCTATTATTTCTTCTTTGTATAAAAATAATTTTATTTCTTGTAAGGGTACGCGTAGTACTCCACTTTGTCATCCTTGTCCGTTAGGGAAATATGTTAGATTACCATTTGTAGCCTCTACTTCTAGTACTTTGATTCGTTTGACATTATTCATAGTGATTTATGGACATCCCCCGTGTTAAGTTCTGTGGGCCATCGTTATTAAATCCTATTTTTGGATGATTATTCTAATTTTTTGTGGACCTTTCCTTTATAAAAAAGTCTCATGTTTTTTCCACATTCTTAAAATTTAGAGCAATCATCCGTACCCAATTCGAATGGAAAATTAAAAGTATTCAATGTGATAATGGCAAGGAATATGATAATGGGTTGTTTCGGGAATTTTGTGATGCTAATGGCATAGTTTTTCATTTTTATTGTCCTCATACGTCCTCACAAAATGGGAAAGCCAAACGAAAAATTCGTACCATTAATAATAGTGTCCGAACTTTATTAGCACATGCTTCTGTACCCCCTTCTTTTTGTCATTATGCACTACAAATGGCTACTTACCTCCTTAACGTACTTCCTACCAAAGGATTAGCATCTAAATCTCCCCTTAAAGTTCTCTATAATAAGGATCATTCATATTCTCATCTTAGGGTCTTTGGGTGTTTATGCTATCCACTTTTTCCGTCAACTACAATTAACAAACTTCATGCCCGTTCTACCGCTTGTGTGTTTTTGGGTTATCCGTCTAATTATCGTGGTTACAAATATTTTGATTTATCATCTAATAAAATTATAATTAGTCACCATGTTATTTTTGATGAAATCCAATTTCCTTTTGCTAAAGTGAGAAGTCACGTGCCGGGTTCGTATAATTTTTTAGATGACGAGGTCTCACCATTTTCCCGACTTGTCCAGTGACCAAAATACGGCAAAGCAGCCCATCGCCATCGGCCCACGCGGCCCAAAGCAACCACTGTTCTGCCCAGTGGGCCAATGACACGGTCCAGTACTGATCTCGGTAATGTTCTCGTGTTTCAGCCCAATCCCGAGCTGTTCATGTTCCAATTGTTGGGCCAGCAGGCCCATTGCCTGCTGGCCATCCGTCCCCGTTCCACACATTGCCCAAAATTCATCCAATTCCTCCTCTAGTCAAAGGTCCGTCACTCGTAGTCAAAGGGATATTTTAAAACCAAAACGGCATTTTAGTCTCAATTCTAATGTACTTAAATTCGCTCTCCCGCATAACCCTGTGTCCGCATTACCCGAATTGAAAATTTTATGGTACAAGACTAGTCAAAACCGTATATATCATAAGAATATACACGGTATATTATATCCGTCTGTATAGGGGTGGCGTGCACAATAGGCTTCATATATGGTACGTATCACGATGTATTTAGTACCTATCTACCCAGGGGGATATGACAACATACGGGAATGGTATTCCAATCTATATACGACACCACTTATACACTTAATATTGAAACACCTTATAATGATAATAATGATTAAGAATGATAACCTTATGAACAAGGCTCTTATACATGTGTCTTGAACTCTTTATTTTTACACTACGTATTTAAATTTCGTAAACTGTTCTTTTGATTAATTTTAACTTACTTATTTTATTATGCATAACTCTTGATCACCGCGAGTGGTTTGACTATAACGTATATTGAATATTCCAATACTTAGGCATTATCTTTATGTTGTCAGGTTCGGGAGTTAGTCATGAGCTAGATGGTCCACGTGCGAGCTAGGATCTTGCTTCTCCACTATTTTGGTCAGATGGTCAAATATTGTATTTTCATTCTTTTGTATCTAACCCCGTAAATTTGTTTGTTCATTCGTTGTGTCGTAGAAGCTTCATAGATGAACTTAGTATTATTTTGTGTTAGGGGTAGTTATATGATTTTTCGAAAGACATCATTATCTACCTGTCTTGTTTGGTGAAGATCCCTTACTTTAAATCAATTGATATTCATCTTACTTTTTTATCATTTAATATTAATGGCAATTAGATGCATTGAGATATATGGCATGAAGTAGGTAGCTACTATAGTAAACTGGTTCACTTGGTACAAGTTGGTAGCATCAAGTATCGTGTCGCGTGTCATCCCATTTTTTGAGTATGACAAATCATTTTTCTCAAACATTCCTCATCCTTCTAAATCGATCACCATCACAATAACTAATTCTCATTACTATGAAAAATATCACTTAAAAATCACCGTTACTCCATCACCATTTCCCACTCCCACAATGCCTAGAAAGGAACATACAAATTCCATATACCCATTCAAAGGAGCTCTATCACTTCATGTTTACCACTTTTCCTCAACGCCATTATTCATCTTAGAAGACAAGCCACACTTAATCACTATAACCCACCTTGACCGTTAAAATATTATTGCAAATGATTTAGGAGTTGAGTTCGATGTACTTAAGTTTGTTTTAGCATTACGAGCTTGTGTGGAGCTCTGACATTATTATTGGTTGTTTGAGAATGATAGGTGATGGAGTTGTATCGATGGAGCTTGGTGCAGTTGATCATTATTTGAATTCCATTCGGGCGGATTTGGAGATGAGGGTAGTTAATTTGAACTTGAAAAATAGAAACCTGACAATTGGAGGTCCTGAGTGTTGAAGAAGACGGTGGTGCTGCCATTAGAATAGTGATCCTTCTATTCAAAGTTCAAGGGCAAATCTGAACAATTTCGCACAGTTCAAGGACAAATTTGACCTTTTCCTTTAGTAAAATGAGCTCATGTTAGAAGATTTTGCCATAATCAATAAAGACAAGTATAATTTATTTTTGTAATAATAAAAATAAATTTGATCCCAACTATTATTATATTAATAGAGGGGGAAATGCCCACCTTTTTGAATTCAAATTACAATTTTGACCCTTGTATAAACTTTTTGACCCACAAACTCCGTGAAAGAACAGAAACCAATGTTATTACACTTATGCATAGGATTATTCTCTTTTTAAAAAAAAAAAACAGAATCACGATTTTATAGCCATAATGAAAAAGAACCTGTAAAAGGAGGGTCGAGCCTGATCTTTTACTACAAGATTTGAGTTTGTGAAGAAAAACAATCTATCCCAACTAAAAAGTCCAAAGTTAGACAAAAAGTGACAACATGCGACAAGCTCATAGAGTCATATGTGAGTAAGCTTGGTCTTTTCTTCTTGACTGTGTATATAGTTAGTCTGTCTTGTTCACTGATTTGGCAGGTTTTTGGGGGTACACATGGCATTTAGCATATGGCTGGACACACTAGATTCCGAATAAGGAACTATTCTTGAAATTTGGAATTTGGCACACCTGGAAAAATATGCAGAAAACGACAGAAATAAAAAAGGAAAGTATAATAAAGGAGTTCACGTTTTGTGATTGTCCCTTTTTGCGTTGTTGTTTTAAATTTATATGTCACAATTCGACTTTCTAAATATTAAATTTTATAGTGTTGATTGCAACAGATATAAAAACATTGCAATGAATATGTCGAAAACTCAGTTAGCATTGTTGATAGTAATATTATTTTAGTTGACTTTAACTAGGATTTAAATTATTTCTTTAACTATGTTTTTTTGCAAATTTTTTGGCAATAGTTTAACTATCAAAAGTTATAATATAAAGTTTAGCTTCTAATTTATAAAGTTATTTAAGAAATTAAATGCATATTGCAGAAAAAAGGTTCAATCTTGTAAAATCATTGCGTAAGCAAAATTTAGCAACCTGATGAAAATGTTTATATACATTATATACAATATGTAATTATGAAAAATAAATCTATCTTTTCTTAATACAAGACTACTATCTTTTCTTAATACAAGATTACTACCATAATTATGCCTGTACAAGAATTCTAATAATTATGGTAAGTAAATATACAAATATACATGGGAAATATACGGCCGATATACAAGACTATCGTGTATAGTCTTTCACACCCCGCAATCATAGCGGGCGATTTTCGTACGCTGAGACTGTCCTTAAAATCTTCAAACAGAAATAAGGGAAGACCCTTAGTAAAGATGTCAGCAATTTGGTACCGTGAAGGGACATGCAAGACACGTACTTGTCCATGAGCCACCTTTTCGCGAATGAAGTGAATATCCATCTCGATATGTTTAGTGCGCTGATGTTGGACAAGATTCCCAGAGAGATAGACCACACTAACATTATCGCAATAGACCAAAGTAGCTTTCTGAATAGGAAAGTGAAGTTCTAATAGGAGATTATGCAGCCAACAAGACTCAGACACCACATTGGTTACCCCTCGATACTCGACCTCCACACTGGATCGCGATAAAGTAGCCTGGTGTTTAGCCGACCAAGAGACCAAGTTATCACCAAGAAACATAAAATAATCAGATGCCGAATGTCTGGTATCTGAACATCCACCCCAATCAGCATTTGTATAAGACACGAGAGTAGATACGGAAGATGGATATAAGTGCAAACCATAATCAAGAGTGCCCTGAATGTAATACACAATGCGTTTAAGAGCATGCATGTGCTCGTCCCTCGGATCATGCATAAATAAACACACATGTTGCACTGCATAAGTAATATCGGGCCTTGTGAAAATAAGATACTAAAGAGCCCCTACAAGACTGCAATAGTGGGAGGGCCTCATAAGGTGTGCTAGAATTAGCACTCAACTTCGGTTTGGTATCAACTAGAGTAGGAGAGGACTTACAGGATGACATGTCAGTCCGTTCAATAATCTCAGTTGTATACTTCATCTGGGATAGAAATAGACCACTTGTATGACGAGTTACTGTTATACCCAAAAAATAACTCAATGACCCCAAGTCTTTCACAGTAAATTCGGAACTGAGAAGAGACATAATAGACTTGCGCAGTTTATCAGAAGAGGTAGTCAATATAATATCATCCGCATATAACATAATGTATGCCAGAGAAGTCCCACGACGATAGATGAACAGAGAATGATCAGACCGACTGTGAGAAAACTCAATAGTAGACACATAATCTGCAAATCTTTTATACCAAGCCCGGGGGGCCTGTTTTAGCCCATACAAGGACTTCTTTAGCAAACATACATGGTTAGGATGACCGGGGTTCCTGAAACCCAGGGGCTGATGCATGTAAACTGTTTCCTTGAAATCACCATGTAAGAAAGCATTTTTCACATCCAACTGATGAATGTGCCATGTTTTCGAGAGAGCCAGACTGAGAATAGTGTGAATGGTTGCCGGTTTGACCACCGGACTAAATGTCTCTTCACAATCCATGCCAACCTATTGAGTTTTGTCATCACCTACAAGATGGGGCTTATGCCTATCAAAATAACCATCAGATTTTTCCTTATGAGTAAAAATTCACATAGAACGAATAATATTGACACCAGGTGGACGTGGCACCAACTCCCACGTCTTATTTTCAATAAAAACATTATATTCATCATCCATGGACAATTTCTAATTCGGGTCATGAAGGGCAGACACTGGGTTACATGGTAGGGGTGATTTAGTGGCATTAGAATTGAGATTAAAATGTCATTTTGGTTTAAAAATACCCCGTTGGCTACGAGTGACGGGCCCTTGACTCGGAATAGAAGTGGGCTGGACCTGGGTCGGTGTAGGGATATCACGAGATTGGCCAACAGGTAGTGGGACTGCTGGCCGACGGACTGGACTGAAGGAGGACAGGGCCAAAGATGTATAACTGGGCCAGCAGGCAGTGGGCCTGCTGGCCGAGACGCTGGACTGGGAGGGACATTTAATGGGCCAGCAGGCAGTGGGCCTGCTGGCCGAGAAACATAATCTGGAGACTTATCAATTAGGCCAGCAGGCAGTGGGCCTGCTGGCCTATTTGGGTCACAGGTTTGTTGGACTAAATGGTGGACCACATACGGTAAGAGTCCATCATCTAAAAAATTATAAGAATTAGACACGGAATTACACAATTTAGCAAACAAAAATTGGGTTTCATCAAAAATAATATGACGACTATTTATGATATTATTAGAGGATAAATCAAAACATTTGTAACCATGATGATTAGATAGATAACCCAAAAACACACAAGCGATAGACCGGGCTTGAAGTTTGTTAATTGTAGAGGATGTGAATAGAAAATAGCACAAACACCCTAAGATAGGAATACGAAAGATCTTTATGATAAAGAATTTTTAGTGGAGATTGGTATGCGAATCATTTGCTAGGTAGTATGTTAATAAGGTAAGTAGTCATTTGTAATGCATGATGCCAAAAGGAAGGTGGTAATGAATCATGGGCTAGTAAAGTCCGAACAATATTATTAATGGTATGATTTTTTCTTTCGGCTTTCCTATTTTGTGAGGAAGTATGAGGACAAGAAAACCGAAAAGATATTCCATTAGCGTTACAAAATCCCCGAAATGTCCCATTATCAAATTGAATGTTTTTAATTTCCCATTCAAATTGGGTATGGATGAATGCTCTAAACGATAAAAATGTGGAAAACTTGAGAATTTTTAGACAACAGAAAAGTCCACAAAATATTAGAATAATCATTCAAAAATAACACATAATAACGATGGCCCAAAGAGCTAAAAATGGGAGATGTCCACAAATCACTATGAATAATATCAAATGGCATCAAAGTACTAGAAGTAGAGGCTACAAATGGTAATCTAACATGTTTCTCAAGCGGACAAGAAGGACAAACATTAGTACTACGCGTACTATTACAATAAATAAAATTATTATTTTTAAGAGAGGAAAGAACAGACGCTCTCGGATGCCCCAAACGCGCATGCCACACGAAATGTGCTAAAGCGGCAAACGTTAACGGTGTGGCTTGATTAGTGGTAGTGGTGGTGGTGGTAGTGATAGGATAGAGCTCTCCCAGACTATTACATCTCATTAAAGGTATCTCCGTCGTGAAATCCTTCATAAAAAATCCAAAAGGGTCAAAGTAAACAGAAACCCAATTATCAATTGTAAATTTTCGAATTGACACCAAATTTTTAATTAAGTGATGAGCATGAAGAACATTTTTCAAGGCTAAAGGCGGGTTTGGGGGAGATAAATTTATGTGACCATAACCACGAATTGGAATTGAATTACCATTACCAATAATTATGCCATGATTGTTTCTCAAATTGAAATAAGATGAGAGATTACCTGGTGCAGACGTCATGTGAGAGGTAGCACCGGTGTCCAAGTACTAATTTGCATCTGGGGGATTTAATCCAAGTATATGCATCGCTGCCTCGATATCCATGTGGGTCGGGACTGCTGCTGGGCCCACAGCAGCGAAGGCCTGCTGAGGCCGAGGCCCGGCGCAGCGACATGCCGCCACGTGCCTGGTTGTCGCTTTGCTGTTTTGACCATTGGGCCTCTTCTGGTTGACGACCCAAGCTGATGAAGAAACTTGGCAGGGGGGCGACATGGGCCACTGCTCGTTGGCCCAGGGCCACTGCTCGTTGGCCCAGGGCCACTGCCCAGCGACCCAAGCTCCCAAGGGTTCAGTGGCCCGGTCTTCTGCTGACCGCCACTGTCGCCGGTCCATCTGCCACTTCCACCGCGGCCACTACTGCGATTTTTTCCACGGTTTTGACCCTTTTTGCCACCCCATTATTACTGTTTTAACCATAATTTTTGGAGTATGATTGAGTCATTAGTTTCACGGGGTGTGGACACCATCATGGCGGAATTTGCTTTGTTAGCCGCCTTTTTAGCCAATCCTACTTCTTCTAAGGTGAGCATGGAACATGCATGGTAGAACGGTGGGAGGGGATTGCTTTAACGAAGAAAGAAGAGTGCCAACGCCTTTATACGCCTCGGAGAGGCCTGCAACCACCTGAAGAATGAGACGATCATTAGTGACGGATGCACCAACGTTTTTGAGTTGATTTGACAACTCTTTGAGTCGTTGACAATAGACTGATATGTTCGGAAAAATTTTCATACTAATGTGGGAGAATTCCTGCTCGAGGGTCACGGCACGGGAATTTTTGTTGTCTTGGAAGATATCACGCAACTTGTTCCAAGCATCCATTGTCGTGGTGTTGGCTCGATAATAGTCTGTAAGAGGTCCGTAGAGATGGTGGAATAAATCCTTTAGAGCACCATAGCATCAAGAGGTTCCCACAACTCTATTTCATCATCGGTGGTAGGCATTTTCTCCTTGCCTTTCTCTGGTGTGATGATGTTATGGAGGACCCTATTAGACTTTGCGTGAATTTTAAATAATTCTGCCCACGTTGCGTATTGGACGTTTTCCATCTCAAGAATGATAGGGATGTGTTATTAATATTGGAGAATATAAGGGCATGGTGAAAAGTATTCTTTGAGGTAGACATAATGAAAGAACAAGATGAGAATTAGGGATTCGAAAAAAAAAGGTGAAGGGATGAGTAGTCGGTTGGTGGCCGAGGTTCGGAAGCCGAGAGGGCGGCGGAAGAGAGGATATTTTGAGAAGGAAAAGTTTACCCTAGACTGTTGATACTACCAGTTCTGAGAAGAAGTACTACTTTTCTTTCTCTTTTTATATCTCATTTGTGAAACTTCTGAGAAATCAAAAATATTTATTTTTCAACTAAAAAAGCGTTATTTAACAAGTTAGTTGAGGTGTTTTCAGTTTTCAGCAAACTTTTGTGGGGAAAATAATATTTAACTAGTAGTGGAACCTATTTTTCCCATGATGAAAAAATTAGCTTCTTCCCTTTAGCTCTTTCTGAAATTTGGCCAAACACAAATTGGTGCTCTAATATTGATAAAAATAATTTTCAAATTGCTTAAGCTAAACACATACTGTTATTTTGAAAAATTATTTTATTTTTGAAATGTACTATGAATAATTTTTTAAATTTTAAGATAAGCAAATTTTAAAAGCTCAGTATGATCTCAGCTCTTGGAACAAAGTTGGAATTCGCCAATCCTTTTTTTGTGACATGTGGAAATTTTTCCAATTGTGTTTGGAATCTTCAATTTTGAGTTTGTGTCCAACAAAGGAAATGGTCTAACTCAAAAGGCACATGCCATGTACAAGCATATGGACAATTGACAATCTTCTGTGGAGGGGTCCTACACACATGTATCCGCAAAGTTTTTATTATTTCCCACTCGGTATATATATTCGTATTGGACTTCTATTAAATTCAGTTGCACGTTGAAGGGCCTATTTTGGGGGCATATCTCTCTACATGATTTTTTTTTTCATTTTAACGGTCGAACTCGAGACATTTAGTTAAAGGTGGAGGAATTCTGTCAGAGGCGAATTTAGAATTTCTAATAATGGATGCACCATTAAAAAAATAAGGTAAAAATGTATTAAGTGGGAATTGATTCCTAGTCCTCAAGGTAAATAAAGGCCTTCAATCAAGTGACACCATTTAGCCTTCTTGTAGCATGAATGCCAACAAGTAATATTTTATCAATTTTTAAAAATATATACATAAAATATCTAGTTTTACGAAAAGATCATGGGTTCATGTGCTCTGACTCCAACTATCCCACAACAACCAGTATTCCCCCAAAAATTAACAGTTGCCAATTATTACTATTAAAAAAAGATAAAATTTAGAGGATATTGATAACTAATATATACAATTTAATAGATGGATTTCTTAAATATTGATTGAAATGTAGTAGTAGTAGTACTGTACTACGTAGTTTGTGTGTTTGTCTGTTGTTTATGTCTGTCAGTAATTTAGTTTTTATATTAGACACCACATATTTTTTTCAAGTTTTTTATTTTTATTTTTTAAATATTTTTTATATTTATAATATTCGTGGCAGTTTGCACTCATATCGGTTATTTCACTTAGTATTTACTCACACACACTGGTCGCCAAATATAGGTAGTGACTGAGTCAAGATTTTTACCAAGGAGATTCAAAATATAAAGAATTCAACATACAAAGAAGTCAAAAAAAATCAGTATCTACTATGTATATAAAATAATTTTTGATCTTATATAAATTTAACATAGTTTTTTGCTGAAGGGATTTTGGAGGATAAACGCCTTCCGCCTTTAACTCCGCCATGAGTATAGGTATCGAATAATTCTATCATAACTTGGCAAATGAAAAGAAGAGCCTAATTTTTTTTTTATTGGGATCTGAATACTAATCTAAATAGTTTAACCACTTCATTGACCGTTTATGCAACTTCTTTTACCCTAATGAAAACAATTAAACAATTAATTCAACCTTTAATCTCTAAATATTTTATACATGAATACATTGTACGTTTTTAAAATTTAATTATTTGATACTGCAATATTACCGTTAGCAAAATTCTTATATACAAGGGTAACTGTCAGAACGGAACGAAAATTCATGATTAAATAAAAAAACAGAAAAATTAATTATTAAAGTAAACGTAAATTAATTAACTGATGGGAAAAAAGGAGGACAAGTTATTAATGGGTATCAACCTGGATACAATTGGTCGAAGTGTGACTCACTTCATGTGAAGAACAGTTTTCATTAGGGAAAGTCACATTACTTGAGTTGAAATTAGCCACTTTTACCTTATATGGTACTTATTTGGACGCTTCTTTTTTATTTTGGTCCACACTTACTGGATGCTTCGAGAGGTCTTTTGGTTCATGGAATAGGATAAGATATTTTAGAAATAAATTTAGAATTAAATTTATATTTTATTTGATTGAAGATAAAACTAATTTTAAGATAAATTTATATCTTAAACCAAACAAAGTATAACGGTATAAATATGATCCCAAATTTAATTCTGAGATATCCTATCTATCATCAAAGTTGGTATTATTTTATCCGGTCTGAGAGGTGGAATAAATGTGTCCAAAAATTATAATCTCAAGATAACTTTAGTCTGCTAACCAAATGACCCACAAGAGTCTTGGAATTAACATATAATATTAGACAGTCAATAACTCCAACGTTTGGAAGATAAAATTAGCGAAAATGAGGATGTTGAGATGAATGTGTGGGCATGCATACAATGAGAGATAGGATTAAGAACGAATTTGGGACAAGGTAAGAGTGGTCGTTGTGGTGAACAAAATGAGGGAAGCGAGGTTGAGATAGTTCAGGCATGTGAATAGGAGATGCACAAATGCCTCAGTGAGGAGGTATGAGAAGTTGACTATGATGGGTCTAAGAAGAGGTAGAGGTAAGCCGGAGAAATATTGGGAGATGTGATTAGACAAGACATGACGCACATGCATGACCCTAGATAGGAGGATTTAGAGGTCGAGGACTATCTTTTTATTATTATTATTTATCACTCAGTGTTGATATTTCAGACCCGTTTGACCATGCAATTTAGAGCTGAAATTTGAAGTTTTAATTTGAAATAAGTATTTATTTATGACATTCTATAAAACTTCAACCTCAACTTGAAATTTTCACTTCAAATCTCAAATCCACCTAAAAGGTAAAATTTCAATTCCAAGTTTGTAATTTTATTTTTTTCAAATTTAAAATTTGACCCATAAATTTATATTTTATAAAAAAAAAGACTTATAAGTTTTACAAAAAAAGACTCATGCTCAACATGAATAGATTGTTTGTGCTATATGGGAGGATTATATTAAAAATTATCTTTGTGTTATATGGGAGGATTTTATTAAAAATTATCCAATTGCTACTATTGTTAATTTATTGGACTAGTGAATCTTTGTAAAATTATGTGTACTTGAAAGTTTGTAATAACATGTAATTACAAATATTTTTTTGTAAAAACATATGAAGATATGCGATTTACTAATGTGGCGCCTCATGATTTTCTACTACTTTGCTTATGAAATAAGGTTTGCTCATCAGGTAAGATTATAAGAATTGGAGAAGTTTTAATATCTTTCACAAACTGTGAAATTTCATATTTATGAGAAAAACACATATAATTTTTGAGATTCAAATTACAAATTTAAATATAATTTTAACTTCAAATGAATCTGATTACAAATTATATTAATTTGAAATGATGTCCAAATGCCTTCTTCTTTTGGAGTTTGATCAATTTGAGCTCTCCCCACCAATAGTGATTATAAAATTCTTTGTTAAAAATGGAGAGGTATCCATCGCCTCTCTATTTTTGTTGGTTTTTATATTTTTGATTATTCTAAATTCAGATTTTTAATGACTAATTTCCACCACAATTCGTTTATATAGCCTTTTATATGATGCTTATGGCCTGTTTGACCTAATTTATAAATATAATTTATTTTTAAAAAGTATTTGCTTATTAAAATGGTTTTTCAAAGAAGTATTTTAAAAAGTTGTGTTTGACCAATTTATTTGAAAAGTGCTTCTTCCAATATTTGATGATGTGATCGCGTGTGACAAATTTATCCAAAAAGTTCTTTCGAGTCTCAGATTACTTAAAGAAACAATACCAAGGTTCATTGTAGTATTATTTAGATATAAACATAATTTTCTTTAATCTTTTTATCAGATACTTAATTGAATTTTTATTTAGTTAAAATTTTAAACATAAAATCAAAACATATATTATGATTGTTAATCAATAAAAATATAGTTAAACAAAAAGCGAAGCAAAGAACAAAATTGTATTTATATTTGCGAGATATATGTTAAATTAGTGAAAGATAATTTGTTAAATCTAATTTTTGGTAAAGGTATTTTTGTCTTGAAAATATCATTTTTTGGCTTCCGTTTCTATTCTTCTCCAACATAGAAAATTTAATTTTGTTGTTACTTAAAATTGCTTTTCACGGATAAAATCTCTCTCAGCGCACGCTAGGTGCCTCTAACCTGCGCACTCTCCGATTGCACAGGGACGACTGAGAAAGACCAAAACCAAAAATCACTGATAGCAACCGAAGGGCGAGCAGTGACTGTTCAATCCCTGCACGGAGTATACACGTGATATACACGTGTATCCGAGTTCAAGTTTTAGCGTAAACTTACCATAGTTGAAGGATTCTTGTACAAGTGTAATTAAGATTTATTGATATAATAGGAATAAGACTTTCCATTTATTATTATAGTAGGAATATGATTTTTCATAATTAGGTATTGTATATTGTATATAAATAACTCTTCATTAATGAGAACAATCAAGAGATTACTTCTTTCATGATATCATAAGTCTAGGGCTAAATTATCTTCTCCCAAAAACACTTCCGCTGCCCTTTTCTCCCGTCTCGGATTCCGTGATTCATCCTTGGTTTCCGTGCAATTTCTTCATCTCTTCCCAAATTTCTTCCAACTCCCTAACTCACCTATTGTTATTTCATTATGTCTACATCAAAGAACATGTTTCATCTTGCCCTTACAGTCTCCAACATCAAGAACCACATCCCTATTGTTCTTGAGATGGAAAAACGTCCAATACGCGACATGGGCGGAATTATTCAAAGTTCACGCACGCTCGCATCAAGTCCTTCATCACATCATCCCCTCGGTCAATCGCAAGGAGAATGTGCCTACCCCCGAGGATGATCTAACGTTATGGACGACTATTGATGCTACCGTTCTCCGGTGAATTTATTCCACTATCTCTACATACCTTTTGCAGACGATTATTGAACCCGATGCTACGGCGATGGAAACTTGGAATATAGTGCGTGATATATTCCAAGATAACAAAAATTCTCGTGTTTCACGCTTGAGCAAGAATTTTTCCATGTCAATGTCACGACCCGACACGACGGGCCGCGACTAACCGTCCTAATGACATCATTATACTAACATGTCACACATAATCCAACTAACACTTGATGAGTCTGAAATCCGGCAGCATAACACTGCAACAACAACATAAGCCAGGGTAGGCAAGCCGACAAGGCTGCCTTTACCCAAGAATGTACGTTCTCCTGAGGAGTCACAACTAACCAATATAACATAACAAGCAAGCCGACAAGGCTGCCACCAGATAGTAACGTATATACATGGGAACACCCCAACACATAATACAATAACATGAGTGACCAAAATAGAGTCATAACCCTTACATAAGTACAACCCACAACTGTCTAGAGACCTCTATAAGAAGGACAACGACATATGACGGGACAGGGGTCCGTCGCGCCCCTAAATACAAACATAAGTCTAAAAGAGGTTCGGTACCAAAATGACAAAGCTCTGGATCAAAGGAGCTTCCCAACCTGCTGAGTAGGAACCTAGGCCTGAGGTTCACCGAACTGAAAACATGTACATGCGAGCATAAAACGCAGCCCCCCGAGGAAAGGGGGTCAGTACGAAATAATGTACCGAGTATGTAAAACATGAAGCTGTAAAAGAGATCATAAGTAGCCAACAGAAAACAGGAAATTAGTATAAAAATCAAGATCCAAATCCAACTGTGCCATAAACCATAAAAGTCAGCTGTGCCTTATAACAAATGAGAGTCAAGTCAAGAAAACATGAATGCCTGTCCATATACATATATATACATGTAACGTAATCCGGCCCACTAATGCGGGACTCGGTGGAATCATATCATAACCCGGCCCATACTGGGACTCGGTGAAGTCATGTCATAACCCGGCCCATGCTGGGACTCGGTAAAGTCATATCTCATCTATGGATCCATCCTACGTAACTCGGCCCTCTAGTGAGGGTCTCGGTGAAAAAAATGCAAGGCTGTGCACGAACATAACCCGGCCCGGGACTCGGTGAGGTGAAGTAGTAACACTTAGCACGAGTAGATATCATGAGTAACCATATGCAAGTAAAAATTATCATTTGACTCTCAATAAAATCATTAGAACAATGTCATAATAAACTCTTTGCTGAAAAATCATAGGCACTTCTCATAACAATCCTCTTTAGGAATTAAACTGTATAAGAATCAAGTACGTCCGCCGTACTTTTATTAAATCATGCCAAAAAGAAAGAAGTAAGGGTTTCACATACCTCTTAGACGAACTAATCAACTCAATATTAGAGTACGTCTCATTTTAGAACTTCAACCTTGTTGTCGAATTTATCTAAGTTCCACGGGTCCTTGTAAGCTCTATGAATGATTATCTACATCATACGGACGAATTACATCACAATCGAATCAACATTTTAAAAACAAATTCTTAGGGACATTCTAACGAACACCTTGAACGCATAGAACCTATATTCCTTCTACATCGAAATCTAAACATAAAGCGAAACATCCAGTCCCCTTAATCCTCCTTCTTATACTACTACAAACTTCAAAATAGTACAACAATTTCACATGCAATTTCCAGTAACGACAGTCCCAACAACACCTAACCCAAATTCGCATTTTTGACAATCGTCTTTAGAACTAGTAGCAAGAAAAGACTTCTGAAAATTGTACAAACTATTAAGAACAAGGAAGGTTACCTCATTAAACACATCGACGAGAATCGTTGGAAGATCACTTGCTCGAATCAGCGTCCGACAAACAGAAACAGAACCCAAAATCAATTCGCGCCCGAATCCTTTCGTACTCAAGGTTCTTGTTTAACTTCTGAGTTTCTAGGCTTGTTCTCGGCTTCGATTCTACTGGAATCAAAGCCCAGAATACGTTGAATTTCCCCTTCGTTGGTTATAAGAAAGCTCACAGAAATTCTCAATTTTGGTCGAAAATTTCAGAAAAACCCATCAACTGAGCTTACTCATGTTGCTAGAAATGAATTTGATGGAGGAATTTGGTAGAGATGAAGAGAGCACACTGAAGGATCGATGGTTGTTCATTATAGAGGAGAGAGCGAGTTGGTCGATCGATTTGGGGCTTAGTCACCCCCAAATCGATTATAAACGTACACGTACTAAAATCCCACTATAAATATCTCCCCAATTACTTAATCCCACAATTAATTAATTAGACACACAATTAAATTCCCGATCTCAAATTATTTAAATCCCGATGATTAATAAAATCCTCTTATGTCAATATCATAATTCCTGTAATAAAATATCAGTCTATACTCTCTACGGGGATACACAATTATTATTATTACACACCGCCGCCATATTATTAAATCCATAAATTATTTCAGGGTCACGTCCTTCTATAAACTAATCCTCGTATTAATATACACAAGCACAACGAAAATTTTCCCGGGTCCGGGTCTACTCACCTACGTTATGAGTTCAACCGCTACCCGAAAATACGGGGCGTTACATCATCTCCCCCTTAGAAACATTCATCATCGAATGTCGGTACGCCATATCTAACCTTTGACCCCATACCAAAAAAAGAATAGAACACACAAATTTGTCATTCCTATTCATCAAAAACAGAAGATAAAACACTCATGGATTAATTCGGACTATCCTTTAAACTGTGAGGAGATACATATCAATTTATGACTACTTCTAAAGAATATACTCAAATTTCATATGCAAACCAAAATAAACACATGGTGACTACATTCTTTAAATTCAAGTAATAGGTAAAGAAGGTAGAAGGTCCTAATATCTAATTTTTGAGTCCAATACGCAACATAGTTATTTAAAACAGTTCACACATCAATGCAATTAGTCATGTAACTGTTTTATACTATTGCAGTTGATTCTTTTATTGCACTGATTTTGGGCTAGAGTGCAGCAAACACATTTGCGATTTTTCACTCGCCTTTGTCAGAATTTTGCAAAGAATAATTTGCCTCAAAATAAAGGTAGCAACATGTGTTTATGTAGGGCACAATTCCTACCAAAATGCAGTAGTGATAACAGTAATAAATAACAGCAAAACAACATTCAACAGCAGCCAAATATCAACCAAACAACAGCAGAAAGTGAGCTCAAATAACAGTCAGAACATTAGCTAAATAACTGCCAAACATCAGCAACAAGTGACCTTAAACAACAACCAAACAACAGCTAAATATGGTAGCTAACTGCATCAGAAAATAACAATTATGCAACTAATGGAACACATCCATTAGTAACCAAAAACTGGAATTACAGACAACAGTGAAACAGTAACCCTTTCCAGCAGTAGCCATTTCTCTTTGGAACAACAACCACATAGCCTTAAGGCATAATTAAACAGTCCTAACAGCAACTATAAATGAGGCAAAAATGCAGCAATGACTTACACTAAAGCACAGTAGACCAGCAACCTTTCAGCACAACAGAACAGTCCTACAGGGCTATATGTGTAACAAAATAACAACCACACATAACCACAAGTTACCTCAAAGGCACAACAGCCTTACCTAATTTACTGCAGTCCAGGGCATCAAGACAACATGTAGCAGCAACTATAACTCAAAGTGCAGTATTTTAAAAGCCACACAAATCTTAACAAAGAATGTAGATAACTAGGAGAGCACAACATGCTTGAAAACAGGACATTTGAGACTGAAAAAGAGCAGCAATATCTGTCACAAATGAGGCAACAACATATGTTTAAAGTGCCACAGGAACAGTAGTAGCAGCAACAAAACAGCAGCTAAACAACAGCAACAAGGCCAGTCTAAACATGCTAGACATTTCATAAGCAAGCTGGTCCTTAGGCAATATAAAAACAAGTAACTAAATGCAATCCACCTTGGTTAAGCATGCAGAAATGGGGCCTGACCATGCTGAGCTTCTATTTCAAGCATAAACAGTCTGCAGATTAATTAGTACAGATTCATTTATCAACTTCAGGTCTAGATTGGTTGTGCCACTCACCTATGGACATGGTTATGTAAAGCCTAACATCAGAAAAAAAGATAAGCAACTTGGAATGCCAATACTAAGTCAAACAACCCTTTATACCATAGTTAATAGACATCAAATACTTGCCGGATTAATCTTGCTTCAATATCTACACCTAACCTATGATCACACCATATCCAGGGGCCAAAACAAATACCTTAAGAGGATGCATACCAACAGTTCACAAAAGCAAAATTACAGGGTCTAGAAAAACTTTCTGTATCATCTCTTTAAAAGCTATCATGCTGAAATTAGCCTAAGTTTATCATTTTAACTTGTTAGGAACACATGTCAACTAGCATAGTGGTTCTAAGCTTTTATTCCTAACTTATACATGCTTTAGCCAGGTCACCAAGACAGCATCTGGATCTGGAATCATGTCATCAGTTCATATGGTTCTCAACTTAACACAAAACATTCTTCAAAGTTCAGACCACATAAAGTCCTTTGGTTTTTTTTAAAAAAAAAATCCCAGGTTATACCACAATATACCTCCATAGATCCATAGAAGTAACCAGATATTAATAGCAAAGATAGGACACCATGTAATCACATTTGAAGCTAAACATGTCATTGGAAGACCACATGTAGGCTACATCATTTCAAATTATTGGATACCACATGTAAAAACCAAAAACAGTAAGCCAACATATTCTCTAATCTTATACTCAACAAGGGTTACTATTGTAATTATATGAAAAATGTAATAGAAGCCACACCGGTCTTTTTAATATAACCAATAAGTTATAGGTTACTCCTAACTTTAGGTTAGATTCATATCAAGTCGGAATTGTCTCTAACAACACTAATCACTCCAAGATCAATCCAAACAAGGTTATTATTGGTTAACTTATGCATACAAATAGTTTAAAAGTCATTTCATGATTCAACTAAAATTACACCAAACTATACAACAACCTTATCAATAAACATACAAAATCCACATATTCCTTTTGATTAACCCAAAAACATATAACCATTTAGGTGATATTCATAATTCACAATTATCACATAGGCTACCCTTTATCAATTCCTATCATAAATAACATCACATAACCTCAACCATATCAACCCACTTAACTCATTCTCTTATAGTTTTAAATTATCATATCAGACGATATAAGACAAGTTTTGTTAAATAGGACAACTAATCTTGTTCTTAATTAGTGGCGCTTGTTTTAGGTAGATAATATGACCAAACGACTTACAGATAGCCAAACGAGTTTCCAAAATAATATATTGGTCATCACATTAATTTAAATAACCCATACATGCTAAACCCAACTTCAATGCAACCTGCCAATCCATTAAATCAAATCTAGGCATTTCATACATCATTAATATCTTTAAATTAGAAATATTAAGCATTAAATTAACTAAGTAGTCCATACACGACTAGACAAATCTAAAATTAATTTGTTTCGTTCTATTTCAATTGTACAGATTATTCTAAATCAGCATGGAACATTTACACTCTTTTGTTGACATCTACTACTACTTTCAATTTGGTAACAATGCCCCTTCTTCTTCCTATATAAAGCTGATGGTGACCAGTACAATCCCAAACTCTTAAAGGGACAGAACAAGAATCTCTCTGCTTACTGTTTCTAAGTTTGGTATTACCTAAAGCTACAATCTTGTAGGTACCATCAAGAAGTGGATTGGGAAACATAAAATTCAAGGTACCCCCCCCCCCCCATTTTTTTGTATTTCATATCTTGGAAAATGGACAATGCCAATTAAAACTTAAAGGAATCTATAACTATACCAAATTAGATATTCAATCCCGAGTGGTAACAGGTAAACCAATTATCCGAACATGAGTAGGCATAAACAAGTATATATAGACATACCAAACATATGTGGATTGCCTATCCATGCCATGCTAACCTCATCACTACTCACTTAATAACTTAACCAAATCGGCAGAAGCAAGGGAATGCACATAGTTGAGGAACTACTCAGATATTCATTTATTTTTTTCAACATGTGATTTAGATACCTATCAAAACTCAAATGATCTTATATTATCTACCAAATTTACATAAAAGGAGAAGGGGGTAGACATACTGCAGTAGCAGACATGGGAATAGGTGGACTTAACAGTTGATTTAATCAACAAATAGATACAAAACATGGGCATATACAATCAAACCAAACTGGATGCAGAGTTATGCACATGAGGAAGGGACAATGTTATTTTAAATAGTTATGTTCAGATGAGTATTAGACCACCTAAGACTATTGGGACATGCCAAGGATAGATATGACCCTTTAACAAGCAAAACATACACCAAATAGGCTCCTAACCTATCCTTCAGATCACGACAACACCTAAATAAGACACACATCCATTTCAAAGTCATTAGGTGATCCTATCATAATTATAACAACATTCTTATGCTAAATCTTAGTTCCCTTATTGTAGGCAGATAAATAAATAAATAAAAACATTAAGCCCTTCAATCATTTCCATACCAAATGTGACCTTTACAACCAACATAGTCATTATGTAAGCATAATTTTTAACTTCAACAAGCTGGTGTTTAATTAACATAACTTTGTGTAGTTGAGTCATGGATTAATCGAACATAGTGTCTAAGAGGTTTAATATACTTCTCAAGCCACTATAGCAACATACCGAAATAATTTGTTCAGTTAACCAGGGGAACAAACCTCATGTTCATGTATTAAGCATACTAAATTAGTACATGTGCTAATGATGGTTTGACCTAACATACTATGGACACCACAGGACTTAAACAATCCAAGAGGGGTTACAATGGACTAAAACTAGTATACCAATTACTTCAAAGTCATTTAAACGGATCATAGATCATATAAGGTCAAATAACCCTTAAACTTAACAAGACAACCACTTAACACACAAATAATCGTCACACAATACTCTAACAGTGTTTTCATCAACTGAACATGCTAGACATTAATAGAGTAGTCACAAATAGCCACAATATTCACATATATTACATAATGCTTGGCATAATATATTCAAGGTTTAATAGTTAACTAAATAAGTAAATCGTTTATTGCAGCAACAAGTCATTCCTGGAATTATGTAAATACTCAATTTTCCACTCCCTTAAGCAACTGTTGACAACATGTTTAGCATACGAATCTATTCCCTATTTAAGAGATAAAACGCAGGCTTGAGTTATTAGAACATTTTGCATTCTACATTATGATACGCAAAGACAATTACGGGGGAAATTTTAATCAAACATAAAAGATATCTAGGCAAGTCTAATTAACTGTTTAGAGGTAGTTCCACTGAGAAAAATTGGCAAAGATAGGTCCTAACACAAGTGATTTATACTCAACCCACATACTGTACAGGGACATTAACAGACCACCTTGTTCCGAAAGAAGTATGACCAAGACAAAATACATTTATATATAACATGGATAGCATAACTCATAAGAAAAGCTGGAACACATCAACTTAACCAGGGTAATATTACAACACGTAGAGGACCATCTACTCCTAAGCCCCATCCACAAGTAGGACAACCCGTTAACGACTATCAACTACCTGCTGAACTAATTTCAAGGACTTATCCAGACAACTTGCTCCAGAGACAACAAACCTTATATGTACAACAGTAGCAATTCCAGTTTTTGGCATATCTCATATTCCTTTTCATAAAAACATAAGCATACCAAGGAGTCATCACAACTAATAGACTTCACATATACCATGTACTTTAACCCAGATCAAACATAAAATATTTTACTCAAGAAGGCCTTGTATATCTAGGGTCTCAACGATTATCTAATATTCTAAGAGTCTCAAATATTCCATGTCCCAAGCTTACATTATTTTTTTCCCGTATACGAGTAAGATAGTTTCTCATAACCTCGAATTCGTATTACCCTTCTGGCGGCTGTCGCTTTCTTTGGAGGCATAGTTGTAACACATTAATACGTCAGAGAGGGAATAACCTAATAACATAGCTCTATCACACGATCTTAGAGTAAGAAGAATAGAAACCAATCCTAAATGTCCGGCAGCCTCCTGCGTATAAGTATGGTGCACAACATACCCATACGCAAGACTCTACTAGACACGGTCTGTAGACATTCCGAGAACTAACTGCTCTGATACCACTTTAGTCACGACCCGACCCGACGGGCCGTGACTAACCGTCCTAATGACGTCATTATACTAACCTATCACACATAATCCAACTAACACTTGATGAGTCTGAAATTTGGCAGCATAACACTGCAACAACAACATAAGCCAGGGTAGGCAAGCCGACAAGGCTGCCTTTACCCAAGAATGTACCTATCTCCTGAGGAGTCACAACTAGCCAATATAACATAACAAGCAAGCCGACAAAGCTGCCACCAGATAGTAACGTATATACATGGGAACACCCCAACACAGAATACAATAACATGACTGACCAAAACAGAGTCATAACCCTTACATAAGTACAACCCACAACTGTCTACAGACCTCTATAAGAAGGACAACGACATATGACGGGACAGAGCCCTGTCGTGCCCCTAAATACAAACATAAGTCTAAAAGAGGTTCGGTACCAAAATGACAAAGCTCTGGATCAAAAGAGCTTCCCAACCTGCTGAGTAGGAAGCTAGGCCCGAGGTTCACCAAACTGAAAACATATACCTGCGGGCATGAAACGCAGCCCCCCGAGAAAAGGGGGTTAGTACGAAATAATGTACTGAGTATGTAAAACATGAAGCTGTAAAAGAGATCATAAGTAGCCAACAGAAAACAAGAGATCAGTATAAAAATCAGGATCCAAATCCAATTGTGCCATAAACCATAAAAGTCAGCTGTGCCTTATAACAAATGAGAGTCAAGTCAAGAAAACATGAATGCCTGTCCATATACATATATATACCTGTAACGTAACCCGGCCCACTAATGCGGGACTCGGTGGAATCATATCATAACCCGGCCCATACTGGGACTCGGTGCAGTCATATCATAACCCGGCCCATGCTGGGACTCGGTAAAGTCATATCTCATCTATGGATCCATCCTACGTAACCCGACCCTCTAGTGAGGGTCTCGATGAAAAAAATGCAAGGCTGTGCACGAACATAACCCGGCCCGGGACTCGGTGAGGTGAAGTAGTAATACTTAGCACGAGTAGATATCATGAGTAACCATATGCAAGTAAAAATTATCATTTGACTCTCAATAAAATCATTATAATAATGTCATAATAAACTCTTTGCTGAAAAATCATAGGCACTTCTCATAACAATCCTCTTTAGGAATTAAACTGTATAAGAATCAAGTACGTCCGCCGTACTTTTATTAAATCATGCCAAAAAGAAAGAAGTAAGGGTTTCACATACCTCTTAGACGAACTAATCAACTCAATATTAGAGTACGTCTCGTTTTAGAACTTCAACCATGTTGTCGAATTTATCTAAGTTCCACGGGTCCTTGTAAGCTCTATGAATGATTATCTACATCATACGGACGAATTACATCACAATCGAATCAACATTTTAAAAACAAATTCTTAGGGACATTCTAACGAACACCTTGAACGCGTATAACCTATATTCCTTCTACATCGAAATCTAAACATAAAGCGAAACATCCAGTCCCCTTAATCCTCCTTCTTATACTACTACAATCTTCAAAATAGTACAACAATTTCACATGCAATTTCCAGTAACGACAGTCCCAACAACACCTAACCCAAATTCGCATTTTCGACAATCGTCTTTAGAACTAGTAGCAAGAAAAGACTTCTGAAAATTGTACAAACTATTAAGAACAAGGAACGTTACCTCATTAAACACATCTACGAGAATCGTTGGAAGATCACTTGCTCGAATCAGCTTCTGACAAACAGAAACAGAACCCAAAATCAATTCGCGCCCGAATCCTTTCGTACTCAAGGTTCTTGTTTAACTTCTGAGTTTCTAGGCTTGTTCTCGGCTTCGATTCTACTGGAATCAAAGCCCAGAATATGTTGAATTTCCCCTTCGTTGGTTATAAGAAAGCTCACAGAAATTCCCAATTTTGGTCGAAAATTTCAGAAAAACCCATCAACTGAGCTTACTCATGTTGCTAGAAATGAATTTGATGGAGGAATTTGGTAGAGATGAAGAGAGCACACTGAAGGATCGATGGTTGTTCATTATAGAGGAGAGAGCGAGTTGGTCGATCGATTTGGGGCTTAGTCACCCCCAAATCGATTATAAACGTACACGTACTAAAATCCCACTATAAATATCTCCCCAATTACTTAATCCCACAATTAATTAATTAGACACACAATTAAATTCCCGATCTCAAATTATTTAAATCCCGATGATTAATAAAATCCTCTTATGTCAATATCATAATTCCTGTAATAAAATACCAGTCTATACTCTCTTCGAGGATACACAATTATTATTATTACACACCGCCGCCACATTATTAAATCCATAAATTATTTCAGGGTCACGTCCTTCTATATACTAATCCTCGTATTACTATACACAAGTACAACGAAAATTTTCCCGGGTCCGGGTCTACTCACCTACGTTATGAGTTCAACCGCTACCCAAAAATACGGGGCGTTACAGTCAATATGGAAGATTTTCCGAACGTCTCAGCCTATTGTAAAAGGATGAAAGAATTGGCGGATCAACTCCGAAACGTTGGTGCGCCCCTTACCAACGATCGTCTTGTTCTTCAGATTGTTGGAGGCCTATCCGATGCCTATAATGGAGTTGGGACGCTACTTCGTCAAAGTAATCCTCTCCCGCCATTTTATCAGGCCCGTTCCATGCTCATGTTGAAAGAAGTCGGTTTGGCTAAGAAGGCGGCTACAGGCGTAAATTCCGTCATGATGATGGCCACGTCAGACAACCGTCACTCATTCTCCAAAAATTCTGGCCAAACCCGTACCAACGGTGGTGGAAAAAGAGGCCAAAAATGTAAAAATAATGGCAAGGACCGCAGTGGCAGTCGCGGTGGTAACATCAGCGGTGGTGGTGGTGGCCAGAACAGTGGCGGCGGCGGTAGTGAGGCTCATAATAGTGGACCGCAGGCCAACTGGCCGCAGCCTTGAGCCTCCTGGCCGTAGGGTTGGGCCAGTGGCCATTGGCCCAATAGCCCTTATTATCCATCAGCGTCATATCCTGGAAACTAGGCCCAATTTCTTCCAGGCCCTGTCTCACGAACAGTGCATCACGATACAGTGTTAGGCCGGGGCAGTAGGCCTTCACTGTTGTAGGATGAGGATTGGCCAAGTCCATATAAGGAGTCCATGTTTTCATTCCATATCCGATGTGGTACTTAACAGTAATTACTCACTTGTTAATAACTAAAATATTTACTTATCAAAAAAATTGCTTTTTACCTTTTGTGAAGCACTTCAAATCTATATCTTCAAAAAATGCTTCCCTCCCCCAACCCCCCAACCCCTCCAGAAAAATGCCTTTGACTTTCGTAAACTTAGTTAAACAGACTATTATGTAATCTTACTAACAATGCTCACGCGAAAATGACAAAACTAGTCTCTTACCTTTGAGATAGATTGACAAAAGTGAACACTTTTAGGGGTGTATTCAATTAGAATTTTAAAAGACTATTTTGGGATAAATAAGTCTTGTGATATTCAATTAAGACTTTTAAATAATATAAACAAGTCTTGTGGTATTTAATCAAGACTATTAGGATTTTTTAAAGAGGGTGTCCAAATCTAGTGATATTCAATCAGGATTTTAAACAAGTAACAAAAAGTCTTTTGATATTTAAAAACTTGCTAATTTTGAAAGATTTTTTTTGTCAATGGAGTTTGTGTAACTTTTTAGTGGGAGGTATAAATACCAAACCCTCTCACCCTTGTGGACAAGATTTTTTTCCTCAACAACTGTTTTCTCTCTTGTCTCTTCATTTCCTCTTTCTACACCCACCATTTCACTTTCATCTCATCCCCAAATTCCTTTAAGCAGTGAGGTCTCCCAAACCCAATCTCCTTGCCTTCTTGAATGCCCGGAGGCAAAAGAGTGCATCCCCAATTAGAAAATAGCATCAGAACAAATTCTATAACTTATATCATATATTTTACATGTTTGAAAAATTAAGAAAAAAAAAACAGAATTTAAGTCAAGTTTCATTCTCGTGTGGCTTTATTTGTTATATTACACGTTTAAAGTTTCGTACCAGCACAAAGTAGTACCTCATTTGCTGCAGCTGCCACTGGCATGGGCACTGCATTCTCATCTCCGAGCGCAAGAGCCAACCTCATGTCCTTTTGCTGATGTTTCAGAGGAAATGCGGGTGGGTAACTATTTTTTTATCACGGCATGTCCTTTCATTTTGAACATTGGGTTAGCAATGGCTCAAAGGTTGTTAGCATCATAAAACTAAAAAATTCATATGATTTTTTCAAATCTTTATAAATTTTATGATAAATCTTGTAAAATTCAAACGTAAAATTTTTTTATTGTAAAAAAATCTTTTAAATCATAATATTCCTAAATAGTCTTTTAAAATTCACTGGACTTATTTATCTATAAATAATCTTTTAAAATCTCAATTGAATACACTCCCCTTAATTTTTATCAAATATTTTAATTATTTGAGGAAAACTCTGAAAAAAAAGACTTAAACAGAAACACTAGGAAAGTCCCATCAAATTTTAGAAATTACAATACAAAAAATTACATTAAAGTATAAAAAATAGCAGAAGTTGAACCTCAAAAAATTTCACTAGGCTCGAAAAATATAGTATTAAAAATAGCAAAAACTGTAAAAAAAAAATCTTCACATTTTCCGTCAAATCTAAGGAATAGAGTTTGTTAAATATCTGATAAAATTTAAAAATACTCACTTTTACAAAACTTAAAGAATTAAAACTGCTCAAAAATATATTTAAATGACTACTTTGAACCTACCATTAAACATAAGATACCATTTTTGTTATTTTACACTTCTTTCTTCAATCGAAAAAAGATTTTTTTTTTTTTAAAGATGTGACATGAGTACTAGTATGTACTGTGATCAAGTTCAGAAAGGGTTCATCGAGGCCCTAGACGAGGGAGATATTGGCTTTGTTGGCAAAAGTTAAACTTAACGGTTGGATCGATGTAATACCCCGTAGTTCTCAACGTGTGTACGACTAAGTTGAAGTCGACGAACTTACTTGAATATGGAAGAATGAGGTTATAGTTGATGTCTAAGGGTCCAAGTGTATGTAAATGTTAAGTCTAGTTAAAGTAAATGTCATTCATAAACGAATAAGACGTCACAAAAAGTTAGAGGACCTACTAGCTTCACATATGTGCGTCACCTATGTGTTCACCTACGTGCTTACACATTCTACGTGCTTATATGATATACTTTCTTACACGTCTTACTTGCTCGAGCTACTTACTCTACGTCCTATTTATTAGACCTACTTACTTCATGTCCCACTTGTTAAACGAGAATGATCCACGTGTTTAGGTGAAACAAGTACTAGTTTGTAGCACCTTTTAAATTAACATTAATAAAGAAAACTAATGTCATGTCAGCTCTTTTCTCTTTACTAAAAAGATTGTAAAGCTTTCAACAATGAGATATTAAAATGCTACTATCTTACTAATTCCATAATATTCTATATCATTAATCAAACCGAAAGCAACATAGTAAAATCATGAATAAATAGACTCTCCATAGACATAACTAATTGTCTTTAGATAACAATAAAGTTTCTACTGTTGGAGAAAAAAAGAAGTAAATTATAGAGAGAACACAGACAAATTAATGCAATTCTCGAATTAAGGATATAAAAAGACTTAAAAGGGTAAATGTTTTCTTAAAGTAGAAACTAATAAAGTAATAATAATACAAAAATCAAATCACAATCTATTGTAGGGACTCAATTCAAGTTCTTTAACAAGTGTGTACTGGCTCTTTTTGTATAGATGAAATAATAATGACACTTCAATAAATTAAATCCAATTGGAGAAGGGGGTCCAATTTAATTTTTAACTTTGTTATTATGCTATTCCTACCATGTGTTTACGAGGTTCATTTTTTAAAAAAAAAATTATAGCTTGGAAAAATTATTAGGAAGAAATTTTAATACTATCAAAATTATCCTAAAGGCCTACATAAATAATGAAGAGACTTTTAAAAATATTTTAGATTTCAGTTGTCTTTTATCACAATTAAAATTTTGATTAGAAGATTAATAGAAAAATTATATATTGGTATACTACAAAAATGCAGTATTAAATACTGTTGAATTGAGGGACAGTAAAAATTGAATTGAGCTGGCAACAAGTTTAACCTATGATAATCCTAGCAGACAAAAAAATTAAGTTTAAGTCTCAGACCGTTGCACATTATCATAGAACAATCCTACGGGTTGGCTCATGAAAAAATTAGACATGTACCGATGAGGCGCGTTGAGGACATGATTAAGTAAATAAAATTATATCATTTTTCATAACTTAAATTTTACATGGGTCGTTACATAATTCAACAAATATTACTTAAATATAAGTTACCTTGAGAAAAAATAATAGATTGAAAATTTTAGAACATTAACTTTAGACTTAGACTAAACAGGCCAATTGTTATTTTTTTAGCAATAGATCCATTCAATTATTCAAAATTTATTTTAATGTGATTGTGACTAAATGATCAATCTTCCCCTTCAATGTAATTAATAAAAACTTCATTTTCAACCCTCCAAAATGGGAAATGAGAATCCAACTGCTTACACCCCAAAATTGTTCAGATATTTTACTCCTACTTTTTTGACTCCATAAATTTAAAAGTGAAATAAAAAAAACAATTGTCTCTTATTAAGTTATTACTCAATCTTCAAAAGTATGTGTCATGATGAAATGACTTTTTGAAGAATTAATTAATTGCGTGCACTTTTTTACAGCTATGCCAAATATTAAATTTCCAGTTGTGTGGCCTAAATTTTTCAAAAATGTCATAACATCCCCTTAATATATTTGAATTTGTAATCAGGTATGGGAATCAAACATTTATTATTTAGCTAATTGATTTTGTAAGGTTTATAGAATTTTTCAAATATTTGTGGTTATATGATTAAGTATTGATTAAATTATTCATTAAAATAGCCTATACAATTAAGTGTTAGTATTCTAAATCTTTGTTTTTACGCTCTAATTAAATGTATTATTTATATTTGTAATAAATAAATTAATTAAATCATTAAAAGTAAATAATCTCTTGAAGATATGACAAATACATATAAAAGTGACGGGTTCGTGCAAATGTATATAAACATACATGCAGACACTGAAAAATTTATATGCATATATATTAAGTTTTGAAGTGCCATTTACTTGTCGGATGTCCTCGAACGAACATTTCAAATCCTAAATAAAGGCTATGAAATACAATTTAGTACTTTGTAATAAATATGAAGTTTAGCTAAGAACAAGCATTAAAAAGTCACATGATATGCCTTTAAGCTTTCTTATTCCTAATATGGATTAAAGTGCAATCTCAATTTTATAATCTATAATACTATAAAGATACTTTCCAAAATAACATAGTAACTTTCACCTTGTGACTTCTAATCTTTAACAATAAAATTTGTCATTAGCGTATTGCCCAAGCATCGAAATCTGGTTATTGATTAAAAATTTATTTTAACTATTGCTTTAGTTTTCTTTACGTCCATTTAAGATTTAATTTATTAAGTTACTTCTATTAAATAAAAATAGATTAATTTTTTTCTCTTACATTCCGTGCATTTTTCTTTAATGTTGAGTATATATAGTTGGAAATAAGTGAAAATTTTATTTTAGAATTCTTAAAATAATAATTATTTTAGAATATTTTTTTGAGTTGAAGTGACTATTATTTTGGGACGGGTGCAGTATTTATTTGTTTCTTCTTCCCTCTATTGTAGGGTAGCTTTTAGAAGATTTATGTCCTTATACTATCATGCATCTTTCCACGGGTAAAAAATGTTATTTCGTCGTAATTATTACACAAATCTTTTTTTGGGTTAATAATGATTTCATATAGGACTCCTCCATCTTCGGTGATTTTGTCTAAGCGCGTTTCTAGTCACACAGATTAAAGCATCACAAATTTATATATTTTAAAAAAAAAGTATAGATAAAAACAAAAAGAACAAAAGATAATATGATTCATATATACGAAAAAATAAAAGGGACCCGTTTGGAATCGCAAATTATATGAAATTCAATCAATTGCTCTTATGTTTCAAGTCAAATTAGTCGGAGAGCCAGTAATATAAATTATATGTTTAAGTTAGAATATATATTAAATAGTTAATGTTAGGTCTGGGTATGCTATGGAACAATAAAAATAAACTGAAAATAAATTAACTCGAATGTCAATTCAATTTCCGAATGTCAGCGATAATGTCGTCCGACACCAGTGATAACACTTTAGTAAAAATAGAAAACTTTAAAGAGCAATGCAGCGGAAATTTAAAGAACAAAAATATTTAAAATTTACATAACCTATGACGGTCAATGACCGAAAGTATTGTATATATTTATTATATACAAAAATTACAAATTCATTTCTTTACAATTTTACAAGATGAAATGGAAAAGAATTAAATGTTGAAGTCGTAGATGACTTCTGCCTGAAAAATCTACCTTGATAGACATAGACAACTTCTCATTACAATTGCTCAATACAAAGCTAATCTAGAATCTAAACTACAATTGTAATGTTGGACTGAATGTTGTCGACACGCTCAGGCAACACTTTTGATCCAATTTTCTGAGATGAATTTTTGAGAGCTCTCTTGATATTTTTGCAATTTGTTTCTAGATATTGATTCCCTGCAGTAGCCTCTCTATTTATAGTAGAGAGTCTCCCTTGAATAGTTCATCGATCCGTTGTGAAGGTTGAGAGAAAGGTGGGCAACTGGTGTGTTTGTTGGAGAAGATCATGGAGCAAAATCCTCTAACTTCTTGGTCTTGTTCCTCACGCATAGCAACAACCTCGACTTGTTCTTCCCACATTTTTCATCAGCTCTTATTTACCTTGTTAAGTCACTTTTACTTCGTAGTAATATTTCCACAAATATTACTTCATTCCGTGAAGTAAGGCAAAACTGTTTTTTTCAAAAGATGTTGGTCCGAATGTTGTGACATTTGTTCCAACATTGTATATATTCAAATCAGTCCTTAAAAAGATATGTTGGTTAAAACATCACAACACCAAACCCAACATTAACAATCTCCCCTTTTTTGCCTTTCTTCACAAAACTCATTACAACTTGTGCAAATGACTTAAGGCAACGTCATAGTTGTTGGACAACAACTATGAATATAGTTATGCTCCCCCTTAACCTGTGATGGTATACAATCAAAACATATGCATGCTAGTGTATACCAGATCATAGGATTAGTAGACGATATTAGCACATACACAGATCATCCAATATACAAATACAAAGAAATACCCAAATGTTAGTTTAAACCATTGTCACAGAAAACATCCTCAACACTTAATCAAACAGTTCATAATTCAGTCAATAAAAATATTATTCAGCATATCAGATAGCAAATCAGCTTATTCCGCCTAGATTATTATACAACAGTAGTAGCTTCCAGTCGTTTTCTACTTTTGCATAACAGCTTCTACTTCAACCCTGAGCCTCAGTCTCTTCAGCATCACTTTCCTCCCAACATCTTCTTCTCTCTGCACAGTAGCAACAACAACTTCTTTAGCAGCAGCAACATTGCCTTCATAACTTTCAGCCCTTTGTTCCCCCTGCATAGAATCATCTCCCCCTTTTTGGGAAGAAAGTAAAAGCAAGAACCGGTCTCTGGCCTGAACCAATACATCTCTGGCATCATTAACTTCTGATATTTGTTGATTGAGTTTGACTACTTGACCAACTAACCAGTCTGTTGTCAGAGGTTATTGTCTAGAACCAGTGTTGCCTTGAATGTGTGTAACATTCCTAACAACATTCTCACTGTCTGCTTCTTTTTTCCAAGGAAGGTCAATAACTCTATCTTTGCTTTTTAAAATCGCTTTATTCACTGAATAAACCTTAGGATCTTTCCCTATTATATCCTCTCTCTTAGGCTCAAAGCCTTGGGTAGTTAATATTTGGTAGATAATAGAGGGAAATGGAAGGATATAAGTCGACTCTTTTTCTGCCAGATTGGCCACTTGATAAAATATCATTCTTCCTAAGTCAACTTTTAATCTTTTCCAATTTTGGACAAAAGTGAGGCTTGATCAGTTGTCATAACTGACCTATTCAATGAAAGGAGCCAATTATGGATGACAATTTTATGAAGGGTGGAGAATAAGACAGTTAGCTTTGAAGCAGGGCATCGAGGGATTCACTTTTTCATTATACCTCTAGTGAGGTATTCAATCATCTCATCCTTATTTTCTGTTGCTCTTTCTTCAGTGTTACTTCTTTCTTCAGGATCAATTCCTAAACATTGATTTATAATTGAGGGTGTAAACTGATAAATCTTGTTATAGAGGTATACCTTCCCAAATTTCTTTGAGGATACATCTTCTATAGCATAATTCAAATTAGCATAAAACAACCTAATTACTTCATCAATGAATGGTTCTTTTTCAGTGACAAATTTAAGAAACTTTCTATCATTGAGGAATTCTACCAAACCGTATTCTGAAGAGGAGGCTATATCTAATACTTTTTCAGATTTGATAATCATATTCTTGTACCAATCCCATTTATCATATTTAGCTTTGGAATAGATTTTTTTTTGAAAAAACATTTACCTCAATGTCATAATCAGATTCAGTTTTGCTGGAGGACGATGGTGTTGGTGTCTCTTATGAAGTTTGCTAAAATATTGCTTGAGATATTGTGTCTTCGTCGGCAACATTTGGAGCAACATCTGATTTAGTATGTCTGGGAATTCCTTTTGGACAGAATCTCATCAGTGGAGTATCATCAGAAATTTCCTCGTCTTGAGACATATTCTAAGGTACAGAGGTAGTAAGATCTTCTTCACTTTAGTCAGAGGATAGCTCAAAGTCCATGTCATCAGTGTCACTACTTGGGCAAGTAGGTATAGATGTTTTAAACCTGGACTTTTTGGTGCTCGGCTCCTGTTGGACTGTTCTCTCAAACACTCTACTCGATCTACGAGTAGGAAAAGAGGACGAACTTGACGTAGGGTCGAATAATTAGATGTTGCATCAACATCTATGGGATTATTGTCATCCCCATGGTAGCTGATATTGAGAGGTTCCTCATCACCTCGAAGGACTATAGATGTATACTTGTTTTCAGGCAGATATGAAGAAGAAGATATGCCCAATTGTTGAAGAGGGCTTGTACTCATAGGGGTGTTATTGGGTGTGTTGGTAAACATAGGTGTTGAGATTGGGGAAATTTCCATTGGTGAGTATTGATGAGAGTGTTTTGAGGTTTTAGGGTTTGAGCAAGAAGAAGGTGTTTGAAATGGAGAGGATTCCATTGGGTAGGCCCGATTTGTGATGTGATCCCCCCCCCCCATTTTTTTTAGTTTTAGGAAAAATCAAGAATGATAAAAAGAAACAAATGAGATAAATATTTATATTTATACACTTGGCAAATCTTTCAAAGTAATAAAAACTCCTTAGTTTTAGGTGTTTGATATTTATTCGATAACTTACGCCTAAATTTTTGGGATAAAACAATAAACATCATAATAGGAATTTACTCTTATCCTTTTAAAATTTGAATTCCAATTAAAACATGACACAAAAATAGGGAGAAAAATCTCATTTTTCTGAAATCAGTTAAGATCAATTATCCCAAAAGATATAGCGTTATGAAAATGTCAACAACAATGTTGACAACATTTTGGATGACACAAGTATTTTGACCCCACAAGAACTTTTCATTTTGGCAACAAATCAAGACACGCTTTATACGTATTTTATGAGTTTGATCACTGAAATATTTTCCCATCGTGTCCTTGATCTAATCATAAAACACATACAAAAGAGTTTTTCGTGTCAAAAATAATACTTATTTGGTATTCTCAAAAATTCGTTTGAAGAACTCGATACTCCTATAGAATAGGAATGATATCTTTTCAAGGGCTTTGCCCATTTTGCACAGTTGCCAAATATTTGCAAAGGCTTTGCCTTATTTTGATACTTCCTTTTTATGATATATAATATCATCGCAGAGAACGATATCTCATTGTAAACATATTCTTATTGAGGGATCATGCTTGTGTGACCAAAAAGTGATGCACCATACAACAACAATAATCAGTTAGTGCTATACCATAGGTAAATGTCATCTGAAATATTAGAGAACGTTTCAACTGACATTCACCAAAAATGCCTTTTTAGAGATTACAAAGACCAAGAGATTTCTTCAAACTAAAAAATCTCTCATGGTCTAAACTTTTGTAAAAATATCAGCTAGTTGATGAATAGTGTCAACATGTTCAATTTTGACTAGTTGTTTTTCAACTAAATCCCTTAAAAAGTGATGCCTAATATCAATATATTTTGTACGTAAGTGTTGAACTGAATTTTTGGAAATATTTATAGCACTCAAATTATCACAATACAAAACTAAGGTGTTGCTAGTAAACCCATAATCGTCTAACATGTGTCGTAGCCATATTAATTGAGAGCAACAACTTTCAGTTGCTACATATTCAGATTCAATAGTTGAAAGTGAGACACAGTTTTGTTTACGACTATACCATGAAACCAGGTTATTATCAAGATAAAAAATCCTCCATTTGTACTCTTCCTATCATCCACATCTCCAGCCCAATCCGAGTCACTATACCCTATTAAATTAGGATTAGTGTCTTTGGAATACCAAATTCCCAACTCACTTGTGCCGGCAAGTGATACGTTTTATGACATTTAAGTGGGAAATTTTGGGACATGCTTGGAATCGAGCACAGACACAAACACTAAACATAATATCTGGGCGACTTGCAGTAAGATATAGAAGGCTACCTATCATAAATCGATACAAGGTTGGGTCAACATTTTCACCAACATTATCCTTACATACCTTCTAGGAAAATCCCATTGGCGTTTTCATTTGTTTAGCATTTTCCAACCCAAATCTCTTAACTAGATTCTTGGCATATTTGCTCTAGGAGATGAAGATTTCATCTTCACTTTGCTTATTCTGCAAGCCTAAGAAAAAAATTAGTTTCTCAATCATGCTCATCTCAAATGTTGATGACATAACTTTAACAAATGACTTTAGATAATACTGTGAGGTCGAACCAAAGACTATGTCATCTACATAGATTTGAACAATAATAATATCTACACCGTGATGTTTAATAAATAAAGTACGATTAGCTTCACCATAGTTAAAGCCATATTCAAGAAGAAAGTTAGTTAGACGACCATACCATGCTCGAGGGGCTTGCTTCAATCCATACAGTTCCTTTTTGAGCTTGTAAACATAGTATGGAGGGAGAGGATCTTCAAATCCTTTTGGTTATTCAACATAGACTTCCTTATCAAGATACCCTTTTAAGAAAGCACATTTTACATCCATCTGATGTAGTGTAATTTTTATACAACATGCAATGGCAAGTAGAAGTCTAATTGACTCAATTCTAGCTACAGGTGCGAATGTTTCGTCATAATCGATTCCTTCAACCTGAGTATAGCCTTGAGCAACTAGACGAGCTTTGTTTCTAATAACAGTTCCCGATTCGTCTGACTTATTTTTAAAAATCCACTTGGTTCTAATTACATTTGTATTATATGGGCATGGAACTAAGTCCCAGACTTCATTTCGAGAGAATTGTTCAAGCTCTTCTTGCATTGCTTGAATCCAAAAGTTATCATTAAGTGCTTCTGAAACATTCTTAGGTTCTAAAGTAGATATAAAACAAGAAAGACTAACAGCTTGGTATATGGTAGACATATACACATACCTTACCATATCTCTGTAATTTAGTAGTTCTTTCCCTCTTGTTCTAATTCCCTCAAAAACTCCCCCTATCACTTGGCCCGTTGGATGATTCTTCCTAATCCTCGATGAGGGGTCCCTTCGAATTTGATCTAGCAATTCGGTATTTGACACCTCATCCATGGCCTCTGTGATCTCTGTTTTATGTTCAGATGTTGCTTCAAGTGTGGCAACATTTGACTCTTCTGCAATATGCTTATTTTCCACTGAAACGATAACGTTATTTTCAGTTGTATCTCCTGTAAAATCAGAAAGATCATCAAAAATAACATTTACAGACTCTTGTATAGTTTTGGATCTCAGATTGTATACTCGATAAGCATGACTATTTTGTGAATAGCCAAAAAAATTCCTTTGTCACTTTTAGAGTCAAACTTTGCCAAATGATCTCTATCATTAAAAATGTAACAAATACACCCAAAAATATGAAAGTAACGCAAGTTAGGTTTCTTTCCATTTATATTCTCATAGGGTGTCATCTTTGTTCCTGGCCTTAAATAGACTCTATTAGCGATGTGATTAGCAGTATTCAAGGCTTCTGCCCATAAATATTTTGACAAATGTTTAGAACTAAGCATCACTCTAGCCATTTATTTCAATGTTCTATTCTTCCTTTCTGCTACCTCATTCTGTTTAGGAGTTTTGGGAGCAGAAAACTCATGGAAAATTCTTTTTTTCTCACAAAAATTTGTGAATGAACTATTTTCAAATTCTTTTCCATGGCCGGATCTGATCTAAAAAATAGAAGAATGAAACTGATTCCTTATTCTAGAATGCAAGATTTTAAACATGTCAAAAGTTTGTGATTTTTCTTTCAAAAAATATATCCATAAATATCTAGAAAAATCATCTACAATCACATAGGAATACCTCATGCCTCCTAAACTGTCTACCTCAATTGGACCTATAAGATCCATGTGCAATAATTGAAAATAGTGAGACGTACCTGAATGTTGTCCGTCATAATGAACAACATTATGGGAAACACGGGTTTGCTTACCTCTTATGCAATCTTCACAGACTGTTTTACCTTTAGGACTCAGTTTGGGAATGCCTCTTACCGCTTCATATGAGATCAATCTTTCTAAATTACTGTAGTTGACATGCCCCAAATTTTGATGTCACGTTGTTGTGTCATCGATCCTAACATTATTGCATATTTCTTGTCTTGCAATAAGATAGCAATCGCCACCCGTCCTTTTACCTGTCATAACACATAAGTTAGCTTCATTCGTAACTTTACAGGCATTCTTATTAAACTTTACCTCAAGATTGTCATCACACAATTGACTTATACTAATCAAATTTGCCATTAAGCCCTCAACGTGTAAGACATTTCTTAGTGCTGGAAATCTAGGAACATTCATGATCCCTTTTCCAATTATTTTGCTTTTACTGCCCCATAAGTTACGTTATCTCCATTGAATGACTCATAGTTTTTTAGAAACTCCTTTGTACCTGTCATGTGGCGAGAACATCCACTATCAAAGTGCCAAGAACCTGAAATGTTAGTTCTTAATGCAGTTATAGCAACATTACATATTACATCCTTTTTGGGAGCCCAAACTCTCTTAAAACATTTTTTACCTTTCGGCTCAGAAATGTTGCTTCGAATGTTATCCGAAATGTTGGACAACTTTTTAGGCAACATTTTCCTCACAGAATCTTGAAGTTTGAAATAATATGGTTTTAAGTGTCCAGGGGAGTTACAGTGATGACAGACAAACTTCATATTCTTTGACATATTTGAGAACCTATTATTTATTTCTTTTTCCTTTACAAAGTAAATCTTCTCATTTTTATCAAAGAGATTTGAGCATTTGGTTTTGAGAGAGTTTTTGTACCCAATTCCTGCATGTGAAGGTTTACTAAAGTTGAGTATTTCATTCAATTTTGAAGTTTCCGTGTTGAACTTACATAAGGTTGCTTCGGCTAAATCTAGTTTTGCACTGATCTTACCAAATTAAACGTCCTTTTTGGTAAGCGTAACCTCTAGCCGGGTTATTGTGTCTTTTAGATCTACATTCTCACGAGTTAAATATTTTACATTTGTGTCAAGATACCATAATAAGACCTGAAACGTAGGTCTGTAAGGATCTTATTATGAAATAAGAAACAAGCAAGGAATTTTTCATAGATTACCAGTTCTAACAGTATCATTCACCTAAAAGATTTACCATTCTAACACCAGTATGTTAGCTATCCACCAGACCTGTACTGTAGCTCAAGAAATGCCATAACGCCTATCCTCGACTGCGGCTGGACGAGCAGGTGTACGGTCATCTTTAAGTATAGCCTACCCAAGTGTTCTTATGACTTATGGTGATATGAACTGTCAAGAACTTGAATCTAAAACCTTACTTATTCAATTCATATTCTCAGAGCATTCTTAGACATAATAGGCTATTAGCCTAACATGAATATTAAAACAAAGAAATTAAAAGGGAAAGGAGGTGTACCGAACGTTGTAGCCAAGAGAGAGTGTTGAGCAAATTCCAATGTTATTATTCAAAGGAGAATTTACAATGCTCGATATTCTGATGCCTTTACAAATGAATAAATGTCCCCTTTTATAGACGAAGGCGGACTTCACAACAGATTACAATTTACAAAATAAAATAGTAAACGAATCTACATTATTACAAGATGTTAAACAACTTTACAGAAAGAAAAAGAAGATAGTGACATCTTATCTTCTGAAAAGAAAAAACTAAATAAAACAAACGACTTTAATAAAGTCAGGATAACTTTTGATAAAGTTGGTGGGGGCCGAATGTGACCTTCAGTTGTCTTTTTACCATTATTGATGAATAATGGGTCCCTTTATTCCTTCACCTTTTATTTTCCACGTGAAGTCTGATCTTCTTGTCGGGCGCTGGCCTTTTCCTTGATTGCTTCAATTAGGCCATTAAATAAGTCTTTGGTGGATGGATGGTAAGAATAGTCCTCCATCTGAGAGGCTTGGAATATACTGTCATCATGTGCTTCTCTCATTGAAGAAGTTGATGTTTCTGAATATGGATTTTCATCAATCTTTGTAGCAAAATTTTTGACAAAGTCTGCTTTTATCTTATCGAGATAAGCAGTCATTAATTCTTCCTCTGAAGCATGAGGATTCTTCATTTTAATAGATTTTTCTAATTCAGAAAAAATGGAGTCGTCGTCTTTGGATTCTTTCTTTATTCTGTCAATAGTCTTAAGACTTTTTAATAAAGAAGTAATTTCTTCTTCTAACTCCCATCCATACGTGCGGGTTGGGTTTTCCACGTCTTTGTCTAATAATTTAGACCAAAATTTGCAGAGAAGTTTTCTCTTAAGGCATAAAATACCTTGTGAATTCCTTCCTGCTTCAGGAATCTATTTCCAGATCCATGGGGTTCTAGTTTGCATCAAGAACATTAAAGATGCAGAACCTTTGACATAGTCAGAAGGGTTTTCCGGAGAGACACATGGTGTCAGTTTTATCCATTCCTTATAATAATTCATATAAGGTGGTGGTAAAATCTGAATTTCAGGTCCAATAATATTCCACCATGGAAAAATCCGTCCTGGCAGTAACTGGCCATTTTGGTTGTTCTTGAATATTTCTGGATTTAATTTAATCCACCAAGTATGACCATGCTTCCTGTTTTCATAATAAAAAACATAAACAAAAGCATCAATGTAATCATAATAGTTAAAGGCTAACTTAATGTCAGTCCTTGGAATAATGAATTCCTTTGATCGAAATGAGCTAATTCCCCATTCGTATGGAGAGATAATTTTCTTCAAATAGAACTTTGAATAGCTCTTTTCCACCCCTGGTTTATGCTCCGGGTATGAAGTGATTTCAGAAGTACTTGTAGCTGTGACGATATATTCATAGTACATCCTATTTTTTCCTTCTTGGAAAGGGTGGTAGAAATTTTCTAAATATCGATTCATAAGAATCCAGGGGTCATTCAGATAATTTTTATCCTCATGAGTTAATAGGAGAATAGTCTCCTCATGGGGTCGAACCAAACATTGGTTTCGATCTTCCTCTTACTGTAAGAGTTTCTGGGCATATGAGCCCTGCTGGCTAGAAGAAGCTTGTTCTACTAGCTTGACCTTTGGAATAGTCCTAGGGTCTGTTCTTTCTCGACCTCGGCCAGGGCCGCGACCTCTTCCTCTGCCCCGATATAGGGTAGGTGTTGTCCATTCTGGACGCATTTTATCCCTATAGAAATTCACGAGTAAGAAAGTCAGGGAGGGAATTATTTTCACCTTTAATATATTGGATTTCGAAATCAAAATGAGCTAAATGTGCCTGCCATCTGGCAAATATTTGTTTGGAAACATCATGTTTAAAATCTTTTTGAAATATGAATTTAGCTGCATTGCAGTCTGTTCTGATTAAGAACTTAGTGTTGTAAAGGTCATCTTGAAATTTCAAGATGCATCTTACTATAGCAAGAATTTCTTTAGTTATAGTAGCATAGTTCTTTTGACTATTATTCCAATTTCCGAAATTATATCAAACTAGATATTCTTGTTTAGTCTGGGGATTTATCTGTTTTAGAATTCCACCATAACCAATGTCAGAAGCATCCGTTTTAATAATTTTTCCCCAATTTGGGTTGGCAAGCATAAGGCATGACAAAGCTTGAACATTCTTTTTTATCTTCTTGACTGCTTCAATATGAACATTGGTTCAGGGACTGGCAGATTTCTTCAGCCTGTCATATAAAACAGCTGCATCTGTAGAAAGATTTTTATAATAAGGAGCAATACAATTAAGGCTTCCTAAGAATCTTTGTAACTGCGTCCTATCAATAATTTCATCAGGAAATTAGACGCAAATTCAATACTTCTGTAAATCGGGATAATATTACCATTTTCAATATTATGACCAAGAAATCTAATCTTAGTCTGAAAAATCTTCATCTTAGGTTTAGAAATAACTAAACCATTGGAGATAATAATCCTTTTAAAAATATCAAGATGCTTAATATGATCTTGTATTGTTTTTTAATAGACAAGTATGTCATCGATATAAACAATAATAAAACCACTATAAGGGGTAAAAATGTCATTCATGACATGTTGGAATTCGGAAGGAGCATTCTTCAATCCGAAGGGCATGACATTCCATTCATAATGTCCGAATGGAACTGTGATGGAAGTTTTGTACCTGTCACGTTCATTAACCTGTATCTGCCAAAAACCTGATTTTAAATTAAACTTTGAAAAGATGTTAGATTGGTATAACCTATCTAGTAAATCCTTTTTATTGGGAATATGATATCTAATTCATTTTAAAACCTTATTTAAATGTTTGTAGTTAATAACTAATCTTGGAACTCCTCGCTCATGTTCTGCATGTTTATTCACATAGAACGCCGTACAACTCCATGGGGAGTTTGAGGGACGAATCAATCTTTTTTCCATTAGAGAAGCAATTTCTTTCTTGCAAATTTCCAGATATTCCATATTCATTTGGCAAGGTCTGGCCTTGGTAGAAATGTTATGTTCCTGGAAATCTTCCTCATAGGGGAGTCCAACGATGTGTTTCTTTATGTTCCAGAAAGCAGTTGGTAGATCATTACAGATAGAAATAGCAAAATCATGACCTATTCCTTTGATCTTATCCTGCAATTTAGGATTAGTAAGTTGATTATCAATATTGTAAATAACCAATTCTTGTTGCTGATAATCCAGATGTCGCTTCTTGTTCTGCACAAGGTTAATAAAGCTGATAGTTTTGTATGAAGCCATCCAAGGAAATGATGTGATCTTTCCTTCATGAGTTCCTGAAAAACCTTTTTCAGTAACATTGTTGAGAGGCATTAATCCATTAATAAAAGGTATGCCTAAGATTATTATCATTAGCAAGAATTTTTACTAATGTAAAAGAATGTTTAATACAAATTTTGTCATGGAAAATATAAGCACATGACAATTTATAGGAGACCTAAAAACTGCTTCCATCAGCTCCTGATACTTTACGATTAGTCTTGGTAAAGTATTTAGTGGGAATAAGACCTTCCCTGATGCAGTTGACATCTGCCCATGAATCAATGAGAGTCGGGACATTCTTAAAAATGGTTCCTCCTTCAATTAATAAATTGATCTGGGTAATCCATCTTTGGCGAGATACCATACTGATAGCTCCCATGAGATCTTCATTAACAGGTTCGCAGGAAGTGCTAGGCTGTTCATTAATAGGAGTATATCCCATTTGTTATGAAATTTCCGGCTCCCTTTCTTCATAGGAGATAGATTCTAAAAGAGTAACCCTGTTCTCTAAACCACCGTAGTGTTTATGCAACTGAGTTATCTCAAACTTGAGATCATGGATCTCTTCCTTTAATTGCTGAGTAGTCCATGGGTTATTATTTCCCCTTTTCTTTTGCAACTCAGTCAAGACTTCCGAGAAATTATACAGAGGATCAATCCTTGATTTGATCTTCCGTGGAGTCTTATCCCTTTCTTGAGCTTTCAGTAAAGCTTCTAGGACTTTGGCCTTCTGGGCATCTCCTGGAATATCCTTTAGGAGATCATTAATTTCTTCTCCATTGATGACGCTAACATTGAAGCTGGAGAACTGGGCTTGAAGTTTATAAAACTCGTCATCAGTGTTATCATCCTTGACTACCTTACAATTCTTGGAGGTACAGATGCAAGGATTTTCTTCCTTAGAGGAGGATGAGTAAGGATCTTCAGAATCCCTACTTAAAGGTTCTTCAGATTTATCAGATTCATCTGAAGGTATGATAATCTTCATCAGGGCATCTTTGATATTATCATCAATTTTAAGAGCCTTGATTTTATCAAACTTCTTCTTTTTACACCTGTTGGCGTAATGACCAACCTCTCCACATGCATAGCAAGTAGTGGTCTTAGTAGTTCTTTTCTTTGGGATATAACCCTTTTTTTCATTTCTGGCTCTTTTTTTTGCAGCTTTCTTTTTGTAAGAGTCAGACTTGTATTTCTCATAATACTACATTTTATGCGGTTTAACTGCATGCTTCTTCTTCTTCCCTGTATTCTGGGATGAGGTAGGTCCGTCCATGGCAACTGCTGACAAAATTCTCCTAACTGAGTTTTCTCAGTCAGTTTCTGCTTCTTCAGCTATTTCTGTAATTTTATATCATTACATAGAGCTAACCCTTCTTCCATGCACCTGCCTATGAGTTGGCCATAAGACATATCATGCCATGGAATCTGAGAATCCACAGTTCCATTTCTCAAAGTTCTTTTAACCCTTTCTGCAAAGAGAGGAGGGAGGCCATCAATAAATCTAGCCTTCCAAAAACTATTACTAGCTTCGGGGAGATTGAAAACCCTGCTAAGGAAAACATCTTTATACCATCTAAAAGATGTCAGGGTTGGACATCTGTGGTTTTGAAGCAGAGTCTCGATGTTGTCATAATTGGTACTATAATTGCCTGTAAATTGATCTAAAATGGTTAGAATAAGGGTATAAATCGAATTAGGCTTGAGCTCGTTACCCTCTTGTTTTACAGACTCTAAAATCTGCTCTTTTTGTTCTATGAAGAGATAATTATCCCACCATGCTTTGAGCTGACCTGTAAATCCTACAGTAATCATCTTTGTTATGCTGGCTTCAGACTGATTATTGCCTTTTGCAGCTGCAGCATACATAAGCATTTTGTGGCAAGTCCTGAAAATCTGACTTTCGGCGCCACCGTCAATATTCCACTCAACAATTTCAGTGCCCGTATAGGCAACAGGATCATTCTTCCATGCTGAGTCTTTCGACCTTATTATGTAATAAAGTCATTTGTTCACTAAGAACCTTGAGATACACATTGGTAAGGTTAGTCTATTTAAAAAGGTTGTTCAAATGGTCAGCATGAATACCATTTGAAAGAGGACCCTGTAATAATTTCATATAGGGTTGAGCATGTAAATCATTGTTACTGCTATCCTTTTTAATGAAAAAGGTTCATCCGGAGGGTAAAGACTCTTGAGGACTTTTCTAGAATTCAAATGCCACTGCCTTTCAATTACATTAATATTGAGTAAAACATAGTCTTCTACAAACCAACTAACAAAATATTTGAAAGTTTGCTTGGTTTCTAATTCATCATAAAATTGATCTCTAATACAATACTGTTCTTCTTTCGTGAAAAAGGTAAAAAACCAATTACGAAAAAGTAGATAATCAGGACCATTAAAATTGTTTTTGATGATCTGGCGTAAATCAGAACCTGGACTATAATCCAGTCGGCTACTCAAAGGTATCCCAGGATTATCAACAATCACGAAAATAATATGTATAATCAGTATTACTGTTGTCTGTCGGGATTTCGACAGGAATATGTTTTTCAACCTTTATTCTGTCAACCTTTTCCTCCTGAGAAGCTTCTGAGGGGGTGGTGACTTTATAAAGATTTTCATCTACGTGAGATGTTGAAGCTCTAGCAGTAGATGTACCAGGGGTGTCATCTAAAGGAGATATATAATAATGAGATGACAAAGATCTACCTAATTTTGGCTGCTTAGAAAACTGAAGGCGAATGTTGCCATCAGTGGTCTGAATAACATGAGCAATCTGAGAGTTTATCCTGGGCTGAACCGGGATAGCTTTTTCAATTAGCCAATCTTCGGGATAACTAATGTCAAGAACGCTAGAATGGAAGAATATGAACTTCCGCAGCAGCTTGATGCTTTGAACAAATGGACCATTCCATTTGTTGCTACAAAAGAAATTTATAATTTTGGTATTTTTGAAAACCTTCGAAATCGTCACATCATTAAGACGATCAAAGAATCTGTCCAAATGGATAACCAAGAAAAAACTATTCAGTTATTTTCTGATACTGATATTGAAAGATATCAAAAAATGCATTACAAATTTCTGCATATTGGTTTAGTGCAAATTACTTTTAAACCTTTAACCTTAGAAGGTTTGCCAGAAAGCTTTATGATTGTTCTGAGATATGCCAGAAACTTAAAGTGGAAATAATCTCTTATGAGTGCTATGCAATCAAGCTTAGCTTATGGCCCAGTATATTTTAATGTCAGACCCAATCTTACTTTATCTCTGTCTGATCCAAATATCCTGCATGCTTTAACTTTATATGTAAAAGCTAATGGGTATAATTACATGCCTGAAACTGAAGTTATGTGTATTTGTTATCGTATCTATTTCCGTGTTTTAGATACCATGAATCCTAACTGTAGGATTATGGATGACAAAAGAACTAGACAGACTGTCTTAATTGAGACTAATCTAGCCAAAAGGTCTAAAATCACTACCATAAGACCTATAAGCTGGGATGAAATTAGTTATCCCGAAGATTGGCTAATTGAAAAAGCTATCCCGGTTCACCCCAGGATAGTCTCTCAGATTGCTCATGTTATCCAGACCACTGATGGTAACATTCGCCTTCAGTTTTCTAAGCAGCCAAAATTAGGTAGATCTTTGTCATCTCATTATTATATATCTCCTTTCGATGACACCCCTGGTACATCTACTGCTAGAGCTTCAACATCTCACGTAGATGAAAATCTTTATAAAGTCACCACCTCCTCCGAAGCTTCTCAGGAGGAAAAGGTTGACAGAATAAAGGTTGAAAAACATATTCCTGTCGAAATCCCGACAGACAACAGTAATACTGATTATACAGATTATTTTCATGATTGTTGATAATCCTGGGATACCTTTGAGTAGCCGACTGGATTATAGTCCAGGTTCTGATTTACGCCAGATCATCAAAAACAATTTTAATGGTCCTGATTATCTACTTTTTCGTAATTGGTTTTTTACCTTTTTCACGAAAGAAGAACAGTATTGTATTAGAGATCAATTTTATGATGAATTAGAAACCAAGCAAACTTTCAAATATTTTGTTAGTTGGTTTGTAGAAGACTATGTTTTACTCAATATTAATGTAATTGAAAGGCAGTGGCATTTGAACTCTAGAAAAGTCCTCAAGAGTCTTTACCCTCCGGATGAACCTTTTTCATTAAAAAAGGATAGCAGTAACAATGATTTACATGCTCAACCCTATATGAAATTATTACAGGGTCCTCTTTCAAATGGTATTCATGCTGACTATTTGAACAACCTTTTTAAACAGACTAACCATACCAATGTGTATCTCAAGGTTCTTAGTGAACAAATGACTTTATTACATAATAAGGTCGAAAGACTCAGCTCCCTCATCGAAAAGCAGAGAATTAATATTATTCCAGAGAAGGAACAACCTCCAAAATCCTAGGAAACCCGTGCCAATATCCAGCCTCCTACATCCATGGAAGGCGTTAACCTGACAAAAGACCAAACAAACCCTTTATCTAAAGATATTGAGAGTTTGTTAACACAGTTCCGTGATAAAATGAGAATATCACCTGATACAGAAACCGCCTCCAAAACTGTTGTTGGAATGATCAACACAGAAGATAATAGAACTCGCAGTGATGCTTGTATTGCTGCCATGAAAAGAGGGAATAATTGGACTCCCAAGGTTACCTCGGAGAATTATTATTATCCGAGACCCACTCCGATAGATGGCCTGCTTGAAGAACAAGCATGGAAGAATGATCCTGCTGCCTATACGGGCACTGAAATTGTTGAGTGGAATATTGACGGTGGCGCCGAAAGTCAGATTTTCAGGACTTGCCACAAAATGCTTATGTATCTTTGCGGTACCGCAAAAGGCAATAATCAGTCTGAAGCCAGCATAACAAAGATGATTACTGTAGGATTTACAGGTCAGCTCAAAGCATGGTGGGATAATTATCTATCCATAGAACAAAAAGAGCAGATTTTAGAGTCTGTAAAACAAGAGGGTAACGAGCTCAAGCCTAATTCGGTTTATACCCTTGTTCTAACCATTTTAGATCAATTTACAGGCAATTATAGTACCAATTATGACAACATCGGGACTCTGCTTCAAAACCACAGATGTCCAACCCTGACATCTTTTAGACGGTATAAAGATGTTTTCCTTAGCAGGGTTTTCAATCTCCCCAAAGCTAGTAATAGTTTTTGGAAGGCTAGATTTATTGATGGCCTCCCTCCTCTCTTTGCAGAAAGAGTTAAAAGAACTTTGAGAAATGAAACTGTGGATTCTCAGATTCCATGGCATGATATGTCTTATGGCCAGCTCATAGGAAGGTGCATAGAAGAAGGGTTAGCTCTATGTAATGATATAAAATTACAGAAACAGCTGAAGAAGCAGAAACTGACTAAGAAAACTCAGTTAGGAGAATTTTGTCAGCAGTTCGCCATGGACGGACCTACCTCATCCCAGAATACCAGGAAGAAGAAGAAGCATGTGGTTAAACCGCATAAAATGTAGTATTATGAGAAATACAAGTCTGACTCTTACAAAAAGAAAGCTGCAAAAAAAGAGCCAGAAATGAAAAAACGAGTTATATCCCAAAGAAAAGAACTACTAAGACCACTACTTGCTATGCATGTAGAGAGGTTGGTCATTACGCCAACAGGTGTAAAAAGAAGAAGATTGATAAAATCAAGACTCTTAAAATTGATGATAATATCAAAGATGCCCTGATGAAGATTATCATACCTTCAGATGAATCTGATAAATCTGAAGAACCTTTAAGTAGGGATTCTGAAGATCCTTACTCATCCTCCTCTAAGGAAGAAAATCCTTGCATCTGTACCTCCAAGAATTGTAAGGTAGTCAAGGATGATAACACTGATGACGAGTTTTATAAACTTCAAGCCCAGTTCTCCAGCTTCAATGTTAGCGTCATCAATGGAGAAGAAATTAATGATCTCCTAAAGGATATTCCAGGAGATGCCCAGAAGGCCAAAGTCCTAGAAGCTTTACTGAAAGCTCAAGAAAGGGATAAGACTCCACGGAAGATCAAATCAAGGATTGATCCTCTGTATAATTTCTCGGAAGTCTTGACTGAGTTGCAAAAGAAAAGGGGAAATAATAACCCATGGACTACTCAACAATTAAAGGAAGAGATCCATGATCTCAAGTTTGAGATAACTCAGTTGCATAAACACTACGGTGGTTTAGAGAACAGGGTTACTCTTTTAGAATCTATCTCCTATGAAGAAAGGGAGCCGGAAATTACGGAACAAATAGGATATACTCCTATTAATGAACAGCCTAGCACTTCCCGCGAACCTGTTAATGAAGATCTCATGGGAGCTATCAGTATGATATCTCGCCAAAGATGGATTACCCAGATCAATTTATTAATTGAAGGAGGAACCATTTTTAAGAATGTCCCGACTCTCATTGATTCAAGGGCAGATGTCAACTGCATCAGGGAAGGTCTTATTCCCACTAAATACTTTACCAAGACTAATCGTAAAGTATCAGGAGCTGATGGAAGCAATTTTCAGGTCTCCTATAAATTGTCATGTGCTTATATTTTCCATGACAAAATTTGTATTAAACATTCTTTTACATTAGTAAAAAATCTTGCTAATGATATTATCTTAGGCATACCTTTTATTAATGGATTAATGCCTCTCAACAATGTTACTGAAAAAGGTTTTTCAGGAACTCATGAAGGAAAGATCACATCATTTCCTTGGATGGCTTCATACAAAACTATCAGCTTTATTAACCTTGTGCAGAACAAGAAGCGACATCTGGATTATCAGCAACAAGAATTGGTTATTTACAATATTGATAATCAACTTACTAATCCTAAATTGCGGGATAAGATCAAAGGAATAGGTCATGATTTTGCTATTTCTATCTGTAATGATCTACCAACTGCTTTCTGGAACATAAAGAAACACATCGTTGGACTCCCCTATGAGGAAGATTTCCAGGAACATAACATTTCTACCAAGGCCAGACCTTGCCAAATGAATATGGAATATCTGGAAATTTGCAAGAAAGAAATTGCTTCTCTAATGGAAAAAAGATTGATTCGTCCCTCAAACTCCCCATGGAGTTGTACGGCGTTCTATGTGAATAAACATGCAGAACATGAGCGAGGAGTTCCAAGATTAGTTATTAACTACAAACATTTAAATAAGGTTTTAAAATGGATTAGATATCATATTCCCAATAAAAAGGATTTACTAGATAGGTTATACCAATCTAACATCTTTTCAAAGTTTAATTTAAAATCAGGTTTTTGGCAGATACAGGTTAATGAACGTGACAGGTACAAAACTTCCATCACAGTTCCATTCGGACATTATGAATGGAATGTCATGCCCTTCGGATTGAAGAATGCTCCTTCCGAATTTCAACATGTCATGATTGACATTTTTACCCCTTATAGTGGTTTCATTATTGTTTATATCGATGACATACTTGTCTATTAAAAAACAATACAAGATCATATTAAGCATCTTGATATTTTTAAAAGGATTATTATCTCCAATGGTCTAGTTATTTCTAAACCTAAGATGAAGATTTTTCAGACTAAGATTAGATTTCTTGGTCATAGTATTGAAAATGGTAATATTATCCCGATTTACAGAAGTATTGAACTTGCGTCTAAATTTTCTGATGAACTTATTAATAGGACGCAGTTACAAAGATTCTTAGGAAGCCTTAATTATATTGCTCCTTATTATAAAAATCTTTCTACAGATGCAGCTGTTTTATATGACAGACTGAAGAAATCTGCCAGTCCCTGGACCAATGTTCATACTGAAGCAGTCAAGAAGATAAAAAAGAATGTTCAAGCTTTGTCATGCCTTATGCTTGCCAACCCAAATTGGGGAAAGATTATTGAAACGGATGCTTCTGACATTGGTTATGGTGGAATTCTAAAACAGATAAATCCCCAGACTAAACAAGAATATCTGGTTCGATATAATTTCGGAAAATGGAATAATAGTCAAAAGAACTATGCTACTATAGCTAAAGAAATTCTTGCTATAGTAAGATGCGTCTTGAAATTTCAAGATGACCTTTACAACACTAAATTCTTAATCAGAACAGACTGCAATGCAGCCAAATTCATGTTTCAAAAAGATTTTAAACATGATGTTTCCAAACAAATGTTTGCCAGATGGCAGGCACATTTTGCTCATTTTGATTTCGAAATCCAATATATTAAAGGTGAAAATAATTCCCTCCTTGACTTTCTTACTCGTGAATTTTTACAGGGATAAAATGCGTCCAGAATGGACAACACCTACCCCATATTGGGGCAGAGAAAGAGGTCGCGGCCCTGGCCGAGGTCGAGGAAGAACAGACCCTAGGACTATTCCAAAGGTCAAGCTAGTAGAACAAGCTTTTTCTAGCCAGCAGGGCTCATATGCCCAGAAACTCTTACAGCAAGAGGAAGATCGAAACCAATATTTGGTTCGACCCCATAAGGAGACTATTCTCCTATTAACTCATGAGGATAAAAATTATCTGAATGACCCCTGGATTCTTATGAATCGATATTTAGAAAATTTCTACCACCCTTTCCAAGAAGGGAAAAACAGGATGTACTATGAATATATCCTCACAGCTACAAGTACTGCTGAAATCACTTCCTACCCGGAGCATAAACCAGGGGTGGAAAAGAGCTATTCAAAGTTCTATTTGAAGAAAATTATGTCTCCATACGAATGGGGAATTAGCTCATTTCGATCAAAGGAGACATTAAGTTAGCCTTTAACTACTATGACTACATTGATGCTTTTGTTTATGTTTTTTTATTATGAAAACAGGAAGCATGGTCATACTTGGTGGATTAAATTAAATCCAGAAATATTCAAGAACAGCCAAAACGGCCAGTTACTGCCAGGATGGATTTTTCCATGGTGGAATATTATTGGACATGAAATTCAGATTTTACCACCACCTTATAAGAATTATTATAAGGAATGGATACAACTGACACCATGTGTCTCTCCGGAAAACCCTTCTGACTATGTCGAAGGTTCTGCATCTTTAATGTTCTTGATGCAAACTGGAACCCCATGGATCTGGAAATGGATTCCTGAAGCAGGAAGGAATTCACATGGTATTTTATGCCTTAAGAGAAAATTTCTCTGCAAATTTTGGTCTAAATTATTAGACAAAGACGTGGAAACCCAACTCGCACGTATGGATGGGAGTTAGAAGAAGAAATTACTTCTTTATTAAAAAGTCTTAAGACTATTGACAGAATAAAGAAAGAATCCAAAGAGGACGACTCCATTTTTTCTAAATTAGAAAAATCTATTAAAATGAAGAATCCTCGTGCTTCAGAGGAAGAATTAATGACTGCTTATCTCGATAAGATAAAAGCAGACTTTGTCAAAAAATTTACTACAAAGATTGATGAAAATCCATATTCAGAAACATCAACTTCTTCAATGAGAGAAGCACATGATGACAGTATATTCCAAGACTCTCAGATGGAGGACTATTCTTACCATCCATCCACCAAAGACTTATTTAACGGCCTAATTGAAGCAGTCAAGGAAAAGGCCAGCGCCCGACAAGAAGATCAGACTTCACGTGGAAAAGAAAAGGTGAAGGAATAAAGGGACCCATTATTCATCAATAATGTTAAAAAGACAACTGAAGGTCACATTCGGCCCCCACCAACTTTATCAAAAGTTATCCCGACTTTATTAAAGTCATTTGTTTTATTTACTTTTTTTTTTCCAGAAGATAAGATGTCACTATCTTCTTTTTCTTTCTATAAAGTTGTTTAACATCTTGTAATAATGTAGATTCGTTTACTATTTTATTTTGTAAATTGTAATCTGTTGTGAAATCCGCCTTCGTCTATAAAAGGGGACTCTTATTCATTTGTAAAGGCATTAGAAAATCGAGCACTGTAAATTCTCCTTTGAATAATAACATTGGAATTTGCTCAACGCTCTCTCTTGGCTACACCGTTCGGTACACATTCCTTCCCTTTTAATTTCTTTGTTTTAATATTCATGATAGGCTAATAGCCTATACTGTCTAAGAATGCTCTGAGAATATGAATTGAATAAGTAAGGTTTTAGATTCAAGTTCTTGACAGTTCATTTCACCATAAGTCATAAGAACACTTGGGTAGGCTATACTTAAAGATAACCGTACACCTGCTCGTCCAGCCGCAGCCGAGGATATGCGTTATGGCGTTTCTTGAGCTACAGTACAGGTCTGGTAGATAGCTAACGTACTGGTGTTAGTATGGTAAATCTTTTAGTTGAATGATACTGTTAGAACTGGTAATCCATGAAAAATTCCTTTCTTGTTTCTTATTTCATAATAAGATCCTTACAGACCTCAAGATGCTTGGATTCTATGATTAAGTCTTTACATAGATTTTGCAATTCCTTAATCATATCATCTTTGGAATCACCTTGATTCTCACAATCAGTCTCACTAGTAGAAATAAAACCACTAAAGCAATTAACATCAGAATAGTTAAAGAATTCATACCTCTCGGATGTTGCTGGGGATGTAGATGTCGTTGCTGATGTTGAGGCAAATGTTGTGACATTTGAGACAACACTGTCGGTAACATTTACATTGTCTGATAAAGAATGTTCAAAAATAGTAGGCAGCATTGCTTGTGTTTCGACTTCTTGATCTCCTTCCTATTCTCCTTCGTTGTCACTCAGAGAAACCCATAGACTCTTACCAAATTTTCCAAGAGTATTTGCACATTCATTAGCATAATGACAGCCTGAGCATGCATGACATTGCACAGATTCAAGTTGTTTGGGATCAAATTTGGAACGATCTGAGTTGGTTCTCTTCAGCTGATTTCCTCCTAGAACAATTGGAAGGGATTTGGTGGACTTTTGATTGAAGCCTTGCTTTTGGTGTTATTTGGATTTGAACTTATTTCTGTCATTGTTGAACTTCCTCACCATTGAATTGAATTTTTAAGTGAGGAGGGCAACATTAACCCCATCACTAACTTCTTCAAGGTGCTCATCCTCTTCTTTGATTTGATTCTCCAAGGATTGGTCTTGAAGTGCTACGTTATTGTTCTTGTACAATTCCCTTTGATTCTCAATGTTCATCTCATAGGTTTTGAGAATGCTCATTAAGGTATGGATGTCTATTGTAGCAAGATTGTGAGCTTCTTCAATCGCACAGATCTTTATATTGAACTTTTCAGGAAGTGAACGGAGTGCCTTTTCCACAAGTTGAGTGTTTGTTAAAGGAACACCAAACACTTGACATTCATTAGAGATGTCAATCAACTTTTTAAAATAGTATTTGATGTCCTCTGTTTCTTCCATCCTTAAACGTTCATATCTACTCATAAGCATGTGTAGCTTCGTCCGACGAATACTTGAGCTACCTTCACAATGAGTTTGTAAAGTATCCCATGCGTCTTTAGCTTAGAACACTTTTGTATTAGTTTGAATATGTAAAGATCAACCCATCCAAAAATTGCATTTAAGGCTTTCTCGTTGAAGCTTGCATTATTGGTTTCTTCCGCAGTCCATTCGGATTCAGGTTTAACAAGAATGTCACCTTTCTCATCCGGTGACAACATAGGAACAACATATCCATTGGTTATAGATCTTCACGATCTAACATCAATTGATTTGATATGAGAACGTAGATGGATCTTCCAATAGGTATAGTTTGAACCATCTACAATGGAAAGCCTACCAATCGTTGGATTTGCCTGATCCATAGCTTTAAATAACAGGACCAAGCACTTATTGTGTTAAGTGTTGGCTCTGATACCACTTGTTAGGTCCGAATATGCTATGGAACAATAAAAACAAACTGACAATAAACTAACTCGAATGCCAATTCAGTTTCCGAATGTCGGCGATAATGTCGTCCGACACCAGTGATAACACTTCAGTAAAAACAGAAAACTTTAAAGAGCAATGCAACCGAAATTTAAAGAACACAAAAGTTTATAATTTACATAGGTTATATTCAATGACCGAAAGTATTGTATATATTTATTATATACAAAAATTACAAATTTATTTCTTTACAATTTTACAAGATGAAATGGAAAGGAATTAGATGTTGAAGTCGCAAATGACTTCTGCCTGAAAAGTGTACCTAGATAGACATAGACAACTTCTCATTACAATTGCTCAATACAAAGCTAATCTAGAATCTAAACTGCAATTGTAATGTTGGACAGAATGTTGTCGACACGATCAGGCAACACTTGTGATCCAGTTTTCTGAGATGAATTTTCGAGAGCTCTCTTGATAGTTTTGCAATCTGTTTCTGAATATCGATTCACTGCAGTAGCCTCTCTATTTATAGTAGAGAGTCTCCCTTGAATAGCTCATCGATCCGTTGTGAAGGTTGAGGGAAATGTGGACAGCTAGTGTGTTTGTTGGAGAAGATCATGGAGCAAAATCCTCTAGCTTCTTGGTCTTGTTCCTCACGCATAGCAACAACCTTGACTTGTTCTTCCCACATTTTTCATCAGCTCTTATTTACCTTGCCAAGTGACTTTTACTTCGTAGTAATATTTCTACAAATATTACTTCATTCCGTGAAGTAAGGCAAAACTATTTTTTTTCCAGAAGATGTTGATCCGAATGTTGTGACATTTGTTCCAACATTGTATACATTCAAATCAGTCCTTAAAAAGATATGTTGGTTAAAATGTCACAATACCAAGCCCAACATTAACACTTAATATATTCACTTATGCTTTGTCAAAGTCACATACGTGTAAGAGAATTAATATACGATATTATTATTTAAAATTAAACAATCAGTATCAAAAACTTACTGAAAAAGTTAATATTTTGACCGTCCTACTTGGAACCATGGTTCATTTTGGTAACGCTAAATACATCAATAATCCCTTTAATTTGTCAGTAAATCTTATTTACATATTAGACTTACAACCTGTTCTGATTGAGAATCTGAACATGATAAAGTATTTTTATTAGACACTTTCAATTCAAAATTTTAGAAAAATATTGGTGCGTGTTCTCAACCGTCATTATGTAGATAAGTCAACCACTTAATATATAGCACATTATTTATTTATACACATTAGTCTCATTAAGTCCAATTGTTGTTGATATGTATACTTTAGGAGAAGACATATATTATGTGAATTTATATACGTAACGCTTGAGAACACACGCATAAACTTTTTCAAAATATGAGTCAGAAGTGTCTACTAAAAACAATTTATTATGTATACTCAATTGAAACATGTCATAATTCGAGTGTCTAAATGAAATTTATCGATAAATTTAAGAAATTGCCTTTGAACTAAACAACAATAACATACTAAGTGTAATCCCATAAGTATGGTATGGAGAGGTAGTGCATGTGCAGACCTTACTCCTATTATGGGAGGTAGAGAAGATGTTTCCATAGATCCAAAAATACTTTTAAAGTAGTTTGAAAAATAATACATAAGTAAAAAGGTCCTGACAAATAATAAAAAAATAACAAAACTTATTGTAAAAAACAAACAAAATAATAAGATAACTAAAGTACAAAAGTAATATTACTATCGATATAGAAGGAGAAATGAGACAGTAGGACTACCCACTAACCTCAAAACATATTCCGTGTACTTCATAATCTCCTGTTAATAAAACGAAAACGAATTAAGCATAAAAAAAGTAAAGAAAATAACGAGAAAATTGAACATGAAAAAGAACCCTAACTACCTCCACCAAGTTAATTTTTTCACATCTCTTTCTCTCTCCAAATAGATACATTTTTCTGTATCTATAGCTTTAGCATTCCCTAGTCTTATTTACTCTCTTTAGAGTGACCCTCCAACAAAGTAAAACATCAACAACTTCATCGTTGTGTGATCCTTATTCCATTTTCATGGTGCCTCTCCTTTTCCCTTAGACACACACAAACAACAAAAGTATAATATACATTTTCCCATTTTTATCTTTCTTGCTTAACCTTTGCTTTATCTGCTTAAAAAAGAGTTCATATTTACCATTTTTATTGATTTGATTCTTTTCTTGTACATCATTTTGTTAGTAAAGATCTCAGCTTTATTTTCTTTTCCTAGTATCTTTTCTAAGTAAACACATTTTTCCAGTAATATGGAGGATTTTGGATCAACTTAGTAGTGTATATATACTTTTAAAATTTTTATTCTTTATGTTTTGAATGTAGAGATGAATATTTGCATTATCTAGCTAATTTGGCATCTGGGTGTTTTTCATTTTTGATTTTTTTGAGTATTTGGATTTATTTAGTTTAGTTGTGAATGCCCTTTTTAAGTTTCTTGAACTGGAGAGAATTAGTGCTCTGTATTTTGCTTGCTTTATTAGGTGGGTACAAGGGGTGATGCATAGAGTACAACACAAGATACAATAAGATAATATTTTATCTTATTTGACATCTGGGGTTTTTTGTATTATATATTTTTTGAATACCCTTTGTGATTTCTTGATTTTGTGAGGTGTGTACAAGAAATGATTCATAGAGTACTAACACTAGTTTGCTCAGTATTTGGCTTAGTGAATTCCAAGATTACACGTGTGTGCTACTGTGTGTTTGTGTGAAACTTTGGATAACTGTGTTGTTTTTGGTAGTTTGGTGAATATTTAATGATTTTTGTGTGGTTTGATTGGAACAGATACTGTAGGCATCTTGGACTTGGAGGTGTCTTGAAGAGCTGTAGCTAAAATGGGATTTAGTGTTGTTATTGTGTTATTATTGGGTATATTGAATGTTGGGAAGGCTGAAATCTATATAGTGACAGTTGAAGGAGAGCCTGTCATAAGTTATAAAGGTGGCATTGATGGTTTTGAAGCCACTGCTGTAGAAGAGTCTGATGAGAAAATTGATACCACAAGGTATGCCCACTTCTTTGTTGTTATTTTACCTTTTTTCCTTCAGGTGTTTGAACATCATAAGGTGAAGTGTGAAAACTACAGTTGATTAGTCTGTCTATGCGGCTACATGGTTCATTTGGTGTCTTTTTTTGCTGACTATTTATAGTTGGGGCGTGTTTGGTATGAAGGAAAATGTTTTTTTTGATAAATAAGTACGTTTCTTACTTATTTTCTAGTGTTTGGTAAGTAAGCAAAAATATTATCCCAAGTGCATTTATATGTAATCTGTCATACTACTATGGGGTGTGAAGTGGGGGTCCGGGGGTGGCGGGAGTGGGATGGTCAAGAGGGGTGGGGGTTGGAGGCGTTAGGTGGGTAGGGAGGAGACAATTTACTTGGAATGTCACCTTTGGAACTTGTTTTCCTACTTCCATTAGGGATATATGTTATTTTTCTCATTTTTAAGAAACTTGTTTTCCAAAACATTTTGACCAACCAAACATGGTAAAATTGATATCAAACAAGATGCTACAATTGTAGAATTGACACCTTGCAAATTTCTATTTGTTCGAGTATGTAAATAAATTGCAACCCTTGATGAGAAGATAAATAATCTTGTAAAAGCTGTTAGGTGCCACCTCAATTTCTAAATATTCTTTTTAGAAGGTGCTTATGGACTCTGGTTGAGTTGATAACTTCTTAAAAGTTTGTTTGACTTTTTCTCAAGCTGATGGATTAATGGCTTATTTTTCTTCTTGCTACTGATCGATGCTGATGTAACTAACATCTAGTATCTTTCATTGTCTTCTTCATTCAAGGAAACAAAATTCACCTGGAATTAACAGTTAACTTATCAGAGGAAAAAGAAAAAGAAAAATATATTACATTTGCATTTGCTTAGAGCAAACTAGAGTACCTAGGGGCTAGGAGAGATTGCAAAAAATTGTTGCATGACTATTTTGCAGTCAGTGGAATTTTCTTGGAATCGGTTGCTGAACTAAGCTAAGTTTCAATTAATGTTCGGATAAAAAAGTTCCAATTAATGTTTTTCCAAGTTTTGCTAATAATTCTCTTTATATGCGAAATTCTATCAATTTTTCATTCACGTAAAAGTTTTCTTTCAGTTTTAGGTGTATGTTAGAAAGGAATGCGGTGTTACAAAAATGTGTTAGTTTTGAACTTTGTAGGACTTGGTAATATAATCAGTATGACATTGTAATGTTACTGCTTTGAGATTCATTCTTACACAAAGGTTAATTCTCTATGCATGTTCATGTTGTACAATGTTCACTTCGTCCCACAATGCTCATTGCTACACAAACCATGACGTACCTAAGAAGAAAAAGATGAAAGCAGGAAATTTGAGTTTGATATGAAGTGAAACATTTACCTCAAAAATGATTTCCTGAAAATTGGTTTCCTTGTTTTCTAGTGTTTGCTTAGTCAGTAGAAAATATTTTCTGGAAAATTCTATAGTTCTCTCTTTCAGATGACTGTCTATGATGGTGAAACCTTATGTGCTTACTCTTATTTCCGTTGTGCTTTCAGTGAATTGGTTATATCCTATGCCACACATCTGGTAAAGAGGCATGATATGATTCTAGCTTTGCTATTTGACCGTGGGACCTACAAGAAAATCTACAGCTACCATCATCTAATTAATGGCTTCGCAGCTCATATTTCACATGAGCAGGTGACACTCCGCTTTTTCAGAGACTGCTCTTCTATTTTCTTTTATTTATTATTCAGCATGATCAATATATTTCTACCTGTATTTTCTTACATAAATAGTATATTAGTAGGCAGAGATCCTCAGTCGAGCTCCTGGTGTGAAGTCTGTGGAGAGAGATTGGAAGGTGAGGAGGCTTACAACTCACACGCCACAGTTTTTGGGCCTTCCTACAGGTGTATGGCCGATGGGTGGTGGATTTGACCGGGCAGGTGAGGATATCGTAATAGGTTTCATCGACTCTGGCATCTATCCACATCATCCAAGTTTTGCAAGCCACAACACTGAACCCTATGGACCTCTTCCAAAATATAGAGGAAAATGTGAAATTGATCCTAACACCAAGAAAGACTATTGCAATGGGAAGATTATAGGTGCGCAACATTTTGCGGAAGCTGCAAAAGCAGCTGGTTCATTTAATCCTGCAGTTGATTTTGATTCTCCTCTAGACGGTGATGGACATGGAAGGTTTGAGCTTAATTATTTACAATGTTAACTTCATTGTTTCTGAAAAGCTAAGTAATGGTGTTTTCCAACTGCCATTCTGTTGGGTAAACTTCAAGTTTTCTTGGCAATGACATACAATTGCAGATGCTAAAAGAAAATTAGCACTTCGTGAGAGTTGAGAAGTAGCTATGTTCACTTAAGAAACTGCAAAGTTTTCAGTGTGTACTAGGACCAAAGTACCTTTGATTGTCAAATTACCAAAATGATATAGACTTAGTGATAACTAAGAACAAAACATTATTGTCACCTTCTGGAACTTCAATCTTTTCCTCTCTTTACCAACATCAATACATAGAGCTACTTTAATGGGAAATCATTCTAATGATATCGTCATTTTGAACTGATCAAAACATGCTTCAATGCAAGAGGAATTGCTTTATAAGACTGATCTGCCCAGATCCCCACAGTGGGCGATTAATTTGTCCTTTCAATCTCAAAAAAAAGACTGATCTCCCCAGATTTTGTCCTTCCAATCTCAAAAACAAGACTGATCTCCCCAGATTTTTTTGATAAAGCCTCTGTATTTGGAAGCTACTTTTCACTACTGTTTTTCGACAATATATGTGTCCAGACTGACACCAGTGGTACTTTTTGCCAGCCACACGGCAGCTATTGCTGCTGGAAACAATGGGATTCCTGTCAGAATGCACGGATTTGAGTTTGGACGAGCAAGTGGTATGGCACCTCGTGCGAGGTAAGTTAAAGTTACTCTTCCAAGATTTGACTAGCATATTGTCTGCCCTCTTTTGTATTGGAAAGTTGTCTAAAAATTGAAATTCTTATTCCTTGTAGAATTGCTGTATACAAGGCACTATACAGGCTATTTGGAGGGTTTGTTGCTGATGTAGTTGCTGCTATTGAACAGGTATGACCGATGGAAAATGATTAATTTAATATAGATAAATAGCATGCCTGTTAACTGTAACTTAGAAATTGTTGGGTGTTATAATCAACATATTTGAGTTCAGTACAGTGGAGATGAGGACATTAGGGTGACCTTTATAAAAAAATAGAAGTTCGCTAGGGCAATTGGTTATCCTCTGTGGCTCAGATACTTCTTGAGTGCCCTTAAAGTAAAATAATCACAAAGGTACCCATTTTCTTTCTTACAGGGTCTCTCCCCTTAATATAGTAATCCAAAAAGATTTCCCTATACATAACAAACAGTTCTAATGATAAAGCCAAGGAAGATTAGCTCTAGAATCTTGTCACAGCCAAAGTTTATACAAGTTGAGACTAAAGTCTTGTAAACACCAACTAGATAAAAGAATTAGATTGGCAAATTAAATTGATATCAGTTGGAAAGTGCAGGATATTCAGCTTGGCAGGATATATGGGTTCAAAAGCGCTACAATACCTATTAGGTACACGAAAATGCCTCTAGGATGAAAATTTATAAATAAAAGCCCTCTTTGTTACCTGGTGCTTGAGGCGACGACAACAACACCACCTCAATCCCAAACAAGTTGGGTCAGCAATATGGATAATCATCTCTATCTAGCATCTCCAAATATTTCACGTTCTACATATATACCATCACCGGTCACGAATCAATTGGAGAGTTGATGAGAGACTTTCAGTAGGACGGATAGAAAAAAATATCATCTGGTTTAATGAGGAAATAGACAATATCCGTGTGAGGGTTGGGGATTCTGCGGTTGAGTATTTTCAAGAAGGCATTGGTTGGGAAACAGTTGTGAAGTTTGCTCACGAGGGGAATACACTATGGAAAAGGATAATAGTAGGGAGGATACAGATCATCATTTACTACATTGCAGGATCATTGCGGAACTTGTAGTCTTTAGCTTTGTCATTGTTTAATATCAATTTGTTGTTACGGAAAATGGTTATGGAAGCAGTGAGAGTTGGAGATTCCAACAATCAGGCAGAGGAAAGCTGCTTGAGAAGCAATACCATTCTGCATTTTCGGGGTATGGAATGAGGAACAAAAAAATGATTTGTACCATAAAACGGAATATAGGGTACTACTAATAGTTTTTCTTTTGGTATAAAGAGAAAATACCGTTTTGTGGTAGTTGGTTAGATCCAATAGAAGAATGAGATATGCTCTAAGTTCAACTTCAACATGATATATACTTTTGACATCATCCTAGTGTTTGATTAATGAAATTTACTGAATTTCAAAAAAGAAAAGAAGAAGACACAATAAAGGTTTTGTGAAACACAGTACAATTTTAGAAGAATTGATGCAACAGAACTTGTACGTTTTTAAACTATGAATGGAAAGAGAAATATGTACCACCTGTGTTTTAAAGAGAGCGAGAAGTGACTTGAAGTGAAAAGCGTGAAGTGAAGAAAGGTGCACAATTACAAAAAAATTATAAATACCAAAAATACATTAGTTCTGTACTATTTAATGAAATTGCAACTAAAATAACTAATTCAGCATACAATAATGCCGATATTAATTCAACTCATCTAAGTTGAGATTCAAAGAACTAACTGCAACTCGTTAAGGATCACTTTATGTTCAAACTTCTCCAAAGCGCATGGCTTCACCTATGAAGATATTACCCTTTGTTTCACATTCTTTCATCACTTTAAGAAACAAGGCGATAGCTTTTAATAACACCACGTACAACTCGTTCATTCAAATTGAGGCATGATTTAGTGTACTCTCATTTGGAAAGTCGTAAATAAAACTTGAAAACTTGCTCGAATATGATAATTGATTAGTCTTGCAGTGACGTCGTCATCTTTTACACTGTAAAACTGATAAAAGAGTACTTCTATTTACAGGCTGTTCATGATGGTGTGGACATTCTTAATCTCTCTGTGGGGCCAAACAGTCCACCAGCAACTACAAAGACAACATTTTTGAACCCTTTTGATGTTACACTTCTTTCAGCTGTGAAAGCTGGTGTATTTGTTGCACAGGCTGCTGGAAATGGAGGTCCTTTCCCCAAAACTTTGTTGTCTTATAGTCCGTGGATAGCATCAGTGGCTGCTGCAGTTGATGATCGTAGTTACAAGAATCATTTGACATTGGGAAACGGGAAAATCTTATCTGGAATTGGTCTATCACGTAAGCAATTTATGCCTTTTGACATACTCTAAGTGGTGCACCTCAATCAGCTGATCTTGCTCTGGTTCGTTCATTAAAAGTCTGAATCACCTTTAGACACCATCACCCTTTGTTTTTACCTAAACTGCATATGCTGATTCATCCATGTTTGATCCAAAAACTTTTACATGTTCGGTCATACAGGAAATTTATGATTGCTGAAGTTTCAAGATGTCTTTATAACTTTCTGTTGTGATTGGGTCATATTTCTTTCTTTCTTTTTTGTTCTTCTTTGTTTATTATTTCCTGGATGATGTCCTTAATTTATCTACTTGTCAGAGTAATGATCAATTTATGATCCTTGTGTTTAAAGTAGCACGTACCCCAGACCCATGTTGTGAGACTTCACTGGGTATGTTGTTGTTGTTGTTGTGTTTAAAGTAGCACATCCGGTTTAAGAGCACCGTGCAGAATAGCTTAGCAGCTGCTTTGCCAGTAGCTGGCATCATTTCCTTGTAATCCACCTTCCATAAGTTTTTAGTCGCCCATGACTTCATGCAATGAAGGCTAATCCATGTCTTAATTGTCATGTCATTGATAATGTGTAACATCAGACTTGCTCTTCATGTAATATCTCTTCACCCTTTCTGGCTTCACAATGTTCAGCGGCTTTTGAAACTTTCAGATCCCCAAAAATAATGTAATGAACTGAATGAAGCAAAAAAAAAAAGAAAAGAAAAGGAAAATAATGAAGGGATTAGTCAGATACTTATTAATGATGAGATGTAAGATCTTTATTAATAGGATACTGCTGTGGGGTGTTATATCTTGACCATTTTTAAACTCATGCTAATATAGAGACTTAGTTTTTGTATTAAATCTCTTCCCGTACTAAACAAACTTCTTGGTGATCTACAGCTTCCACACATCCAAATCGGACATTCACTATGGTAGCAGCAAATGATGTTCTTTTAGATTCTTCGGTTACGAAGTACAGTCCTGCTGACTGTCAAAGGCCAGAAGTTTTAAACAAGAATTTAGTGGAGGGAAACATCCTTCTTTGTGGCTATTCTTTCAATTTCGTAGTTGGCACGGCGTCGATTAAAAAAGTCGCAGAAACAGCAAAAGCTCTTGGTGCAGCTGGCTTTGTTCTTGCTGTAGAAAATGCTTCACCAGGAACAAAGTTTGACCCGGTTCCTGTTAGACTTCCTGGGATTCTCATAACAGATGTTTCCATGTCAATGGCATGTATCAACACTTTCTGTACTCTTTTTTTTTGGTGTCATTGCTATTGTCTTTTAGCTTTCGGTGTAGGAAAATCATAATCTTTATTGTTACATCCAGCAACTTCCTCAGTAATGCGATGTTGGAATCTTTGAAAATTGTCAAACAAAAGATATGAAGTACATAGTGCATTGAACTCAAAGATACCTAATCACATATATTGATGAAGTTGCTGAATGTGACAATAAAGATTAAGAAAATGTTCTAGTTAGTTTCAAGAGCTAGAAATCCTGTATAATAAGATAGATATTTCTTGGTTAATAATATTTTCTTGATTATATGAAATATCATGTCCAGAAAATGGAAGTTCTCTAAAAAAATGGTAGTTCTGTCTCCTGCTTGTATGATGCCCCGCTACATTCTAGTAAGATGTATGATTTGTGTGTTTTTGTCCAACACAAAACTAGTCTTTGTGTCCCTACCACTACGGAGAATAGAATTACACCTCTTAAAAAAAACTGGTCTCTTTTCATGTCAATGTGTTGAATGAGTGTCCCTCAGATTTGAGAGTTCTACAATTAAATAGAAAGAATGCTGAATCTGCTATTCCTATCCCTGAATATTATCTATTTCTAGCTGTAACATCCTTGTAGATATGTTATGATCATTCCTAATTATCTCCTATCTCTAAGTATGGAAAGCTAAATCTGTACATATATTACATATTTAGATGATGATATTCCTAATATCAGTAGACACAATCTGAACAGATATTCATGATCTGGTGGTCATTATGCTTACACCCCCCCTAAAATTGATGCCGGTGAATCAAGAAGCATCAATTTGCCTACTAGAAACTGATGACGTTGACGTGTCATGGATTTTGTGAACACATCAGCTATCTGAAGATCACTAGACACATGTGGAAGAGTAATGGTTCCCTTATCTACAGCTTCCAGGATATAATGACAGTCCACCTCGATGTGTTTGGTCCTTTCATGATAAACTGGGTTTATGACAATATGAATGACACTTGTGTTGTCGGCGTGGAGAGGAGTAGGAGTAGATTGAGGAAATCCAATCTCTGCAAGTAGACCTCGAAGCTAAACAATCTCGGAGCAAGCAACAGATATGGCTTGATATTCAGACTCTGTTGAATATTTCGAAACGCGAGCGTGCTTCTTGCTCTTCCAAGATATCAAGGAATCCCCAAGAAACATGCACTAACCTGTGACGGAGCGACGAGTGTTAGGACATCCAGCCCATCAGAATCACTAAATGCATCAAGCCGAATTGGAGAACCACTAGGAAAGAATAATCGACGAGTAGATGTGTCCAAGAGATATTGAATGATGCGACGAACATCCACCAAATGTAGATGACAGGGAGCCTGCATAAATTGACTCGCTTGTTGAACTGCAAAAGAGATATCAGGCCGAGTAATAGTAAGATAATTTAGGCTCCCAATTAATTGCCGAAATAAAGTTGGATCAGGAAGATCTCATTCCTCACGTCGATACTTTACATTCAATTCCAATGGAGTATCTACACTGGAAGATTCTTGAAGACCAGCCAAAGCAATCAAATCCTGAGTATATTTGTGCTGGTTTAAGAATACACCTAAAGAATCATAATGAACTTCCAACCCCAAAAAGTATGTAAGAGTACCAAGATCTTTCATATGAAAAGAATCCTTAAGCTGCTGCTGGAGGCTAGTAATTAATGAAGAATCAGTTCCTGTAATAATAATGTCATCTACATATACCAAAAGAAGAACACAACCTGTAGATGTTTTACGAAGAAACAAAGATGAGTCATATTTGCTTTGCTCAAAAGAGAATTGAAGCAAAGTAGATCGAAACTTGTCAAACCAAGCTCTGGGAGCTTGTTTTAATCCCTACAAAGACCTCTTCAACTTGCATACATCTGATGTAGGTGATGAGAACAAACCAGGTGGAGATTTCATATAAATATCTTCTTTGAGATCACCATGGAGAAAAGCATTTTTCACATCCATTTGATGAAGAGGCCAGTTTTGTGAAGCAGCAATGGCAATAATAGTTCGCACCGTAGTCATTTTTGCTACTGGTGCAAACGTCTCCTCATAGTCCACACCATACTCCTGTTTGTTACCAAGGGCAACCAATCGAGCTTTATACCGATAAAGAGTTCCATCAGAATGAAGTTCAACGGAATGTATGTACATCCAATTGGGCGGACATTTGAAGGACATGAAACAATGTCCCATGTGTCATGTTCTTTAAAAGCCAAAAGTTCTTCCTCCATTGCTTTCTGCCAACATTCATGCTTGGAAGCTTGTGAGTAATGAGTTGGTACAGAAATGGTGGATAAAGTAGAAGAAAAACCATACCAATTAGGAGTACGAGATACTCTGGTAGATGCCGAGTGGGCTCAAGAGGAGCAGAAGAAATCTCAGGTTCTGGTTGTGGAGCAGTCTCAGGTGGCGGATCCGTTTTGGGATGGGGTAAAGTTGGCCGACGTTGTTCATACACAAATCCAGGTTTGAACCTCTCAGAAGAAGATGACAAATCCTCAAAAGTAGGAAGAAGAGAAACAGAAGATGACTCAACATGAGTAGGAAAGAAATACTGATTCTCAAAGAAAACAACATTTCGAGAAACACAAAATTTGTTAGAACTTGGATCATAACAAATAAAACCTTTCTGCAAAGTACTATAACCCATAAAAGCACATTTAGTAGATTGAGTTGAAATTTTAGTGTGTTGAGAAGGAGGCAGATGCACAAAACAAACACAATCAAATGTATGAAAATTATGATAGCTTGGATTTTGGTGATAAAGACGATAATATGGAGACTCAAGATTTATCCCTTTAGAAGGAAGTCTATTAATTAAATAGACAGTAGTAGACAAAGCTTCTACCCAGTATTTAGATTTAGATGGGACAGATGACTCAATCAATAAAGTACGAGTGACATCTAAAAGATGACGATTTTTACGCTTAGCAATCCTATTTTGGTGTGGCGTATATTGGCATGAGCGTTGCAAGACGATTCCTTTCTTAAGCAAAAAATTATTGAATTTATGAGACATATTCTCCACCAGAATAAGATCTTAATTTTTTGATACAAGTAGAAAATTGAGTCTCAATGTAAGCCAAAAATGTCTTGAATATGGAAAATACCTCAGATTTGGAATGGAGAAAATACTCCCATGTAAACCAACTATAATCATCAATGAATGTCACAAAGTACTTGAAATGAGCATGAGAAATAACTGGTGAAATACCCCAAACATCACTATGAACGACATCAAAACATTTTGCAGCACGACTACCAATATTAGAAAAAGGAAGAGTTTTACTTTTGCCTAATTTACAAGTAGAACAATCAAAGGAAGCAACTGAAAATTGATTTTTATTTCCTAATAAATCGGAATTCGATAAATGAGACAACACAGTAGAATTTTGATGTCCTAAACGCTTATGCCAAACCTCAGTCTTACTAGTTGTAGACGAACAAGCAAAAGAAAGAACACGGGATTGGAAATGTGTATAGGAAATAATCTTCCAACTTTAGGCCCCTTCGCGATTATCGTCCCCGACACTTGATCCTGCACAAGACAACCATTATGAGAAAAATTCACATCACAATTGTTATCCACCAGTTGACCAACTGAAATAAGACTAGTGGGGAGCTTAGGTGATACAAAAACATTTTTGAAAGTTTGAGTAATATCCCCAACCTTGGTAATGGGTAAATTACTACCATTGGCAACCTGAATTTGTGATGGACCTTGATACTCACAAACATTTTTTAGCATACTAGTTGAGTTGGTCATATGATTGGAAGCTCCAGAATCAACAAGCCAAAAATTAGATGTAATATCTTTACCTTGTAGCCCAAAAGCTGAAAAGGCTGACACGATCATTTGTTGTACCATTTCAGGAGTAAGAACTTGTCCTGCTGAAGATGAGTTATCAGTAGTAAAATATTTTATCCCAGCTTGAAAAGCATTGACCCTACGGTTTTGAGGGCGCGTGGGACACTCTTTGATCATGTGCCCTTGTTGTTTACAATAATTATAAAACTTCTTGCCACAATTGCTAGCAATATGACCATATTCCTTGCAACTGTAGCATTGAGTTCTAGTCATATCTCTGGCCTTTCCTTTTCCTTGAGCAGCAAATGCAACAGTGACAACATTTTCTTGTTTGAAAGCGTTTTGTGTGACAAGATGCTGCTCTTCACGAAGTAATTCCCTAAAACAAATATCCAAGGAGGGAGACGGTTCACGATTCATCAAGTTAGAGCGAAACACTCTCAAACTCAGATTGTAATTTCATCAAAAATTGGTCTCGCTTGCTCTGCTTATGAACTGCCTGAATTATAGAGAGAGATTCGACAGGTATTTTAGCATAAATAATATCAGTAAATTCAGCCCATAAGTTCTGAAATCCAGAAAAATAATTCTGAACAGAGAGATCTCCTTGAGAGTAATTAGCAATTTCATGTTCTAACTGAAAGCGTCTTGCGGCATTGTCTTGGTTGTAAACCTTTTGTAAATAATCCCACATGGCCTTAGCAGTCTTGTACGACCTGAGATTAAGAACTATCAGAGGATCAATTGACCCTAAAATCCATGTCATCACCCGATCATCTTTAACCTTCCATTGACCTAACTTTGTAGGATCAGTAGGAGCAGGATCACTTCCATCAATATGGCCCCATAATTCTTTTCCGGTGACAAATAGTTGAATTTGAAATTCCCAAGGCAGAATAATTTTTTCCAATGAAACGAACATTGAATGATTCAAACTGATGTGACGTCATGTTCTTAACTAGCTAAGAATACCAGAAACACAATGATCTAAGAAAATAACTAGAATGACCAAGACCAAAAGCCCTAGATGTGTAGGACTGACTCTTGATGAACAGTCAAGAGAACAAAGACTTTCAAAAAATAATCTGGAAAAAAAATCACAAATGAAAGAACTAAGATTCAACAGTGAAAAGATGGCTCTAATACCATGTCAATGTGTTGAATGAGTGTCCCTTAGATTTGAGTGTTCTACAATTAAATAGAAAGAATGTTGATTTTACATCCCTAAAAATCTGCTATTCCTATCCCTGAATATAATCTATTTCTAGCTGTAACATCCTTGTAGATATGTTATGATCATTCTTAAATATATAGAAAGCTAAATTTGTGCAGATATTACATATTTATATGATGATATTCCTAGTATCAGTAGACACAATCTGAATAGATGTTCATGATCTGGTGGTCATTATGCTTACTTCATACATAGCATCCGAAGGAAAAAAAGTAATAGCTGTCCCTTCTAATGAGTTAAATCAGTGTTTGGTTCAACTTGTGGTCTCATTAAATGCTATTTCAATTAGCTTGTATAGGGAACTTTCTCTTTTTTGCTTACATTATTTAAAGTTGTATGCTTGTCTCTATTTTCAGGAGCTTGTAAATTACTACAACATCACCACTTCAAGAGATTGGACTGGACGAGTTAAGAGCTTTAAATCAGCAGGAAGCATTGGGAATGGGTTGAGGCCAATACTCCACAAGTCTGCACCTCAAGTAGCTGTTTTCTCTGCTAGAGGACCTAATATCAAAGATTACAGTTTTCAAGATGCTGATCTCCTGAAACCCGATATTCTAGCTCCTGGTTCTCTTATTTGGGCTGCCTGGGCTCCCAATGGGACAGATGAAGCCAACTATTGTGGTATGTGTAGCCTTCATATTATATATAGATCAATTAAAATGTTTGTGTTTCCTGTTAGACGGAGTACCATTTTTGTGAAAGAGAGAATTACATGCCTAGATGGTAAATTTATATCTTTAAAAAAATCATGTTTATTTTAATTTCAAATTTCAAGCCTATTTTAGACTTGGCCAATGGCCACAAACAATGTACTGGAAGTTGAGTTTGTGGCTTCTTGGAGCTTCGTTTCCTATTTTTAAATACAAAAGATGCCTTATATCCTGAATTTTATGCTCCTCTTGCTTAATGGTCTTAAATATAATCTGATACCAAGAAAATTGATCATTTATGTCCATTTGGTTGGCTTTAAGTTCAGACTAAAACAATAAACGATTTAAAGTGATAGCGGGAAAGGAAAGCTTCGAGCAAGAAACATAAGTTGCATATTCAAAATGTGTTACTCATACTTCAAAAAATTGCTTGAATCAGGTGAAGGATTTGCAATGATCTCCGGAACCAGCATGGCAGCGCCCCATATAGCAGGAATAGCATCCCTTATCAAGCAGCACCACCCTCATTGGAGCCCTGCTGCTATTAAATCAGCATTGATGACAACTTCATCAACTATTGATAGGGCGGAGAGACCGCTTCAAGCACAACAGTATTCTGGATCTGAGACCTTGACGCTCGTTCCAGCTACTCCATTTGACTATGGAAGTGGACATGTTAATCCTAGAGCAGCTCTGGATCCTGGACTCATTTTTGATGCAGGTGATCTTCTGTTCCTCTTTCCATCTAGTGTTGATATAGCTTATAGTTTCTAACCAGATTCTAAATCCTACTTACATAATCTTCTTGCTAATCGGGAACAGTTAGTGCCTTTAACAATTACTAAAGCTGGGGATCCTATTTGATTAATTTCTTTTGATACACTTGAGTTGTATAGTCTAGTTGCAACATTTTCGTCTCTCCTCTCTGTGTTTCCTTTTAAACTTGGAATGATACAGGAGCACATGATCGTGACTGTACTTTCACTCAAGTTGTGATGATTTTTTCACTCTAGTCCCCAAGAGTCTGGTCTAGTGGTAAGAGTGTAACACGTAATGTGTGGGTTAGGCGCGCATTACAAGTTTGAACCCTGCCATAGACAAATGACTGGTACTGAAGAAGTACGGACGGACGGACGGACGGACTCATTATCCACCGAGTTTTGGACCTTGTGCCACAGGTCCTCGGGGATTTCAAGGTTATAAATTTTTTTGTTTCACTGTAGCTTTGTGACGAAAAGTTTTCAGCTTCCTCCTACCAACCACCGTAGATTTTGTCTCCTGCTTTGCAATTATTTTTGGTTAGCTGAGGTCGAATTTGACATTTCGGTTATGTGCTGTTGTCATTTCTATTGACTTGCAATGATCCGTCTGAAGGTTCACATTTATGTACCTCTTGTCTTCTCTATGGCCTTATCTAAACATCTTCCCCGAAAAGAGTAAAGTATAGTTCAAGAAATGTACATGCATATAAGAAATTTTAGTGGCCAAACCTGCATGTATGAAACTTATATGGACAGAAGTACGGGAAACTTAAAATAGTATAATGGAAGATTGTATTCTCGCAAACTTGCGAGAGTTATGACTTATGATAGTTCTTTTGTTTTCCAAGAATGTTATAAAATGTAGTTCCTTATCAAGACTTTTGGAGCTCTATAGTAACATTATATTGGGTTGAATACCACATGAAAACGCGTCTCTGAGCTGCATTCTAACTCTTGATAACAAAGTTTTCTATATGTTTGTAATTGCTTTAGCTTTTGTTTGATTGATTTTAGGTTATCAAGATTATTTGGGGTTCCTGTGCACTGTGCCTGGAATTGATGCTCACGAAATAAAGAACTTCACGCATTCCCCATGCAACTACACCCTTGGTCACCCATCAAATTTCAACTCACCCTCAATTGCAGTTTCACACCTTGTGGGAACTCAAACAATCACTCGCACAGTGACAAATGTTGCTGAGGAAGAAACTTATGTTGTAACAGCAAGAATGGCTCCAGAAATAGCCATCGAAACTAATCCTCCTGCAATGACTTTAAGGCGTGGTGCGTCAAGGAAATTCACGATAACACTCACTGTCCGATCAGTCAGCGGGGCCTACAGTTTCGGAGAGGTTTTACTGAAAGGTAGTAGAGGGCACAAAGTCAGGATCCCTGTCGTAGCTATGGGTTATGACCGATAGGCCGGTGTTTGCTTTTCATCCAAAGTTGAAATATCTCGTTTGCCACATATTCATTGGATCTGTGAGAATAAGAATGCATATGGTTTAGATGTGGTTTCTCCAAATATATAAGGTATGAAGTGAAAATCATGTAAAGTTTAATAGTATGAGGGGAGAAGGTAGTTTCTTCTTCCCATCTTAGTTTTGGTAATTTTGTTGTAACATGGTGGAATGCCTTTTATCCCCCTTCTGGTATGTATGGCATATAGGCCCTCAAGCCCTTTTTTAAGAGTTAGAAAAGGGAAGGTAGGTAGGTTTGTATCTTCCCTAGTTTATTTTTGACTTCTCTTGTATGAGTTAATCAAAGCTTCCAATTTATTGCATTTAATTATTTGCATAAGAAGTATCTTTTCATCTGAGTTGGCTTGGTAATTGAACTCTAGCTTACTAGTCTACTATTTTTCTCTTTATTTTTTACAATGACTGAGATCTCCAAGGGCCAGTTGTATCACAATTGGAACAACAACAACATACCCAGTGTAATACTACAGGTCTCGCTTCTCTCATCTTGTCCTCCACAGAGGCCACTCCGATCTTGTCCCGTATAACTTCGTTGCTAATCATATCTCTCCTAGTATGACCACACATTCATCTGAGCATCCTCATCTCCGCTACCTTCATCTTCTGAACGTTATTGAGTGGCCAACATTTTGCCCCATACAACAATGTTGGTCTAACCACTACTATGTAGAACTTACCTTTAAGCCTAGGCGACACCTTTCTATCACAAAGCACCCCGGAGGCGAGTCTCAATTTCATCCACCCTGCTCCAATACGGTGTGCGACATCATCATCAATCTCCCCGTCTCCTTGTAGGAACATCAGTGAATAATAAGTCCGGTCTACTTTTCTGATTTCTCTACTTAACTACTAGATTTTTGTTAGCTAGAGAATTTGCACTCGTGATGTGTGCCTAATTACACATCGCACTGCTCTTACCACAGAATCAAAGCCTTGGGACTATTAGCCTACTATTCTTTTGCATTGTAGTTAGGGATGGCAATTGGGCGGGGCGGGTGCGAGTATCCCCTCCCCCGCATCCGTACCCGCCAGAATATTTTATACCCGCCACCCGTGGCGGGTACAATTTCAACATCCATACCCGCCTAGGCGGGTATATTCCTAAATCCACACCCGCCTAGGCGGGTATATTTCTAAATTCACACCCGCTCCACCACCCAAGTGGATATCCGTCACCCATCAATACCCGCCTGTACCCGTCTGCCATATTTTGTAATCAATTCATTTTTTATCAATTAGTGATCAACATGATTCCAAAAATTATCCCAAAATTTTGAGTCAAGAATCAATATTGTCACGGTCTCATTTTCTTTGGGAGAGAGGGAGGAGAATTCCAGATTTTTTCACCATCAGAATTCCCCATTTTTTTCACCTCTTCCCCCTTGCACAACAATGAATCAAGACAACAAAATTTTCAAGAAAATCCAAAAATTATCCACCCAAATAACTATATATTACAAATGTAGACAAAATCCAGATATTATTTCAGCTATATAAGTTAGGCGGGTAGGCGGGTATGACTGCAAATCCACCACCTACCCGCCTACCCGTGACGGGTACATTTTCAATACCCATACCCGCCTATTACCCGCCAAAGTTATACCCATACCCGCCCCAACTGGGGCGGGTGCGGAATCCGCAAAATTATACCCACCTGCCATCCCTAATTGTAGTTCTTGCTTTCCCTTTTTATGTTTCTGTGTTAACAAGTCCACAGATATTGCTAGAGTAGAAATAGTCTTCCTAGCAATGTGAGTGCTGTACATGGTGATATTATACAATGGTATGATAGTTTGCTTTCAGCATAATCGATTCCCTTGAACTGATAGTGTTGAAAAACCTTGCAATCCTGACCTTGGATACAAACTAAAAAAAAGGTAAATGAATGTGGAATTGAATGAAAATAATGTTGAAGACCAAAATTTGGCTACATTCTCATATTTGACTCGCAAAATAAATTTTGGATGTACCAAAGGACTTAGAGAAATAGATATGTACTCAACCATTAGTGGGAATACTTGATATGAATCCAGATTAGTAGATTTCATACTGGATGCCTAAATGAATTTCTTAACTTTATGCATTTTATTTGTAGAATTTCACTTATGGTATCTTTTCAAAGAATGTTTGAAAGGATTTCCAACCCGTGTTTGATAGTATTTCATTTAAATTTTTATTAACACACACACTTATGTAAAAATATGCATACCTACATATTTATGTACACAGAATATACATATAACTTTGTTTTCGTCGTTAATAAGAAAATAAAATAAAAATGTATTTTTGATTCACAAGTTTGTTGAGCTATGTAATTATTCAGTTCCTTATTTTCCTCTAATATTTAGATTTGGAATGTAATTTCGTTAATTGATTCAAAAAGAAGAATATACCTGCATATATGTTTGAAAAGAGAAATTATATGTATGTGAAAAAAGTAATATGAGTCCGCAACTTAAATGATCCACATTTTGGGCTTTTGAACCAAAATAACGCCCCCCCCCCAAAGGAACAATATACATTTTGCGCACAAAATTAATGCGCAATAGGACTTAACTGTAACGGCTACAGTTAAGTCCTATTGCGCAGGAATTTCATGCGCAATAGGGGTTAGTTTTATTTTCCCCACACTTTGTATAATTTCAAAGTTTTGAAATTCACGTTTTTCCATACTTTGATCAAAGATTAGTCATGTCCAATAACTCCGGAATATCAATATTTTATATAGGATTTGATACATTTTTCTGCGAACAATAATGTAGGCTCAATACATTAAATATACCTAAACCTTTGGATCGTCGTTTTAGGGGTTGTAAAGTGCCCCGAAGTAAGTTTTGTTTGGAAGCTTGTTATCGTTAGATTTAAGTATTTTATTTTATAAGGTTTTGATTTAAGTGTTTTATTATTTAGTCAAGGCATTACTTTATTTCGAATATGTCGAGATTTTTTTCATAATTAATTTAGGACGTCACACGAGTTGTTAATAAACGATAATAAGACTATAGTATTATTAAGAAAATAATACGAAAAAATATAATATTAACATAAACTGTATAATTTATTTATATATACAATATCTAATGGGTCCCACATGTGGGAGCCTTTAGAGTAACCTTAGGCCTAAGGTGATCCTCACCACCACCATTATCTCCATCCCCCTCCTCCTAATCACATGACGCTCCAAGTCATATGATCATCCACAATTCTTTTTTCTTTGTCGCCCTTCTTCGGTGTCCGGACCATGGCGTGCACTTGACCGCCTCTAACTGGCATGATCGGTGCCAATCTATCTTGATCAGTAGGGTAAAAATCATCAACATCGTCCTCTTGTGAAGACGGGTCCACACGCGTTAAAGGATGAACCTGAAATAATATATAAACAATTAACATTAATTTTAATTTAATTTAATACATTATCTTTTGGTAAAAAATCAAACATGTGTGTCGACGGGCTTCAGAGAGGGCTCCTGAGATGGCTGATGAGAGGGCTCGTGAGCGAGCCCCGGAGCTAGAGCTGTAGATGGCGCCAGAGCTGGATCCTAAGATATGAAAATTATTAAATAATTAGTAGATAATTATTTTAGTTTGTTAAAATAATTATTTTAAACACTTACCTCTAGGCCTTGAAACAAGTTGAAGTCCATGAATGTTTCGTCGTACTCCAGCTCCCTGCCCCCTTATAGATCACGAACTGGCCACTCACCCTGTGGATCACGAACTGGCAGTTGCGCAGACACTAATGCCTCTATTGATACCCAGTCTATGTGATTTGAATATAGTTGCACCGACGTATATACATGTGTCGACGGTTGGTAAGAAGTTGACGGGCGCTCTGAAGTCGTCGGGAGTTCTGAAGTCGACGGATGCTGCTGGGATGGAGCGGGAACGGTAGCATGCTCGTCAGGCTCATCTACTAGACAGAGGCCTCCACCATCACCACTCCAGACACCAGCCCCTCTAGCCCCCACCCTCTCTTTCACCAACCCCTCTATCCCCACCATTCGTCCACCAGCCTCTCTGGCCCCATCCCTTATGATATCCCCCCTTCTGCCACTACCACATCTATCATCATCGCCTCCACAAGCACGACCACGATCATGACCACCCGCTGCCTGATACGAAATTTTTGGAACACGGTCATAGATACGTTCGAGCTCTTGTGATTGTCGCATACCACTATCGGCTAGCTCAACTATTCTGGTTGCAAATCCCGTTTTCTTGGGGGAATCCATATGGTCCATTCCTACCCATCGCATCGTCTATACGGTCTGTAGCTGCATTTGTTTGCAAATATTAATAATTGCATAAATTTGTAACGTAATATATAAGATGATTAATTAAGTTTAAGTGGGTAAACTTACCAACACCTCATACTGTCCCGCGACTGTTGCATATTCTCGGCCATTTGGATGACGTGTCTCGGGATTGCCAATCAAGATGCGTGTGATCTGTCGGTACCACTCCATGTACTATAGGATCAGTCGTATGCTCGACCACCGCTAGCGTCCCCATCTTCTGACCCTAACGCTGGATCTGCTCCTGCATAAAGTCCCGGTATGCAGGAGTGTCGATAGCATGCTTGTCTCGCGTATAGTGGTCGTGCTCCCAAAGAATCAGTTCAGGTACATCCTGTACATGCCCAAACTGTCGTAGGATGCGGTGGGGCGCGTGATCCTAAACAATGTTCATGTGTATCGACGAACACCGTGACGTCCTCATGGCTCACCAGCCCTGCAAAACACTGACAACTGATCCAAAATCTGATCATACAGGCTCCATATAAAAAAGTGTAAAAAATATGAATTAGTAAACAATAAAAGACAAAAATAGTAAAAAAAGATAATAATGTAAAATCAAACAAACTTACCATGTCCGCCGTCATACAATCTAACTGATCCATGAACGGAAGAAGTCTGTGGTGCGTATTCATAGCTCGGATTATGCCCCCCGTCCATCTCTGCGCGTATGGCATGCCCTCAGCAATGAAGTCAGCCTGAAGGTGTGCAACTACGGGCTGAAAATGCCTCATCCTAGACCACACCTATATCTGAAAGGGTTATTAAAAATGTTTTATTAGTTGTCTTTTCAAAAAGCTATATTTAGAATAAAATTACATACACTTAAATTTATTACCTGGAGGAGCGCGTGAAATCTAGAGACATCACACTTATCGCCCATAGACACTCGACATAATGATCGATACAGGTAAACCAGAACAACAGCTGTAACATCCCAACTCGCCCAAATCCTCCAGAAATAGCAAATACTTTAAACTCACATGGGAACCCGATGTGTTCGGAAATAGGATGCCCACGAATATGATGAGTAAGTACAGATAAGCACGACGATCGCCATCCACATGAGGTGTGCCTTCTGTAATAGGATGCTCCAAGTCTAAGAGGCGTAAGCGAGTATAGAGGGCAAACATGGACATCCGAGTCTGTCCATGAATATCACCCTCATGAGTCACGTAATCAGTGAGCCTAGTCAACTCCTCCCGATATGACGGTGGCGGCTGAGGCTCCTCAATGTATAACGGGCGTCCATCTACCTGTAGTCCATATATGACCTCCACATCCTGAAGCGTGATAGTGGTCTCACTAGTGCAGAGATGAAATGTGTGGGTCTCTGGTCGCCATTGCTCAACCATGGCCGTCATAAGAGGGCTATCATGCTGTACCCGATCAAAAACGATGCAATGATAGGTACCGCCCCAATAAAGTATATCTAAGACGCGAGGATGTGGGGGCCGAACCCCTAAAAGATTCCATGCATGTTCCACCCTACGGGGACATAACAACATACTCGAATCTATCACCCCATCCCGTAGTAGCTGGGACCTATGAGTAGCCTGTAGATGAAGTACTGAAGGATTGAAGGGCCCCAGATGAATGTTGGGATCCATGGAATGTATCTGTACTATTTTTTTTAAAATTAATCATTACATGTAATATTAATTATGTAGTTTATTATCGAAAAATTATACTAACTAACTAATCCTTTAATGGAAAATTATATTAACTATCTAAATTTGTGAATTAATAATTTTTAATTAATCATTGGACAACTAATATAATATTAATGATATTTTTAATCATAAACTAATGTTGTTTAATCTTAGACTAAGGACTAAATATTTTAAATTAATATTTTTTAATTAATCATTATAGTAAACTACAATTAAGTAACTAATATAATATTAATGATATTTTTAATCATAAACTAATGTTGTTTAATCTTAGACTAAGGACTAAATATTTTAAATTAATATTTTTTAATTAATCATTATAGTAAACTACAATTAAGTAACTAATATAATATTAATGATATTTTTAATCATAAACTAATGTTGCCTAATATTAGACTAATGACGTTCAATCCTAAATTAATGATTAACTGTTTGTAATTAATAATTGATAATTAATTAGATAAATAATAATTAACATGGATTAAATAATTTTATGAATAAATAAATTAAGAATTACACAATTAACAACTAAAAATATTATTAGGAAATTAGTATATTATTTTTGATCAAATAATTAAGAAACAAATGACAACTAATTAACAATTAGGAGATTATTAACTAATTAACAACTAAGCAATTAATTAATAATTAACACTTAATCATGCTTAGGATAAACAACTAATCTCCTAAGCAACTAAACAACTAAACTAATTAGGATAACAAGTAATTAACAACTAAACAACTAATTAACACTTAATTAATTAATAAACAACTAAACAACAAATTAAAAAATATAAAAAAAATTAACTAAAGGGGCTGCAAAACAGTGGTCACGCAGCCCTTGTTGCGCACAAATTTTAAAAACAATAATTTTTCGAAATTCGAGACTATTAAGCATGAATCATGCTTAGGATAATAATATATTTAACAATGTAATTCGAAAGTTTATAGTAAAATACCAAGATTGAAGTTTGTTTTTTGAGTTGTGGAATCGACTTCTACGTCGCTTTATTTTGAAATACGAGCTTCAAATATTGTTCCTTGACTTGAATATACCGAGAATCTTAAGTTTCAGGTTGAAACAAAATCAAACTTAGCTTTTGAAATGGTGGGACCTCGGGTTTTGGTCTTTAATGACCGTTTTTTATTATTAAAATGAGGTAGAGGGGGATCGATGTGCTTTATGAAATATACCTATTGCGTAATAATTTGTTGCGCAATAGGAGTTAATGGTGTTGTTACTGTTAAGTCCTGTGGCGCAACATTTGTTGTGCAGTACTTTTGTACTATTTTTTTTGGAATTATCTTGGAACAAAAGGCCACTTTTGGGGTCATTTAAGTTCCGGACTCAAAATAATACAAAGGACTTGAAAAAAAAATAAAAATAAACGCCACTTTAGTGGTCTGTAATGAAATTTCCATTTTTTTGTTACTTTGTTTCCTTTTCTTTAGTTCTTTCTCTGTCTTCCTCCGAGAAAATGATAAAAAAAGGTCCCTTATATTGTGGAAAAGAAGATTAAATCAAATATTAGAAAAGTCTCGTTAAATCCTAAAAGCTGCTACCAAAAAACTGTACTAGACATTATAAAATAGACCAAACATAACAAAAAATCACTCATAAAAAACAGTACTAAACTCTAAAAATAGACAAAAAGTAGCAGAAATTGCAAAAAAATTGCAAAAAAATAGACCTTCAATATGAGTTTTCACTAAATCCTTTTTTTTTTTTAGATTTGTCGTAAAATCTAACATAAAGAGTGTGTTGTTAAATATTTGACAGAAAATATCACTTTTGACAAACTTAGATAAAAAACTATTCAGAGCATACTTTAGGGACTAGTTTAAACATATAAAAAAATAAGGGATTATTTTTGTCATTTTCTCTTCTTGTTCGTGCAAAACCCTGTACCTTTTTTGCCCCTTTGTCATGCTTCCCCATATGTAGGAATCAGTGAGTTCCTCCATCCCAATCAACTTTATGTTATTTGTTAAAGAAAATAGATTCTTGAGCTCAGGCACCTTTTAAAAGAAAATAGTTGTGTAAAAGATTTCAGTTTGCTGAAGCTGTCTATTTTAAATACCTTGAATAGGTCCATTTTAATTCTTGAAATAAGGACCCATATGTTATTTTATGGTGAATAATGCTTGTTCTTGGAGTAAATGCTAAAGTTGTTGTGTTGTGACCGGGTCATGAGTTCAAGCCGAGCCGTGGAAACAACCTCTTGTAGAAATGCAAGGTAAAGGCTGTGGTCCGGTCCTGCTGGAGCTTAGTGCACCAGGCTGCCTTTTTTAATACTTGTCTAGTCTTGTGAGTTTCAACCATAAAACCACTCTGCCACACCCCTTCGTTCTTACTGCTTATCATTTTTTTTTGTAGATAATTTAACTAACTTTTGGTGAGCTTAAATCAAATATAAAATGTATAGCTTGTAAGAATATATGCTCAGCAAAATAGATCATAGAATGTTTAAGTGATTTGTAACTTTTAAATGCTTGAAAATATTTGTCTGTGTAAAGTGATTTTGCATTTTGCCAAGTCGCTCTCCAGCACATTCTTGAAATTGGAATAGGATAGGAAGGAACAACAGTTTGAGAATATAAGAACAATTTCATAAAGTTCCCACATTTTGATATTCAATTGATTGATTATTATGGTTATTCTCCAATTCATCTTGAAAAAGAAGATAAATTCGACATTCTTATATGTTTTTGCTTTCCCTATATCATGAATTCCTGTTTGATTATTTTCTTTTTCTTTTTCATGTTTTGTCTTCTGTAAAGTTGTGATTTAGCATCTCAAATATTGTTGCTTGCTCAGTGAATTTACACATCTACTTGTTATTTTTTTCCCTCATTACAAAATTGAGGCATTTTGGTGTTTTCTTCTATCAGGGTTTGGATATAGTTAAAGGAATAAATAGCAAAATACGGAGACTAAATCTGCATTTTGATTACTTGTTATGGAGGAGCAATCATTCTTTAGCAAGTTCCTTGTCAACCTTCGTTCCTCTTGCAAGTAAGTTCTTTTTTGTTTTTGTGTATGTCTAAATTTTAGTAAGTGAGGGCACACTACAAGGGAGAACAATGGCATATAACTTGGTGATAAACCCGTTGTTTGATGGGACGTGAAACAATGGTTTCAACACTCAATCTTAGCTTATTAACCAGCATTATTTGTACGCGTTTACATGTGGTTGGGAAGCGCTGGTTTACTTTCACTTCTGTCTTGGATGATCTTTGTTAAACAATATTTCTCCTGCTTATTAGTCTGCATAGCTAGATTTTCTACCGTGGCATGCCCACAGGTGCTAGCATTGTATAGAGAGCAATTGCTTAGCTTTTGTGTGTTGCTTTTGCTTCAGGGCTAAATCTACCTTGGAGAAAGGGGGTTCAATTGAATCGCCTTTACTGAAAAATTATACTTTGCAAATAGGGTAAAAAACTAGTTTTTGGGTTAAATAGGCTGTTGAGTTCCCTTGACATTACGGAAAATTCTAGTAAAATTTTAAAAATTGCTTTAGGTCATAGGTTCAAATCCCATGCATGATACTTTTGAATCCCTTTTATGAAATTCTGGCTCTGCCACTTTTTTGCTTTAGGTATTATACAGGCTATCCTAAGGATCTTGGGCCGTCGAGGGTTATTCACTTTACCTCGGAACGGGAATTTGTCCAACTTCTTCATCAAGGCTACCCGGTAGTTGTTGCATTTACGATCAAGTAATATGAGTTTATAGTTTCTCTTCCTTTTTCTCATATCTTTTGTAGATTTATCGCATTAATCCCTGGATCATGTAATTTATGGATGCTGTAGGAGTAACTACAGCAAACATCTTGACAAAGTTCTAGAGGAGTCTGCAGCTGAGTTTTATCCACATGTAAAATTCTTACGTGTAAGACACCTTTTGAACTTCTCATTCAAGTGTAGATAGAATGTAATTGCTAGTATGGTAAAAAAAAGTCTTTTCAGGCATCTGTAATGTTGGGGTCTACGAGTTTATTTTCTCTGCTGGAAATATGGAAAACACCTCAACAACAACATACCCAGTGAAAACACCTCATTGTTTTGAATTGAATTTTGATAGCATAAAATGTTTTCCCAGCTCATGCATAACATCGTCCATGTTTTCATTATTATTTTGTATTGTTCAGGTCGAATGCCCGAAGTATCCTGGGTTTTGCATAACAAGACAAAAGAAGGAATATCCATTTGTTGAGATATTTCATAGTCCAGAGCAGGTACTTTTGTTGAGTCGCGGCATTATATGTTTATAGTAAGTGTGGCTTATGAGTGCCTTTGTAGACGGAGGTAGAGAATAAGATGCATTTGCTACAATCTAATTAGAAGTTACTGTTTTCATCTGATTACATATTAATTTCTTCCTCCTTTTCAAAAAATTGAGAATGCTCAAATTGGCCTACATAACTGAAGGGGGGGGGGGGATGTTAAATTTTTGTAGACAAATTTATTGATTTGTGAAAAGATACAAACTGCAGCTGAAGGATATACACCCCTCATAATCAATTGCAAGATGAAGAAGAGGCTTCCACGGGTGCACACTGTGTTAAAGTAGGGAGAATCTACTGGATTTACTTTGTGATTGAACTTATCGTAGGTAACTAATAGAGCGTAGTATCAGGCAATGTCGAATACGGTGGTTGAAGAGGGAGTGGTTTTATACTTCAGAACTTGTGTGCAGCTGAAGCATGATAGGTTGTCATATGCTTTTATGCTGCCTGGCACGAAGGATTGACTTAGTAGAATATTAAGAGGTTCAAACATTTCTTATCTTATGCATAATTCTGCAGCAATTAAAGGGGTGGGCTTTTTGTTGTGTCTAATCCATACCCGACAAGCTCAAGTTATTTCCTGCTGAGGAAAGAATGTGCCTGACCTCAAAAGTGTCACTAACATCAAGCTTTTGATTAATCTAGCTGAAACACAACCAACTTAAGTACAGACAGCAAAACATGAGCTAAAAGCATCCTTCTCTGTGCATTTTTCCTTTCTATCTCTCTCTGTCCAAGCAATAGTTTTGAACTTTTAATAATCTGGAAAGAGAGTTACAAGATTTTATTGCTTGCTCTATCTTTTTTTATCTATAGTTTGAGGGCATAAAAACAGTTACTCGCTTTATCCTCTATATGTTACATAGTTTAATTTGGGGACAAAAGATTAAGAGGTACATCTTACGTTAGTATCATAGAGACATGATTAAATAATCACAAGGTTTTTAGTGAGAAAACCTGTTCAACCAATTTGACTTACTGGAACTTTTTGTAGGGTTTACTAAACTCTTTGCTATACTTGTAAAAGTGGTCTACTGTTCAATTATATCCAGAATTCGGAGTGTGTGATTTCTTTTGTTTCTTTCTTTTCTTTTCCGTTTTTAACTAATGCTCCTTTAGTTTGGTCTATTATTTGTCTCTGCATGTGTATTATATTTGTCTCTGCTACACTGGTTGATATGTTTCACAGTACGTCAATAACAAAGGCCTGGTGCTTGGATGTTTGTCAGCTTTTGTGTCTTTGCATAGCCATAAATTTCTTTTTTTCCTTTTGTCTTCAACTGAGTGATTCTGGTTTGCTCTCTACCAGGCAGCTGCTCAGGGCAAGGTTGCTGATCCTAATATTACCAAATACTCTGTCAAAGTTTTACCTGTAAGTTCTCATGTTTGTGAGTATCTGTAGAGAAATGATAATTAATATTTGCTTTCGTCCTTGAAATTTTATGTGCAAAATTATATCGTAGTGAAGATTTTTCTGTATCTACATTGAAATTTCAGTTAGTGGCATTTGATATCATATTTTATAAAAACAAAATATATTTTGTGTCATTTGTTCCATTAGTTATTTTTTAATAAGGTAAAAGTAATATAAAAAATGGGAGAATTTACAAGCTCTCCATTATAGCCTTAAGGAGTCGAAAAAATCCAAAAATTTGTCATACCATCCTTGCCCTTATTTGCAGACATCTTAACTTTACAAAAGAAATGTGTTCTATCTTCCCTTCAAAACATCTCGATCCTTTCTAGCCAAGTAGTCCATGAAATGCAACATGATGAATAGTCTTCCATATCTGCTTCCATCTGTTGCCCAGTGTTTCCTAAAGCGAAAAGCGCCAAAGAAGCGACAAAGCCCATGAAACTTGAGAAAAACGAGAAGGTGAAGCGCATGTTTCTCTGAAGTGAAGCACACACGTTATGGAAAATTTAAAAGAACCAGACATATATGGATTTAGTAGTTTAATAACCTATTGCGATTGAACAGTTAATTTTAACCAGTTTGCACATATGTTGATATCAATCCAACTCCTTAAAGTTGAGTTCAAAGAATCGATTGCTACTAATCGGCACATCATTGTATGAGGCGTGCTCTTTTTTGAAGTGCATGGCTTTACCCATGAAGCGATAACCCATCGCTTCACATATATGCTCGCACTCTTTAAAAATGTTTGATAGGTGTGTGTCAGATCCTCCAAAAGTAGTGCATTTTTGGAGGATCCGACACGGGTGCTGCAGCATTTTTGGAAAGTCCGAACAAAATAGCTTTGCATCACTTCATCCTTTATGCGATGCGGTGTGGCTTTTAATAACATTGCTGCTACCTATCTTCTTTGTTTCATTAGCTTGTGATGATGCTTGCACTTGAAAATTGTGACTTCCATAAGCTATCGGCACATCAGGATGCAGAGTTGTTACACTGTCTTAATTCTACCTTACAGTTAGTTGGCTTTGTTCCTTTTTTTTTTTTTTTTTAAATCTTAGGGAGTTATTACTAAATATTGACATTCTACATTTCTTATGGATGTCTTTATTTGAAATCAAAGCAGGTTAAAGATTCATTGCAGTAATACGTACAGTTTCTTAAGGTTGTAGGTGCCAGAAAATTCCCTCTCGTTTGTTCTAGCCGAAATTTAAGTCCTATAAAGGTGACAACTTAACAACAAGAAAAACAATATTATTAGTTGCATGTTCCAGATTCACCTATTAATGGAAATGTTGCTCGGACTCTTCAAAAATGTCGACAGGAGCGTGTCGGATTCTCCAAAATTAGTGCATTTTTGGAGGATCTTACACGGGTGCGGCAGTATCTTTGGAGAGTCTGAGCAACATAGATTAACGGAGCCACCAGATACCCAATAAGTCCATGACCAATTTTGTTCTAGGTGTAATGTTGTCAGGTTCAATATTCTGGTTAATAAGATCCTCGTAAAGGAGAAACCCAACCATACCGTCCAAACTTTTGCCCAAGAACAGCTAAGTCCTCCGTTGCAAAGTGGATACAAGTGTCCCCTTGCTTGTCTTTGTGCCACCTCCTACATGTTCATCACTTGCTTCATTTTCCGTCTGCTAGATAAGTTGTCTGCATGATGGAAAGTTATTGTGGAAACCGAACTCGCCTTGTATTTGAAGTGGATCTGATCATTAATATTTTTAATTTCAGTTCAACTATGATGCAAGTGCTTATGGATTTCGTGAGTTCTTCAAACGGCATGGAGTCCGATCATCAGATTCAAATTAAAAGTTCAGGAGTATCTGACATGGTATTTCCTCGTTTCATTTGAAATTATATGCATTTTACCTGCTGTTCTGGACTAATTGCTCTTGCTTTCTTTTAAATTATCAAAGCATATTGGGGAAAATGCTGTTTCCAAACGATATTTGCGTTGCTCTCCAATACTGCTTAATATATTGTTCCTAAACCACCACCACCCCTCCCCAGCGCGCTGAAAGAAAGTCACTGTTATTCTTTCGTGAATTTTGTTTTTTTTTAGAATCTTATCAACAGTATTAAGCTGCTTAGGCAACATAAGCTGGTAGAACGTGATGAAGAAATTACTTTGAAGCTGAGCTGATATTCATGGGCTTTATCAGAGACGGATAAATATTCTAGTTAAAGATATCATGGAATCCAGTAGCTATCAGGGATGTTAGACCAATGCAGACAACTATTGTTGAGTTATGAACTAGTTTCTTGCACAACTTGTAAAAAATGATCTGTTTTGCCACCATTTACTGTACCCTTTTGAATACCTTGGTTCTGCTGATACTAATTAGAATTTCAGACCTCTCTGCACACTACTGTGGCATGCCACAGGAACTAGTGTTTTTGCCTGCATCATCTAGTCATTATTCACATAATTGTCTAGTCTACTCCATGTGTATCTGTACACATTTATATAATATAAGGATGTATAACAGTGAAGAAATATTTGTTCATCGTTTGAATGCAAGCAGAAATGAAGCACTCAATATGCGTAAATTGATTTTGGCTTTAACTGGTTGGAGTGGTCAGCAAATGACAACTGCAGGAAAGCACAAGTTCATCATAAGAGGTGTCCTTTCTTGCTAAATTTCTTATAAGTCACGCCAAATGAGCCTTAATTATAAAGTGTAATATCCTAAATTATTGGAAGCTTTTCTTTCATAAGTTAAAAATCTTTCTAACAACTAAGCTTCAATCACAAAGTGTTAACTATGAATTCTCAATATATATTTAGTTCCGTTTGAACTGCTTTCATTTTGTAATGTGAGGATTTTTTCATAGGGGAAAACATTAACACCCCTTCCCTCAAGTAATCCACTTTTGTACATTACTACCTTTAACTATGCGGGCCAATTTTAGTTTCAAAAAAAAGTAAGTGATTGACTCACACCAATCATTGTCTGCCACGTATCTACTTCATTAGAAAAACCTTTTATTCCTTTTCTATTTAAACCCTTAAATATAAATCTCTAACTGTATTTTTGGTTAAAATTATTTTTACCAGAAAAACGTTTGACGCCATCTGTGGGGATAGACAATGTGGAGTTGTATCGATCCGTAGCTGATCTTCTTGAAAGAACCTTGAACAAAAAAGTGCTACGCTTAAAAATATGTTAGGAGAAGATAACATTGCTCACAGATCTCAAAGACTCAGAGGTACCGAAACCCGTTGAGCACCAAAACCTGGCGGGTCGGTCGGAAACTCTACGACCAGAGGTAGAGGAGGAATCTGAACAGGGGGTGCGGAGCGTCGAAAGCGGATTGTCGTTGAAACAATCCGGCAAGGAGCACAGTGAGGGAGCTTCGGACAAAGTGGGAGACGTCCAAAAGGAAATGCCCGATAGAAAGAGCTCGGCCAAATTACAAACTGGCAAGCCTCGACCTGCTGGTAAAAGAGAATCTATCTCTAAGTAAACAATTACAATTGTCCTAGGAGCACAAAATGAAATGATGCTGCATATGGAAGCGACTGTGGCAACTATAGCCACTCATTCTAGAACTGGGACTCCAACGTCGAATCAGAAAGCCGCGAAGGCCTTCGCTTTCCCCGAAGCTAGCAAGAAGAAGAATGAGAGCGGATAATACCATTTATACGCATTCACAGAAGGATTGCGTCGAGTGGAAAAAAATGAATGAGCAGATGAGCCAAATACCCGGGGCACCGCCTATCATAAAAGGTATAGGGACTAGGCGGTACGGGGTTCTGCCGTATTCGGAAAGCGCAACCCCCATATCAATCCTGGAAATGTTCAAAATGCCTGACATACCATAATATAATAGCACAATAGATCCATAAAAGCACATCGTGACTTTTGAGGCAACTATAACCGGACACGATCTCAAACAGTACAAAATTGAGTCTGTCATGTAGAAAAAATTCGGCCAGACGATTATAAAGGGAGCACTTTCCTGGTACACTCACTTACCTGAAAATTCTATTGATTGCTTTGCTATTGTTGCAAATATCTTTGTCAAGGCTCACGCGGGGGCTCGAAGGGTGGAAACACACAAACATGACATATATGCGATAAAGCAGCGAGGGGATGAGTTGTTGTGGGGCTTTGTGGACATATTCTAGAGAGAGAGAATGCTCTTGCCATATATCTCAGAATATTGGGCAGCGGTCGCGTTCGCAGATGGGTTGAACTCGGGAAGTTCAAACGCTTCTAGATAGTTGAAGGAAAACCTGAAGGAATTCTTGGCAAAAACGTGGAGTGAAATAAACCTCAGGTACACAGCTAAGGTTTGGATTGAGAAAGACCAGCGAGTAGCAACAACAACGTACACGAGAAGCCGTCCCCCGAGAAGGCTGGGTCAAGGATACAGTACTGGTATAGTAAATGGTGGACAGTTTGAACCGTACGAAACCAGAAGATTCTCGAGTACGAGAAAAAATTGGGGTATGCTAGGAACTATTAGGGTCTCGTGGAATGAGGCCTCCGGCAAGAAGAAGGTCCTACATCAAAGGGGACTGGCCCTCCGAAGTTATCTGATCATAATTTCAGCATAAATGTAGAGGAGTTAGTGGTAGTGATAAAAACCATGAAAGAGGCCAGGTTCCGATTGACGTGAGCACCAACTCGGGGAAAATGAACACGGGACTGTGGTATAATTTTCATAGTACACACGGCCATACCACATAGGATTGCGGTAACCTAAGGACCGAAGTAGCGCTGCGCACATGGCACTTATGAGAATACATCAGCGACCGGGCAAAGATCAACATGAGAAGTAATGATAGGCAGAGAATGAGTCAAGTACCTCCCGTCTACTCATACTATCAATATGATCTTTAATATGAGAGTGATCAACAAGATCACATATACATCAGTAAGGAAGGCTAAAATTTCTGTCACAACCAAGAGCCGTGGATAGGAGCCCATGGGGAGTCAGGACATTGAGTTTTCTAGCAATGATTGCGAAAGCTTCACTTTGCCTCACAATGAGGCCTTGGTAATATCCTTGAAAATTAATAAATCTTTTAGTAAGTGTGTTTTGGTTGATCTAGGAAGCTCCGCGAACATCATCCAACAGTGGGTCTTGAAGGAAATACAGATGGATAAATCAATCACCCTCATGAATAAAGTACAGGCAGGCTTTAACATATCCAGTGAGTTGACAAAAGGGGAAGTTGAATTGGTGGTTCACGTCGACGGCGTGAAATAGGCCATGATTTTCGATGTAGTTTTCGGAGACATGACATATAATACAACACTTGGAAGGCCCTGGTTTCACGTAATGCAGACGGTCCCCTCAACTTATCACCAGAAGGTCAAGTTTCCTACCCCTTGGGGGATCGGGGAAATTAAAAGAGATAACAATTGTTCTCAACTGAGAGATGCGTTAGCAGTAATAATTCCTTAGAAGCAAGAAATGGATCAATAGAAATCACATCCACCAGGCTCAAACAAGACGCTCGGAGAAAGGGAAGAGCAACTTGCGAAGGATGGGGATCGGAATCAAACCATTCCGAAGGGTTTCGTTTTGCCATCAGATAAAGACCCCGCAGGTTCGACTATAGAGGAGCTGGAGAGTTTAACACTTTTCGACAAATATCTTGAAAAAAAGGTATACCTAGGCTCGGAGCTCTCGCCCAAGCTTAGAAATGCTTTTTTGTGTTATTTAACAGCTAACTCAGATTGTTTTGCTCGATCTCACCTTGAAATAACAGGGATCCCTCCAGAAATAGCTATCTATCGGCTAAGCTTTGATCCCAATCATACTCAAGTAAGGTAAATGAAGCGACCAATATCGATGATCAGAGACCAATTCATGAAGGAAAAAGTAACATGCCTACTTAACATAAGGTCAATCCGAAGGGTTGAGGACCCCACGTGGCTGGATAACGTCGTGGTGGTCCCTAAAAAGCTCAACAAATTCAGAATGTGCGTAGATTTTAAGGATGTAAATGAGGCATTCCCAAAGGACTCATTTCCATTGTCACATATCAACCAGACTATTGACGCCACAGTCGGAAATGAGCTACTCAATTTCTTGGACCCCTACTCCTGATACAATCAGATCAGCCTGCATCCGAAAGATTAAGAGAAAACTTCTTTCATGACTAATCATGGTAACTTTTGCTATAATGTAATGTTTTTTAGTCTTAACAATGCAGGGGCCACTTACCAAAGGTTGATGAACAAGATGTTCGAGAAGTAGACCGGCCATACCATGAAAGTGTACATTGATGACATGTTAGTCAAATCCCTCGAGGCTGAGGATCACCTGAACTCCTTGACTGAGACCTTTGACGTTCTGCGTCGCCATGACATGAAGTTAAACCCAGAAAAATGGGCCTTCGGGGTCAGGTTTGGGAAATTCCTAGGTTTCCTTGACTCCAGTCGCAACATCGAGATGAATCTCGATAAAGTTAAAGCCATACAGGAGATGCCAGACGCACTAAATAATGTTACAATGGAGCAGAAATTGACAGAGATGACCTTTGGGCGATTCATATTGCGATCGACAGACCGATGTCACAAGTTTTTCAAACTCACAAAGAAAGACCACCATTTCCAGTAGACGTAAGAGTGCAATAAAAGCTTGCGGGACCTCAAGACATATTTGGACAACCCTCATGTAATGGCCAAACACGAAAGGAAGAAGAGACTGCTCACCTACGTGACTATCTTAATATCGTCGCTTAGCATCGCTCTCGTACGAGAAGAAGAAGGAAACTAACTCCCCATCTACTATGCTAGTAAGACGTTAACCATGGCTGAGTCTCAATATTCGGAAACAGAGAAGTTGGCCCTGGCCCTTGTCACAACCACATGGAAGCTGCGACCATATTTCAAATGCCATCCGGTGATTGTTGTGATAAGTGCCCCGCTACATGTATTATTACAAGGGGAGTACCTCACAAGCCGGCTATCAAAGTGGTCGGTCGAGATAAGAAAAAAAATAATATGTCATATCAACCCTAGTCAACGATACGAACACCTAGCCTACTAGAGTTCGCGGTCGACTTACCCCTACGATACGACCCTAAAAGCTTCGAGGTAGAAATTCGTTCTTCTTTCTCGTTTATGTTTTTTCATAACCTTTTGTGATTGCAAGACTGGGACTGTCATCGAAACTGGGGCTATAAACACAAATTCGAGGCCCAGAAGTGAAGATCTAGAAATATGTGTTGCACTATTTTCCTAGGCCGGTTATTTTCTGGATAGGTGTTTGCTGGCAAGGTTTTTGACTAGGCAACAACTGAAAAGTATATTACTTGGAAGAACTTAACGGGGATAAATGAAACACAAAAGAGAGTGACCTGCCCCTACCTACCGAGGTCGAAGGCCCTCGCTCCCCTTTTTTTCTTTTGTTGTACCTTTCATTTTAGCTTTGCTAGCAAACATGCATGTACTAATTTTGTTGGTACACACGGGTCCTCCCGGACTTGATAATATCCACCCCGAACACACGACACAGTCTATGGGCCTCAGAGCGTGACATAAACATAACCTTATGCCGATATAAGACGAGGTCGAGACGTCCTCCTTGTCGGCACCGAACAAAGGAGGCCCCTTTTATTTATTATAAAATGGATAATTTAAATTCCCAATCATAAAATACGCAACCGGAAGTAACATTCCTGGATTGGGGGAAACGGTTGCTCAAAATACCGCATACGATGCGAAGAAATAAAAATGCACATCATGGAACTTAAACACAAGCGCTCGAATTCGCCATAGAGCATAGTCCCAATGAGAGGTTCTTGGGTGGAAGGATCCATATGGTTGAACTGCTCCACTTCGCAGGACCAGGTAATCCATATGCCCGACCACTAAATATACCAACATAATCAGAGTATTCATCAGCGATCATAACGCCTCCCGCGTAGGGCTTAGGAAATTTTTCATAAAAAGAGAAGGGATCAACAAATCCATAAATAAGTAAAGACACTAGCACAGGAAATCATTCGACAATACAAAAGAGGGCCCAAAATGTGGGAAAATGCTAGTGATACAAAATAAATTATCTCCCAAAAAATGTCAAACAGACACATACAAGATACTAAAAGCTCCGCACAGGGAGTACTAGGTTCAAGCTTCAGCGACAGGGGCATCATAACTTTCGACGGGGGCACGTGTCTCCAGGAAACAACTAAATGATCCTCCAGAGGTTCATCTCTATTCCATCTCCTCCCACTTCTGGAACTGTGGAAGGGTTCCCAAGATGAGTCACATCCCCTTAACCTTTCCCGTTCTCGCTTTCAATCATATGAACTTTAGGAGAATGCACATCATTCTCAGAGAGTCTCTTATTCACCCTCGTGATACCAACTCTCATCGTTAGAAGAATGAGCGAGATCCATAGGACGGGGCACGTATGGGAAAATCCTTATGGGCCCTATCTTCTACCCTCAGCCAAGGCTGCCTCAACATTTAACGAGCCATCTCGAACCTCCTAGAGAGCCTGCCGATGAGCCTGAAACACAACATGGGTCTTCTCAAGAAAAAAATATAACTATAGCTGTTGAATTTTAGCATCCGTATCGGACCTAAAAACCTTATACAAAGCCTCCCGGAGAGAAGTATTTCTCATAGCTAAATTCTGATTGCACTTAATTTGTCTGTTATAACGAGCTGACATGCCCTCGTGTCTATCTTCCAGTACCTTCAGGGCTATGTTAGTAGAAGACTTGTCCCACTGAAAAGCCTCGAGCTCAACCCTCATAATTCGAATTTGCTCGGCCATGTCCATTTCTCTCTAGACTACATTGGCGAAATGCTCCTGATGCTCAGCCTACTTCCCCTGAAGGTCCAGAAGCTCTTTATGAAATTTTGCAGTTTCCTCGCTGTAGATCTTCTTGTCCTGCTCTGACTGGTCTAACTTGGCTTCCAAATCCTCCACCGAGATCAGGTGTCTCTCTAAAATTGGAATCCTTTCCTGCGTCACTTGATACTCCAGCATTTTTTCCCTTTCTTCTGCAAGTTTTCGCTGAAAACCTTCCATGGTAAGAAGGCTCACCTAGAGAAAGTGATTGATTCAGAGAACCAAACATTATGATACGAAGACATAAAAGACAGACAAAAAAAAAGCATACCTGTGCGGTAGCATGGACCACCGCATTACGCAAACAGTCGCCAGAAACTCTCCCCATCTTCTCTTTATCCTTTTCACTCGCCAAAGGCTGCAAGTAGTTATCCACTCCTACTGGTCTTGAAAAAAGGTTGCATTCCTGGGGTACGGTCAAAAAGACTTACTTACGGGCTGTGGGGTTGCAGATTAGGGCTGGATAAGTAACCACTAGCCATGATCAGTGGGAGCTCTGCGGACCCTCGCTATGAGTTTTAGCATCGGAACCCTCGGTACGACTCCTTAGCAGAGTGCCTTGAGGGGGGGAACCCATATTTAAGAAGCCGAAGCGGGAGGAGCCCGGGATGATGATGGAATACCAGAAATATGAGTAGGTCCCGAAGTCATACCATCTGCCTGGGTAGGGACAAGAGAAAAAAGTGTAGTAGTTCATCCAGTCAGACATATCCATCTCCCTGAAGAGACCAGCGACGACAACATCAGGTCTGTTATCCCTTTGACGGGTAAGCCCTAAGGCAGGATCCTCTTCTTCGCTGGCCTAAGATGCCAGATTAATGGCTATTGGGGGAGTAGCCTGGGAGGCTGGGGCGGACCTCGGCATCTCTTTCCTCGACACCCGGCTTGGTCCTTTTGGTAGGAGGAGGAGAAACAAGAGACGATGATCTTTTGGCCCTAGCAGAATCCGTGACTTTTAAGCCCCTGCCCAGCTGGGAAATGACTCTTTCAATTTGCTAAAGTGCCTCATCCGGATCTTCAGGAAACTCCGCGTGCTCCAGGACCGAGGCCCTCTTCGATATACTGTGATTATCCCTTTTCAATTATGCTTCAAAGTAATTTCCTACCACATCTGAAAGGAGGAGGGCACATAGTCTAGGATTTTCTGGACCCACCTAGATTAACCCGGTACGGACTCCGGAGTCCACGCTATGGCTGATGAAGGAAGAAAGAAGATGATTAGATACATAGCTGAGGAAGGAAAGGTAATAGAGGCAGGCGAGAACAAAATACTTACGATTAAAATTCAATCTCTCTAGGATAGGTACCTTCAGGGGTTGTACCAGACTATTCGTCACAACGATGATGTATCTCTTTATCCATCCGCAATCAGAGTCATTATCAATGCTAGCAATCAATGCGTTTTGACCACTACAAGATAATTGAATAACTCCCGCTCTGAAATTCTTGGGAGAGTATATATGGATTAAGTGTGGAGGGTAAAGTCCTCCTCCACTTGGGTGGAAAGGTATCAAAGATAAGCGACCGTCCTCTAGAAGGCCGGTCTAATTTGAGCCAGGCACATGCTGTATTTTCGATAAAACTCCAGGATCACGAGATCAATAAGTTTGCCCAGCCGTAAGGAAAATGGGTATGTGTACACGAATGAGTACCTCGATCGATAAGATGCAATATTCTCCTTTTCCCTGGGGAGAAGCACCTCTATGTTGCTCCAGTTGCATTCCACCTGCACTCGACTCAGATAACGGTCGGTTACAGTAGACTTATAGGAGATTGCTTGCCGAGATTGCTCTGAGTCCATAGACACCGGGTGCTTAAAGAGGTCTTTTAGAGAAAACTAGCTACCAAGAATATAAGCATCGATTTGATGAGCAGAGGAGGAAGCCTTTGATTTCTTCTTCATTAACGTCCGACTGGTTGCCGAAAAAGAGTCCAAAATATGAACTTTCTTAATAGGGACGTCTGAATCGCCGCAAGCCAGGATTCGAGCCCGTGTGGGGCGCCACTAACAACAGAGGAGTCTGAAGACATGGTGATAAAACCTGGATAGTAGAGAAAAAGGGTTGACGATTGTTATGTTCTAAGATTTGAAGGAACAAAGCGTTGGAGCGTCAAAAATATAAAAGAGAGATAGCAAGAAAGATATTTGGGTAAAGACAGAGGAAACGTTTGGCTTAAAGGAGGGACAATCAGGTCATCATTGCGGCGCCTTTTCCCGAAGAAAATTGTCAACAGATGTGCGACATGTGTAGAGGCGAACGGTACCAAGGCTGCAGAGCATTTAATGCTACGGGATGGCGTGTGAAGGGAAGTCAGACGATTGAATCAATTCACAGTATTCGAGAGGCACCATGTGGTAGATGCAAACTGATGGTTAGAAGGCTCTTCTACTTCCGGGTACCATGAGTTCAAAGGTCCCGAAAAGTGGGGGACTATATGTATGGGGTAGAAACGGCCCCGGAGACATTTAGCGTACACAAGATGTTTGGTGGTTTCGGATATCCTCAACGGTCTCAAAGGATCTTCACAATTGTCTCCCATTCCCAACAACTCACGTCACATCAGCTTCCCTAGATCAGAGTGTCATGGCTCGCGTGGGCACGATGACGTCACTTGGCTCACGTCGCCACAACTTTCTGGGGTCCTAGTCTCAATTTTTGTTTTATATAAGGGAGACAGAGAAGAGAAGAAAGACCCATTGTATTCTCTCCAAGCTCCTATTTTGTAATCCAGATCTCTCTCAGGCTAATACATCTTTTCTTGGCTTCGGCTCTTGCTTGATTCATAACTCACACTTAACTTACCGATTTGTATCGCTTGTTCATTACCATATTTTATTTACATACCGTTCTCGTATACACCTAACTGAAATCATCAGGACCGGACTCATTCGAGAGGGTCTCCGGATTGAATACGACCTACTTGTCTTTAATTTTTTAAATATAAATCTCTAACTGTATTTTTGGTTAAAATTATTTCTACCTGAAAACAATCTTACTTTCTGTTTTTTCCGGAGACTAAAATCTTGGACACGTCGGATTTAACTTGTTCCCATACACTGTTTTTCCAACTTTTATGTTTGTTTAGAAAGATCTGACATGTTCCTGTCTTCAGGCGGAAAGAAGCGTACCTATTACTGGTGCTTACTCCAAATTGCATAAGTTAATATGCAACAATACATTATTTGACTATAGTTGAGTGATAGTATTGTATGTAAAGAATCAAATCATTTGTTGATTAGTTATTCAGTCTAAAACGGAATACGAGTAAAAAATTTCCTTAGGTATGTGATTAACTGATGACTTGCAAATTCTAACCATCTTATCAAGTTGCCATATTTTTAGGCTATTTATACAACTTTTTCTCCACAACCTGCTCCATTATGAAAAAGTAGAATATGTTTGATGCGGTTATGATAAAATAGATGATTGCACGAAATTATTGTTGTTTGGTGTAAATTTTCTTCCAAAGCGAGATATCATGCTACCACGTTGAGGAGCTTGGCCTACTTCAGTATTAACTAAAAGAAGTTGCACGATTTTCCCCTTAAAATGGTTGGTATTTAATTTTTGTCTTCTAGTAATCGAATTTATGCCTAGCTGGATATAAATTTTTTAAGGGAAAAAGTCATGCGGAATATAACTTGTGGGATATTATGATACGAAAATATTAACTTATGCCTCGTAAAGAAAATTATTTATTATGAGAGGCAAAAATATAAGACCAACACAAAATAGGGGCATAAGTGCCAATGACTCCATTAACTCACCATGTGTTGATTTGGTTCATAACAATTTAGGTATATTTGGGAGTTCCTTTTACACAAGGCTATTCTCGGTGCGACCTCAAGATTTTAAATAAGCTGGTGTTTGGTATAATTGCATTTTATTTTTGTGATAATAGGTACGAATTCAATTTAATAAGATATATTTTTTAAAGCTTTCAACCATACATAAAATGATACTAGGCGAAGATATATACTGAATTAGAGGTGCCTGGAATCTTTCTCAGTTAACTTGGAACTAGACTGAGTTTTATTATGCATTCGATATCTAGTGGGCCAATAGAGATAGATTACATAGTTCATCAGAGCTCCAGTTGAGTTGTCTATCTCTTCGTTTCATAAAAAAATAGTTCTAAAATATCTACATTCTGACATTTTTGACACCACAAACTTCACTAGAAAAGTAACACAAGATATTAAGTAATGCAATTTCCACTAGGCAAATTACTGGACAGAGACTGAGACTTTTCCTTAAGAGATGTATTAGCCACCTAATACCTAAGTGGATCCCATCAGAGTTATCAGAATTTAAGAATCTATGGTACAATTAGGTGACTTACTTATAAGTTATAAATATGATGCGAGAGGAGTGTTCGGCTATGAGTTATGATTAGTGACGGAGACAAGATTTTCATCAAAAAGGTTCAAAAATATGAAGGAGAAAACAAAGAAGCCAAGAAAGTTCATTCCTAATTTTATCTCTCCTGATATGCCCACACATCTATCTTAGCATCCTCATTTATGCTACTTTCATCTTCTGGACTTGTGCTTTCTTAACCGGTCAACCCTCATCCCATACAACATAGTCGGTCTAACTCAAATTTGAAATTTTAAATTCAAATAAAACAAAATTGTAAATCAAAAAGTTATTTATTTTAAGGTTCAATCCGGGTCGAAGCACCAAGTCCAAATTCAATTTTTGATATTTAACCAATATTATATACACATTCACATTTATATGTATTTTCAATTAAGAGAGAGTTGTAAGATATGAGCTGATCAGGGCTGTCTTTGGGCCCGGGCGAGCTGTGCTATCGCACAGGGCCCTTGAAAAATGAAAAATTTTAGGGGCTCATTTTTTTCATTTTTTATTAAGTTGTATTAGCCAGAATTTACTTTAAAGACTTATAATTCGCAGGTCTTAGCCCAATCTAATTCTTGAAATCGTATATTTACTTCATTAAGAGCTCACTTTTACGAATTCGAACAGAGCCCCAAAATATTTGAGACGGCCCTGGAGCTGATAAAAGCTTTTAAAAAAGGCATGCACCAATGATGTTGGGACAAACCCATATTTCCCACTTTATAACAAACTATTCTTACATATTCAAATTTACACTTCGTATTATGGCAAATCAAATTTCCTTGAGAACTAGTAAAATAGATATCTAGTTTGTCAATATTTCCAAATAAGTTTTCAACTTATCCCCTTTTTGTAGTAATTATATCACCATTTATAAAAAGTCTATTAATTACTCCACATATTATCATATCCTTATAGTCAAAAGTATAATATATCTGAAGGTATCTATTTTTCGTCAAAAATCTTAAAAGACAAAATATTGACTCTTTCTTCATTATTGGCCAGCAAGAAAGACCCCCTAGTTGTTTGAGCATTTAAACCTTGATTGCAACCAAACTTTCAGATTGGTATTTAATAAGATGTTCTTTCAAAACTTAATTTCAACCATAGGCGAAGAATATACTGAATTAGAGACTTTTTCTTAAGTGTTAGTATTCATGTAGTAGCCACCTAATACCTAAGTGGATCCCTTCCGAGGTATAAAAATTTATTGAATTTAAGAATGCGTGCTACAATTTGGTGATTTACTTATAAATATGATGTGAGAGGAGTTTTTTTTGTTATGAGTTATCACTTGAAAAATAATAATTGGATGACGATGTTGATAACAAAAAGACCAAAACAATGTTTTTACAGTATCTTTTAAAGTTGATTATTTCTTATAAAAAGTGGATCAAGTCATTTCAAATTCAAAACAGACTTGAAAGTTGAACTACTCCAAATGTATGAAATTATTTCAACATTAAAAATATTATCAAAATCTTGGTGAATAAAGTTATTAGATTCCATTGATGGTGGTAACTAGCAAGTAGTCGGAGTGAATTGTCAAGATAGGTACAACAAGATGACACCATCATTAGAAAAAAAGAAGTAATCAAATAAATATACATAAAATTTTATTAACTAAATTTAAGGTCTTTTCTTAAGATTGGCTTTAGGACGTAGGCTATCAATTTCGTTGAGCTACCTTAGAGGCGAATTTAAAATTTAAAGTTTATAAGTTCGTATAACGATCTCAAATTAATACTACAATAATAATTGAGCTTACATACCATCAAATATTTATAAATATACATAAAATCTAGACAAACACTACTTAACTCACGTGATATGTAACCAACTGAATATGCAAGCAAAGTATTCATGTTATAAACACCGAATACAAATAAGTGATGCATTATCAAACTGCATGCGCAACAATTCGTAGACGAATAAGATGTCTTCAGAAAGAATAGCAAGGCCAACAAGATAAAGAAAAAGGGGATCAATAAAATAAAAAATACTACTCATATATAATGAAGGAAGTTAATTCCATGATATTATTTCATTCCAATATTGTCTTATATATACAAAGGTATAAGACTAATCTTAAGGGAAGACCTATCTAATCACACTCTAAATATGTGATACTAATTTACAATCATATCCTAATCATGATGTGATACTAATTTATATACAAATGATATGATTGATTATCCTAACAGTCCCCACAGTCTTAGCGAGAGGTTCTCGTATGCTGAGATTGTTCCTGAAATAATCAAATAGTACGCGCGGAAGAAATGTCGGCAATCTGATAACGGGACGGTACATGGAGAATACGGACTTGGCCACACACAACCTTTTCTCGGACAAATAATAAATCAATTTCTATGTGTTTTGTGCGTTGATGTTGGACTGGATTACCAGATAAGTATATCACACTCACATTATCACAATAGACCACGATTGCTTTTTCAATCGGACAATGGAGCTCTAAAAGGAGATTACGTAGCCAACATGATTCAGCAACCACATTGGCGACTGTTGCGGATTTTTAAAGCTACGCAAGTATACGTATCGCAATTTGTAATAATTTTTGGTAAGACCAAATATCGTCCCACAGAGACTGAATTATCAATTACCAAATAATTAATCTCCAGTTTCTATTTAGGTAACGAGTCTTGATTTATAAAGGTTAAAATAAAGAAAGCATATACGAAGGTAAAATGTAAAAATAACCTAGCAGCAAAAACACACGAACTGAATTCGAGAATGAGAGCAATTAGGGATTCCAATCTCATCAACTATCCACTCTACCATTTACTAATGTAAGATTAACAATTCTTCTTTTTATTAAGATAGTAGGTTAACAAAAACGTTCTATATTCAAGTTACGACATATAAAACTCAACCTAAATGAGAATTTTCTATATTTCTATGATAAATTCAATCAATTAGGAGGCATTAAGATCAACAACCTAAAAGCTACACAAGCAATCGTGATACTCTCGTTCAAGATTAAGCCTATGTCAATTCAACTATAGAATATTCAAATCTCACTTTTCAGATTTTGATTTAAATTCATTTAGATAAACGAAAATCAATGGCCAATCAATTCTCATTTCAATAACCACACATTGAAAAGATCTTAATAGATGAAGAAGACTAGATAACTTTGCATTAGTTCATGATAGATGTTCAAGTGGTTTAATTGAAAACCCTAATAGAAGAATTAGTTCATAGTCATTCTAAAATGAACAAATAAACTGAAAATTAACATAAAGATACTTCAAGACAAAGAAAAAGAACTTGAGGAATTGATCTCCAATAGCTCCTCCAAGATTCCAAAACCTCTTTCTCTCCTTCCTTCTCTGCCCTTTTTTCTCTCCTTTTTTCCTCTTTTAAAGCAAACCTATTTTCCCTTTGAAAAGATCTTTTTGCCCTTGTGAAAAATGAGTTCTCGTAATTTGTACGGACACAAGCGCCACAACTCATTTGCTAATTTCCTTAAGCGACGCGACTCTCCTGCTTCAAGAAACGTGGTCTCTCTGGAACCTCAGTGTCGCGGCTTTGTTGTAGGCGTCGTGGCTCATTTGTTATTTTTTTCATCCGAGACACGTTCAACTGCCTCACGAACTTCCCAAGACTTCTCTGAACCGTTTCTTTGACTAAACAGACATATTTATCCTCAATATCCGATTATTCTCTCTTAATTCCCCTCACTTCCATTCATTATCGCTTTATCATGAAAACAAAACAAAAACAAGCGTAACACGGTACAAAACAACTTAAAGAATGACACAAGACTCCCTAAAATGCACTTTAAAATAGTACTTAAACAGACTTAACAAACACCCCCAAACTTAACTTTTACTCGCCCTCTAGTAAAGAACTCTAGACACTCTATAAAAAAATGAACTCTAAAATGAATCAAGTCAATAACAATAGATCAAGCCTCAAAAATCATGAATACCATGCAATATAATCCTTAGAACATTATATCCATCAGTTTGCAATCTAGAATTTCATGTCAGATATTCCTCAAATTCACTTAAAATCATCAATACATATGGCAACCCAACCATGATCACTGAATAACAAGTACTCAATTCAGTTTATACAAACCGAATTCTCACCAACAGTCCATCAAGTCCATAATCCCATAGGCTTGCTAACTTGCTACTCTCCACTAACAACACATGCTCAAGAATCAATAGGACTTTTATAGGTTATAACGATAGCTTAGGCACGGGTAGATGAAATGTCATTTAGGCTCAAAATTACCATAAACATATAAACCAACCAACCAAACTCGATATCCACGTTACAAACCAACAACAATCCCCATTTTTTTTCTTTTCTAGATTGAGAAAATTCACACTTACATTTTTTTCCAAACTACACCCCTCCCCCCCCCCCCCAAACTTGTTTTTTCAATGTGTGTATAAGGAGAGTGTAGTTTCTTTCCCTTTTTCTTTTTCATTTTTTTTTCCGAATTTTTCTCAATCCTTTACTCTTCTATTGATAGCACCCAGTCTAAAATACCAATTGCAAAAGGCCAATTCTCAATCATATACTTATATGCTCATGGTAAAATTCAACGGAAGGAATATATAGTAAAGGGTTTCAAGTAGGCTCAAAATAGGCATCAATCAACAAAGAATTAACTTAAGGCTCAAAAAGGGTAACTAAGGATTAAATTAGTCAAGGTTGGCTTGAAAGACTCAATCGTTCAAACAAAATTGCCTAAATCATCTTCCTAAGCATGTATCATCTAGGATTTCGTCTCAAGTAGCAAGCAAGCAAGTTCTAGAATTTTCCACCATCTTTCCTCAATCCGACATTCAACAATGCATAAACCGAACATTTGAGTAAAAGAAATTCAACTATCATGATCAAGTTTTCATCTTTATTAATAACCAAAAGCAAACTCAAGAAATATCCAACTTAAGCACACAGATTTCTCATTTCATAACTGTCAATTCCATCAAATTATATCACACCGCATTCACTCAATCTCATCGGCTATCATTATCAACTTGATTCACTGGCACATGACACTAAATTTAATTATCCAACTTGGATACTAACAACAAACAAACAACTAAACACAACACTAATAACACAGACTCCTCCCCCAAACTTATTTAACACATTGTCCCTAATGTGAAAAAAAAAGAAAAGGAAGACTTACCAAAATCCCGACAAGCGATCTCAAAATGGTGGTGGAGGCGGTGGCGGTTGGTAAGGCGGGTATTGTGGATGATAACCAAAGTAGTGCTCTTGGTCGTCAAGAAATGAGAAGAGAGAAAAGGTTTTGTGGGTAGAGAAGCTTGAAATCGGTAAAACAAATGGGGGTCTTGGAATGGTTAGGGTCGGAGAAGGAGGGGGGCTGGTGGGGTATGTGTTTTGGTGATTTGGGGTCAAGGAGAAAAGGTAGGTTTTAAATCCTGAAGTAGCATCGCGGCTCCATCCAGACAGTGCCGCGGCTCTTCAAACCAAAAATTTGTTTAGACCTTTCTGCCTCCATAGCGTCGCGGCTCTGGTGGAAGCGCCACGATACCTGGAAGCTCCTATTTTTCACGATTTCAAATGAGCCGCGACTCTACTCTAAGCGCTGCGGATTTTTTTTTTGGTGATAAATCGAAACAAAACAAAATAAATAAAATGTTGGGATGCCTCCCAATGGCGCTGTCGTTAACGTCATTTAGCCGGACATTGAAACGTACCATAGGGACAAGTAAATGTAGTCTTCTCTTGATCTTCTGGTACAATGGCAATCTGATGATACCTAGAATAACCATCCAAGAAACAATAGTAATTATGGCCCGCTAGTCTGTCATATTCATCACACTGTGTTAGCGCCACCTCAAGAGCGTCAGTACTCATGCTCTTTTCAGAAATAACCCCCTCAATCACATCAATTGAGAAACAATTTTCACTTGCTCTAGGATAAGATTTCGACTTGAACACATTGAAAACCACTTCTTCGCCCTGAACTCGGAGTTTCAACTCACCCTTCTGAACATCAATAAGTGCTTGTCCCGTGGCTAAAAATAGTCTCCCTATAATTATAGGCACATCAACATCCTCATCCATGTCAAGAACAATATAGTCAGCAGGAAAAATGAATTTGTCCACTTTATCTAACACATCTTCAATAATACCCCGTGGATGCTTCACCGAACGGTCTGCCAACTGTAAAGTCATTGTTGTAGGCCTAGATTCACCCACACCAAGTCTACGAAACACAGACAAATGCATCAAATTTATACTTGCCCCCAAATCACATAAGACATGCTTGCATTCAAAATTCCCGATAGTGCAGGGAATAGTGAAGCTCCATGTATCTCTTAACTTATGGGGAAACTTCTTTTGCAAAATGGCACTGCACTCTTTAGTTAAAGCCACATTTTCATAATCTCCCATCTTTCTTTTTTTTTTAGAGAGAATTTCCTTCATAAATTTAACATAACTGGACATTTGCTCTAGGGCCTCAGCAAAGGGATGTTGATGTGCAACTTCTTAAACACCTCTAAAAACTTGGAAAATTGTTTATCAAGAGAATTTTTCCAAAGTCTTTGAGGGTATGGAATTCTGATTTGAGGATCAACAATAACTGCTGGTTGTGCCTTTTCTGTAATAGGGTGGTCTTCAGTAACCCCCTCTTTATCTAACCAAGTCATCATTCTTTTCAACAGGTGGTTGAGTTGCAGACTGCTCAACTTGTTTACCACTTCTCAATGTGATGGCCTGACACTGCTCCTTAGGGTTCACAACAGTATTGCTAGGCAGATTCGCTTGAGGTCTATTATTCAACATGCTTGCTAACTGCCCCACTTGTGTCTCCAAATTCCGAATAGAGGATTTTGTCTCTGTCATGAAATGAGTCTTTTTATTAGTGAGAGTCAACAAAGCTATTTGCAATTCATTAGGATTCTCTTGTGGGACTTGTGGCCTAGACTGCTGAGAAGATGAAGCTTGATTCATTGGCTGTTGTGGACTGTTCTACTGATATTGCCCTTGAAACTGTGACTGTTGGCCTTCGTTATTTATCCACGAGAAATTAGGGTGATTCCTCCATCCAAGATTATAAGTGTTAGATAATGGATTGTTGTAGGGCCTCTGAAAATTTCCAACTACTTGAAACTGAGCTTCGTCCATAGGAATAATGTTTGGATCCATTGTTGTGCACCGATCAAAAGTATGCCGCAAATTTCACAACCCACTTACATCTGAACAGCATTGGCGGACACAGTATTCTGCTGCAATTGCTTTGTCAAAGAAGCAACTTGAGCAGTTAAAGCAGTGATGGCATCTAGTTCATGAACCCGTGTCACTTTTCTATTGCTCGTTGATCTCTCATCAAACTATTGATGGTTGTTGGTGGCCATATCTTCTAACAATTCATACGCCTCAATGGTACTTTTACTCATAAATGCCCCTCCAGCCGCAACATCAATTATGGTACGAGTAGTACCACACAACCCATTGTAGAAATTGTGGACCAACATCCACTGTTCAATTACATGGTGGGGACATCTTATTTGCAACTCCTTAAACCTGTCCCAATCATCATACAAAGATTCCCCCTCAAGCTGATAAAAATTATTCAGGTCTCCCTTTAGCTTAGTGGCCTTTGATGGAGGAAAGAACTTGACAAGAAATTTCTGAGCCAAATCTTGCCAAGTAGTAATAGAGTTTGCCTGAAGAGAGTTCAACCAAATTTTGGCTCGGTTCCTTAGTAAAAATGGAAAGAGCCTCAATCTAATGACGTCATCAGTCACACCATTGTATTTGAATGTTGCACATAGCTCCAAGAAATTTGCCAAGTGTATATGGGGATCTTTATAAGATAACTCACCAAACTGAACTGTGCCTTGGACCATTTGTAGGATCGCCGGCTTAATCTCGAAGTTTTTTGCCTCCACAGCTGGTGGTCTTATACAGGTCTGCACTACTGTTACAATTGGAAGTATATAATCCCGTAAGCTTCTCACAACGGGATTCTGAGATTGTTCCTGCACCATTTATGGCACCCCTTTATTCAACCCATCATTGTTTTGAGGATTTGCCATAATCACAGTTGAACTACCATCTCTCTTATTTTTTCTTTCTGATTCTGTTTGCACGCTTTCTCAATCTCAAGATTAATAGGAACAAGGCTGTCTGCTCTCTTCTTCTTCGCATATAACAAAACTACCTGAAAATGATAAAAAAATGCATGCAAATCAAGTTAGAAACTTGTTCTTGAAACAACCAAATTAGAAATAAAATTAATTACTTTGATATTGATAATTTTTCAGTCCCCGGCAATGGCGCCAAAAACTTGTTGCGGATTTTTAAAGCTACACAAGTATACGTATCGCAATTTGTAATAATTTTCGGTAAGACCGAATATCGTCCCACAGAGACTGAATTATCAATTACCAAATAATTAATCTCTAGTTTCTATTTGGCTAACGAATCTTGATTTGTAAATGTTAAAATAAAGAAAGCATAAATGAAGGTAAAATGCAAAAATAAACTAGAAGCAAAAACACACGAATTAAATTCGAAAATGAGAGCAATTAGGGATTCCAATCTCATCAACTATACACTCTACCATTTACTAATGCAAGATTAACAGTTCTTCTTCTTATTAAGATAGCAGGTTAACAAAACGTTCTAAATTCAAGTTACGACATATAAAACTCAACCTAAATGAGAATTTTATACATTTCTATGATAAATTCAATCAATTTGGAGGCATTAAGATCAACAACCTAAAAGCTACACAAGCAATCGTGATACTCTAGTTCAAGATTAAGCCCATGTTAATTCAACTATAGCATATTCAAATCTCACTTTTCAGATTTTGATTTAAACTCATTTAGATAAACAAAAACCAATGGCCAATCAATTCTCATTTCAATAACCACACATTGAATAGACCTTAATAGATGAAGAAGACAATATAACTTTGCATTAGTTCATGATAGAGGTTCAAGTGATTTAATTTAAAACCCTAATAGAAGAATTAGTTCATAGTCATTCTAAAATGAACACATAAACTGAAAATTAACATAAAGATACTTCAAGACAAAGAAAAAGAACTTGAGGAATTGATCTCCAATAGCTCCTTGAAGGTTCCAAAACCTCTTTCTCTCCTTCCTTCTTCGCCTTTTTTCTCTATTATTTTCCCCTTTTAAAGCGAACCCTAATTTTCCCTTTGAAAAGACCTTTTTGTCCTTGTGAAAAACGAGTTCTCATAATCTGTACGGACACAAGCGCCGCGACTCATTTATTGATTTCCTTAAGCATCGCGGTTCTGTCCAGAGAGCGCCGCAACTTTTCTGCTTCCAGAAATGTGGTCTCTCTGTAACCTCAGTGGCGCGGCTCTGTTGTAGGCGTCGCGGCTCATTTGTCATTTTTTTCATCTGAGACACGTTCGACTGCCTTACGAACTTCCCAGGACTTCTCTGAACCGTTTCTTTAACTAAACCGGCATATTTATCCTCAATATCCGCTTATTCTCTCTTAATCCGCCTCACTTCCATTATGTATCACTTTATCCTGAAAACAAAACAAAAAGCAAGCGTAACACGGTACAAAACAACTTAAAGACTGACACAAAAATCCCTAAAACACACTCTAAAATAGTACTTAAACATACTTAACAGTGACCCCTCGGTATTCTGCTTCAGCGCTTGACTGAGACATCGTTGGTTGTCATTTTGACAACTATGAAATGAGGTTGTGTTCTAAAAACACACAATAACCAGATGCGGAACGTCTAGTGTTCGGGCAGCCACCCCAATCAACATCTGTATAAGATGAGAGACTCGAAATAGAGGACTTAGATAGATGCAATCCGAAATAAAGAGTACCCTGAACATACCGCATAATACGCTTGAGAGCCCCCATATGCTCTTCTTTCGGATCATGCATATATAGACATACTTGCTGAACCGCATAGGAGATATCAGGTCTCGTGAACGTAAGATACCGCAATACCCCTTCTAGACTGCAGTAATGTGTCGAATCATTGTATGGAGTACCTGTAGAGTTACTCAATTTTCCCTTCGTTTCCATCGATGTATGAGATGGTTTACAGGAGGACATGCCGGCTTTGTCAATGATTTCCTTGGTATATTTCCTTTGAGTGAGAAAAAGACCACCTGCATATTGAGTTACATCAATGCCTAAAAAATAATTTAAAGGACCCAAATCCTTGATTGCAAATTCTGCTGCAAGGAGGGACATAATAGACTAGCGAAGAGATACAGATGATGTCGTGAGAATGATGTCATCGACATATAGAAGGATATATGCCATGTCACTTCCCTTCCTATAAATGAACAAGGACTGATCAGACTTGATGTGTAAGAAACCTAATATGGATACAAACCCTACAAACTTGTTTTACCACGCTCGGGGAGCCTGTTTCAAACCATATAAAGAGTTTTCAACAGACAAACATACTCCAGATGTGTAGGATCACGAAAACCCAAAGGCTGGTGCATGTAAACCATCTCATGTAGATGGACATGTAAGAATGCATTTTGACATCCAACTGATGAATGAACTATGATTTTGACATTGCCAGGCTAAGAACAGTCCTGATGGTTGCTGGCTTAACCACCAGACTGAATGTTTCACCACAATCCACGCTAACCTGCTGAGACCTGCCATCACCAACAACACGAGCTTTGTATCACGCAAAAGAGCCATCAGAATTCTTTTTATGATAGAAAATCCACTGACCTGATGATGTTCACATTAGATGGACGTGGCACTAACTCTCACATCTTATTTTTAATAAGAGTATCAATTTCGTCTAACATGAAAGCTTTCCAATTCGGGTCTGATATGACTGCTTTGGGATTTTTTAGAAGAGGTGATGGTTGGACTGAGGACGTTAGGTTAAAATGATACTTGGGCTGAAAAATCTCGTGCATAGCATGAGTTTCAATGGTCTGTGGTGGGGGGAGTTAGGCTGTCGGGTAGGTAATTGGGCTGAGGGGAGGTTCGATGTTGAGCCAGAAGTGACGGTCCAATTGCTGCTTGGTGATTGGGCCGATTCGGGTCAAGGTGTTGGGCCTGAAGTGAAGGACCTGAGTGTCGGTTTGGGGATACGGGTGAGGGAGCAGTGGGCTCCCTCATTTGTGCCTGCCAGCCATGAGATTTGGACTGGGATGTGGCCGACGATAAAAAGGCAGTGACCTTCTCACCTCGGACTGGCCCAGTCCAATTTTTTGGTTGGGCTGGTACGAGGTGAGGAGTATTTTGGGCTAGTCCCATTTGATTTTGGGTATTGAGATGGTGTTGTAAAATTAGATGTTTTCCGTCGTCCAAAAAATCATATGAAGGTGGGGATGCCGCCTGAGAATTAGCAAACGGGAATGTAAACTCATAAAGAACTACGTGACGAGAAATAATGATTTTCCCATTCGTAATATTGTTGTGAATGATTTTCCCATTATTTTTTCCTTTGTTAATGTTGTGATTTGACCCCCGTTTTTATCATTGTTGTTGCGATTTCCAGTTCCACCCAAACCAGAATTTTGTGTTGTACAATCCGTAGAATAGAAGTTGGTGGAGATGAGAGCCTCGGCAGTGGCTTCCCCGAGGCTATTTGCTTTGCCTTGTGGGTTTCTTCGAGAAATAATCTCGAACAAGCCGCATAAAAATGAGGCAGCAGATTACTTTGTTGAAGAAACGTAGCAACCCCATGATACTTTTCATTCAACCCTGCAATCAATTGAAGAACCAATCTTTTATTTGTCACCGGCGCGCCAACGTTGGTTAGATGGTCGGCAAGCATTTTCAACTCTTGACAATAGGTAGAAATGTTTGAAAAATCATCTAATTTGACGTTGGTGAATTGATTTTCAAGATATAACGCCCTAGAAAGTTAATTATCTTGAAAAGTATTCTGCAAACGTTCCCACGCTTGTTGAGCCGTAGAGCCTGGTTCCAAAATGGTATGCAAAAGGTCGTTAGAAATGGTGCCGTAAATTAATTGAAGGACTATAGCATCTAAACGAGACCATAACTTTTTGTCAACAACGGTGGTGTCCGATGAAGACTCAAAAGGAAGAATATGGTCAATAACCTCGTATGCTCAGCAATGTATTTTAAATAACTCCGCCCAAAAGGAGTATTGCCATTTTTCCATCACAAGAATTACCGGAATAAAATGCTTGACATTATTAACGACAAGAGCGGGATGGAATTGTTTTTGGTTGCCATGGTTACCCTAAAAACCCACAAGAAAAATGAGAAAGAATGAGGTAGAACGAAACCCGAAATAGAGTTTGGAAGAGGATGTCGAGGGATGGGTGGTATTGCGGCAATGAGTAGGTGGTTTCGGCTAGGAGTAGGGTTAGGAAAAACCCTAATTAGGGTTTGTGGGGTAGCCGATTGTTTTAGGGTTTTTTTGTTTTTTTTTTGGGGGGGGGGGGGGGGGAGGGGTTGTGGTTTTTCTAGAGGGGTGGGCGGCCGTGTGTAGTAGGGCAAAAAAAATTCAAATTTTGGCTCTTAATACCATGAAGGAAGTTAATTTCATGATTTTATTTCATTTAAATATTATCTTATATACAAAGGTATAAGACTAATCTTAAAGAAAGACCTATCTAATCATACCCTAAATATGTGATACTAATTTACAATCATATCCTAATCATTACAATCATATCACAATCATTACAATTATATCCTAATCATGATGTGATACTAATTTATATACAAATGATATGATTGATTATCCTAACATTTAATAATTGAGTTTTGTACATTAACTGTATAAAAATTATTTACATTAACATACAAGATAATTTTACATGTAAATTTCAGCAATATGTATTAATAAACTTGATAAAAAATTAATTAACTTGCTATAGGAAGTTAAATAATAATAATAATGATGGTGTAAAAAACCATTACATTGTCGATATATATATATATATATATATATATATATATATATATATATATATATATATATATATATATATATATATATATATATAAAATTTAATCATATTACAACGTTATTCTTGTGCAGGTGATCATTATTCATGACATCTTATAAGCTCTAATTTCATTTTTTGGCAAAGCAATGAACAGAATAACGTAATGTACGTTGCTTTTTTATAATAGTAATGTACAATAATGTCCGGTTAGTTTGCACACACGTTTGCTATTTCACCGGTACCTACTATTTTAAACCACTATATTGATAATTTTATTCTCCAAATTAGGTAGAAAGAAAGAAAGCGCCTAGTAATATTATTTGGCTATGCATATAGTGAATATCTTTGTACTTGGGACAAATTTGGTAAACTTACATCCACAAGTATTATGTATAGCTCATAGTTTGAGGAGTCGTAGGTTCTAATAGCATGTAGAACTCGCTTTTGTTTCTTTCTTCCTTTCTTTCTTTTTCAAATGTTCGGTATCTATATTTCATTCCCTATAATAATTTAAATATCCAAATTTGAATCCGAGACTTTTACTTAAAGGTAAACGCATTCTACCCATTCCACCATAATACTTAATGTCGGCTCCTTTTATGCAAATGTGCCTCAATTTTTTCTTTTTGTTGAAAATTTTACGAAGAATATTTGATCACGAACAGTGTAAATAATTCTTGATAGCTTGAGGCATGTCCAAGGACTCTGTCCTTAAAGATATTTCACCCGGTATAGATGTATCCTCCAAAATTCAACAAGCTCTTTTGCTACAAAATTAAGAGCCTGAACTAACAAAGATTTATCTTTAAAAAATCCAACAATGTAAACTATAGGAGGAAGAATTATGTCTTCATATCTCACCCAAAAGAAGAGGACTTGTGATTATATATAGGTAAAAGGTTCATAACATAAAAATGGTTGATGAATATTAATGGGAATAATGAGATTAATGGAATTAAAGGAGATTGATGGCTAATCATGAATTATATGTTACAATGGCAAAAGTAAATATGTAACAGCCAATATAACATCACATAATGAGAGCTTTTAAAAATCATTAATGGTCAAACAATTTTCCAGAAGCTAACAATAGGAAATAAAATATTTTTTTGAGATATAAAATTATTTTCTTAACAATCCGCCACATATTTCAAAAAGAATAGTAAGGAATAGAATGAAACAAGAAGTTTTAGAATAGAATAGAATAAAATGAGAAATTTTGCTCGATTTTCACATATGAGTATAATGCGTCAAATCTGGTATCTCGTAGGCCAAGAATTCTTTCGTAAGCCAGGGGTCTTATTCTATCACATTACTCGCACAATCTTTATTGTTATCGCGGTTTTGTGCTAAGATGTCATGCACATGTCCCGGTATTCATGAGTGCTCTAGAAATTCGTCACAATTTCATAGGAGAGGCACCACTCCACCCTCATATAGGTCCACCCATCAAATGTATTCTGCATAGAAATACACCACCTAGAAAGGATATGGTAATGCATTAAGAGTTTATAACTCAACCTCACTTTCCTTGCAGATGCACTATATACACACCATAATAGATCACGGAAGGGACAAATTTTATAGTGCACAAGATCAAATAATAACTTGTTATTACCCATATGAACCTACTTTATGAGATCTCCAATCACACAGGTTGAGTTACCATCATATTCGATATACAAACCTTACAAAAGCCCCATTCCTGTATAAGCTTCATTTATTAATTTTCTTCCCAGGTTTAGTCAAAGGATTGGCTAATATTGAAAATATTGATTTTATGAAAGTATTTCACTTTCATTGTTGACAATATTGAAAATAGTGAATTTTCCATTGTATAAGAGGAGATACAATAATGTGAACTGAATATTTGATTTAGATGAGACAAATTTTACTAGTTGTTATGTGTTCACTTTTAATGAGGTGTTATATGAAAATCAGCTAAGCAAACAATATTAATTGATTTTATAATAAAATGTGGATTTGTTATTTTGGAGTTGGTCGGTGATGAGACTAAGTGGTTAAGACCTCTTTGTGAGTATTTCAATTGGAATAATATCAACATATTTTGTGTTTATATATTGTAGTTGTCAAGCATCAATAGATGTAGTAAAAAATAAAAAAATTATTGGAAAAAATAGACTCATTCATTTGAGACATAATGTGATAAAGTAGCTGCTGTGAGATAAAATTATTTTCGTAAATAAATTATGTGAAGTCAGAGGTGAACTTGATCAATTCACAGACTAAAAGAAACATCGAGGGGAATGATACTTTTATTTTGTCAATTTGAGAAGATCAACAATGATAGTAACACAACCTATGTAATTGAAGATCCCATTAATTAGGTTCATATGGGTAATAACAAGTCATTAGTTGATCAAGTATGCACAATTAAATTATGTCCCTTCCTATGATGTGTGAATTTAGTGCAGTTATGCAATGCAAAGTGAGGCTGAGTTATCCATTACCATATCCTTTATAGGTGGTATATTGCTCTGCAGAATACACTTGATGAGTTGACCTATATGAGTGTAGAGTGGTGCCGTTTCTATGAAATTGTGATAGATTTCTAGAGCACTTATAAAGACTAGGACACACGCATGGCCTCTTAGCGCAAAACCGCGATAACGACAAAGATTGTGCGAGTATAATGTGATAGAATAAGGCGCTGGGCTTAAGAAAATTCTTGGTTCATAGAAGTTCTAAACTTCACAAATTGTTCTGTAAGTTGAATCTTATTATCTAGATCTGGTTCATAGTCTACGAGACACCAGATTTGACGCATGATTCTTATATGTAAAATCCAACAAAATTTCTCATTTCATTCTATTCGAAAACTTCTTATTCTATTCTATTTCTTAATATTATTTTTGATATATGTGGGGGGATTGTTAATAAAATAATTGTTATATCTCAAAAATAAGTTAAGTATATTCTTTATTCTTTATTAGCCACTATTCTAATATAATTCTAGCATTACAGCCATTCCAACAGATCATTATTTGCTCCCTCATTGCAGAAGTTACTTTGTGGTTTAGTAACATATCCTTCCTTCGTTAGTATTTATTCCTCTTTATTGGTTTTAATCTTTGGTCTTTTAATTGACATTAATTTTGATATGGTCGTTGGAGCTTCCATAGCTATGACACATTCTATATAAAGTCTAGTCTACTTCTACTTCTTCACTGAAGTGAGATGAGATCTCATGAGCTAAGCAATATTCCTTTTTTCATTTTTTTGCTGGATTTTATAATATTATTTAATCTTTATTAGATTCTGAATTCTAGTTTTATACTAGAAGAACTTGTTGAATCTTGGGGGATACACCCATACCGGGTGAAATATCCTTGAGGACAATGTATTCGAACACGCTTCAAGCTATAAAGAATTTTTGAAATATCCTTAATGACAATGTCTTAATTGACACGCGTCAAGCTGTAAAGAATGCCTACATTGTTCATGATCGAGTATTTTCTATAAGACTTCCAACAAATACTTGTAGAAATTCTTTATAGCTTGAGGCATGTTCGAAGATAATGTCCTTAGAATATTTCACCCGGTATAGATGTATCCCCCAGGATTCAACAAGGTATAAAATTAGGAGTCAGAATCTAACAAAGATTTACAAAAGTAGGTAACCCAACACTATAAAATGAGAAGAAGTAGTTTTTCTCTTCAAATTTTTTACTCCCAAAATGAACACATAAGTTCATATTATATAGAAAGATGAATGTTGATATCTAATTCATTATTTGCTGCCAACGTTCAGAAACTTTAAGAGGAGTAAAAAGCCTTCAAGGCTATTAATAATTAGAATCATTGATTTAATCAAATTGAATGGAAAATGAGATATTGGCAACATAAATATTTGACCAAATTGAATGAAAATTTTAAGGAGATTAATGAAAGTATTATATTTATTTTTGAGATATTAGATAGAAAATATTATTTTTTGACAATTCTCCATATATCTCAATAATAAAAAAATAAAAAAAAAAGTTTTGCTGAATTTCCATTGTATGAGTACAATGCGTCGATTTTAGTGTCTCGTAGATTATGAACCAGAACTAGACAAAATAAGATTATATTTATAGAACAATTGGTGAAGTTTAGAACTTCTATGAATCTAGAATTCTTTTGCAAGTCTAGGGTCTTATTCTATCACATTATACTCGCACAATCTTTATCGTTATCGCGGTTTTGCGCTAAGAGGCCATGCGCGTGTCTTGGCACTCATGAGTGCTCTAGAAATCTGTCACAATTTCATAGAAGTGGCACCACTCCACACTCATATAGGTCTACCCATCGAGTGTATTATGCAGAACAATACACCACCTATAAAGGATATATTAATGGATTAAGAGTTTATAACTCAACCTCACTTTGCATTGCAGAATTGCACTATATCCATACACCATAAGAAGGGACATAATTTAATAGTGCATACTTGATCAACTAATGACTTGTTGTTACTCATATGAACCTAATTAATAGTGCAAATTCTGTCATTAATGACATGGATACCTAGGCCCCCTTAATTCGTTTTAAAAGGCGAAGGGTCCATTTCATCTCCAGCTTATGGAGGATCTTCTGTTAGGAAACGTGTCATTCCCATAACAGTTAGTTAGAAGAGCATCTTTTGAAGTTTGACCCCATAAACTTTTCAGGGCGTTCATGGTGAAATCCAGCGGGTGGAGGAGCGACAACATTCTCTTGAGCGGCAGCAAATGCGTTGGATAAGCCTTGAGCAACCGGAAAGGCATTAGGAGTACCTTGAGCAGTGGGGAAGGCAGAGGGATTGCCTTAGCAGCAACAGCAGAATCAGAAGCAGTTTGATTTATACCAGTCATCTTTCTAACTTAGTTACTTACAACAAAATCTTGTCTTGAAATTGTTGGGATACAATTGTTGTAGGGAACGGTAAGTAAGTAACTATTACAATAGTAGAAAGGATAAACAAACTATTACAATAAAACTGGAAATCAAAACCTTAACAAACTGCTTGTGTGATTTACTGAGTCGGGTGATGACACTCTGTCATTAAGACAAGATTGCCACATATATCTCCTCTTACGGTGTTGAGCAATAGTCTCCCAAGATACAACAACAACTTTAACAAGTGAGCAAAGGAAACTCAAGTGTTACTCTTGAAGAACTTTGAGTATAGTGACTTTGCTAAAGAGGAAGAATATGAAATCAGAAAATCTGGAGAATTTTCTAAGTGTTGTGTGTTTCAATTGAGCCAAAGGCCTCAATTTATAGTGTAAGTAGAAGTCCCCTCAACTAGCCAACTAATGGCCTTCAATAGCCATGTAATTGCACTTGATTGAGGGGTTACATTCAGCCAAATAATGGTTGAATTCATGTGGCAAGTAATGGAGAATCAATGCTCCAAAACCAGCCCAAACGTCAGATTTTTCCAACTTCCCGTCGCAGCATTCTGCCTCCGAAGCGCAGCGGCGCAGCCTGGGAGGGGCCGCGCTCCGACGGTTGTGGCGCCGCGGCCCTTCACGGCTCCGCGGCGATTTCCGACTCGTTTCATTTTACACTTGGTACACTTCTTCCTTCATTTACCAACATGGAATACTTTGTCATTTAGCAAATAACCGTCCATAATTCTATGTCTCAAACGTATTACATACGTACCAATATCTCTTTCACTATTGAAATTTGCGATACTTGGCACTACGTGTGCACGTGTGTGGAAACGACGTTTCCGACGTGCGGGCCCAATAGTTCGAGTCATAAATTAATGGGATATACTTATTTCCACATTTAATAAATTTCCAACATTTAGTGTTTAGAAGTTTAATAGATTATATTTTTAGAGTATTTTTCTATTTAAAAGTAATTGTTACATTCTGCTTTAAGAGTCAATTCTTTGAAACTTTTAGTACAATTAGATAAATTTGATACTAATATTTACAAAACAGAAGGTACATCTGTTTAATTATCTCTATATTATGTAATGAATTTATCGACATTAAATTCTAAAAGTTGATAAAAACGCCCTTAAAAACATTGACTCGCAAGAACTTTTGGGACGATTAGTTACCACTTTGAATTGATATAGACAAAAAAGCTTTAAAAAAAACTATGTACAATGAACAATTTCTTTTTGTTGAAAAATAAATGAACACTTTATTTTCAAAAAGTAAAATAAATATTGGGACAATTTTTTTTGAACTCTCTTAGAAGGTAATCAAGTAGTAATTGTCAAAAATTAAAGTTAATTTTTTGGAAGGATATATTTAGAAGAGTTTCTAGAAAGTTATATTGTGATATCTTTGATATTTATACTTAAGAAATGTCTAGAAAGTCTAGACACTTAGATATTTGTAGTAGATGATAGAATTATCTAGATTTTTTTGTATCTAGAATAATATCTAGATATTCTAGAGTAGTGGTAGAAGATAAATATAACTAGATTTTTGTAATGGATGTATCTAGAAGAATTTCTAGAATCATCCTTACACAAGTATAAATAGAGGTGGTCTTAGTCATTTGTAACCAACTCACTTCAACCCCAATGGTAAGTCATTCAAGTCAATTCAAGAAGCCTTCTTTCATAACAAAGTTCTCCTTCCATAGCTTCCTCTTCTTTAGTTGAATCTTTCGATCTATAGTTAACGATCTTGGGCTAGCAGAATGTCTCCCCAACTTTACCTTTCTTCTACTAATTTCTCTACATGGTATCAGATCCATAGCCTTACGTTGGCTTCTACATTTTATTTCAAGATCGTGTTAGTGGTAGATTCAACTGGTTTCTCTAAATGAATTTTCACGGCCGTGTTAATGGATTGGGGATGGAATTATTGAATCAATCCAATTACAAGGTATGGAAGACATGTATGGAGTCATACCTTATGGGCGAGGATTTGTGGGATGTTATTAATGGGAGTTACACAAGTCCTCCTTCCGACGGATCGAAAAATAACGGCGCATACAAGAAGTGGAATCAGATTAATGCGAAGGCGGAATTCATCCTAAAGAGGACCATCTCTCATAATTTGTTTGATCATATTATAAGGTGCAAATCAACGCATGAAATATGGAGGACCCTCGATCAGTTGTTTAACAAGAAGGATGAAGCTCGGCAATAGATACCGGAGAATGAATTGGCTAACATCACTCAAGATAATCTTTCTATTGCCGAGTATTTTTTAAAGATTAAGAACTTATGTTACGAAATCTCTTTATTAAATCCGAACGAGGCTATCTCTGAAGCACGAATGAGAAGAATGATCATTCGTGGTTTAAAAAAATATATTCCTTTTGTTACATCAATTCAAGGATGAGCTCAACAACCATCCTTGGAGGATATTGAAAATTTGTTATCATCACAAGAGCTACTAGCTAAACAGATGGTTAGTGTATCTATTAATGAACATGAAGGAAATGCTCTTGTAGCCGACAAGAGGAATTTCAAAGGAAAAGCAACCAGAGATAGGCAGACTCTCGATTTCAAAGTGGTTCAAGTTCGCGAAGGCACGCCCAAAAGTTTCATCTAAGTTCTTCCGCGACAAGTTCGGGATAACTTTCAAAAAATTACTTTAAGGGGGAGTGTGAAAAATTAAAGTTAATTTTTTGTAAGGATAAATATCATAGATATGTAGAAGTGTTTCTAGAAAGTTATATTGGGATATCTTTGATATTTATACTTAAGAAATGTCTAGAAATTATAGACACTTAGATATTTATAGTAGATGATAGAATTATCTAGATCTTTTTGTATCTAAAATAATATTAAGATATTCTAGAGTAGTGGTAGAAGATAAAGATAGTTAGATTTTTCTAATGGATGTATCTAGAAGAATTTCTAGAACTACCCTTACACAAGTATAAATAGGGGTGACCTTAGTCATTTGTAACCAACCCACTTCAACCCCAATTGTAAGTCATTCAAGCCAATTCAAGAAGCCTTCTTTCATAACAAAGTTCTCCTTTCGTAACTTCCTCTTTTTTCATTGAATATTCCAATCTATAGTTAACGATCTTTGGCTAGCAGAAGGTCTCCCAACTTTACCTTTCTTCTGCTAATTTCTCAACAGTAATATGTAGTTGAATGAGTAGTTTTGATACCGCAAATAAGTCAAAATTGCATAATTTAAATTGTCAAACTTTAAATAAATATCATGTTTTTCTAATTTTATATTTTGAGGACTAGTTTCAGTTTTTTGTTATTTTTATATTTGTTGGTGAGGTAATTCTCAATTTATCTATTACAATGATGGGAAGGGCAGTATCTTAATGCGGACTCTTATTCGATGTCAATCGTTCAGCTTCTTTGTTTAATGAAGGCGCATTCCCCCTGAGTGAGACCATTCCTTTGTCTTAACTCGGGCTTCAAAGGTAGATTAGCTTCTGATTTTTAGTTGTTTCGATTCACTAAATAGAAATTAGCAATTAGGACACGCAATCTTTTTATTTTGTTCCCGAATTTGATTTTTCTTCAAGTATCTGCTGCTTCAATTGTTTATGTTGAGAATCATTTGTTGGTAAGGAAAGAGGAACACAAAATGAAAAAGTTATATAATGTACCTAGTCCATAACAATCACTGTCATTAAAGTTTGTTGAAACTGCAGTAAAATAAAAACATAATATAAAATGTTAATTGTTAGCCAGAAAACATGTAAAAAAAGGTTGTACGCATAGTGGCTAAATTAAGTTGAATCGGTTGTTAATATGGGAGATACTTGATGCTAGTTTCAAATAGAGTGGCAGAATATATCGATAGCCCCTTTAGACACTCGAATTATGGTGTATTTTAAATTAGCATCTGAACACGTGATAAAGTGTTTCTATTACACATTTTTGGTTCAAATTATGAAAAAGTTTATGCACGCGTTCTCAAGCTTCTATTATGTGAATAAATTAACTACATAAAATATGTCATTTGATTATGCACATCATCCTCAATTAGATCATTCAATTACTACCCCAAGAAAGTCGTCGTCTATCTTCTAAAGGGGTCCGTCGAAAGGCAGCAATGGCCGGCAAAGGGTGAAAAATAGAAGGCGTTTTCTGACCACCCCTGAGCCCGGGCCCACAGCTTCGTGCTTAGCTCCATTCATCTTTAGTGTAAGAGCGCTCGATTAGTAAGCTATTTTCACTCTTTAGGATGGCTATTTCTAGGCAAATCTCCTTGTTGTCTTTGCAACCATACATCTTTTATCACTAAGCAATCATTTTGGAGCTTGTTTGAGATTTTTCGGCTTATTTTCTTTTTTGATAATTAACCCTATAATCCTTTGTTTTCTTTTTGTGAAATGTAATTTCAGGTACCTCCACTATTCAACCTCCCAAAATCACAGCTGCAATGTTATGGGGAATCAGTGTATTGTATCAACAATGACATGTTAAGCAAATGTGGCAAAGGGGAGAGTTCACTTGAAAGAATGAGATCAGTGGTGGCATGGAGCATATCCACTCCGAGGCCATTGATGTTTGGTGTGGCTCCTTCCTTATAATCCCATCCTTGGTGAGACTCACTATGTCTCTAGAGCCTCTCTCAATGTCCTCTTGGAACAGGTATATAATATTCTCTTTTAATTGATTTTTAATATGTGAATGCTTTACATATTTTTTGAAATGTCTTTTATTCGTTGTAAAAATAGTACTTTATCACTTTATGGAGCATATAATTAGCTTGAGGTATGTCAAGAATATTGTCCTTAGAGTATTTCATCCACACAATAAATACGATAGACGTATCACCCCAGATTCTATAAATACATTCAGTTATAAACTGAGAATAAAAACAATAGAAACTCAAGAATGAAAACAAAATCGTACAAGAGATAAGAGAGAAAACAACGACTTAGAAGAATTCTGACTACAAGTCTCCAAAAATACTTTGTATATATAGGTGTTTGCTCCAATAATTAGTTAATGGATAGTTTGACTCATTAAACTTCAAATAAAATAATATATTAAATAATAAATAGATATAAAAATTAAATAGAAATAGAAAGTTTTCCAAACAGACGATGGACATTTCCTTTTAAGATATTAATTTTTGTGTCAAAAGTTACGGTAGGCATCCAATCAATGGAGCTATTATTATTATTTCTTCGTGATTCTCTTTATCGATAGGAACGACTTTTTTGTGATAGCAATTACGAAAGATAGTAAATTTTGTGCTATCATCAAATGCACTCCCAAGAGTGTTTCTTTTCTTTCTATTCTAGTCGTTTGAACTACGAAAAGTAGAAGGTTAGCAGTACTTTTTGCAAAGTAATTTTGAAACAGAGTTAATTGCACGGTTTTCCTTAAATGGGATGGTCTTTAATTATAGCTCCTTAAATGAAACTTATGTCTATTGGGGCATAAGTTCTTTAAATGATCCGGTACAAGTTGTGTGAGATTCTTTAAAGAAATTATGCCTCAATAGGCATAAATTTCTGTTAACGGGAAAAAATTAAAGACCCGCTCAAAATAGGACCAAAAGTGCAAATGACCCATTTTGAAACACAAAGTGATTTATGAGTTATTGGAATTAGGGAATTCCTTAATCCACCTTAACTTCAAATGTGTAAAGCTGAATACTACTAGTAGTATCATTCTTTTTATTTGGGGGAGGCTAGTGAGATTGGTGAATTTTTAATTAGGATATTTTAGATAAATGTAAATTTTAAGGAGCTGTTGCATGAATATTCAAAAATCTAGGGGGATTGGAAAAGTTTCTTTACCCATGAGGTAGTGGGCCTTGTTGCAGCTGGGCTTAGTATTCGATGTTGTCTTCATTCTTCAAAGGAAATACTAATGGGCCGATCGCTAACCCAAATCAACTATTTAAAAACAAGTTCAAATCAACTAAGCCAGAGTTGCTTCAGGAAATGATAGCATGGTGGCCCTAAGAGTGCCTTCTCTTGAATTTTTGTCACACTTAGTGAAAAATTTATAAAATGGCCTTAACTTGAAAAACTCATTGGGAAGAACTTACGTTGCCTATGAGCCTAAGTTCTAGCTTTTGCCTATAAAGTAGCCTTTGTAGTAAATTGAACAAGTTCATTGTCTTGAAATTTTATAAACTACTGTTGTATTAACTTATGCCTCATGGACAACAAAAGTTTTGCATCAGTTTCCAATCAGGCATAATTTCTAATTTTTGCTTATAAAACAGAACTTGTGGTCAATTGAGCAGGTTCTCTGTTGTGAAATATCCTAAACTTTTGCCTTACTGCCTTATGATAAAACTAAAATATGTCCACAACTTATGCCCGATGCTTAGTGAATTTTCTTAAACAAAGATTATTTTTTAAAAAAATTATTAAACAGGACCACCCTTACGAAGGCCATTTTTATGAACTTAACCCGAGTTGCTGGGTCAGGCCAATTATATTAGAATTAGGCTGGGCTGAAATGTTTAGCCCATTAGTACATGGCATCTGCCTCTAAACATATTAAAATGTAATATATTCGCGAAACAGCCTATAATGTAGTAAGTTCTTGAAGCAATACAACTGATGGACCAATCAATATGCTAAATTTCATATAAAATTTGCAACTTTAGATGTGAGTTCTTGCATCGTCAATCATGTATGTCTGAAGTTCTTTATGAAATGGCTACACTTACAGAAATTGTGAACTTAGGCCTTGGGTTAAATAGGGTCCCAATATTGGCTACCTGTGCACTTACCCCAATTAAAATAGCACTACATTATTAATTTTACGTGCTCATAATAGTTTGAACTTTGAAGTTTAAGAAATTTTAATAACAGAATCTCACATTTTGTACTTATAAAATGTATATTATATCTCATAAATTGAAAGAAAAAAACATTTTTATTGCAAATTAAGTTTTGAAAAATCTAAGTTTTATGTTTTTTCTAATTTTAGGTATCCCATCATCCACCAGTGACTGCCCTTCATGCAACTGATGAGAAAGAGAACATTGAAATGATATGGTGCCATAATCCTGTCCCAAAGTTCTACGGTACTATTAATTATTTAGAAAATCGTTATACTTTTCTGTCAATTTCATTTATGAATATATTAATAAACTAATGGGTACGTACATGCATTCGAGTTTTTTTTTTCTTCTCTGAACTCTAATTAGGGAATGTCAAGAATGTACTTTTATAAAGAGAGTGTAATATTAAGTGCAGAATGAAGAAACAATTTAATACTCTTTTTTTTTTACATAATTAACATGCAAATAAGGAATTGGAAACTTATAAAGTTGAATTATTCCTTAATTGTGTAGTTCAGCCATGGCAAGATTATTTTTAATAATACCTTGGCTACTTAATAAATTAAGGAAATCTTTTTACAGAATTCATCTAAAAATTGTACTTTGTGATTCAAAAAAAATTCTTTAATTTAGCCTATATTATTATGGTCCCTGTTGGGCCATAATATTACTCCCAGTGACAGATTTTCACTAAGGTTATGCAAAATATAAGAAAATAAACACACTAAAAAGTTAAGAGGATCCAAAATTTATATAAATATTAAAAATAATTTTAATCTAACGTATATACAATGTAATTTTTCATCAAAAGAATTTCAGATGAATTCCTTGTTTCCCTAGCTCCGAGGTGATTACTTCCAATATTCAACTCAACCAAATACTTGCTCGAGTTTCATGTGATAACATGGAATTGCTTTTACACTAGATAGTTGCTTATATATATGTTTACTGAAAGACTATTTTTATTCAACGATTTTTCCATTATAGTAAGAGCTCTCTATAATAATCATTCTTTGTTACAACAATCATGTTTTCTGTGATATCGATTTTTCATAATATGTTATATTATATGTTCTCTTCTTTAACAGTATTCGCTAATTCACTGTTACTAAAAACCTCTATTTTGAACTGAAGCGACTTCGTTCATTCCCAAGAAAGCAGCTAAATAACATCCGAATAAATGACGTCGTTACAGAAAGATTTTACTTATCTTGATTTCAATTGTCTCAGGTACAAAAATAGAAACTGAGGTGCATGGAAAAAGGGAGTTGAAGCTTCTAAATAGACAAGAAACCTATATAATGAACTCACCAAAGCTAGTGATTAGACTTCTCCCATTTCCTGGTGTTGATTGGGTTGGAAATGTAACAATTAAGTGTGAAGAAACTGATCTTCAATCTGATTTCTATTACAAGGGAAGTTCTTTCTTAAGCAATAGAGGAAATAGATCTGTTAAAGGGAAGATTTTTGTGCCTTCAACTTCAAAGACAATTTGTGAGATCAATGGCCATTGGGATAGGTAAACTTTCACTTTAAATTATAAATTCCTGCCTCCTTCCCATTATTTTTTTAAAAAAAAAAATTTAGAGAAACAAAAAAAGAAGATCTGTATAGTAATAGGATTTAGAGTGTGTTTGGTATGAAGGGAGTGTTTTTCAATGTGTGGATTTCTGACTTATTTTCTTGTGTTTGATAAGTAAGCAAAAATATTATTCAAATAATATTTGTATATAATCTAGGCAAACACTGTAGAGTTGGGGTAGGGATGTCGGGGTGGTGGGGATGGGGGCTATGGGGGTGTGTTGGAGAGTAGGGAGGAGACAATAAGTGTGGAATATTAGTTAAACTTGTTTTTCTTACGATTTATTAAGGAAGTCATATCATTTTTAAGAAACTTTATTTCTAGAAAAAAATCTTTTAAATTTTTTTGACCAATTAAACTTGAAAAAATTTGGAGAAATTTTCTCCCCTTACAAACACACCCTTAAATAGAAAAGCAGGGTGCTGAAGAAAGATTTTTCTAAATGTAATCCATATTTTGAAGTATCAAATAAATTTTTACCATTATTTTTAATACCATACCCCTCTTGCCTATTTGCCGTTTGTGTTGGGATACAATTGTTGTAGGGAATGAGAAGTAAGTAACTATTACAATAGCAGGAAATGATAAACTAAATATTACAATAAACTAAAAAACAAGAACTTAACCGATTGCTTGTGTGATTTGTTGAGTAGAGTGATGACACTCTTTCTTTAAGACAAGATTGCCCCGTATATCTCCTTTTACGTTGTCGGGCAATAGTCTCCCAAGATACAACAACAACTTAACAATTGAGCAAAGGAAACTCAAGTGTTACTCTTGAAGAACTTTGAGTATAGTAACTTTGCTAGAAAGGAAGAAGATGAACTCTAAAAATCTGTAAATATTTTCTAAGTGTTGTGTAGTGTCTTTCAATTGAGCCAAAGGCCTCAATTTATAGTGTAAGGAGAAGACCCCTCAACTAGCCAACTAATGGCCTTCAATAGCCATGTAATGGAACTTGATTGAGGGGTTACATTCAGCCAAATAATGGTTGAATTCATGTGCCAAGTAATGGAGAATCAATGCTCCAAAACCAGCCCAAAGGTCAGATTTTTCCAACTTCCTGTCGCAGCATTCTGCCTCCGAAACGTCGCGGCTCTGTGAATTAGCGTCGCGGCTCCGACGGTGTGGCGCCACGGCCCTTCACGGCTCCGCAGCGATTTCCGACTCATTTCATTTTACATTTCTTCCTTCGTTTACCAACGTGTAATACTTTGTCATTTGTCCAATAACCGTCCATAATTCTATGTCTCAAACGTATTACATGCGTACCAATATCTCTTTCATTAATCAAATTTACGATACTTGGCACTACGTGTGCACGTGTGTGGAAATGACGTTTCCGACGTGCGGGCCCCAATTGTTCGAGTCATAAATTAATGGAATATACTTAATTCCATATTAGTAAATTTCCAACAATCCCCTCTTGAAAGACATTTTGGCGTATACACATGGTGCCTTTTCCAGCAATCTTTCAGCGGACCGATGTTGCATCTGGATAGGTAGCATACGCTTTGAACCTTCCATAGTTGAATACCATCGGACTTACTTACTGCGCAGTGAACGTGATGTCTTGAACCATCAGTGTTTAGTGTAAGCCAAGTCAATGGTACTAACACAACAACTTCTCTTACTCAGTTCTTCGTAATGTTTTGTCTGTTGTGGCCGTGGACACTTCTTGGATTCTTAAGTGTGTTCATTTGAGGCGGCCTGTTCTCGCACTTAAATAGGTGGTCCCCTACAAGGTATCATGCTATACGCCACTTCACAAGTGTTAGGAACCATTAAAAGTTTCCTCAAACCTAACCTCAACCGGTGAGGATCATTAAAAATTTTGGAAACTTAACATTTACCCACACTGCAGATAGCACTTGTAGTCTATCGCGGGAACGGCTTTGGATTTGGTGTTTCTTTACATAAATCACTATCTGAAGTGCTCATGCTTCCACCGAAGCGATCAACTGAACCTTTACAACTTAGTTTTCCCATTGAACCTAATTCCTGGGATCTCCAGTCAGTAAGGTTGGGTTACCACCGTATTGGTCCTTATACTTCGGGTTTTAAGTCCATTCCCCTAGACAGGCAGAACATCTGATCTTTAGGTAAGCTCTTTGTCAGTGGTCAGCTATGTTATCCTTTGATTTTATGTAATCGATGGATATTATACCCGTAGTGATCAGCTGCCTAACGGTCTTATGTCTCCGTCGAATATGACGAGACTTGCCATTGTACATAGAATTTCATGCCCTTTCTAGAGCCGACTGGCTGTCGCAGTAGATCATTACAGAAGGTACGGGTTTGTTCCAATAAGGAACATCCTCTAAGAAGTCATAAAGCCACTCAGCTTCTTCTCATGCTTTGTCTAAATCGATAACATCAGATTACATCGTGGATCAGGCGATGTAAGTGTGCTTAGAGGATTTCCAAGACACAGCCCCACCACCAATTGTAAATACATACCCACTGGTGGAGTTGGTGTTCTCTATATCAGATATCCAGTTTGCATCACTGTACCCCTCTAGTACAGTTGAATATCTCGAATAATGTAACCCATAAGTTAGCGTGTATTTCAGGTATTGAAGTACCCGATTCAACGCCTTCCAGTGATCATCACTCGGATTACGGATAAACCTAGCCAACTTGTTGACTGCATAAGAAATATCAGGTCGGTGTAGTTTGTTATGTACATCAAACTACCAATCACCTGTGCATATTGCTCCTGGCATTTGGGTGCACCATGATTTTTATCAAGTTTTTTATTTCTATCCATTGGTGACTTTATAGGCGAACTATCATACATCTCGAACTTTCTCAAAACATCCTCGATGTAGTGAGACTGAGATAAGATCAGTCCGTCATACGTCTTAGAGATTTTTATCCCTAAGATGACATCTGTGATACCCATATCCTTCATGTCGAAGCATTGTTTCAACATGTTCTTAGTCTCTAGAATTATGCTACGACTACTCTCTGTTATCAACATGTCGTCTACATACAGGCATATCATAACGAACGAGTCAGAGTTACCTTTCATGTAGACACATTTGTCAAGCTCTTTAATGGCAAAACCATTCGATAGTAGAGTACTATCAATTTTTTCATGCCATTGCTTCGGGGCTTGTTTCAGCCCGTACAGAGATTTGACAAGCCGGCAGACTTTCTTCTCTTGCCCTAGAACCACATACCCCTCAGGTTGTTCCATATAAATTTCTTCTTCCAAATCACCATTTAAGAAGGCTATCTTGATATCCATTTGATGTATCACAATGTCACGCAACGCTGCGATCACAAAGAATACTCGTATGGACGTCATCCTAGACACCGAGGAGTACGTGTCAAAGTAGCCAAGACCTTTCTTTAGCCGATAGCCCTTGACTACCAACATGGCCTTGTACTTATCTATAGACCCATCTGCTTTATACTTCCATTTGAGTATCCATTTACAACCTAACGGTTTATTTCCTGGAGGAAGATTAACCAACTCCCAAGTATGGTTATGTAGGATGGAGTCTATTTCACTCTCAATAGCTTCTTTCCAGAGCGGTGCCTCTGGAGTTGACAATGTTTCAGCACTTGTCCTTGGTTCATCATCAACCATATAAGCTACAAAGTCAGGACCGAAGGATTTATCCTTCCTGGCCCTTTTACTTCGCCTTAGTTCCATCTCTGGAGTCTCCAATTTCTGAGAATCTGGAACACTAGATTCCAGATATTCAACCACTTCGAGATCCACTAGATCTGAACCATCTAGATCTGGGCCATCAACGACTCCCGGTTCCTGAGAGCTTTGTTCATAACTTCGTTTGCGAGAGGTTATATCTTTTTCCTTTTTAGGAAAGGTATCTTCAAAGAATTGAGCATTCCTTGATTCCATAATTGTACCCCCGTGGATATCTGAAATATCTGACTTATGCACTAAGAAGCGATAAGCACTGCTGTTATTTGCATATCCGATGAATATGCAATCTACAGTCTTAGGTCCAATCTTGACCTGCTTTAGCGTGGGTACTTCAACCTTTGCCAAACAACTCCACACCTTTAAATATTTATAGGTGGGTTTCTTTCCTTCCCATGATTCATATGGAGTTTTGTCCTTGCCCTTATGTGGGACTCTGTTAAGAATCATATTAGCGGTAAGGACGGCTTCTCCCCACATGTTTTGGGAAAGACCGGAATTGATGAGCAAGGCATTCATCATTTTCTTCAATGTGCGGTTCTTACGTTCTGCCACACCGTTCGATTGAGGTGAGTATGGAGGCATCGTTTGATGAACAATGCCCGATTAGGCACAATATTCCTCAAATGGCGCTACATATTCTCCCCCTCTATCGCTACGAATGGATTTAATCTGCATGCTGAGTTGGTTCTCAACTTCTGCATTATAACGTCGAAATGCTTCAAAGGCTTCATCCTTACTTTTCAACAAGTAAAGGTAACACTACCTTATGTTATCATCAATGAATGTCACAAAGTACTTGTTCCCCCCTCTAGTTTGTGCAAACTTCAAATCACATATATCTGTGTGTACAAGTTCTAGAGTAGTGGTATTCCTTTCGACGGATCGAAAATGAAGCTTTGAGAGTTTTGCCTCTATACACACCTCACACTTATGTTGAGGGTTTACGTCAATAGACGGCAACAACTCCAACTTTACCAACCTTTGGATGGACTTGTAGTTGACATGTCTTAATCTATGATGCTATAAATTAGAGGACTCAAGCAAGTAAGAAAAACTTCAATATTATTGCTTGTACGTAATACAGACATGGCGTTAACTTTGAAGAGGCCTTCACAGACGAATCCTCTTCCTACAAACGTTATATTCTAAGTGATTACAAATTATTGGACTCAAACACTAGCCTAAGACCAGCATTAACCAATAAATGACCTGAAATTAAATTTCTTCTAATCTCAGGAACATGCATCACCTCCTTCAGAGTGAGCTCCTTTCCAGAAGTCATCTTCAGGACTACATTTCCTACCCCCAGCACGTCAGAGGAAGCGTTATTGCCTATGAACAACTTCTTATTTGTAACCGCTGTATAAGTGGAGAAGGAATCTCTATTGGAATAGATGTGTCTTGTAACACTTGTGTCCATCCACTATTGCATAGGATTCTCAACAAGGTTTGCTTCTAGCACCACTGCTGAGAACTCCTCAATCATGTCGTCCAGAAACTTGTCCTTGACGACGTTAACCTGAACCTTGGCCTTCTCTTGTTGCTCAGTCTTGAGCTTGCGGCAGTCCTTTGATCATATGACCAGGTTTCCCACAGTGGTGACAGTTTCTTTTGAACTTCTCCACTGCTTGGGTCTTGCCGTCTTTTTGGAACTTTCGCTTCTTGCTTGGGTTCCCTTTGGCCTCAGCCAGATTTGCCTTTGCCTCAGTAGGTTGTTTACCCCTAGGCAATGCCTTCTTATTATCTTCCTGAATTTGGAGTTTGATAATAAGTTCTTCAAAGATCATCTCCTTTGTCTTGAGTTTTAAGTAGCTCATAAACTCATTCCATGAAGGAGGTAACTTTTCAATCAGTGATGCAACCAAAAACTGCTCATTTTGATTCATACCTTCCAAATCCAGGTGATGTAGAATCATTTGGAATTCCTGGACTTGGGACATCGCTGTCTTACTATCCATCATTTGCAATTTCAGAAATTTCCCAACGATGAATTTCTTAGTACCTGCATCTTGTGCATTGTACTTCTTTTGAAGCTTCTCCCACAACTCTTTGGCGGTGCCAACGGTACAATACACCGTGTAGAGAGGGTCTGACAAGCAGTTCAATAAGTAATTCTTACACATGAAATCACTATGACTCCATGCATCAAGAACCATCTTCATGCCATTAATGACATGGATACCTAGGGCCCCTTCAACCATTTCAGAAGGCGAAGGGTCTATTTTATCTCCAGCTTGTGGAGGATTTTCTGTTAGAAAATGTGTCATTCCCATAACAGTCAGATAGAATAACATCTTATGTTGCCACCTCTTGAAGTTTGAACCCATGAACTTTTCAGGGCGTTCATGGTGGAATCCAGCGGGGGGAGGAATGTCAACGTTCCCTTGAGCAGTGGTAAAGGCATTGGATGAGCCTTGACCAACTGAAAAGGCATTAGGTGTGCCTTGAGCAGAGGGGAAGGCAAAGGGATTGCCTTGAGTAGAAGCAGCAATAGAATCCGAAGCAATTTGTTCTAATCCAGTCATCTTTCTAACGTCCTTACAACAAATCGTGGCTTAAACTTATTGGGATACAATTGTTGTAGGGAACGGGAAGTAAGTAACTATTACAATAGCAAGAAAGGATAAACTAAATATTACAATAAACTGGAAACAAGAACTTAACCAATTGCTTGTGTGATTTGCTGAATCGAGTTATGACACTCTTTCTTTAAAGACAAAATTGCCCTGTATATCTCCTTTTACGTTGTCGGACAATAGTCTCCCAAGATACAACAACAACTTAACAATTGAGCAAAGGAAACTCAAGTGTTACTCTTGAAGAACTTTCAGTATAGTAACTTTTCTAGAGAAGAAGAAGATGAACTCTGAAAATCTGTAAATATTTTCCAAGTGTTGTGTAGTGTCTTTCAATTGAACCAAAGGCCTCAATTTATAGTGTAAGGGGAAGACCCCTCAACTAACCAACTAATGGCATTCAATAGCCATGTAATGGCACTTGATTGAGGGGTTACATTCAGCCAAAAATGGTTGAATTCATGTGCCAAGTAATGGAGAATCAATGCTCCAAAACCAACCCAAAGGTCAGATTTTTTCAACTTTCCGTCGCAGCATTCTGCCTCCGAAGCGTCGCGGCTCTGTGAATTAGCACCGCGGCGCAACGGCTCCAGTGACTGGCCAACCAATTAGCGTCGCGGCGCTTCCTGGGAGGCGCCGCGGCTCTTCACGGCTCCGCAGCGATTTCTGACTCGTTTCATTTTACACTTCTTCCTTCGTTTACCAACGTGGAATACTTTGTCATTTGGCCAATAACCGTTCATAATTTTATGTCTCAAACGTATTACATGCGTATCGATATCTCTTTCACTAATGAAATTTGCGATACTTGGCACTACGTGTGCACGCGTGTGGAAACGACGTTTCCGACGTGCGGACCCCAATTGTTCGAGTCATAAATTAATGGGATATACTTAATTCTATATTAGTAAATTTCCAATAGTTTGTTTTTCTAATTTTTCTTATCATTTTAACTTTTTTTGGTGTATTGTCCACAGAACTGTTACAATTAAGGATATAGCTACTGGAAAAGTCAATGTGATTTACAATGCAAAGGAAGCACTATGTGAAATGAAGACTCCTATTGTGAAAGATCCAAATGTATATTTCTTCAATTCTAATAGAATAATGGATATTTGTTCTATAATTGCTAAAACTAAAGAAAGCGACGAAATTTTGGGACTAATATGCACACACTGAAATCTCTTGGCAAAACAAATTTGTATTCATGAATACATACTTAAATAGTACTCCCTTTTAAACGAACATTTAATAGTTTAATTAGAAGGCTATTTGTCTAAACTACTCTCTATCTCATTTTAATCCTCACTTAATTAACACTCCATTAATTGAAGATAAAGATAAATTTGAAAAGAAAAAAAGAGTAATAAATGACTTCTTGTGCGTTTTCTACAAGGTGAAATATTTGAAATGAATTCAGTTTGCTAACACAACTAATATTTGGAATGACTTAGAAATATTAATCAGCCAACCACGTGTGAATCATGAACTAGGATCGGCTATATGAATCATGAGTATATCCATTCAAATATTTCATCATATTCTGATTTTTTAATGTTGGATGTCAATCTACCACAATTTTCTTCATTTGACTTAGTCAGATAGGTGGATTTGGAGATTATTTAAATAATGCAACGTATCAAAATTATTTTTTTTCTTCTCTACTTAATATAACTCTTTGTTGGTGTTTATTAGGTTGTTTTGCCAAGTGAATCAATAGTCTGTATGGGGAGAAGTAAGTCAAGCAATCCTAAGTAGAAATTGGGATAAAGCAAAAGACAATAGTAGAAGAAAGAGAAAGAGAACTTAGCAAAAGAAAGAAAATCCAAATCTGAAATTTGGGTTCCAAAACATTTTACAGTATCATATAGCAAGGAGTCAGGGTGGGAACCCACACCCAATGAGAGGTGGGTCCCTCCAGCTCCAATTATTGTTCCTACTTGTAATGAGGAAAATTTCAATTTTAGGTCATTTTCCTTCATTAAGTTCATATGTTTTATTTGTATATGTAGATATAGTTGAGTAATTATAAATTGTCAATGGCTACTTGTCTCACTCTTAATTATATCTAACCTAATCAAGGAGTTAAATTTTGAAATTGAAAGCGGGAACTTTAAATAGCTTATCCATTAATACTACGATAAATTAGCTGATATGAAATTATGAACGCAACAAAAAGTCTACCGAATGTGATTTTTTTATTTTTCTTCTAGACTTGCTTGCAATAGCTAATCAAACAGTTGAGATTTTTATGCCTTTAGCTTCAATACAATTTGTGAGATCAATGACCATTGGGATAGGTAGCCTTGTACTTATAATTATAATTTGCTTTCTTTTTTCCACATTTTAGTTCTATTTTAAACGTTTAGAGGAAGAAAATAGTGAGTGATTATAATTTTACAATGCAAATGAAGTAATAATAACTTGTTATAAAACAATAAAATTAGAATAAAGATATTGTGGAGAACGAGAGAAGAAAAAAGAATTCTTTATTTCTCCTGAGTGGTGTAAATACAATGAAGGGAACATCTCTATTTATAATAGAAAACTGACTTGATCCCAGAGTTACTAACCCTAACTTTTCTTGTAGAGATAGACATTCACAATAATAAATAATATTTATAACACTCCCCCTTGAATATCTATTTGATAGATAGTGTGCCTCGTTAAAACCTTATTAGAAAAAAACTCTGTGGAAAAAATTCTAGTAAAGGAAAAAGAGTACACATTTCCAATAATACGCATTTTGACTGCCTCATTAAAAACCTTACAAGGAAAATCATGTTGGACAAAACCTTCTAAAGGAAAAAGAGTACAACGCGTATTAACTCCCCCTGATGAGAACATCAATCTAAAACTTGAATCTTCACAATCCAATCTTGTGCACCATCTTCTTGAAAGTTGCAATTGATAGAGACTTGGTGAACAAATCAACCATAGTATTACTTGAGCGAATCTGTTGCACGCTGATATCATCATTCTTTTGGAGATCGTGTATGAAGAACAACTTTGATGAAATATGTTTTGTTCTATCTTCTTTTATGAATCCTTCCTTTAGTTAGGCTATGTATGTTGTTGCGTCTTCAGTCTTTGGATAGAGTTGCATCGATATATAATATTGTTTAAATCACTCCAAGTGCATTTCTGACTTACTTTATAAACATATGTTTTCTTTATATGATTTGACTGTCATGTAGCATAACATCATATGGCTGTAATCCCTCATAGGCATAGCAAAATATATAAATGCATCAATTGCATAAAGATATGGTACTTTAGGACCAAAGAGTTCTGCAAGTTTCTCATTTCAACTTCTTTCAACTGATAATCAATTGCCTTTGAAAACTCTTCAAGAGTTCGAATAATACTCAAGTAATTAATTTACACACAAAGACGTAAGGATAATAGTGTCATGTGTACCCTTAATCAATGAATACTCATTATGATAAAATCACACTCACTTTATTTGAAAATTTCCATATAAATTTTGTCAAGTGACAATATCCATTAATATTTAAATGCGTAACATTTTCTGTTGTCTGGACTGTAGGTCCAATAAGCTTGAAGCTTACCAAAAAGTGTCATTTCACTTGGTAATAATGTCTACGTTAGCATGTTTTATAAACGTAGAATTTAGGTCCTCATAATTTTTTACAATATTACGCTATATTGTACCGAAAAATTATCGACGATATATCATTTATATCGGTTCACAATGTGACATAACTTATTGAGATCTCATCACTTTCATTATTTTTAGGTACCTAAATCTCTCACGAGGTTTCATGAAATGTTGTGTCGTAGGCTCTCCGAGAGCACATTGCCTCCTTATTATGACCATTTTGATTTTTTTTGCTCCTCTCCCTTTTCAAGGATTATTTCATTTGGAACCTATTGATCTACCACCCTTCATGCATGTTGTAGACTCTGTCCTTCAAGGATATTAATTTAATAGGAGCATGTTGCAACTGAAATTAGAAATTAATTTTGGGTCAGCAAATGCTTTTGTCACTTGACTTGAATTATCTTTGAATGATGATCATACCAATTATAATTCATAACATATTTCTTACCTACTTATTTTCTCCCCTTTATGTTATAAAAACTAACATATATCCCATCTTTGTTTTTTTTGCTGGGGGGGGGGGAGGGGAGATTCCATATTCGTGCATCATGGTAGATTAATTAATCATATACTACACATAAAAAGCTATAAGATGAAAATATCTGGTTCATAACTCTAAATCAATTGTGAGAGAAGATTTTTTCATAATTTACTGATCTAAAGCATACAAGTGTAGTTGTATGCAATATATCATATCTCAGACCAACACCTGAAGCTTTGTTCTCACAAGCAATAGTTTAGCTATTTATCGGAGGCATTCAATGCTAAATCAGCTTGAATATAAATCAGCATTATCAAGATGAATTGTCTTGATTATATATTCTGAAAATTGTGCTCCTAACTCAATTATTTTGAGCAAGCAACTTCGTAAATGTCAAACTGCGGGTTGACAATAAACGTATATATGACTGCCTCATAGATGCATCTATTTAAGACATCATATTGCAGGTGAACTGACCCTTATTCACCTTTTATATTTTTCAGAATTTAGGGGATTCAGTCCCAACATTAGTTAGTATAATCAACTTATCATGCGAACAAACAACACAAATAAATTTTTGAAGAATCTTTTAATTCTTCAATATATGTTGAATACTCAATATGCACACCATATTTGAATTGAATGGCCAAATTGCTTATGCCAACTGATTAAATTCTTTATTCTAGTAAACTTTAACTTTTCCATGCCATGTGCGATTTGTTTTAGTAAACTTTTGATTTACTATGACATGAATTTTTATTTTATTTTTTGCATCAATAAACTTCTGATTTACCATGACATGTGATTTCATCATGCTTATATTTATAGTATAATTTGGAGAATAAGGCGGGTAACCTTTCAAATACATATTTCTTACCCACTATGAATTTGAAGATATTTAATCTTTCAATCATTTATAGTTTCAATACTTTAATAAACTTTGGGTTTATTACAATTTGTGTTTTGATCATAACAACTTTGTATATTACAATCTAGAACAATTACATAACGGTATATAAACTCTTCAGGAGCCTTTAATTTATTCTTCATAATCACATATTGTTTGGACACTACTAGTGCCATGATCTTCTAGATAAATAATTAGCTCTTCTGGAGCCCTTAATTGATTTTGTACTATCAAATATTACCCTAGCATCACTGGTGTCATGACAAAAAGAATTACAATTAAATGAATATTTAAAGACATTCTTAAATTCATAAATGACAAAAGTAAACATTAAGTTATACCATCGTTGATACTTCTATTATCAACTTCTATGGTGAATATCTCCTTCATGAAGAATATCCATTAACATCTGAATATTTTGTGTCAAAACGACAACCACATAATTATTTCTTTCTTTGGGAATTTTTTTGTATGAATTGTTATTTTCTTCTGAAAAATTAGTAAGCAAACATAACATATTAATCTGGTCATAGTGGAAAGTATTCTACAAAATTTGTATCATTTTTCCTTAGAATGATAAATAATAAAAGTATCCAAGATATTTTGACGTACGACATGTACGCGCATCAATGACCTTCATACCACAAAATAACATTTACATCCTTTGTTATTTTGTCTCTTCAGGAGGTGTGTTGTGGTATTTCTTCATTCTCTTCGGAAAATGAAACTTTGTCATTTAGTTGAGTTTTATACATAATTTTTAATAGCTCATTATTTCTCTCAGCCACAAGAAAACATCGCTTTAATATATTTCTCAAATCTTTTTCTGCTTGTCAAAAGTCATACCAATACTTCTATACCACCAACATACAAAAAAAAAAATATCTTAGTAGTACATCCCAACACTTTAAGAAAATTGCAGCAAATTAAATATAAATATTTCCTTCATTATTTTGCCACCTTAAATAACTAAAATTGAAGCTTTCAGAAAAATAAGAAAATCATTTACATGCATTATAAAGTCACAACAGATTTTGAAGAAAATCTCATTATTTTACTACTTTAGAAGTAAATTTTAATGTCAACCCTTTCCGAAAGTAAAGTTAAAAAACCTTACTATTTCGGGAGTAAAGCAAAGTCTAATTACTTTAGGAATAATTTTTAAGGTTTAACTATGATAGAAGTAACTTTTAAAGACTTTAAGTTTCACTACTTCAGGAGTAAACATTGGTATTTTACTATTTTATGAGTAAATTTCAAATTCTTACTACTTCGAGAGTGAATTTCAATGTCTTACTACTTAAGGAGTAAAATTTAAAATTTTACTATTTATGAAATATATTTCAGAGTCTTACCACTTCGGGAGTAAAACTCAAAATTTTACTACTTCTAAAGTAAAGTTCGAAATTCTACTAATTCGGAAGAATTTAAGAGTTCTACTACTTTCAACGTTCTATTACTTTCGGAGTAGTGTTCAAAATTTTATTACTTAGCGAGTAGAGTTCAAAATTTGCTACTTGGGGAGCAGATATAAGAGTTTGCTACTTTGGGAGTAGATTTCTGAGTTTACTTCTTCGGAAGTAAAACATAGAATATTTGAAATATTTTTTCTTATTCTACCTCTTCTAGAGGTGAGGTGCGATATTTTCACAACCAAGAGCATGTTTGTATTTATAATATTTTTTTAGATATCATCACATTCACTTCAGGGAATTGATCTATATTTGTAGCATTTATCAAAGTTCTCATTCTTTAAGAATGGAACATAATCATCTAAACGTGTCTTAACCATATAAAATTATGATTGTTTATAACATCTTCTAAGAAATTGCTACCTCATGAGCAAATCAAGTTACATGTATAATGTAGAGAACGTTTTCTCTATCACAAGCCATGCGATTATGTTTGTCTTGACCCGAGGGTCTCCCGGAAACTGCCGCTCTACCTATCAAGGTAGAGGTAAGGTCTGCGTACACTCTACCCTCCCCAGACCCACGTTGTGGAATTTCACTGGGTATATTATTGTTGTTGTTAAGCCAATAAAAATATTACCACTTTCGGTGGTTATTGACATAAATAAATTTAATCATAACGAGACTTAGAAAAATATTGTCATTTCTGATGATCATGAATATAAATAAGTTTGATCATAATTAGCCTTGAAAAATATCAATACCAGTTCTGGTGGTCATTATGAAGACAAGTACCAAAATAGGAGAAGTTAAATTTTAGGTAACTTTCTTTCATTAAAATTGATCCTTCCAACTCCAATTAATGTCGTATCCACTTGATCAATTTATAATACGAAAAATTAAATTTTACGTCATTTTCCTTCATTAAAATTGGTCCTTCCAACTCCAATTAATGTCGTATCCACTTGATCAATTTGTAATAGGAAAAATTAAATTTACGTCATTTTCCTTCATTAAAATTGGTCCTTCCAGCTCCAATTAATGTTGTATCTACTTGATCAATTCGTAAAAGGAAACTAGATTTTTAAATCATTTTCCTTTTTTAAATTCATAAATATACAAATTATTAGTGGTGGTTTGTCTTCACTCTTACGTCTCCAAGCGCTGACTTTAACAATCAGGTGTGCTAGCTGCTTTTATTTTTGGTCGACAAAGTTAAGAGATTCCTACGAACTTTCGGATTTCCTTTTCTTTTCTTATTCCTAACGTAACCAAATGGCCAGTAAATCAGCCCTTATTTACGATGCTTGATTGATGTCAATGACTTTGTAATTGGCTTAATACATAGCCGGTCCTTTAAACTTCTCAAAATATTAAGCCAATTACAAAGTCATTGACAAACGTTGATTTATAGAACTCGAACAAAGTTTTATTTCAATTGAACACCGCAGCTTCTAATAAAGTGTTTCAATTAGACATTTTTTGTTCAAATTTTGAAAAAAGATTTGTGTCGTGTTTTCATTCGTCCATGATAGTAAAGTTAACCACATAAATATGTTTGTCTCGTTTAATTATACGCATCAACCTCAAATAGAATTTTGCCTGGAGTTTTACGACTTATTGAGATAAATGCGTATAACTAAAGGAAATGACATATATTATGTGGTTAACTTAACCCAAGACAAATTCTACTTGAGGTTGCCGTGTATAAATTTCAGAAATGGAAAATGAATTACCCAAAAAGATATAAATTTGGTCCAAAAAGATTATCAATCAATCAAATCATTTGGCCAAATCCAAATTGAAGCCGAGCCAAGCAACGACGGTGCGAGAGGAGACTCTCTTTTCAACTCTTTATGAGCTACAAAATGTGCTTCCATATACAGTTAAATCTCTCAATAATTTCCATTAGTTATAACATATGAAGATTTAGTAGGCGTTTGGTCATGTGATATGAAATCATGATTTCATATTTTGATTTCAAATCAACGTTTGTTTATGAAATTTGCATAAAATTTCAACTTCAACTTCATATCATGATTTCAAATCCCAAATTCTCCAAAAAGGCATGATTTGGAATTTTAAATCATGATTTCAAAAAAATTTAAATGTAAAACAGACCCATAAGTTTATATTTTATAAAAGAAGATCCATAAGTTGGTAGATATATTTACCAATCATTTATATCAAAGATAAAAAAAAATGCAAGTTGGTAACATATTTATAACAAAATTTAGTCTTACCAGCTAAATTTACTTTTACAACTCATGTTCAATTTTTTTTTATTGAACTAAAGTTCAATCAATAGAGGTTGTATTTTTTAGAAAAGGCCTTATAGTAGCGTATTAGTTTTGTTATGAACTATGATTTGCTCATTTGGTAATATTGTATTATAATTAGGAAAGTTTTGATGATTTTATAACTTGTGGGGTTTTTACGTTTATGAGAAAAAATATAACTTAAGAAATCCAAATTCATGTCCAAACAAAACTTCAACTTCAAATCATCATGATTTCAAATCACTGATTTCATGTCATGATTTCAAATCAGGTCCAAACGGGCCTTAGTCTTAAAAAATTTCAAAACATACGTTCCTTAGATTTTAATTCTTTATTTGTAGTACAACTAGTTATGTGTTTATTAGTAATTTATTAGTCTATTATATTTTAAATTAATGAAATATGAAATCAACTAAGATTTTAAAATTTACAAGTATATTGTTTTCGTTTATAACATAAAAAGTACAGAAAAATAATTATTTACATACTTTTATTTATAACAGCTAAATAAGATCTAAACATCAAATGTCAGTATACATACATAACAGTACATCACTATAGCAACCATGGAATTTTCGGATAAACGCTATCATTATAGAAATGTTTGAGTGTATAAGTATACAAAACTCCCTTTCCACTACGAACAAAGTTCTCATCCAAAAAGAATTTTGCTCAAATTTTCAATTTCCATCCATTCCTTTTTTTCCCTCCATTTCTCAATGGCCACCTCATATTTAAACGCAAAGGACATAAATAACCATTCAGTATAAAAAAATTGATAACAAATGGCCATAAATATATCAAAAGACATTTTATAGACAAAATATATATTATACATCATATATACATTTATAATGCACTTCATATATACACTATTTATACAATATATATACACATTATATATTTTTTTATATATAATTTGTGTATAATAAATGTATAATATATACACACACTAATGATACACATATTATACAATTATTATATACTATTTATATGCAGACAAAGATAATCGGAAAAAATGGAGACCGCCGAAAAAAAATTCAGGCCAGATCTGTACCAAACAATTATAGATATGATGATTTCACAACCATAGAAAAAGAAGTGCGGACGAAGATTCAATAAAAGGCAACGTTCTCTTTATTGAAATTCGCGGCTAAAGCTGGGCAATGGGATAAGAATGGAGGGAGCAAAGGGAGCAGTGAGGTCGTCTGGTCGGAGATGGCGGTATAAGAGTTTGTGGTGGAACAGTGGGGAGAAGAGGGGGGAGCGAGGTGGTGCAACAGGAGGCGTTGGGTGGATGGATTTCGCCGGAGTTGGGTGGTGACGGTGGACGAGATGAGAGAGGGAAAGACGGTGTTTGATTGCGTTTATGGTGGTGAGCAGTGGTTTGCCACGGCGACGGCCGTCGAAGGCGGCGGCACGGCGACGGCCTAACGGCAGAAATGTGGGGATCAGAGAGTGTAGAGAAGAAGACAAAGTAAAAAAGTGTTGAGCCCTTAGAAATCTGATGCCCTATTCTTTGTGATAAATGGGCTACTTCTTGCCTTTATTTTGGGCCTAATGACTATTTTGGGGAATATACTTAAAATGAGGCCTTTTGGGCCTTTTTCTTTCCTAGTGGTCACACCATGTCCTTTTCCTATATAAAACCTAATCAATTAAGGGTCTTTAAAGTCCAACGCATAACTTCAACTTTCAGATACTATTTTTCAACTTCATATTATTTTTTCTCAAATATCACTCGGTTTATGTCCAAACGCCTACTACAAGTCTCTAATATTTCATCTGATGCAACGAAGCTTTGTTATTTTTTCTTATCCTTTAGAAACGCAATTCTAAGAATAAAGATTAAAGAGTACAAAATGGTGTTACCTTATTTGAGAGTGAACTCCAGGAGGAGAAATATTTCTAATTTTGGAAAAACTAAATGGACCCCGTAATTATTAAAGTAGGTCATCAACTAAATTAAAATGAATTGAAGTAGGAGTAATGTCAATGTCCTCTTCGCGTATCTCCTTTGACTTCCAATTAATAGTATGCATCAAACACCAAATTTCTTCATATATTTACAGAAAGAGATGCAACAAAAGAGCTACAATTTTGCAGAATAACAACCCTCAATAATGTATATGTGACCTATGTTGATCGGACTCTCCTACAATGTTGTTGCACATATATTTAGAGGATTTGACACACTCGTCGTTATTTTTGAAAAGTTCGAGCAACATAGTATGTGGCTTACTAAAACATTAACAAAAGTATAAAACAAAACTGTGTAAAATCAAAATACTAACCTTCTTTTGCTAAAGCGAATTCACAAGACAACTAAAATAGTTCAAAAAGAAAATGGATGAATACAAAGTTAACCATTTTCTTCATGAACTATACTTCAAACCTTCTAAGTTTTTCTCTTGCAGATCAGACTCACTTCTCTTATTAAATGATCTCTCTCTAATGGTATCTAAAAGTGGCTCCCATTTTCTTGACTTTATCGATATTCTTTGAAGTCTTGTCTCCGGCTCAACCCTAATACCCCGGCCTGAAAACAGGTTATTAGGGCTACTAGCCGGTGAGTTCCAAACCGGGCTAGTACCATTCGACGACTTTTTCTTCCTTGTCTTGTCCTTATAAGTCATATGGTTTTTGGCTATGCTACTAAGTTTTTTAATAATTGGAGCCAAATCAATAGGAGAAACACTAGATTGAAAGGTTGAATGAGGTAACAAGAAGTAAATATGGCCTTGTTGCAACATGTAATTATGATTGAGAGGTTGTAAGCACGTGGATAAAAGTTGAATTTGAGTAAAGATAAAGTGTTTTTGGGGTTTGCCCATGACTTCACTAACACTAATAGGATGATCGAAATCTTCTACATAGCCATTCAAATGCACCACTCTGACAGTCTTGAATTTATCAGAGTGGCCTATTTTGAAAGAGAAACACCAATACATTTTCTTTTCCTCTTGGTTCTGAGGTATTAATTAGATGATAACTGGCCAATTATATGTGTTGGACTTTGAAAATCTTGGGTTTATCTATTTAATCTAAATTATTGAGCCTTGTTGCTAGTTGCCAAATAGGGACTAGAAATACACACTTCTACCTACTTTTGAATATGTCATAGCCGTGGCAATAGGGAGAGTCAAAAAAGCATAATTAACAATGCAATCATAATTATTTTTCAATTTTTTTTTACGTATGGTGTTCGATATCTATTTTGGGACTCGATAAAATTAAGATTCGCACCATAAAGTCCTACATTGGGAAAAATATTTCCTAATAAAAGCGACTATGTACCAACAGGATTCAAACACAGGCCTTTGATTAAGGATAAAAGAGTAATTATCACTCTATCACAATTCTAATTGGTAATGCAATCGTTATTGGCTTAATTTTTCTTTGAATGTTTTGACGATAGACTAATTAATATTCTATCTACATAAAAGAAACAAACTTTATCTTTTAGGAGTATCTGTACGTGGTCCAACAACGTTACTTTCACCCATCATTAAAGCTTTTTTGTCTTGTGGGAAAGTCAACACTTGATTATAATAATGAAAAGCCTTTTACTTAAAAAAACGTTCAATTAAAATATCTAGAATTATTTTTTCTAGTCTGTTTTAACAAGGCAAATTCACTCAATTTGAATATCACAAAACTAGACAAGTCAAATTAATTATGATCATCATAACACTATTTTGTGTTGAGAGTCTACCAGAAATAACATCTCTACCTCTTACGATAGAGGTAAAGTCTGCATACACTCTACCCTCATAGACTCCACTTTGTGGGATTTCACTGAGTATGTTGTTATATCACAACACTTTTTTGTTTTTCTTTTCTGGAGAGGGAGGGATATAAATAAATTATTTATCTTAATTCAAATTCTATTATTATAATCAGACTGCTGCAGTTTCCAGGTTTGATCCAAAGCCTAATCGCCACATAGGAGAGATGGTAAACCCTTATTCGGATTATATATTTATACTAATCGTGTAAATTTATTATAGTTAAGTTATTTAGGGTGTATTTGGTATGGTGGAAAATCTTTTCAATATTATCATGTTTGGTTGGTTAAAATATTTAAAAATATTTTCTCTAGAAAAATAAGTTACTTAAAAATGAGGAAAATAATTGTTAACACTCACTTTTTCCCCATCTCTATGCTTCTCAGTCTTGAAAATTCTCCAAAAAAATAAATTTTGACATTTTTACCAATTACCACATAATTTTGAAAATACTAGGTATTATGTTTTATAATTAAAGTAACCAAACAAATAATTTTAATATTCCGACGTCAGTATTGATGATCGATTTTCTCTTATAATATTTCACCAATTACTGAATTAGCCCTTTTATTATATGAATATTATGTTACTCAAACTAAATATGTATATTAAATAGCTTGTGTATGTATGCACTTTTGGAAATTAATTAGGATGAGAAGCATATTTTAATTAACTAAGTAAAAAGAATTTTGAAAAGAAATGAGATTTTCTTAGTCATCTACACAACATACTTTTTTAAGACAAAATTCGTGGCCCAAATTAAATACCCAACTGGCCACCTCATTTCGGCCCAATCCGTCGGCCCAACAACCAAACCAAAAACCCAAAACCACCAAACAAACTTAAAACCCCAATTCCAAAATCGTCCATTCTTTTCCAACCAAACAAAAACCCATCGTCCAAACTAACGACTCTCCCAAAAAACGACCGACGTTCCACCTTTACCCACTGGACAATCGCCCCTCACCTGCCATCGCCACCTTATCCTGTCACTTATTACTCCTTTTCGTCCCCTTATAGATGAAGCTGCAAACAGATGTCAATTTAGCTTCTAAAAAGAAGAGAAGGAACAAAGAAACCTGATGGATCCGACCTTGTTTCTCTTCCATCCAGCAGATAGTGGCAAGAACCGGCCATATCTCTGCCATAACAAATCTATTCTCATCAAAATCTATGAAAAAAGGTGAAGGAGTCAGATCTCCTGTCATCATCTTCGAATCCAGAACTCATCATCTTCTTTTCCCCTCCTTTTGAATTTGAAATTCAAAATCAAAGAAACCCTGGCTATAAATACAGCCCTTTGGCTATACATTTGGGAGGAGGTTTTTCACGGACAAAAAAGGGGTCTCGGTTTTTTTTTTCAAAGCAGAACTAAAAAAATCATTTTTTCTTGGTTTTTTTTCCAGAGGCTTTTGGGTGAAAAATCCCTTCTGTTTTGAAGTTTTTTTTTTCAGACAAAAAACCCCTCTGGAACAAGTTTTGATCCTGAAAAAAATCATCTTTTACTCTCGGTTTTGGCTCGACAAAGCCATGAAACCTTTAAACTCTTGTTCTTTTTAATCGCATAAACAAAACTTCTCCGAGCGGGGTCGACGATTCGAAACAACGCCTCGGTTCGCTGCCCGGAGAAGGTCAGTAAAACAAAAATTCCTCTCAATTTATTTTATGTGTTTTGGTGCTAATTATGCACTGATTATTCATGTGGCTGTGTTTTAATGTCCAAGTATATTAACTTGTTAGCCTTGTTTAATTACCTATTAAGATTTAGAAATGTTTTGTTTGTATTATTAAACTTATGCAAATTATGATATGAGGCATATGTTGTTAGTACCTATTTAGAAGAGTTATGATTAGTGAAATGTTTTATGTGTGATATATATAGTGTTTGCACCTGTTTAGTTCATGATTAATATTAAATTTAGTATAATATGTTGTAAATGTTGTTCAGTACTTGTTTAGTGAAGTTATGATGTAAATTAGTTATGTTTTAGCATGATTAATATGATAAGATCCTTGTTCTACTTTAAAGGTCATGATCTATGGTGATTAAGGTCTGAATATGTGGTTATGCTTTGGTTCTTTTACATGTAGGGATAAAGTTTAATTTCTTTGTGGATTTAGATGCATGTCAACCTGTTTGCATGTTTATCAAATGAGTAGTGTTTAATATCCAGAACAAGGAATTCGTAATGGAATCAATCAACGAGAGGTGGGTTCTTCCAGCATTAATATTGTATCTACTTGATCAATTCGTAATGGAAAATTAATTTTTAGGTTTATTTTCCTTATTAGTGGCGGCTTGTCTCACTCTTTACTGTCTTACAACATCTCAAAGCGCTGACTTTAGCAACCAGGTGTGCTGCTTTATGTTTTTTTGGTTGACAATGATAAGGAATTCCTCCAAACTTTCGACTTTCCTTTTCTTTTCTTATTCCTAACATAACCAAATAGTCAGTAAATCAGCTCTTATTTATGTTATAGTAACAGTTGGTGAACAAACATGTCCATGGTAATTTTTATGCTAGTTATATACATAAAATATCTACTCATCTAGAATATTCTGACACTTAACAAACATGTAACTAACTTAACTAACTAACCAACTTAACAAACTCAACTAACGTAAGTATTCCATGTATAGCATCTCATGATATTATTGTACACCCTCCCTCACTCTTTCACAGAGCTTGACAACTAGAGACTAGCCCGGGTTATTTTCCTACCTTAATGTTTTTTTATAGACGATGATTTTAAAATCCGTCTAATTTACTCCACAATATGGACTAATTATACTTAAATAATTTGCTAACGGGAACTAACAGTAATTATGATCGTCTTATATATATACACATTTATCACTTATACTTAATTAATAAATGCATGACATATACTCCCTCTGTCTCAAATTTTCTGTCATCTTTTTTATTTACACACCCCATAAGAAATATTAATTAGGATGTGTATTTGATTCACTTTACCCTTAGTTATATCTAAGTTATAATCTCTCTCTATTAAATGTTTACTCTATTTATGTGTTATCTTCATTAATGACAAATTTTACTAAGGGTAAAACGGTAAAAAAATAATTAATTGTGCCTTGAACTTCTAAAGCGACAAATAATTTGAGAAAATTATTTTTAATAACCACGATAAATAATTTGAGACGGAGGGAGTATCTTTTATACATATGTATGTCAATTAACCATGGTCATAATTGCAAGTGCTCAATATAGCAGACCGGATTTGGTGGGCGACAATCATTCGGATTTGGTAAAGGTTATTGCAGCACCTGTAGTATGACAGAGGACTTATTTCGATGCCCACAGATTAATTTATGATATCTATATTGTTGATGTTCGTCAAGCAGGCCACGTGGATTGGACAGGGTCTTCTTCGGCTTATGATACCTCGATCCCGAAGCCTTCAAATTATCTTTCTAATAAGTCCCCTTATTTGTATGGGAAACTCACTATTGACAGATCTCGCCCAGTGTCCCCCTCATTCCTCCCCCGCCTTTCGACCAATGCGAATACAATAATAATGTTGAGGTATGACTGCCCGATCGTGAGACTGCCTGTCGAATGTCTGATGGCATCTTGCTCCGACCTGACAACGAGATCTCCCTTGATCATTATCTTATGTGCTTGACAGCCCGATAAGCGTTCACTTAGAGCCTTCTTACTCCAACTGTTCTTTGTTGAGAAAGTGATTTATATTATCTAGAACGCGCCTCACGTGCCAACAAGAAAACTTTCAGTTTTTTTTTTTAAATGGTTCATCCGGCAATTGCCAGCCTTGTGGAAGTGATTGTGATACATCCCACCTATCATCCACTTGCCTCAACCAATAATACCCCAAAAACCAAGTTATTAAGAAGGCGATAAAGATGATTTTTCCAATCGAGACCTTTTCTAAAAAAACTACTTCGAAATTCTTGCTAATGAGTAATGATTGTCGACGCTAGTTGGGAAATTATCGAAAGCTATGCCAAAAATTGAGAAAAGATAATTCATCACCATGTCCCTCTAAAGACCAAAAAGTAACACATTACGATTACGTACAGACATGTATACTTGGATTTTAATAACGAAATTGACTTCAAGCTAGTGTATATCTAACAATTTATGAAAATAAACCTGACCCACCAAGTGAAATCAGTGATTTTGTTAAGAGTCTCACATCAGATATGGAATGGGAATATGGATTCCTTATATAAACTTGGATAATCCTCACCCTACAAGCTAGATTTTGGGGTTGAGTTAGGCCCAAGATCCATTCATTACATGGTATCAGAGTCAGACTCATTCCAATTGGTTGTCCACCGATGTTGGCCCCCAAATTATATTATGCACGCTCCAGTTAACAAGGTTTGGACGTGTGCGGGAGTGTTAAGAGTCCCACATCGAATATGGAATGGGAACATGGACTCCTTATATTGACTTGGACAATCATCACCCTACATATTAGTTTTTGAGGTTGAGTTAGGCTCAAGATTCATTCTTTATAGATTTCTTGGTCACGATCAGTTAAGGCTAAAATTCCATTGAAGAGCATTTTCACGTGGTACCTCCTCTGGAAATATAAGATTTTCCGGAGGATGATCTTGAGTTGTCAACTAAGTGCGAATAGCTTCATTTAATAGAATACTTTTGATGTAGATGAAATATCACAAGAAACTGAGGCTTATAGAGTGGGTCGATCCAATCTTCATCGGCATATCTTTTTTCAGATTGTTTAGGACAACCATAAGATCTGAATGTGATCCTTTGATTTTTTGATTCATTCTTCTAACGTGATCTTCAAGTGAGTTTTGGATTGTAAAAAGACGAGTTGACTGATTCATATAGTGAATTATTTTAATAATTAGCCTCTCCGGATGGAATGCGAAATTCTGTGCGGTTACACAGATTTCTAACTATAGTAATGCAAAAAAGAAAAAAAATTCAATCATATTCAAAAATTTATAGGCGATTGAGTTGTTGTTTTTTCTTTTTCTTTTTGTTCCTTCTAAAGCGAGATAGAGGTAAAGAAAATGTATGAATTTTTCTATTTACAGATGTATAATTCTTTCAACACTTTTTGTGAGTGCGTAGTTCACGAAAAGTTGATGAAGTAAACATGATTACTTTATTACTTTTCTTAAAAAGAACATATATTCTCTCCGACTGAATAGAATGGAGGAATTTAAAACTAAAGGTACAACATATCTAATTTTGGTGATGACCTTGGATATATATTTCAATATTTTAAAAAATATAAAAAAACAATAATTTACTACTCTAGACACTTTACACGTAAGCTAAGTTGTTAAATTAGGAGTTGACTTGTTGAAAAATGCTGATTTGACTCATCCCATTATACTTTCTCTCCATTTTCTGAAGTACATAGGTAGATAAGTATCACTTATCAAATATAATTTTTAAAAGTCTAAATTAAATTAATTTAACAAGCATCTTAATCATAGTTAGCAAGATATATTATGGAAAGTACTCTTTGGTTTTGGTATGCAATATCAATCCCCCTACATATATTGATACTCATTATCATTAATTTCATTTTGTAAATTTTACATCCAAAAATCATTAAACTTCCCCAATACTCACCCCCCCACCTCCACCCCCACCCCCACCCCAAGAAATAAAAAAGAAACCCTAAATCCGAACTCGTATATTATATTCATAACCTTAACAAAATGTAAAGCAGTTGTTAATGTTGGGTTTGGTGTTGTAACATTTGACCCAACATATCCCCCTGAAGTACTGTTGTTGATTGCAAAAAATGTTGGGACAAATGTCACAACATTCAGACCAACATTTTTCATAACAGTTTTGCCTTACTTCACGTTAAGCAGTAACAGTTTTACTGAGTGGTAAAAATGACTTAGGCAGGTGAATTAGGAGCTGTGTAAAATGTGGGAGAAAGAGTCAAAGCTTGGGGAAGAAGTCGAGTGAAGAACAAGTCAAAGTTTTTGAGATTTCGACTCCATGATCTTCTCCAACAAACACACAAGTTGTCCACCTTTCCCTCAACCAATCGATGATTTTTTCAAAGAAGACTCTCTACTATAAATAGAGATCCTACAAGAGTGAATCAATATCCAGAATCAAAATGTAAAAATACCAAGAGAGCTCTCGGGATTTCATCTCAGAAATCTGGATCACAAGAGTTGCCTGACTGTGTCGACAACATTCTATCTAACATTACAATTATTGTTTAGATTATAGATTAGTTGTGTATAGAGTGATTGTAATGAGAGGTTATCTATGTCTACTTAGTTAGATTTTTCAGGCAGAAGTCATCTGCGACTTCAACATTTAATTCCTTTCCATTTCATCTTGTAAAATTGTAAAGAAAGGAATTTGTAATTTTTGTGGCACTTCTAGTCTGAGTTTGTGTTTTGGGACAGGGAAATCTATTCTTCATGGTTACACTGATTCATATATGGTCGGTGATGTTGATACTCGCAAGTCTACTTCAGATGACTTGGTTACTTTTGCAGGGAGAACTGTGTCTTTGCAATTTAGGTTGCAAAAATGTATTGCTCTAGCTACTACAGAAGCTGAGTTTATTGTTGTCGTTGAAGCTTGTAAAGAGTTGCTCTGGATGAAGAGATTTATGAAGGAATTTGGATGTGCTCAAGAGAGGTCCGTGCTTTATTGCGACAGTCAAAATGCTATTCATCTTGGCAAAAACTCTACTTTTCATAGTAGGTCGAAACATATTGATGTGAGATACCATTGGATTAGAGATGTGTTGGATTCTAAGTTACTTCAACTTGAGAAGATTCACATTGATGATAATGGTTCGAATATGTTGACAAAATCTTTTTCAAGAAGGAAGTTTGAGGATTGTTGCTTGATCGTCGGGGTGGCGATTTCTTCCACATAGTCGATAGGGAGAGAATTGTTGATTTTTTTGTTTTCCCTTCCTATGTGGAATTGGATTAATAAAATCCAATTCAATTTGGACCAGCCCACGTTTGCTTTAAAACTCACTATATATAAGATTAACTTAGGTCTTATTTCATATCACAAGAATGAATTCATAGCAGCCATATAGAGAGGAAACTTGAGAGAGAAAAGTTGATTTTCGCACATTAAAAATATGCTACAGTAGTCCACTTCAAATAGCATTTTCCATGTTTTAACCGTTGGAATAGGGATTCTCAACATCTGGTTCTTCGATTTCAACGTTGAGATTGGATTTTGTGGTATGTAGCTTCAGTTTTTTAGCACGAACAATAGCTCATTTTTTGGAGTGATTTCTCTCCTTTCTTCACTAGTTTTGGTGTTATATTTTATGATTGTTGCTCCATCTTTGGCGTTGATATTGTAGCCATTTGAAGATCATTGTTGTAACTCTTGTTGATTTTAGTGGAGCTTTTGTGGACAGAGGTCCCGTGGTTGTTTCCTCTTCACATTGAAGAAGATTTTTCATGTAAATTTGGTGTCTCTTACATTCGATTTATTTTTTTGCTTGCTAGGTATTTTATTGTTGGTATATCTGATGTCCATAAATCCGTTTGTATTTAAAATTAATTTGCTCCTCTTGTTCAAATAGTGTGAGAATTTTTTTGACTTGAGTATCCTTCCGCATTTACCTTGTCGTGCAATTTGGTTATTGCTCGTTTCTTCCCCACACAAGTATGGGGAAGGTCACGCAATACAATCATGAAAATATGCAATGGACAATAATCATCTTTGTTGCATGACAAGTGGAGTCTTAGTAGGTGGCGCATGATGTAATCATGGAAAAGTTATGAGCAAATATTTAGATTGTATTTATGATATATAGCTATAGTTTAAAATATTACGAATGTAGCTATTTTTTTTAGGTTTTGTAGCAAATATACACGCGTAATTGTATGCGTTGATACAACTCTTTCGCATAATTTCAGCTGATACCGTAATGCATTGATACAATTGATAACCGTATAATACTTGATACCCTCGACTGATACAACTCTTTCGCCGCTTGATACAATAAATATACTTATGTTTCATAAATACGCAATGTAACTGTATTTCGTAATCACGCTCTAAACTGCTATAGCTATTTATAAAATATTTCCTAAAATCGTTCACCCAAAATAATGGATACTCAGCGTCGCGTGCTCTCCCTATGCGTGCCAATCATAATTCCTTTTACATTTGAAATCAATTGAGTCACCATGATTTACCTCCTTCACAGACCTGTCGGACCGGGGTGTGGGGGCTCTTGGGGTGGGAGTTCCACCTTTTTTTGGAAAATAATTCCTTTTACACCAATTAATAAGTAGTGTACTACTGAAATTAATAAAATTGAAATTTGGCTTCTAAATCTATTGCCGTGCAATAGTATTACCGTGAACGCGCATAACGCACTCCTTTTAGTTAGGAACTATTATTGTATTGTTAGAGAAGACTGATACGGCTGTGGAAAAAAAAATAGGAAGAGAGAAAAGTTTTAATACTTTCTCCGTTCACTTTTATTTATCTTGTTATTAAAAAAAACACATTTTTACTTCTTGTCATTTTTACATATTAAGATTAACAATTTTTTTTCTGTTCCATCCTTAGTATTAATTGATCATTTCAAATCATTTTTAAAATCAATTAAAACTATACATCGATTAATATGAGTATCATGATAAATTATGCACTTCATTTATTATTTTTTAAAGTGTGTGCAAAGTCAATAGAGGATAAGTACAAGTGAATGGAGGGAGTATATATATTTATGGATAAGTTATTAATTATATAAATCAAGATTAGTGCTTTATTTTAGTTAATTAAACCTTAGCCATTAATTTTAACCTATTTGATGTGTCCTAAATCTAAATTAGAAGTTGGAGAAATTGGAGAGAATGGAAATGGAAAGAGACGGATCCTTTTGTAACGGGGAAAACTTAAAAAATCTTATTTTTCCTTACCCTTTTTATTGTTTTCACCTGTTAACAGTACGATAATAGTTCCTAGCTATAAGGAATGAATGATTTTATCGTGTGTCATATAGCATGCAACGAAGATGATTGAGTTGTATACGCAAACCACACTTTCTCCCACATTATAAATAACTTGATTTTCTTCCACAATTTATATCATAGTTATGAATCAACTCCCCACACACATTTAGCACTTTATTCGGCCTTCAGAGTAATGTAAGTAATCAGCTTTCTTAATTAGTTCTAACAAAGAGAATTTTATAATTTTTCTTAAGCAGTGACTTATTTTGAATTATTTTTTGCAAACCCTATTATTGATGTTGCAGGCCAGCATTTCGGCAAAAAGGGAAGAAGATGAAAGTTTTGTGAGAGAGTCTTCAAAAGAAGCCCAAAATGTTGATGCCTATATCGCTTTTTACCATTATTGCTCCTAAATCAACAACTTTTGCAGCTCCATGTTCAACTTTTGTTGGATTTAGGAGCAGTGAAATGGTAAAAGGCGATATAGGCAGCAGCAACATTTTGGGTGAGTTATGTGAGTTACCTACTTATATACAAGAAAAGAGTAGAAAGTGTGAGTTATCTACTTATATACAAGAAATGAGTCAAAAGTGTGAGTTACCTACTTATATACTAAGGGACAACTATTTTTATACAAGAAAAGAGTAGAAAGTGTGGGTTATCTACTTATATACAAGAAACGAGTCAAAAGTGTGAGTTACCTACTTATATAAGAGTCAAAACTGTGAGTTCCAACCTGTTAGCTTTTAGTAACGATGAAAGACTTATTAAGGAACACATTATGAACTCTGAAAAATTATTTAATGAAACATAATCTTGGAGACCTAGCTAGGAAGATACCATCTTTAATAGAATGTCTGATGAGGATAACGAATGACTATGGAGACCTTTATTCATCGAACAGTTAGAAGATGTGATCAAGTTATTCAATGGGACAAGTCCCCTGGTCCAGATGGATTAAATTTAACTTTCTTTCAATGGTGCTAGAGTATTTGTATAGAACTTAAATTCCACTTTCATTGCTTTAATTCCAAGGAAGAAGGGTATAGTAGAGGTGAAAGATTTTAGGCCAATCAACTTGCTCGAGAATATTTATAAAACTGGTATTTGGACACGTGTGTTGCACGTATATCCTATATTGATCATACAAAATGTGACATATATTGAAATAATTTAGAATAAGCGATGAGTTACGTATACGTGAAATTTGAAGCGTAAATATGCAAGCTCAAACTATTGAATACTGAACCTACTGAATCGATATTTATTGTCACTACAAAACATAATTTACAGAAATTGCTATGTAATAAAGTTGAAAGAATATCTTCATTTTCAAGTGAAAAAACCCCCAAAATGACCCATTATCAAATTCCCTATCATTATCACATTGAATATTTTTAATATCTCGTTCAAATTGATTTCGGATGAATGCTCTAAAAGTGAGAACTGTGGAAAAAACTTGTGACTTTTTAGACAACGGAAACGTCCACAAAAAATTAGAGTAATCATCTAGCAAGAGCAAATAATATCGATGGCCCGAAGAGCTCAAAACAGGAGATGTCCAAATATTACAATGGATAATATCAAAAGGCATAAGAGTGCATGAATTAGAAGAAATAAATAGAAATTGAACATGTTTTTCAAGTGGACATTAATGTATATATTTGAATTACGTTTTCGAGTACATGAAATAAAATTATTTTGTTTAAGGGAGGCTAAAACATGTGCTCCCGGATGACCCAAACGTTCATGCCACAGTGAAGGCGCTAAGGCTGCAAAGGTGGATGGTAACTTGGCTTGATGATTGGGTGTGGTGATTGGATAGAGCTCTCCCTGACTATCACATCTCATTAGATGCATCCCTATCTGAAAATCCAAAAGGGTCAAAATCAATAGAAACCCAATTATCAGTAGTAAACTTTCTAAGCGAAACCAAGTTTTTAATCAATTGTGGAGCATATTCATTTTTAAAGTTAACGGTGGGTTTGGTGGAGACAATTTGGTAGAACCATAACCACGAATTAGAATAGAATGACCATTTCCAAATAATTATACCATTATTTTTGCTCAAATTAAAATAGGATGATAGATTACCTTAGGAGGACGTCATATGAGACGTCACTCCGGTGTCCATGTACCAATTTACGTCGGGCGAATTAAGTCCAAGAGTGTGCATGGCATACTCAATATCGGTTGGGCTTGCCACTGCCGAATGGGCCTCCTGCCACTGGTTCGGCAGTGGCCCAAACCCTGCTGGACGGCGACTGTTGTTGCTGGGCCCAAATCCACTGGGCTACTGGCTGGCAGTGTGTTGGCCAGTGTGCCTTGGACTGGGCCTGGCCCAATTTCCTGAAGGAAACGGGCATGGTGGCACAACCCAAGGCCACTGTCATGTCCACTGTGGTGGTACACTGCCCCACTGTGCTCGGGGCTGCCACTGCTGGCTAGACCTGGGTTGCTGGTTGCCGCCCCTGCCGCCAGTCCCGCCGCCCCCAAAATTCCGGTGGCCTACACCCTTGCCACCACCGCGCCCACCATCACGATTTTTAAAACCATTTCGTCATTTTTGTCCCCGGCTCGTTGGAAAAGTATCAAAATATGTATAAGCTTCATCGAACGGGGCGGCAACCATGGCGGAATTCGATACAATGGCGGTCTTTTTGGCGAAAACCGCCTCTTCAAAAATAAGCATAGAGCGAGATTGGTAAAATGGCGGTAGAGTATTGCTTTGGCGGATAAGCGTACCCACTCCACTATACGTGTCGGTAAGGCCAGCAACTAATTGTAAAACCAACCGATTGTTAGTAACATGTGACCCAACGTTCTTGAGTTGATCTGATAAGACTTTGAGGCGTTGACAATAAGCGGATGCATTTGGAAAGTCCGCCATGTCAGTGGTGGAGAATTCTTGCTCAAACGGCTCAAGAATTTTTGTTATCTTGGAAGATATCCCGTAAGTGATTCCAAGCCTCCATCGTCGTGGAGTCGGGTTCCATAATTGTATGCAACAAATCACTTGAAATAGTTGCATAAATCGACTAAAGAACCGTCGCATCAAGGGTGAGCCACGGTTCTTTTTCATCATCGGTGCCCGACACCTTTTCTTTGCCTTTTTCCGGTGGGATTATGTGATGAATAACCCGGTGAGACCGGCAACATATTTTAATGAGCTCTGCCTATGTCGCGTAATGAACGTTTTCCATCTCAAGAGTGATGGAAATATGAGTTTTGATATTGGAAACGGCAAGAGCGAGATGAAATGTGGATTTAGAGTCAGACATTGTTGACGGAAAAAAAGAAAAAAATTAAAAAAATTGGCCTGCCGGTCGATAAGGGGGGGCGACGAGGGAGGTAGTATTATTTTAGGCTAGGATTTTTCCCTGAACTCTTGATACCATGTAAGAATATTTTTCTCAATTGTAACATTCCAAAAGTGTGGTAATTATACCACAATTACAATCATCATCTAAGGCTAGGATTAGGTAGGATAAGGCTAAGATTAGGCTAGGATTAAGCTATTAGTTTACTAAGTTATCTACCTACCATATTCACATTATCCTATCATCAATTATAATTATTACTAGATAATTATAATTAATATTCTAATAATTACAATTATTTTATCAAGTACTATTGTTACAAAATTGTGTAACCACACCCAATCCTGCATCCCATAATGAGAGGCTAGTTTTAAAAATCATTCACTACGAATCAGTCAAGTCGCCTTATTACAATCCAGAACTCGCACTTGATGATCGTATGAGAAGTATAAATGAAAGATCATAGGCTCTATTTCAGATCTAATAATTGTCTCAAATTATCTGAAAACAGATGCTGATGAAATTCAGATCAACCCAGCATATACCTCCCAGTTTCTTGTTCCATTAAAGATTGGCAGACCTCCTGTGAAACAACATCTTACCATGGATACTGGTAGTTTATTACTTTGGGTCCATTGTGGCAATACCATTGGTGGTGAACTCTCGCGTCTTATGCTGAAGATGTGTATTGTGGGGCACCAATGTGTGACCTTATGACTCTTAGAAGAAAATGCATGCGGAAGAAATCAAGGAGATGTGAGTATTTTGTCAATTATGTAAAAGGTGAGAGCCTTGATTATTTTTATTAATGAAAGAGTATATATACAATTTACAATTTTCATAATAGGAAAATCTTATTCCTATTCTACTCCTAAAACTTTATTCTACTTGTACAATAACTATACAATTATAGTGAGTGTACAATTCTAATTACAACAAAACATCTCCTAAAATAGGTCACTAAACTGTGATATACACGGTATGTATACACCGTGTATATTACCGTGTATATCACAGGTTTAACAACCCGTCTTTGCTAAGTCAGCCCGAGATATACATGGCCAATATACCGTGTATATCACGGGTGTTTATCACACCCCCGCAATCATAGCGGGCGGTCTTCGTATGGTGAGATTGTCCCTAAAATCTTCAAAAAGGACCAAGGGAAGACCCTTAGTAAAGATGTCTGCAATTTGATACCTGGAAGGGACATGGTAGACGCGTACTTGTCCACGAGCTACCTTTTCACGAACAAAGTGAATATCCATCTCGATGTGTTTAGTGCGCTGGTGTTGAGCCGGATTACCAGAAAGGTAGACGGCACTAATATTATCACAATAAACCAAGGTAGCTTTCTGAATAGGACAATGAAGTTCTAAAAGAAGATTACGTAACCAACGGGATTCAGAGACCACATTGGCTACCCCTCGATACTCGCCCTGTGCACTAGAGTGTGATAATGTAGACTGACGCTTCGCAAACCATATGACTAAGTTATTACCAAGAAACATACAATAGTCGAACGTGGAACGTCTAGTATCTGGACAGCCACCCCAATCAGCATATGTATACGAGACAGGTGTAGACGTCGATGAAGGATATAAATGTAATCCATAGTCAAGTGATCCCTGGATGTATCGAATAATGCGTTTGAGCGCATTCATGTTCTCAACCATGGGATCATGCATAAACAAGCACACTTGTTGTACGGCATACGTAATATCTGATCACATGAAAGTAAGATACTGAAGAGCCTTTGCAAGACTACGATAGTAGGTCGGATACTTGTACGGTGAGCCAACCGCAGCACCCAGATTGGGTTTAGTATCAACTGGAGTGGAAGTAGACTTGCATGAGGACATACCAGCTCGCTCAATGATCTCAGTTGCATACTTTTGTTGTGATAAGAATAACCCATCTGCATGACGAGTGACACTAATCCCTAAAAAGTAACTCAAGGGCCCCAAGTCTTTCATAGAAAACTCAGAACTGAGCATTGTCATGATAGACTTTCGCAAAGCATCAGAAGAAGCAGTCAAGATAATATCATCCACATATAATAGTATATAAGCCATGGAAGTACCACGATGATATATGAACAATGAATTATCAGACCTGCTGTGTGAAAACCCAATAGATGAAATATAGTCTGCAAATCTCTTATACCAAGCATGTGGGGCCTTCATAAGCCCATATAAGGACTTCTTCAGTAAACAGACATGATGAGGATATTTGGGGTCTCGAAAATCCAACGGTTGATGCATGTAAATGGTCTCCTTAAGATCACCATGTAAGAAAGCATTTTTCACATCTAACTGATGAATGAGCCAAGCTTTTGAAAGAGCCAGATTGAGAACAGTGTGAATGGTAGTCGGTTTGACCACCGGACTAAACGTCTCACTACAATCTACGCCAACCTGCTGAGTCTTACCATCACCTACAAGACGAGCCGTATGCCTTGCAAAAGAACCGTTAGAATTATCCTTATGAGTAAAAATCCACATAGACCGAATAATATTAACACCAGAAGGATGGGGTACCAACTCCCACATCTTATTCATCATATTCGTCATTCATAGCCAATTTCCAATTCGGGTCATTTAAAGCAGACATTGGGTTACGAGGTTGGGGGATTTAAGAACAGTAGAATTTAAATTAAAATGTCTTTTTGGTTTAAAAATACCCCAGTGACTACGAGTGACCGGTCTGTGACTCGGGGAGAATTGGGTGGATTTTGGGATAAAATCGGAGGGGTGACGGACTGGCCAGCAGGCAGTGGGCCTGCTAGCCCAATACTGGAATCGGGATCTAAAACAGTGGCAGGGGCAGAAGTGGGATGGATAAGCGGCCCAGTTGTTGGACCCTTGATGGGAGGGCTTGGCAGCTGCGATAGTACAGTAGGTCCAGCGGGCAGTGGGCCCGCTACCGAAATTTCGGGGCGGGACAGGTCCGATAAATGGTGGATAATATACGGGGAGACATCGTCATCTAAAACATTACATTAACTAGGCTCGGGATGACTTACCTTTGCAAACGGAAACTGGATTTCATCGTAAATAACATGGCGACTAATGATGATTTTATTAGACGACAAATCAAAACACTTGTAACCACGATGATTCTGTGGATAACCCAAAAACACAAGGGGTAGAACGGGCTTGAAATTTGTTAATTGTAGTTGACGGAAATAGAGGATAACATAAGCACCCAAATACCCTAAGATGTGAATAGAAATGAGTCTTATTATATAAGATTTGAAGCGGGGAGGAAAATACCAAACCTTTGGTAGTAAGTATGTTAAGAAGATAAGTAGTCATTTGTAGAGGATGATGCCAAAAGGAAGAGGGTATGGAAGCATGGACCAATAAAGTTCGGACAATATTATTAATTATACGAATTTTTCGTTCGGCTTTCCCATTTTGTGAGGAAGTATGAGGACAAGAGAAATGAAAAATTATGCCATTAGTGTCACAAAAATTACGAAACAACCCATTATCATATTCTTTGCCATTATCACATTGAATGTTTTTTATTTCACAATTGAATTGGGTACGGATAAATGCTAGAAATTTTAAGAAAGTGGAAAAAACTTGTGATTTTTTTCTAACGGGAAGGTCCATAAAAATTAGAATAATCATCCAAAATCAGAACATAATAACGATGGCCCACAGAACTTAGAACGAGAGATGTCCATAAATCGCTATGAATAATATCAAATAACATTAAAGTACGAGAAGTAGAGGCTACAAATGGTAATCTAACATGTTTTCCTAAAGGACAGGAATGAAAATTGGAGTACTACGCGTACCCTTACAGCAAATAAAATTGTTGTTATGTAAAGAAGAAACAATAGATGACCCAGGGTGATCCAAACGTGCATGTCATAAGGAAAGACCTAGAGCTGCAAAAGTAGATGGCAAGGCTTGACTCGAGAGACCGGAGGCGGGCGTGATAGGATAAAGATCTCCCCTACTATCACATCTCATGAGAGGAATCCCCGTCTTGAAATCCTTCACAGAAAACCCAAAAAGATCAAAATCAACAGAAATCCAATTATCAGTGGTGAATTTATGGACAGACACCAAATTTTTAATTAAGTTAGGGGCATGAAGGGCATTTTTCAAGATAAGAGGGGGATGGGGTGGAGACAAAGTTTGATGACCGTAACCACGAATTGGAATTGAATTGCCATTACCAACAATTATGCCACGATCGGTGCTCAAATTAGAAATAAGATGAGAGAGTACCTTGGTCGGATGTCATAAGAGTAGTGGCTCCGGTGTCCATATACCAATCTGCATCCAGGGGATTTAATCCAAGTGTGTGCATCGAGGCTTCAATGTCGGTAGGGGTGGGACCCGCTGCATGGTGGGCCTGCGGAGGCCGAGGCCCAAGCACACCGCTTGCTGCCCCAGCCCAGAAGACTGTCTCGGGTACCACTGTTGCTGGGAATAATTGGGCTTGTTAGCGACTGGAAATTGGGCCCAGTTCGGGCAGTATGGGTTGTTGGGCCCAGGGCCACTAGCCCAATTCCACAGCCATGGGGCCCAGGGCTGTGGCTAGTTAGCCTGCGGCCCACTTCCCCAAGGCCCATTGCCACCCCCTGTTATTGCCACCTCGGTTTCCACCACAGTTTTTATCAATATTTTTGCTATTCTGATCCTTTTGCCACCACTGTTGTTGCGGTTTTGACCGAAATTGGTGGAGACGGAGGGAGAATAGTCGGACGCGGTCACCATTATGACAGAAGGGGCCCTAGTGGCTGCTTTCTTAGCCAAGCCTGCTTTTTCGAGTGTGAGCATGGAACGGGCCTGATAAAACTGTGGAAGAGGACTGCTCTGACGAAGAAGCGTACCGACGCAACTATAGGCCTCGGATAGGCCTGCAACCATTTGAATGAGAAGACGATCGTTGGTAACAGGCGCACCAACATTACGGAGTTGGTCCGCCAATTCTTTCAACCTTTTGCAGGAAGCTGAAACGTTAGGAAAGTCTTCCATATTGACTTGGGAGAATTCCTGCTCAATGGTAACAACACGAGAATTCTGATTATCTTGGAATATATCACGCACTCTATTCCAAGTATCCATCGCCGTAGAGTTTGGTTTGATAATCGTTTGCAACAGGTCGGTAGAGATAGTGGAGTAAATTCATTGAAGAACGGTAGCATCAAGGGTCGTCCATAATTTAGGATCATCCTCGAGTTTAGGCACATCCGTATCAGTAGGGGCCGACGGAATTATGTGATGGAGGACTTGATGCGAGCGTGCGTGAACTTTGAACAGTTCGGCCCACGTCGCGTATTGGAGCAAAGTGCACGGAAACTGAGGGGAAGTTCTCGGAAATCGAGGCACGAGAGAAGAGAGTTTGGGAGAGGAAATATTTGACCTAGACTTCTGATATCATAAAAGAATATAATCCCTTGATTATTTTCATTAATGAAAGAATATATATACAATTTATAATTTCCATAATAGGAAAATCTTATTCCTATTCTACTCCTAAAACCTTATTCTACTTGTACAATAACTATACAATTATGGTAAGTGTACAATTCTAATTAGAACAAAACATCTCCTAAAATAGGCCACTAAACCGTGATATATATGGTATGTATACACCGTGTATATCACGGGTGAAAATCTTATTCCTATTCTACTCCTAAAACCTTATTCTACTTGTACAATAACTATACAATTATGGTAAGTGTACAATTCTAATTACAACAAAACATCTCCTAAAATAGGCCACTAAACCGTGATATATACAGTATGTATACACTGTGTATATCATGGGTTTAACTGCCCATCTTTGCTAAGTCAGCCCGTGATATACATGGCCAATATACCGTGTATATCACGGGTGTTTATCAAGGGACATCTTGCTTCTGAAGTTGTGTCATTTCAGGTAATAAATGGAACTGAAGTGATTATCAAGTGTCTTATTTTTGGATGCTCAATATATTCTTACGGTGCAGATGGTTGTAGTGGAATCCTTGGACTTGGACAAGAAGGTGTTTCTTTGCTTTCTCAACAAAATTATACTGGATTTTCATATTGTATCGGTAATATATATGATGTAGAGTATGATTCAATCAAACACGTTAATTGACATTGATCCAAACACATTCAAGAGGGTCGATCACAAAATTGAAGGAGGAAATTAGATCTGTGATTGGTACGACCTTGGAAAATATCTAAGCTATCGTGATTGAAAGAAAGAATCTCTGGATTATTTTCATTAATGAAAGAGTATATATACAATTTACAATTTCCATAATATGGAAAATTCTATTCCTATTCTAATCCCAAAACCATATTCTATTTGTACAAGAATCCTATAATTATGGTAAGTGTACAATGCTAATTATAAACAAAATATACAACTAAATATGTTACCATAACAGTGATATACACGGCTGTGTATACCGTGTATATCACGGTTTCCCACTTGTTATGGGTTTCTGTGTATACCGTGTATATCCTTGTATATTTTCACACCCCCGCAGTCATAGCGGGCGGTCTTCGTACGTTGAGACTGTCTCTAAAATCTTCAAAAAGGACCGAGGGAAGACCCTTAGTAAAGATGTCTGCAATTTGATACCTGGAGGAGGCATGTAAGACACGTACTTGTCCACGAGCTACCTTTTCGCGAACAAAGTGAATATCCATCTCGATGTGTTTAGTGCGCTGGTGTTGAACCAGATTATCAAAAAGGTAGACAACACTAATATTATCACAATAAACCAATGTAGCTTTCTGAATAGGACAATGAAGCTCTAAAAGAAGATTACGTAGCCAACATGATTAAGAGACGACATTGGCTACCCCTCGATACTCGGCCTTTGCACTAGAGTGTGATACTGTAGACTGTCGCTTCGCAGACCATGAGACCAAGTTATTACCTAGAACATACAATAGCCAGACGTGGAGCATCTGGTATCTGGACAGCTACCCAATTAACATCTGTATATGAGATAAGTGTAGACGTCGATGAAGGATATAAATATAAACCATAGTCAAGTGTCCCATGGATGTATCGAATAATGCGTTTCAGCCCCTGCAAGACTGCGATACCGAAGAGCCCCTGCAAGACTGCGATAGTAGGTCGGATCCTCGTACGGTGAGCCAGCCGCAGCACCCAGCTTGGGTTTAGTATCAACTAGAGTGGAAGTAGAATTGCACGAGGACATACCAGCTCGCTCAATGATCTCCGCGGCATACTTCCGTTTTGATAAGAATAACCCATCTGCATGACGAGTGACAGCAATCTCCAAAAAGTAACTCAAGGGCCCCAAGTCTTTTATAGCAAACTCAGAACTGAGCATTGTCATAATAGACTTGCGCAAAGCATCAGAAGAGGTAGTCAAGATAATACCATACACATATAATAGTATATAACCCAGGGAAGTACCACGATGGTATATGAACAATGAATTATCATACCTGCTATGCGAAAACCCAATAGATGAAACATACTCTGTAAATCTCTTATACCAAGCCCGTGGGGCCTGCTTAAGCTCATACAAGGACTTCTTCAGTAAACAGACATGATAAGGATATTTGGGGTCTCGAAAACCCAAGGGTTGATGCATATAAATGGTGTCCTTAAGATCACCATGTAAAAACGCATTCTTCACATCTAACTGATGAATGGGCCAAGCTTTCGAAAGAGTCAGACTGAGAACAGTACGAATGGTAGCCGGTTTGACCACCGGACTAAACGTCTCACCACAATTCACGCCAATCTGATGAGTCTTACCATCACCTACAAGGCGAGCCTTATGCCTCGCAAAAGAACTATCAGGATTATCCTTATGAGTAAAAATCCACATAGACCAAATAATATTAACACCAGAAGGACGGGGTGTCAACTCCCACGTCTTATTCTCAATAAGAGCATCATATTCATCGTTCATAGCAAATTTCCAATTCGAGTCATTTAATGCGGGCACTGGGCTACGGGTAAGGGGAATTTAAGAACATTAGAATTTAAATTAAAATATCTTTTTGGTTTAAAAATACCCCATTGACTACGAGTGACCGGTCTATGACTCGGGAGAGAATTGGGTGGATTTTGGGACAAAATCGGAGGGGTGACGGACTGGCCAGCAGGCAGTGGGCCTGCTAGCCCAACACTGGAATCGGGATCTGAAACAGTGGCAGGGGCAGAACTGGGCTGGATAAGCGGCCCAGTTGCTGGACCCGTGACGGGAGGGCTGGGCAGAGGCGACGGGACAGGAGGCCCAGCGGGCATTGGGCCCGCTGGTGGATTTTAGGTACGGGACAAGTCCGATAAATTATGGATAAAATACGGGGAGATTTCATCATCTAAAAAGTTATACGAACTAGGCCCGGGACTACTGACTTTAGCAAATGAGAATTGGGTCTCATCAAAAATCACATGGCGACTATTTATGATTTTGTTAGATGATAAATCAAAACATTTGTAACCATGATGATTAGATGGATAACCCAAAAATACATATGGGGTAGAACTTGCTTGAAGTTTGTTAATTGTAGTTGACGGAAATAGCGGATAACATAAGCACCCAAAAACCCTTAGATGTGAATACGAAGGAGTCTTATTATATAGGATTTGAAGAGGGGATGAATATGCCAAACCTTTGGTAGTAAGTATGTTAAGAAGATAAGTAGCCATTTGGAGAGCATGATGCCAAAAGGAAGGGGGTACGGAAGCATAGACCAATAAAGTGCAGACAATATTATTAATTATACGAATTTTTCGTTCGGCTTTCCCATTTTGTGAGGAAGTATGAGTGCAAGAGAAGCGAAAAACTATGCCATTAGTATCACAAAAATCCCGAAACAACCCATTATCATATTCTTTGCTTTATCACATTGAATATTTTTGATTTCCCGATCGAATTGGGTACGGATGAATGCTCTAAATTTAGGAATGTGGAAAAAACTTGTGATTTTTCGCTAACGGAAAGATCCTTAAAAAATTAGAAAAATAATCCAAAAATAGAACATAATAACGATGGCCCACAGAACTTAAAACGGGAGATGTTCATAAATCGCTATGAATAATATCAAATGACATTAAAGTACGAGAAGTAGAAGCTACAAATGGTAATCTAACATATTTTCCTAAAGGACAGGATTGACAAATTGGAGTACTACGCGTACCCTTACAAGAAATAAAATTATTTTTATGCAAGGAAGAAACAATGGACGATCCAAGGTGACCCAAACGTCCATGCCACAAAGAAGGAGCTAAAGCTGCAAAAGTAGATGGCAAGGCTTGACTCGAAAGACTGGAGGTGGGCGTGATAGGATAAAGATCTCCCCTACTATCACATCTCATGAGAGGTATCCCCGTCTTGAAATCCTTCACAGAAAACCCAAAAGGATCAAAATCAACAAAAACTCAATTATCAGTGGTGAATTTACGGACTGACACCAAATTTTTAATTAAGTTAGGGGCATGAAGGGCATTTTTCAATACAAGAGGTGGATGGGGGTAAACAATGTTTTATGACCGTAACCATGAATTGGAATTAAGTTGCCATTACCAACCATTATGCTACGATTTTTGCTCAAATTGGAATAAGACGAGAGAGTACCGTGGTCGGACGTCATGTGAGAAGTGGCGTCGTTGTCCATGTATCGCGTCTGGGATTCAATCCAAGTGTATGAATTGCGGCTTCAATGTCGGTTAGAGTGGGGCCTGCAGCATGATGGGCTTGTGGAGGCCGACGCCCAAGCACACCTGCTTGCTGCCCCGGCCCAGCGTTGTTGCGGAAGCCACTGGACCATGTCGAATTCAGCCGAAAATTCTACTGGGCAGCTCACTGTCCAGGGGCTGGAGACGCTGGAAAATAGGGGCCACTAGCCACCGACCCATGCCCACTGCCAGGGGGGCCATGGCTGGGACCAGTTGTCCTGCAGCCCACTACCACTGTACCGGGGCCCACTGCCACTGTTCTGGCCGCCCCCACCACCGCCGGAACCACCACGATTGCCACCGCAATTTTTGCCATTATTTTTTCAATTTTTCTTGCCTCCACCGTGAGCACGGTTTGGCCCGAATTATCTACACAACCCTGAGAATTAGCTGAAGACATCATCATGACCACGGGACTAGCGCCGGTAACGGCCTTTTTGGCCAAACCAGCTTCTTCTAACGTGAGCATCAAATGGGCTTGATAAAAAGGCGGAAGTGGATTACTTTGACGGAGGAAAGTCCCCACGCCATTATAGGCCTCAGATAGGCCTGCAACCATTTGTAAAACAAGATGATTATTGGTAACGGGGGCTCCAATGTTACGGAATTGGTCTGCCAATTCTTTGAGTCGTTTACAATAAGCTGAAACATTTGGGAAATCTTCTATGCTGACTTGGGAAAATTCCTGCTCAAGGGTGACAACGCGGGAATATTGGTTATCTTGGGATATATCACGCAATCTATTCCCTGTAGCCATAGCCATAGTCTCCGGCTCAATAATCATCTGTAAAATATCGGTAGAAATAGTGGAATAAATCCACTGAAGGACGGTAGCATCAAGAGTAATCCATAACTGAGGATCCTCCGCGGGAGTAGGGGTAGCAGGAGGAATTATGTGATGGAGAACTTGATGTGAGATGGCGTGAATTTTGAACAACTCCGCCCACGTCGCATATTGGACATTTTCCATCTCAAGAACAATAGAGATGTTGTTCTTGATGTTAGAAACAGTAAGGGCAGGATGAAAGTGGTTCTTTGACGTCGACATAACGAAAGAACAAAGGGATTGGGAAGAAAATTTGGGAAGAGATGAGGTAAAATTAGCACGAAATCCGAGATAGGGCACGGATTCCGATGCAAGCTCGGCCGAAAAGGGACGGCGGAATCGAGACTAAATTTAGGAGAGGAGCGGAAGTAATTTAGTCCTAGACTTCTAATATCATGAAAGAAATAATTCCTTGATTATTTTCATTAATGAAAGAGTATATATACAATTTACAATTTCCATAGTATGAAAAATCCTATTCCTATTCTACTCCCAAAATCCTATTCTATTTGTATAAGAATCCTACAATTATGGTAAGTGTACAATACTAATTATATACAAAATATACAACTAAATATGTTACCATAACAGTGATATACACGGCTGTGTATATCACTGTTTCTCACTTGTTATAGTTTCTGTGATATACACGGTATACATAAGGTATGTGTATACCGTGTATATCCTTGTATATTTTCAGTGATATAGAAGGGCTTTGTTACCATGGAGTTGTCACTCAGGATCTTCAAGGCTTACCAACTATAGCATTTCATTTTGCTAAAAGTTTGTTTTACCATGCCAAAGCTCGTGACCATTTCTACTTGTCCTTCTGCATGTATTTCAACTTGATTCTCATCAAGTGTACTCAATTTCGAAGTAAAATTCATTGTTTTTAACCTAGGATTTTTCAAGAAAACCCAAGCCATGAGATTAAAGTTTAAGCTTTGGGTTTCTTTTTCAAAGTTCAGATTTGTATTACAAGTTTTGGGCGATTAAGGTATGTAGAGCTTCTATCCACGTGTGGAATTATCATTGTTCTTTCCCACATCACATGTAATCCACGAAACATGAATTCCTCAAACCTAGAATTTTGCTCAAGTTTATGATAACTCTATATACGTGTTCGGATTATATATATATATATACATACACACACACACCATGTTGTCGTTTATTGTATTATGATATATCATTGTGATTGTCATGAACCTATCCGTAATCCATGAACTCATGTCTTGAAATCCATGAGTTCATAAACACAAGTCATGATTCATTATTACTCAATTCATGAAGTTGTGCATGTTTTCATACAAGTTATATTATGTATTTGTATTCATGATAACCGATAATTACAAATCATGTTTACAAGCTATATTCATGAAATTCATGGGCTCACAAGCTAATTATTCTTGTTCATGTTTTGGGAGTTGCACAGATTACCGGGAAGGTTAAATACCTGAAACTATGTATGCCAGCGTAGGATAATGATCGCTTCGTCCAGTTAGGACGTTTCCTTCATGTTACCCACAGTGGGTTATTGGATCCATCATGTCATGTTCATGTCTCATACCCGGCAAGGTACGAGATGGCTTAGCTGATCGGGCAGAGATCAGATGACACGTTCACTCGTGGTGGTTATCTGTCAGTTTTGTTAATGCTCTCCCACATATATTCAGATATACAGTTTTACGAATTTTATATATGTTATTATATTCATGTCAAATCATGTTCATGCTCATTGTTCAATTTTAATTTCATATTCATATTATTTCATGTGGCTACTTATTCTTTCAGTTGTTTTACATACAATACAATTCAAATGTAATTGCGTCCCTTTTTGCTCGGAGCCTACACTTCACGATGCAAGTACTGAGTTTCAGGACGACGGATCTGCTCATTAGGACTTCATCAGTATCTGCTATTGGTGAGCCTCATCTCATTCGGGGTGTTGGCTTTATTTATTTACATGTCATACATTACAGTAGAGGTATGTCAGGACCTTGTCCTGATAAACAGTTTTAGCAATCAGACTCATGTCCAGAGGTTTCAGAGACTAGCTTAGCATGTGCTTAGCATGTCATGTCAGTCACCCAGATTTATCATGTTTCATTCATATATTTCCGTTATTATATTTCAGACTATATTTTTAGTATTTTGTTTTACATATTTTAAATCATTATTATTGTATGTTTTGATGCCCATGTTGATTAGCAAGTTATGTGGTTCGCTCAGTCACATGCAGTCAGGCACCGAGTATCGTGTTTCGCCCATGACATGGTTCGGGGAGTTACATTAAATGTTTATGTTTGAAATTGGTAGGATAGAGATTTCATAACACTATGTTGGTGAAGCAACTTTTTTCATTTTTTGTCGTTGCTATTACACTTTTCATCCTTCTCCTTCTTTGAAATATATAAATAAATATTAGTTGAGGGTGGAAAGAACTAATAGATGTGGAGATTAATGACGAAGTGGATGAAGATTTTATTTTAAATATTATCTAGACTATTACGGAGTATCATTTTATGTGATGTTACCTTTCTCATATAATAAATATAATAATTTCTTTATATTATTGGTGAGTTATTTGAATTTATTTGTAGAATTTTAATGAAATTTGGCTTATCTTTTTAGTATTAAAATTATAAAATAAAAGATACATGAGACATATGCCCCGTAGATCCATGAGACTTACGTGTCATATCTCGGGACTTACGCTTCGCCCCATGCTGCATAAAACGTTTCGCCTCGCGCCCCTGCCTCTTAAACCACTGATTTTAGTATGGGAAGCATTGTCTTCAACCTTATCAGGAAAAGCTAAATGACAAATATGGTGTGTTAGCGCTGTTTCGTTGTTGTAGATAATTGGAACTTGTTTTAGGGCTTTGAAGAAAACTGATACTGACCATCTATGTGTTACCTCATAACCAAGGAACTGAACATGGAACAACTCGTTGCATTCATCGATAGGCAAAAAAAATTCTTTCAATTCTTCGTTGGACATCGGAGTAAACGAAAGGTGTAACGCAATTTTTATCTTTTCTTCTAGCGATGCAATAGTCGATGAGATGAATAAAGAGAGGATAATTGTGACTAGCAAGTTGGTATGGATTTTAGGTTTTGTAGTTTGGAGAACGATGAAGGTAACTATTTTTGTTGTAGTCTGATTAATTTTTTAATTATAGGTATAGTTAGAGTAGGATTCTCGTTAACATGGTGGCTTTTGGATAAAGCCTCTAAAGTATAGGCTTTAGGCCTCTCATTTTTTGGGCCTCATTTTTCATTAATATAATCTATAACTTTTTTTAATGAAACAATGATAAAGTACTTTGAACTTTTTGTCATTAAAAATAAATAGTTAATTAATTGATAGAAAAGAAGGCCTCTGAATCAGTAAGTAATGTATATATATAGTACAGATGTTAATCTATATTTAGTATACTGACAAAAAAGAAAACTTTTGATTGGTTTCTCTACGATACTTAATATATTTTATTTTTTCTTTCTAAAACTTTAGTATACTTCTACGCTTTTATATTTTTTCATTATTTTTTCAAGAGAGTCTTTGAGTAAATTGATCTGAAAGACGAGAGCTACAATATATGAATTTGCTGTTTTTGTTTTTTCTCGAACACCAAATATTACAAGAAGTATATTGAAGCACCAAACAAGTATTCTCAAATCAAGCTATCAACTTCTTGAATTAAGCTCTATTATTCAAATTTTTAGTATTGGTTTCATCTAAAACTTGCTTGTTATGGTATTTTACTACGTAATATATATATTGTAATTTTAATTATTTATTATAATATAAAATACGTCAATTAGAAAATATGAATTCGGTGTTCAGAACTCAAAAAAAGAATTAAATATTTGATACAATCTCAAAGAGGAGCTCTTGAGGAAGTTAACGAGCTATATATCTGATATTGATCCACTAGACTTGAAATGAAAAATATAAATAATTTTTTTTCTATTCTCATTTTTGTGACAAGAAAAAAAAAGTTAAGACCCCTCACTAAATTTTGGCTTTAGACCCCAACCGTATTGAACCGTCCCGGCTCGTTAACCGGCTTTTAAGAGGATAACAACTTTTAATGGGACAACACAAATATAGGTATACTAGGAGAAGATCTTAATTGATGTTGCTACTTTGATTTTACTTATCTACTATTAATTGTACTTTTTACCTTTTCTTTTGTGGACATAACATATATAGTGCCATCAAAGTCCTACGAAAATGAGGTTGGATATAATTGGTAGGGTATTCTTGAAAGTGATATTAATTGGTAGGCAATAAGTCCTCCGAAGAATTTAGTAGCACTGGTAGATGGTTATGTGCCCTAATAATTTACTAGAGAGGAAGAAAATGGCTTAGAATGCAGGTTATATTTGAGATATGCTCTGAGCTCTTTTTTTAGAATAGGTAATGCATGGATAAATCTGACCATCAAGATTAATTAATTAGATAGATGAAAAGAAATCGGTTAATAACATTTTTTGTGTATGTGCTCAAAATTTAAATACTAATTTCTCATAGTTTAATTTTCATCCACTTTATTGATTGTTCGGTCATATTCTTAAATACGACAAAGCTCAAGTTTTAGTTATTTCTTATGGTTGTACAGTCAAATCTCTCTATAACAACGCCCTTTGTCTGAATATTTTGACAGCTATAATAAAATATTGTTATAGGAAACATAATATAACATAATTTGAAAAGTCAATTTCAGAAAATCTTGGTCATTAATTAATTAAGCTTCTTAGACTAAGCAAAAATAAAAATAAATATTGTAATAGACTAAGAGCCTATTTTAGAACAAACATTTTTTTATTATTATTTGAGATGTTTGGCCAATTAGTAAAACTGTTTTTAAGTAGAAGTAGAAGCAGTTTTCCTGTGGTTGAGAGAAATAGAACTACTTCTCGAAAAAAGCAGAAGCATAAATATTTTTTTTCAAGACAAATAAATCCCTAGCATAAATACATATTTACCAAGTATATCCCTAATTAATCCATTAATTTCTAATTTATTTTATTTTATTTCATGTTGTATATATAGTTAACTTTCACGTTTTACCTTTCGAAATTAGCTAGGACATTTTTCATATTTTTAATTATTTTTGTGTTGAACTTTAAGTTGTGGAATGATTTTAAATTTTATTTTGGTCGATTTTTTATTATATTTAAATCACCATATCGATATTATATCAATATTTAATATTTTCTTTGATTTATCTATGTATTATATTAATTAAAAATAATAAATATGTACCTTTAATTTTATTTAAATAAAAGTAAAATTTTAATCAAGGTCTATTATGATTTCATAACAGATATTTAAAATAGTCTCTCTATATAAATAAATTTAATGTAAACTCTCATTGATATTTGTCCTTTTTTTGTAATTTGACACTGAAAAATATTTTTTAAAGAAGATTAATCAAACATAGTCTGCTTATCAAAACACTCAAAAATACTTTGTAAATGATCTAGCCAAACACAAATTGTTTCTCACCAAAAGTATTTTTTGTAAAACACTTTTTAAAAAGTACTTCTCAAAATAAGCATTTTTAGTCACTTGGTTGAACATGCTCTAATTATATAATAATAGGCCGTAAATAGTTTAAATTAGTAATTTAAATACTTGTGTAATTTAGACACTTCTTTTGCAAATGATTTATGACTTCCAAAATATTAAATTGATTTGGTATTTAGAAAAATATTATATAATTAACTTATGTAGATAAAATTGATACTTAAATTATATAAAATATCTACATGATATATATAAAAGTATTTTATCAAATGAAATTTCAAAATAAAATAAAAACAATACGAAAATATTTTTTAATTTTATAATAATAATAAATAAAGACTTTTACTCGGTTAAATATTCAAGAAGCATAATAAATTAACCTAATATGTCGAGAGCCAAAATTGAATGTAACATATTTACACTTACCAAAATTATAGGTATGTTTGGAGTAGGATTCTCATTAACCGACTTTTAAGAGGATACCAACTTTTAATGGGATAATAACACAAATATAGGTATCCTAGGAGATCGGTGAACAATTAAGTAAGGTTAATATATATTTGTTCTATATAAGGCGATTATTTAGTTAACAATCATACTTCAAGTGTTCTATTTATACCCTCAAGTGATGGAAAGAGGAGAGAACAGTTCTAGTATTCCTCGCTGGAACGTTCCCGAAAGCACCCCTCTCTTTCAAGAGGATTCACGGCATGTCAAGCCCTGATAAGATTCTTCGCTTTGCATCGAATTAAATCACATGCTCCACCGCTTGTGCAACGTCTGCGAATTTGATCAATTACTCTTTGTGCTTACATGATGATGATGCAAGATGTTTGGACTCAATTAGATCCAGCCATTGCAACACTTGTGTTCACGTGGACCATGTACCAGAACTACTTCCCTCACGAACTTCGTGGTTATATTAGGAGGTATACGAATAAACTCGTTAGCTACTTCTACCCTTATATACATATTAGATTTCATGAATATGAAACCGATGGTTGGTTCGAGCATAGTAAAGCTTATGTAGCCATCGAAAGGTACCTAAGCAAGAACTCCTCCACACAAGCTAGGCGTCTCAGAGATGGCCAATCTCTCGTCCTACCGATGGATGATCACGAGGAGGTAACCGGTGGATATAAAGGCAAAAAGGTCTGGTGGATATCTAGCCAACAATTAGGCAACACACAGATAATTTCTTGGTGCTCGAGGGAGGATGAAAAGAGGTATTTCAAGCTCAAGTTTCACAGAAAGAACCACGAGCTTATCACCACTTCATACTTGAAATATGTTTTGGATGAAGGGAAGGCGATTTCTAAGAGAAAAGCAAAGAAAGTTGTACACAAACAATAAGGGAGGTAGTGGTTATGGTTACAGGAGGAGAATGTGGAGCCAAGTAGTGTTTGAACATCCATCAACATTTGATACTTCAGCCATGAAGCCAAACAAGAAACGAGAGATTATGGATGATCTCCAAACATTTTGCAAGTCAAAAGACTATTATGCCAAGATTGACAAGGTGTGGAAGCGCGATTATCTTCTTTACAGTCCTCCAGGAACCGGTAAGTCTAGCATGATTGCTGCTATTGCTAACTTTTTGCAATATGATGTCTATGATCTTGAATTGACATCCGTTAAATACAACACGGAGCTAAGAAAGTTATTGATAGATACTACTAGTAAGTCTATCATTGTGATTGAAGACATTGATTGCTCCCTTGTGGCCAATGGGAGAAGGAGTAGAAGGACAAGAAGGAGGAGAAAAAGGAGAAGAAGAAGAAGAAAAGTGAGGTGACTTTATCTGGACTTTTGAACTTCATTGATGGATTGCGGTCAGCTATTGGTGAAGAAAGGCTAATTATTTTCACAACCAACTTTGTCGAAAAGCTTGACCCTGCTTTAATTCGAAGGGGGAGTGTAAGTTTGGAATAATCTCCCTTAGGGAATCCTTTAATTAATCACAATATATATATAGTTGTACAGAGGTTGATTCTTAATACAATAAGAATCCTAAGTTACCTTAAATATACAACTATCATAATTAGAAAATATACTGTGAATATTCGGAGAATATTCTCTAATACTCCCCCTCAGTCGGAGCGGGAGGAGGCCGGACGCTAAGGCTGGATCTGAAGTCGATGAATAGCTGTCTCGGTAGTCCTTTTGTGAAAATATATACATAATGATAGGAGGAAGGCACATGCAATATTTTGACCTGACCAAGAGCGACCTTCTTACGCACAAAGTGAATATTCATCTCGATATATTTGGTCTGCTGATGTTGGACCGGATTGTGAGATAGATATATGGCATATATGTTGTCACAGTAGACTATAGACGCCTTTCGCAGTGGACATTGGAGCTCCAAAAGAAGATTTCAAAGTCAACAGATCTCAGCAACTACATTAGCAACTCCTCGATACTCTGCTTCAGCACTCGAACGGGATAGTGTGGCTTGCCGCTTAGCGGACCATGAAATAAGATTATCCCCTAGAAATACACAATAGCCCGAGGTGGAGCGACGTGTGTCTGGGCACCCTGCCCAATCTGCATCCGTGTAAAAGAGCAATTTGGTCGATGCAGAGGGGTAGAGATGCAGTCCATAGTCAAGTGTGCCCTTAATGTATCTGACAATACGCTTGAGGGCAGCAAAGTGGGATTCTTGCGGGGCGTGCATAAACAGACAGATCTGCTAAACGGCTTATGCAATATCAGGCCTAGTGAATGTAAGTTACTGAAGGGCACCTGCAAGACTCCGATATAGGGTGGGATCAGAAATTGGAGCACCATCAGTAGCACTAAGCTTGGATTTTGAGTCAACCGGAGTTGGCAAAATTTTACAATTTGTCATCTTAGCCCTGTACACTATCTCTTCCGTATATTTACGCTGACTCGGGAACATAGTAGCTGCAGATCTGATCACTGATATACCCAAGAAATAACTCAGCTTGCCCAAATCAGTCGTAGAAAATTTAGTTTTGAGTAGACCAATGATTTCATTCTTCAAACCATCAGAGGAGGCAGTAAGAACAATGTCATTCACATATTGTAGCAAATAAGAAGTGTTGCTACCGCGATGAAAGATGAAGAGAGAGTTATCACACCTGCTACATATAAACCTAATCTACATAATATACCTGGCAGAGCGATCATACCAAGCGCAGGGTGCCTGTTTCAAGCCATAAAGTGACTTCCGGAGATGACATACATACTGAGGGACTGCAGGATGAACAAAACCATGTGGTTGATGCATGTACACAGTTTCTTTCAAATCCCTATGAAGAAATGCATTCTTGATATCAAGTTGATGAATCGGTCAATGCTTGCCCATAACAATACTGAGAACAGTACGAATAGTAGCTGATTTAAAAACCAGACTGAATGTCTCACCACAATCAATTCCCTCCTGCTGATTAGTGTCGTTAGCAACCAGTCTCGCCTTATACCGCTCCAAATCACCATTGTCTCTAAACTTGTGATGAAATAGCCACATGCACCAGATAACATTCACCCCGTCCGGTTTAGGTACCAAATCCCAAGTATTCTGCTTTGTTAAAGCATTAAATTCCTCGCACATGGCCGCATTCCAATTAGGGTCCAGTTTGGCTAGTTTTGGATCTTTAAGAATAGGCGATATGGTTTGTGTGGAGAGGTTAAAATGAACCTTGGGTTTGAAAATCCTGTGTTGAGCATGAGTTTTCATATGATGGGTAGGTAGTGGTGTATGATTTGTATTGGGTGTGGTCAGTGGCTGCGGGGTTTCAGGGTCAGAATCCGATTTTAGATTATGGTTGTCACCGGTGATTGGGGGTTGAGGAGACTGGGTGGGGTCTGGGTTGGTTGTCGGTGTTTGTGGGTTGTGTGGCGAGCTGGTGGAGCTTGGCAGTTCAGGCGTTGGTAGTGGTTGCAGGTTACCGATATGAGTGTGGATCGGCGATATGGCGGCTAGAGGGTTTCTGAACAACCTCTCGGGTGATTGGTGGTGGTTTGGTAGTGAGGGCGGTGGGTCGACCGTGCGAATGGGTGACAGGGACCTCTGTGGTACAAGGACATCGTCGGTGTTGGTCACTGGTGGAGATGAGGCCACCAGAGTCGACAACGGTGACGACGGAATAGTGGACTGGAGTTGGAACAGTGATTTGACTGGCGGGGATAGATTTGTCTCATCGAGAAATGTGTAGTCCGTTGTTTGAAATTTCCGAAGATTCGAAAATGGAAAACACGTCTCGTCAAATGTGACGTGGCGGGAGATAATGATTTTACGAGTGGACAGGTCATAGCACAGGTAACCCCTATGATTAGACGCGAGACGAACGAAGACACAGGGCGTAGTTTGTGGTACTAATTTGTGAGTGGCAATGGAGGCTAGATTGGGGTAGCATAGGCAACCAAAAATTCTGAGTTGGTCATAGGACGGGATCCTATGGTATAAAATTTCGGTGGGGGCCTTGTTTTGGAGAGTGTTAGTGGTAAAATATTAAGAAGGGTTTCTACCATTTTAACAGTATAGACCCAAAAAGATGGTGGAAGACATGCATGAAACAGGAGAGTGCGAACCATGTTATTGATGGTACGTATAATTCATTCAGCCTTTCCATTTTTAGGCGAAGTGTGGGGACATGAGAAGCGAAAAACCACACCGTGAGTAGAACAAAAATTGTGAAAGGCTGAATTATTAAATTCACGTCTGTTATCACATTGAAAAGATTTTATAGGTTTTTCAAATTGAGTTGTAATGAATTTTTTAAACTCAAGAAACTTGGCAAACACTTCGGATTTGAATTTTAATGGGTAAATCCAGATAAAATGAGAAAAATCATATAATAGAACTAGATAAAATTTGTGACCTAAAGAGCTAACAACAGGAGATGTCCCCAAATCAGCATGAACAATATCAAATGGAGAAAAAGTAGTACTCGAGGAAGACGTAAACGGAATACGAGTATGCTTTCCAAGCGGGCAATAAAAATAGTTTAGGGGAAGTTTCCCATTATTACATTGAATACGCTGATTAATCCTAAGAAAATTAAAGACATGTTCTCTTGGGTGTCCGAGTCTGTTATGCCAAGTTGACGGAGAGATTGCAGCAAGGAAAATAGGTGGGTGTGGTCTGACAGCGGAAGATTGAGTGAAGGGGTAGTGGTCTCCCACACTATTGCAGCGCGTAAGAATTTTCCCCGTATTGAGATCCTTCACAGAAAAACCAAAAGGGTCAAATTCGACAGACACAGAATTGTTGCGAGTGAATTTTCTAACAGAGATTAAGTTTTTAATGATGTTATAGGTGCAAAGGACATAATTTAAGGAGAAAGGCGGGTGGGGATGCTTGGTATGCGTGTTACCGTAACCTTCAATTGGAATGCGGTGATCATTGCCAACAGTAATAAATTGAGGACACTTTAACCGAAGCATTGGAGATAAATTACCTGACGACCGGGTGAGGTGAGATGTGGCTCCGGTGTCCATGTACCAATTATCATCGGGTTGTTGAAGGTTCAAGGCGTTGAAGGCCTAGCCCAAATCAGTGGGGTCAGGCTGCTGGCTTGCGGATGCTGAGGGGCCGAGACCAGGTGGGCCTGTTGGATGGGCTGGTGGGCCTTCCTGTTGGCTGGGTCGGATCCCAAAATACCTAGTGACCAAGTTCGTTGTAACTGGGGCCCTAATGTTGGGTAGGGGCATACAGGCGAGGCCCAGTTCCCGATATTGGGCCATGATGGCTACCCAGCCCACTGAAAATAGGGAGCAGGGGTTGGGCCTAACTGTTGGTTCCTTTGGCCCTTGTCGCGGCCCATCCCTTTGTTGTTATTACCGCAGCCTCTGCCGCCACGTCCTCTACCGCGGGACTGTTGGTGGTGGTGGTCTGGCGGTGGTGGGTGGGTGGTGTTGGCCGCCGGTGCCGCCATGCTGTCAACGGCTAATGCCTTTTTATTGTGCTCCTCTTGTTTAGCACGGCGGGTCTCTTCCAACAATAGTTGTGAACGCGCCTTGTTGCAACTTGGTAGAGGGTCGGCCTGTTGAATCATCATCGCAAGTGTATCATATTCACCTTTCGGTAAACCAAAAACTAGTTGAAGTACCATCTTGGTTTCTGAAACAGATGTCCCTACGTTGGAAAGTTGGTCGGCTATGAGTTTCAGTTGTTTACAATATTCTGACATGTTGTTAAAATTCTCGAGACGCGTATTGTTGAACTGCTCTTCCAAATACACGGCCCGAGTATTTTTATTATCCTAAAAAAATCTTCTAACCGTACCCAAATTTCACGTGCCGTAGCACTTGTTTTCATGATAGTACACAGCAAGTCTTTTGAGATTGTGTCGTATATCCACTGTTTGACGATGGCGGCAAGGCGACGTCATGTCGAGTCTGCAACATCGGTGGGACGAGGAACAGAATCATCAATATGGTCTAGCACATTGTACGCACATGCATGAATAGAACAGTTCTATCCGCATGGAATATTGACAGTCTTCTTGGTCAAGAATTATAGGAATAAAATTCTTGATGTTGGTAACGGCGAAAGCCGGATGAAAAGAAGACGATGAACGTGGAGGGGGTTGTCAAAAATACCAGTGTAAGAACCGGAATTAGTATGGGAAGTGGGACGAGACATGGTGGCTATGGTTGATGTCGACCGAGAAGAAAAAAAAGTATAGTGGTGGTCAACGGCTTTTGGTAGGAGAAGAGTAGGGATTAGGGTTTGGCTCTTGATACCATGTAAGTTTGGAATAATCTCCCTTAGCGATTCCTTTCATTAATCACAATATATATATATATATATATATATATATATATATATATATATATATATATATATATATATATATTTGTACGAGAGGTTGATTCCTAATACAATAAGAATCCTAAGTTACCTTAAATATACACCTATCATAATTACAAAATATACTGTGAATATTTGGAGAATATTCGCTAACAGGGAGGATGGACAAACACATTGAGCTATCATATTGTTGCTTTGAGTCCTTCAAGGTGCTTGCAAATAATTATCTAGTTGTTGCGTCTCATGATCACTTTCCTGAGATTCGTCATCTATTGGGGGAAACTAATATGACTCCCGCTGACGTTGCTGAGAATTTGATGCCCAAGTCTTCTAAGGAAGATGCAGGCACTTGCTTGGAGAGGTTGATTGAAGCTCTTGAAACTGCAAAGGTGGAAGCAAAATTGAAGGCCGAGGAAGAAGAAGAAAAAGAAAAGGCTAACAAGGACAAGAAAAAGAGAAAGAAAATGGTGCTAAGGAAAATGGTAAGTCTGAGAGTAAGGGTGTTAAGGAAAATGGTGATGTTAGTAAAGGTTAATCATGGTAATATTTGATTAGGAGTAACACATGAAATTAGGATTCAGTTATTATGATTAATTTTGTTGTTGAACAGTGTTGACTTTGTTATTCAAGAGATATTGTGATGGGCAAAAAAAGGTAGTCTTAATTGATGTTGCTACTTTTACTTATGTACTTAATTGAATTTCTTACCTTTCTTTTGTGGACATTACATATATAGTGCCATCAAAGTCCTATGAAAATGAGAATGGATATTTACCGGTAGGGTATTTGAAAGTGTCTATTTTACTATATGCAATAGTAGTACTAGTAGTTGGGTAATGTGCACTAAGAATTTACTAGAGAGGAAGACAGGCTTAAAAGGTAGGTTATATTAGAGATATGCACCAAGTTCTTTTTCACCATAGGTAATGAATAACTTTGACCATCAAGATTTAGATAGATGAAACGAAATTGTCTAATAACATTTTTTTATGTACGAGCTCGAATTTGAATACTAATTTCTTATAATTTTCACCTACTTCATTGATTGTTCGGCCATACCCTTGAATGCGACAAAGCTTAGGTTTTAGTTATCTTCTATGGTTGTACAGTCAAATCTCTATTTAGCAACGTCGTGTGTCCGAATAATTTTTGGGGCTATAGCAAAATATTGTTATAAGAAACATATAATATACTAACATAATTTGAAAAGATGGTTCCAAAAAAGCTTGACCGTTATAAAGAAATCTGACTGTATATGAAATACTTGAAAATAAAATGAGAGTTCGAGAAGAGACATTGGATGAAAAGGCGATAACCAAATGAAACCATAGGTCTTACAGTAGATGCAAAGTTGGAGCCAACTGAAGCAAACATACATCACCTATGTTTGTGAGTTCCGCAAAACATAATCGATCTCAAACCCGAATAAAGAACGAGGATTGCAATAGGTTGATGAATGCTTCATACTAATCACTCACAATATTACATTGAAATGGATACAGAGAATATAACCGATTCCAACTGACTTGAAATTGTAGCAGACTTGATTTGACTAAATGGAAAAAGAAATGCAATATTGTGAAGAGATAATAGTTCAGAGATGATCATCAATGATCAATATAAGCAGTTTATGGGATTCTGAAATTTCTATTTGATTTCATATATTAACCAAAATCAAAATTTGACAGTTCCTTTAAACATGGGTCATATTTGCAACTTCTACAAAGGTCACCAATATAGTGCTGCAGTTAAACAAGTCCCCAAAAATTTCTTAATCCCAATACTAAGATCAATATAACAAAAATAGCCCAAAACTTGAGCAAAAAAGATAAACTAAACATGAAACCACCTACCCCCAAAAGGAAGCACGACGACTCGGGGAAAATGGTTCTAGCATTCCTCGGCTCTTAATACAGTTGTCCCTAACCGCGTCTGCCAGTAGCCCTAGCGCTCAAAAAATAAGCCTGGTTTACTCGATCCTTCTCTGAAGAGGGGGGCGCTTTACAACACTGGAAGATACACAAGAAATGAGGATGAAGGGGGTCGGATTGAATCAACCAAAGAATCAGTGTGAGTGTTATCAACAACCCACTTAAATCGATGTATAATTGGCGTAAAGCTGCAACAAGCTATCTAGAGTTTCAGGTAAGAATTTTCTCGCGAACAAGTAACATGGTCGTTGATTTCCGTTCCATAGACATGGCCTAATCTGAACTTGCTTCTGCAATATAGAAAAAAAAAATAACGCTAGCTTTTTAGCAAGACAATGCAAGGAAATAGCAAGAGTAATTAATCATTCATACCCTCGCATCGCTTGTCACATGCACATTCTCTGCAATAGACTGCAGAAACAATGAGGAGAAGCGTTAAATCATGTCATGGTTTGGATATGCCAGAGAATATTGTGATTTAACTCATTTATTTATGCAAAACAAGTAGATACAGCAAATGATGGAGCTAATATGAGCTCTAGGGTGATTAAGATTATGCTCAATGACCCTTGTGGTCGGCCCTTCCTCGGACCCCGCGCATAGCGAGAGCTTAATGCACCGGGCTGCCTCAATGACCAATGTGCACATGCAACACTACTGAAAGAAATATTAAGTAAAACTTAAGAGGGGGCAACAGGTGTATATAAATAGGGGAGTTTCATTTTGGCCTGTCGGCCGAAATTAATTACATGTGCTAACCAAAATATACAAAACATATACACTAATTATGTATATTATACGTATATTTATGTATACATTTGATGGCTATTATATTTTAGGACAGCCCGAAAAGGTAGTTATCCCTTAAAAACACATGGACAACCCCCAAACCGCTATAATCCCACGCTGAAATCAATGATACAGAGAGGGTAAAGAAGAGTAAAGAATTGAGTGGCATAAAAGTATAAAAGTCAAGGGAAGTAAGCCTCATATGACAAAGAGGGGGGGGGGGGGGGCTTGTAAGCCTTACTGTTATGTTTTTCATAAGATCAAACGTAATATCTTTGTGCACGTATGATTTTGGGTGCCACTTCCCTTCAGACCAATCAACATGTGTTACTGACCAATTCGAAATTCCATTTGGATCAAGCATCTGAAATTTATAAAAGAAGAAGAAAACCAGTTAGTTTGGAAAAGATCAAAACAGGAAGACTTGAAGACACGCTCATGAAGAAAACTACTCACATGGAAAAAGGTCGGCACATAGTGCTCATCAGAATAGCAGTTCCGATTGCCCTCCATGTTTGGCTGTTACATTAGAAACAAATGTGCCAATAATTAATGAAATTAACCAAATTCACAGCCATCACCAAACAAAAAAGGCAAAATGAAAAGAGAGCAGGAAATGGGATATAAGCATGTTTTGTTGTACCTATAGCAATGCCATGTGATCAGACATTGTTGTAGTTTCCAAATAGTAATATAAATAGAGTTTGAGGGGGGAAAACTAGCTTAAGTGGAAATAACAATATGAAGATTGTTTGGAAAGGCAAAGTAGATTAAGTGCACCTAACACAGAGAAATAACGCTAGAGAACAGAAGTTTTTATGCTTCAAATCAAACGCAAAGAGCCAGATGCTTTAAATCCAAGGGAAGAAGGGAAGAGAAGAGTAGTTGGGACTATTTACAGCAGATGAATATAATATAAACCAATCAGAAAACCCTAAATCCCATGTGATTAGTTTCCAAATAGTAACACAGATAGAGTTTGTGGGGAAAAAGGAAACTAGCTTAAGTGGAAATAAAAATATGAATATTCTTTGAAAAAACAAAGTAGCTTTAGTGCACCACCTAACACGGAAAAATTAATGCCAGAGAACAAAAATTTGAATGCTTCAATTCGAGGGAAAGAAACAGATGCTTTAAATCCAAGGGAAGAGAAGAGTATTTGGACTATTCACAACAGATTAACATAATATAAACCAATAAAAAAACCTAAATCCCTCCTCTGTCGTCCACAGTCTTGGGACAAGCATGGGCATAACAACACTTGCAGTTCTCGGAATTGCTTCTGATAACTCTAACAATGTCGCTGTAACGAAATCCACCAAATAAAGATGTAAATCGTCAACCTTTTTTTGTTTGAGAAGGTAAGCCAGATATAAATTGTGGACGTCATAACATTGTAGTTAAAGCCGTGTTTGAGACTTAATCAAACCTCTAGTGCAGGCGATAAGGAGCTTAGGTATGAATACTCTGGCATCTATTCTGTTCTATTCAGGTCAAGTCTCACATTCAATGAATTTCAGAAATTTCAATGCAAATTAGTTCTCCAAAAAAATCAACAGCGTGGGAAGACCCAACTGGACAATGCAATTAAAACATCAATGCATAGAGCAATTCAACATTATATACATCAATATAACAAATAGACGGTCAAAGAAAACTAATAGTGTAATCACGTCATTATCCAAAGTATGAGCAAGAAAAACCAACCCTGCAGTAGTCCTTGAATTTTCTATAGTAGAGACTATCAGCCATAACTGCAAGTGCATGCTGTCGTTTCATTGTGAACCACTGTAAACATTCAGAAATTTAACCTATCAGAACAAGAAAATTGTAGAGGTTCAAACTGGCATATCCGGCTGTTAAGCTATAAGTCCCTTGAATTAACCAACTTATTGAACACTTACATATTACAAAACCAAAATATCCAGCAATTTTTTAACAAATTATTAATGAACCTCAAAGTTTTATCCTTCGTGAAACAGTACGACCTCTGTATTGTATAGACAAAATGGAAAGCCTCAAAAGAGAATCTATTCTCTCCACTCATTCCTCAACAAAAACAAAAGAGAGAGAGAGCTTCAAACAAATAAGAGCTAACAGAAAAGTTGTGTGAAAGGAACCTGTGCACCCTTTCGAAAATCCTTCTTTTCAACTTCAGGTAACATATGTTCGGAATACCTTCCACTTCCATGAGGACCAGGATCCTCAAAGCTGATAAAAGAAAGAAAAGAGCACTTGTTATTTTTCGATGAAGAAAGAGCATATTTTACTTATATAAGAAAAGGAGTCATAACAACTACAACTTCAAGAAAGTTCAAAATTGCTTTAGGGTGATGGAAAGCCCAAGTAAAAATATAAGCATACATGGAGCACCATAAAGTATGAGAACTACTTCATAACACAAGCATCAGCGGAATTGTCTTACCAGTCTACGAAACTGATATTTGTATACATCAGGTAGTTGTAAACATAGTCAAAATCACGCAAGGGTATACAACTGCAAGTTGATAAGCTAAATGATCAGAAATGACGCAACGGCATAAATGTAAAACAAAAAGCAAGAGAAATAATCAAATGTTCAACCTGTCAGAAAGTAATACAAAATGCTGATTGTCAGTCTCTTTAAGTGCATATGCTAAAAGGCGTCTCTCTGCATCAACCATAGAAATCTTTCCCCACACTACCTGCAGTGCAGAACAGTTTACTCCACAACTCAGCCATGTAGATGAAAATGACAAATATCTCTGACTTCAAATGACTAAGATAGCTATAAATATCTTCTTATTTCTATAAGCTATGTTAATAGACCCTTTGTTTTCCTCGACATAGCCAGTCAAACAGGTATGAAAAGAGTGCAGTACTTCGTAACGAGTTTCAAAATTCACTAAAATTTAGCATACATGTCCATAATCAAATCCATGTAACATAGAACGAGGGTTAAATTTTGAAAAAGAACATACTTGCAGAAAATACAGTAATTATAAGCAATACTAATTAGCAGTACCAAATAAACAAGGCTTATTTGAGCTAATCAGCTTAATTCTCAGGGTTTATTCACAACCCAAACCCGTGCCACCAAAAAAGGTAATAGTCAGAGTCATTTTACAAATTCTGCCACTTGCAAAGAAAGGAGGACGTGGACATTGTAGGCTACACAAAGTTCTACATCCATTTAAAATCATAAAGGAGATACGTGTAATCCATTGCAAGCAATTAAAAAGGTAAACATAGTACAACGAAGCTGATGAGTAATCATGTAGACTTTGTGTTAAACTGTTAATCATTTTATCACACAAATAACAGCCTGATTACACCACAAACAGCAAGAAGCAAAACCTAAGGAACTTTTTTCCCATTCAGCTTTTTGTTTTGGTTATTTGAAATTTAAGTGTAAGTGTCATCTCAAACAATAGCCACAGAAGAAGAACGATAGAAGATGTCTAGCTTAAATATAACAAGGCCAAAAAATATCAGTTCAATTGATTCAAAGGAACAAAGCGTATTCATTCAGAAACAATAAATAGAAAGTTCAAGCGACAAATTTGTGTATCAGAAACAATAAAGGGGCAAACTTCAAGTAACGACTTTGTAAAAAAGCATTTAATTAGTGGAAAATGGAAAAATAAGCACTAATTTAATGCAGTATCACAAACCTTGTCACTACGAATTTCCCGATTGAGGAAGTAACGGCTAAAATGTACTGGTTTGTCCTTAGATGCATGTACATAGACAGAAAATTTGCCTTCATGACCCTGAAAGATAAAGAGTCTTATAAAACCATCAATAGAGAAGGCTGCTAGTTTTTCTATCAGTAAGTTAAATTTATTAACAAAAAAGCAGCCAAGCACTAAGCTAGTGGTGGACATTAAAAAAGTAGGAGGCCACCCTTTAAAAAAACAAAAGGACGGTTCGTGCTAGTTAAGGATCTATTGAATACCCAGATAGCATTAAATTAACACAAACTAGTTGTCATTGAGTTAATCTGATAATCATCAGTTCAACTAAGATGAGGAACCTTAAATTGAGATCGCTAAACATCAACCTATATTATATAGTACCAAAGGTCCCAGAAAATGTATCCATATTACGTTGAGGATTCCCTTGCATAATCTGTAAAGAGGCGATTTCAAGAATAATTTACTTACATTTATAATAGGGACGCCACGAGTTAGGAAATCAAGTTATTGCAAGAAAAAAAAAGACAGTCTAAAACTTCTGCGAAAATAAGAAAAACAGACCTGAAAAAATCTGTCCCAGAGCTTTTCAAATGGCAATGCACCAGGTGTCAAGAACATAAATGCAATTTTGGGGTCCTCTGGTACGACTGGGGGTGTGTTGAGAATTTCATTAGTTACAATATGGGATGCAAGCTCTTCATCGGTCAAATCTCTAGTAGGAGCGGGTGGAAGCCAATCGGAAAGCCCCTTGCATCCATTCAATGAGAAAACATAACAAGCACCAGAACCTTGAGGGGGGTATACATAAGCACAAATTAGGAACAAACTAACTAAAGAAACCAACACGATTATCCATGTTGGTTTCTTTAACTGAGCACGCTGGCGAGGTGCAGACAATATTTGCATCTCCTTCATGCCTAAACGCCACCCCTGAGATGTCTTCATCTACGAATTACACATCAGCAACCCAACAACATCAAAAAACTACACCCCTTGACCAAATCTCTGAGACCAATAATCCAAACTTTGAGCAACTCAACAATCAGAAGCAATATTTGTGAATCAATGAGAACAAACACAAAGCTGCAAGAGGATCAAAAATCAACAAATAAGGAGTATTTAGAGTTAAATCAATATCTAACAACTGTGATCCACTCATCCCAAGAGTGGGGTCTGGGGAGGGTGGGACTGGGGTGTCCGCAGACCTTACCCCTACCTTTGTGGGGTAGAGAGGTTGTTTCTGATCCTCGGCTCAAGAAAAACGTTTTACAAAACAAGTTTGATAAAAAAAAATTACAAGAATAAAGAAGCTGAGATGAAAATATCAAAAAAAAGAAAAATGTTGACAGCGGAAATAGTAAGGATAACCAAGTCATCTTGCAAAGAATCAATCCTTAATCGCTTTTCTTTATCATTGTGCTGATTTCGAAATTTAACTCCTAATATTTCAGTTACACGATATTGGATTCACACTTCCCATATACTAGATTCAGGGTCTAGTTAGCATTTCCAAAGGGAAAACAATAGCCTATATAAACATATATCTCCTATCAAAAACGAATCACACATCCATAAGCTGCACAAAACTTAGAAATGAGCCTTCCACATCAAACAGAAACACGAAATCCAACAGGGGAATTCGATTTAACTTAATAGAGCATTTTTCTAACTCGACATCCGCATCAGCAGAATTACAGTAAAAATATCAAACCTTACAGAATTCCCAGGGAAGACAAACCAAAGAAACATGAAAAATCAACTAATTGGGTACAAACAAATAATTGGTCTAAAATGAGATCACATAAGAAACACCAAGAACATAGCAAATAACAAACAAATTATAAAGATTCCCATGTTGCCCCAAAACAACCTTAAATTAAAGTCAAACCCATATATCTAAATCTACCCACTTACCCCCCCCCCCCCCCTCATTTCATCAACTTCAAATCTCCATACATATCATACACAAAATACATATATCCCCATAAATGCAACAACCCCATCAAAGAATTTAATCTCAAATCATTTCAAGAATCCAAAATTTCCAATCAAAATTCAAATTTTTGCTCATAAGGGTACGTCTAGAATTATATAAAAACACAAACCCATATGATAGAATCAATCATCAAAAGAAAATCAAGAACCCATTACCTGAATGATGCAAGATATGCAAAGAAGGAGATTTTTTTTTTCTTTCTTCACTTTGCTATAGGTGGTGCAAGAACTCACAAATCTTTGAAAGCCAAAAAAGGATCTGTATTTGTTTGTGCATGTATTATTATAATAAAATGAAAAGTATATTGGCGTGTGAGATCTAGGGCTAGCACAACAAAGCAAGTGGAACCAAACAGCAAAACAGCGGGGAGAGAGAGTAGGGGGGCTGCTCAGTGTATACACACAAATCACAATAATTGTAATTTAAAATGCAAAATTCTGTGACAAATATAGAAAAAAAATACTACATTATATGTGTAGTTTTTTTCTTATTTTTCTTGTGGTATGTTTCTTTATTTATTATACTCCCTCCGTACATTTTTACTTATTCATGTTTAATTTAACGTATCGCTTAAAAGATAATTGATAAAATAATAACTTTATTATATTTTGAGTCGAGAAAATAGCCTATCTACCACTCAAGTAGGAGGTTAGTCTGCGTCTACTCTATTCTCCTCAAACACCATTTATGGGACTCTGAGTATGTTGTTGTTGTTATTATTGTATTATATCACCCTTTATATATAATAATTTTAATACATTGAGAAATTATTATAGTTAATAATAAGAGTAAATTAGGAATTAAATAATAAAATTTATCTTAATTTTTTAAATTATACATGAACATATATTTGTAATATAGTAAAAAAAAATGGATGGAGGGACTAATATCTTTTTTGGGGTGACTTTCCTTTTCAATCTCTATAACTAATTGATGAAAAGTCTTTGTGTATGGAGTTTGACCGTTTAGTTTTTTTCATTCTAAGGTCCAATACTATGAATAATTCTTTTTTTGTTCCTGAACAATTCAAGCCGGCAATTATTGGGGAATTAGTATTTTTTTTAATTGGTTATGAGAGAATCATTCCCAATGCTGCATTTCACCCCTTTTATTTTTATCAGTTTAATACTAAAATTATACTCCCCGAATTAAAAAGAGGATTCACTCAGTCATTTGTACTTTTTTTAAAGAAAATATTAATTCCTAGATAAAAATAGATAATTTGACTAAAATGTCTCTAATTAAATAGGTATTTAAATTTGATCATCTAACACTTAATAAGGGCAAATGTGGAAAAGTAAGGTTAGTTTTTTCTTGATTTATTAAGTGGACACTCTTTTTCAACCAAAAACTAAATGCTAAGTGGACATTCTTTTTTATCCGGAAGGAGTAATGTGTTATCCTTACTCATAGTTTAAGTATCTTTGTCAGTTGATGATCCATACCGATACATGTGGATTCACGGGAATTTAGTAATTTTTTGCTCAAACCCATGTATATAATACATAGGTTGGTGGAGCAGTATAGGGAGAGGAAGAGAGACTTACCTATGGTTTCCATCGACATCGAGAAGACATACGACAAAGTTTCTAGGGGGGTTCTATGGAGATATTTGGAGGTTAGAGATGTACTTGAGGTATACACTATGGCAATCAAGGATATGTATGATGGAGCCAAGACTAGGGTACGAACATTAGGAGGAGACTCGGAGCACTTTCCAGTGATGATGGGGCTGCATCAGGGATCAACTCTTAGCACATTCCTATTTGCATTGGTGATAGATGGACTGATGCAACAAATCTAAGGGGAGGTTCCATGGTATATGTTATTCGCAGACGACATAGTCATGATTGATGAGACTCGCAACGGAGTGAACGCTAAGTTGGAGGTTTGGAGACAGACTTTGGAGTCTAAAGGGTCCAGACTGAGTAGGACCAAAACAGAATACTTGGAGTGCAAGTTCAGTAACGGGAGCGACCTTGAGACAGGTATGGAAGTGAAGCTTGGTACTCAGGTCTTTCCAAATAAAATGAGCTTCAAGTACCTCAAGTATATTATCCAGGGGAATAGAGAGATTGATGACGATATCACACATCGTATTGGTGCATTGTGGATAAAGTGGAGGCTCGCATCTGGAGTCTTGTGTGATAAAAAAGTGCCACCAAAACTTAAAGGCAAGTTTTATAGGGTGGTGGTTAGACCGACTATGTTGTATGGGGTGGAGTGTTGGCCGATCAAAACTTCGCACACCCAAAAGATGAAAGTTGCGGAGATGAGGATGTTAAGATGGATGTGCGGGCATACGAAGAGTGATAGAATTAGAAATGATGATATCCGCGACAGAGTGGGAGTGGCCTCGGTGGAGGATAAGATGCGGGAAGCGAGGTTGAGATCGTCCGGACACGTGCAGATGAGAGACACAAATGTCCTAATGCGGAGGTGTGAGAGGTTGGCTATGGATGGGTACATGAGGAGTAGATGTAGGCTGATGAAGTATTGGGGAGAGGTGATTAGACGGGATATGGCGCATGTGCAACTCACTGAGGACATGACATTAGATAGGGGTTATGGAGGACACGTATTAGGGTAGAAGGGTAGTAGGTAGTCCAACGTAGTCCTACCTACGCTTATAAACTAGTAGTTATAGTATTATTATTGTAGGCTCACCTAGCCTATCATACTAGTAGGCACAGTATTGTCTTATAGTCCCTTGTCGTTTGATTTATGCTGCTATGTGTATTTTGTTTGTCTTACTTACTTGCATTAGTTATTGCTTCCTTTTATTTTTCAGAATTCGCTATCATGACTTACTCACTTTGTTTGTCTTAATTTGCTTGGGCGTGTGCTTTGTCTTGAGTTGATGGTCTCTCGAAAACATCCGCTCTACCTACCAAGGTATAGATAAGGTTTGTGTACACTCTACCCTCTTCAAATCCCACATTGTGGGATTTCACTGGGTATGTTGTTGTTGTTGTTGTGGCTCAAACATATGTATATAATGAAATATTAATTGCATATCTATAAATATTTGAATATGAACATAATTGTTACAGTATTGTATATTAGCTTGAAGTCGACGTGTGAACACATAAATTTCAAATTCTAGATCCGTACATCTGATCTTTGCCCAAAGAAAAAAAATTGCAAAAGAACTTCACCTATGTTAGCTCGGTGGAGTGTAAAAATAATTTATTTTGTAAATTATTTAAATGTAAATATGGATTATTTTTTTAACCAGCCTCAACCATTTGAAATTGAAGCATATTTGATTGATTGGCTACTTGTTAATTAATTTTTAAAAATGACATTTTATATGCAGACACAAGTTGCAAATTTTCTAACAGTTAAAGGATTTAACTAAATCAAGCCTCTGTAGAAATTTGAATTCAAAATTGTGAGCAATTAACAAGTATATAAGTCCAGCTCAGCTATTTTAAAATATCTTTTTATTTTCCCTTATTCCGTAAAGTTTGGAGAGAAAATAATTTGCAAATGCATTTAACATTGTATTGAGAATGAATATTGAAGAGTAAAAAGAATTGCAACATACAATGATAATTAAATATTAAAAAAAAACAATTAATACAGTATATGTTTTAGGGTGTTATCGCATACTCCACGTGGGAAAATAATAGCCTATACTCATTCGACAAATGGCTTATCTTTATTTATCTCAATTTTGAAAAGAAAATGTTACCGTTAAGTTAAGTTAAGTTAAGCTTGTTTATCCTTATCAAATAAATGGCTATCATTAGTTCTCTGTCGTTATTAATTAAGTTGGTTCCATCATATAACTAAAACTCCACCAATGACAATTATTCATTATATCGATATAAATCAGATGGTCAAATCGTAGTCAAATTTCTGTAATTTAGAGAGATAAGAATGTTTCACAAAATGTTTAAGCTAAACATTGCTTTGGGATGTTGAATTGTTGATGGTTCTATAAAAATCGACTGAAATGATCGAACCTAATCATACCAAATTAGTTATTAGGTTTCTTTTAATAAAGTTGTAGATTTTTATATGAATCTTTAAATGTATCAAATAATTAGGGTAGATTTTTAGTATTATAAAAATAAATCAAAAAATATTAAACCTTACGTAATAACTTTATATCTGTAAAATATACATATAATTTTTTAAAAATAACAAAGCATTTAATTTTTTTCCTTCGACCTAGGTTGATTGAAACTGTTATTAGTCCATATGTAATTAACACATGAAGTGCCAACTCTCAAACCTATTATTCAACTCCTATTGAAACTAAATTAACACAGTATCTACAGTAGCAAGCCACAAGGTACTACATATATTTCCTCTAGTTGATTTGAATTTCTCTTATTTAGTACTTAATCTTAATTAGTAGACTCATTTCTTGAGTCTCATTTTATTACTATCTTTCCACTCTTGTAATTTAAATTTATCGTCTTTGCTTAATTATTTCACACTAATATAAAATAGTGAGGTAAATCTCTACTAACTGTCTTTCTTCATCACATTTTAAACGAATAAAAATATATAGAGAGTTTTTTTTACAAAGTCTACGCAAGTATGTAAAGTGTTGTGTTCTAATTTGTACTTGTGATTCTTACATGACAGTTTTAAAAAATACTAAAAACTAATCGAAGTATATTGTTACAAAGAGAAGCTAAAATGATTAAGATAGTTTTGAAAGTTGATTATACAAAATGTAGTAATCGAAAAATCAACAGTATAAAATTTTATAAAATAATCGGCCAAATTGAGCTATTGATACCCATCATTATATAGTCTAATAATTACACAATATAGTAATTATAAAATCCTGCTTGCCAAACATACCCTAAATAGTAATCCATGAAATTCAAGTATATATTAAATAAAACGCCATAAATGTGGGGGAAAAATAAATGATAGTAATATTGCCAAATTTGTTAGAGTTACTATTGAATATCAGGTGCCAAAAATAATCTCTGAAAGTCATGATGACACCAAAAACACATGATTATCTGACATTTGCCTAAACTTTTTTTGTGTTTGCATGAAATTAATCTCATGATTTATTTCATTCCCAAGATTATAACATATATATATATAAGTGTACAAAATTATTCTATGGCTAATATTAAGGAAGACTTATCTAATCATATCATAATCATTCTAATAATATGAATCCTAATTATATGATAATAGAGCATATCCTAATCATCCTAATAATATGAATCCTAATTATATGATAATAAATACAATTACATTGGTGATTTGATATGATTGAGATAATTATGGATAGTCCCCACAGTCTTAGCGGGAGGTTCTCGTATACCGAGAATGTCCCTGAAATCATCAAACAGTACGCGCGGAAGACCTTTCGTGAAAATATCTGCAATCTGATAACGGGATGGTACATGGAGAACACGGACTTGTCCACATGCAACCTTTTCACGGACAAACAAGATATCATTTCTATGTATTTTATGTGTTGATGCTGGACATGGTTTCCTGATAAGTATATCGCACTCACATTATCACAATAAACCACAATTGCTTTTTCAATCGGACAATGGAGTTCTAAAAGAAGATTACGGAGCCAACATGATTCAGCGACCACATTAGCTACCCCTATGTATTCTGCTTCAGCGCTTGACCAAGACATTGTCGGTTGTCGTTTCGACGACCATGAAATGAGGTTGTCTCCAAAAAACACACAATAACAAGAGGTGGAACGTCATGTGTCCGGGCAGCCACCCCAATCAGCATCAGTATAAGATGAAAGACTCGAAATGGATGACTTATACAGATGCAATCCAAACTCAAGAGTACCCTTAACATACCACAGAATTCACTTAAGATCCCCCAATATGCTCTTCTTTCAGATCATGCATATGTAAACATACTTGTTTAACTGCATAGGAGATATCAGGTCTCGTGAAAGTAAGATACTGCAATGCTCCTGCTAAGCTGCGGTAATGTCTTGGGTCATAGTGTGTAGAACCCGTAGAGTTACTCAATTTTGCTTTTGTATCCACCGGTGTATGTGACGGTTTGCACGAGGACATGCCGACTTTTTCAATGATCTCCTCGCGTATTTCTTTTGACAGATAAACTGACCACCTGCATATTGAGTTACAACAATGCCCAAGAAATAGTTTAAAGGACCCAAATCCTTCATAGCAATTTCCGAAGCAAGAAAAGTCATAATAGACTTGCGAAGTGAATCAGAAGATGTTGTAAGAATAATTCCACATAGAGAATAATATATGCCATGTCATTACCCTTCTTGTAAATGAACAAAGACTGGTCGGACTTGCTGTGTGAGAACCTCAATGTGGCTACGAACCCTGCAAACCTGTTATACCATGCCCGGGGGCTTGTTTCAAACCGTATAATGATTATTTCAACAAGCAAACATAATCCGGATGAGTCGGATATCAGGATCCCAATGGCTGGTGCATGTAAATTATTTCCTGCATGTGACCATATAGAAATGCATTCTTTACGTCAAGTTGATGAATGGACCCTGATTTCGACAATGCCAGACTGAGAACAGTCCTAATAGTTGATGGTTTAACCAATTGGCTGAATGTCTCACCAGAATCCACGCCAACCTGCTGAGACCTGCCATCACCAACAAGCTGAGCTTTGTGCTTCGCAAAAGAACCATCAGAATTCTTTTTATGATAGAAAACCCACATAGATCGTATGATATTTACATTAGAAGGACAGGGCACTAATTCCAACGTCTTATTTTTAACAAGAGTATCAATTCCGTCTAACATGACAGCTTTCCAATTCGGGTCTGATAGGGCCACTTTTGGATTTTTTGGAAGTGGAGATGGTTGGACCGAAGATGTTAGGTTAAACTGACACTTGGGCTGGAAAATTCCGTGCATGGAATGGGTTTCAATGGTCCGAGGTTGGGCTAGGACCGAAGGCTGGGGCAGTGGGCTCTCAATTTGTGAATTGGGCCGAGGGGAGGTTTGAGATTGGGCTAAAACTAAATGTTGGGACGGTGGGTTTACAGTTTGGGAATTGGACCGATGAGGGGTTAAGATTTTAGGCCAAATGAGCTGGGCCTATTGTCCTGGTTGGGGACACGGATGATGAAGCAGTTGGCTCCCTCATGTGGGCCTGCCCATCACGAATAGTGGACTGGGCTGAGGCCTAAGAGGAAGAGGCAGTGGGCTCTTCAATTCAGACTGACCCAGTCCCATTTCGTTGTTAGGCTGTCATAATTGCTGGTGTATTTTGGGTTGGTCCATTATGAGTTTGGGTATTGAGATAGTGATTTAAGATTGGATGTATTCCGTCGTCCAAAAATTCGTATGAAGATGGGGATTCCACGTGATATTTAGCAAATGGGAATGTGGACTCATCGAAAACAACGTGACGAGAGATGATAATTTTTCCATTAGTCATATCATAACACTTATATCCCCTATGATTTTGTGGGTATCCCAAAAAGATACAAGGAGTAGAACGAGCTTGAAGTTTGTTAATAGTTGTTGACGGAAACAAGGGATAACACAAACACCCAAAAACCCTCAAATGTGTATAAGAAGGAAGACGATGGTACAATATTTGTGTGGGTGATATACTTGAGAGTAGCTTGCTAGGAAGAATGTTTAAAAGATATATGATCATTTGAAGTGCATGATGCCAAAAAACCTGTGGTGTGAACGAATGTACAAGAAGTGTGTGGATTAAATTGTTTGACTCTTTCTTTCGGCTTTCCTATTTTGAGGAGGAGTATGTGGACACGAAAGACGCAAGGGCATTCTATTTTGGTGACAAAATTCTTTAAATTGGTATTTATGAATTCCCTCTCATTATCACATTGAAAACATTTAATGGATTTCTCAATTTGGATTTTGATAAAAAAAAAAAACACTAAACTATTTAAAAACGGGAAAGACCTGTGATTTCTGTCCTATGGGAAATGTCCACAGAAAATTCGAATAATCATTCAAAATAAGCATATAATATTTATGACCACAAATCACAATACATAAGATCAAATATCATAAGTGTATCTGAAGTAGATAATGAAAAAAGAAGTTTAACATGCTTCCCAACACACACAAGACTGGCAAACAGAAGAGTACATATGTTTGTTACAATCAATAAAATTATTATTTCTACGAAAATTGAACACCGGTGCTCCCGGGTGTCCAACCGGTTATGCCATAAAATAGGAAAAATAACTGCAAAGGTTGATGGACTGGTGATTTGGTTGTTGGTAGTGGTGGTGATGGGATACAAGTCTTCAATGCTATTACATCTCATTAGTGGTATCCCCGTCTGAAAATCATTCACAGAAAATCGAAACAGATCAAAATTAACAAAATTATTGTTGTCAGTAGTAAAACGACATACATAAACCAAGTTTTTAATCAATTTGGGTGCATGTAGGACATTTTGCAAACAAAAAGGTGGGTGAGGGGCGGGAAGTTTTAATTAGCCAATACCACGAACTGGAATCTCATGCCCACTGCCAACAATAATATTTTTATTACTGCTCATATTAAAATAAGATGAGATATTACCTTGAGATGCTGTCATGTGCGTCGTTTCCCCAGTGTCCATGTACCACAAATCGTCGGGAACACTTAGATTCATGTTGTTCATGGCCTGTTCAATATCCGTGGGAGCATAACCTGCGGAAGATGGTCCATAGGCTGCAAAAGCTTGTTGCGAACGAGAACCTAGAACCTCGGGTTATCTAGAGGCGGGAGGAGGTCGGGCCCACTGAGCCATAGGATACGGGCAGGGTGGGGCTGCCCACAATTGCGGTTGTCAGACCCATAGTGGGTACTGTCCCCACTGCCCGCCGACCGACTGGTTGGGCTGCTGCAGTGGGGTCTGTTTTGGCACTACTGGCCACGATTGTTGCCGCCGCTGGTGGCCTATCCTCCTCCCCGACCCTTTCCACCATTATTTTTCCTTTTGTTATTGTTACGATTTTGACCCCTTTTGACCAATTATTTAGTCGGTTTGACCCATTACCGGAACCAGATTTTTGAGTGCCAAAATCATCATTATACGGGTTGGTAGAAATAATAGCGGTGCTGACAGTCGTTGCCGCCCCCGTCGCCTGTTTTTGCTTTCGGGTTTCTTTCAGAATCAATCTCGATTGAGCCTCATAAAATAGTGGTAAGTGATTGGTTTGTTGAATGAACGTAACAACACCGTCAAATTGTTCATTCAATCCCGCAATCAATTGGAGAACCAACCTTTGATTTGTGACCGGCGCACCAACATTTGAAAGTTGATCGGCAATCAATATGCGGAAACGTTTAAGAAATCATCCAATTTTATATTGGTAAATTGGTTTTCAAGATATACTGCTCGAGAAATTTTATTATCTTGAAAAATATTTTGTAGACGTTCCCAAGCATATTGAGCCGTAGAGTCCGGTTATAAAATGGTATGCAAAAGGTCGTTGGAGATTGTGCCTTAAATCCATTGAATGACTATAGCATCTAAAGGAGACCATAAATTCGAGTGAACAACGGTGGTCTCCGATGATGACTTAGGAGGAATAATATGATATATGACCTCGTATGCTCGACAGTTGATTTTAAACAACTCCGCCCAAGAAGAGTATTGCCCTTTTTTCCATCTGAAGTGGAATAGGAATAAAGTTCTTGATGTTGTTTACGACAAGGGCAGGATGAAATTTTTGTTTGTCGGCCATTGTTGCCCGAGAAAATAGAAAGAAAGTAAGAAAAGTAGGATTTTGGAAGATTAACACCCCTAGGGTTTCAGCTAGATGGTGGCCGAATGGTAGAACCCTAATTAGGGTCGAGAATGAGAGTAGGAGAAAAGAGGGGCGACTAGGGTTAGGGTTTAAGAAACCCTAATTAGGTTTTAAAAAGGAAAGGGGGGGGGTCGGTTAGATTTAGGTTTAAAAAAAACTTTATTTGGTTTTTGATAGGGGAGGAGGCCGAAATAGGGTAGGACAAAACTTGTGAGTTATTTTGTGGCTCTGATACCATGAAGGAAATTAATCTCATGATTTATTTCATTCCCAAGATTACAATATATATATATATATATGTGTGTGTGTGTGTGTGTGTATGTGTGTGTGTGTGTGTACAAGAGCATTCTATTGCTAATATTAAGAAAGACTTATCTAATCATATCCTAATCATCCTAATAATATGAATCCTAATTATATGATAATAAATCATATCCTAATCATCCTAATAATATTAATCCTAATTGTATGATAATAAATATAATTACATTGGTAATTTGATATGATTAATATAATTATGGATTGGATCCATAACTATCTTAATAGTGTTCATCTTTAATACACAAAAATTTATACATTTCAAAATATCATTAGATAGATATTATCAATTTTTCAGAGATCCAAAAGAAATGCTTCAAGGGAAAGAAGCTCACAAAACTCCTAAATCATAACTTGATAGTTGATACTAACTAATATAAGTGTTAGATCATACATTTTTTTTGACAGAGAAAATTTTGTTCGGGAACAGTCCCCTTAAGTAATTCATACATGATGCGAATCTGTATTTAAAATAATGGATTCCGAATACTAAATGAATAAAAGGCAAAAAAATATAAACTGTATTGAAAATTTTGTAAAAATAAAAATCCTTAAAAAGATTTTTCTTAAAAAAATTACGTAAAACATTGACAAAGTTTTTTTCATAAAAAAGTAACCAGTAAATATCCCCACCATCTCAAACTAATTGTCATATTTTTGTTTTCGAAAGTTAATTTGATTCATTTTTAAGCTACATTGCATTTGATCAACTTAATACTTTATATTTAAAATTTAGATATTAAAAACTATATGATTAATACTATAAGTTGAAATTTTCTCATATTAATTTAATAAAAAAAATTTGTTTTTTAATGCTAATTAAAATTCATATAATTTAACTCTAAAAAAGTAAAACATGACAATTAATATAGACAGAGACAATACATTTTATTTGAAGGAAATTATACGTAATTATCTATAATCTGACCAAATGAAAATTCCTAATGGAATATTGGAACTGTAGTCATCAATCGCGAGCCACAGCGCGTGGACTGAGATGTGAAGCTGTCACGTTTAGTTTTGTCCAATCTCGTTTTCCACAATTATTTCCGACAAGCGAGAGGCGTCCAGACAGGTTTATTTCTTATCTGAAGGCACATGTGTAGCGAGAAAATGAAAAAAAGATGATCCCTTAAGTTTGAGGTAAGTTAAAATTGATCCTTTTAATATATCTTTGAGTAATTTTTAAATTTTCTGCAAACAATAAATATTTTTAGTCTTTGTAAAATATTAACAAATTATGATTGTCAGAATTAACAAAAGCTATGAAAAAAAATTAAGATGAATTCATAATTGAAAGTGCAATTTCAAAATTTTTGATCTATTTCTAGAGTATAATGTAATTTTTGAGGTTCAATTTTTTTTACCCTAATTCATAGTTGGGTTCATTTTTTATGTTGCGATTTCACAGGGCTTTCATAATATTCTGGTTAATTTTTCTTAGGTTAGCCAAAATATTTTTTCTAGAAAAACAAGTTTCATAAGTAACTGTGCAAGGTCATTGCCTCCACCCAGTCATTCAATGACCCCAACCACACCCTTGACCATCACATCCCCACCCCCACCCCCACCCACACCCACACCCACAAATTCCCACTCCTAACCCTATTTCACTTCATAATATTTTGTTACATTACATATAAAGGTTCTTGGGATAATATTTTTTTACTCACTTACCAAACACCGATTCCTTTGTACAAGAACAAATGTGACATCTATAGTTGCAACAACTATAGGGGTATCAAGCTGCTAAGTCACACTATGAAAGTTTGAAAAAGGATAGTGGAGATGAGGGTGAGAAGAGACGTGTCTATTTTCGAGAACCAGTTTGGATTCATTCCAAAGCGTTCGACTACAGAAGTCATTCATCTTATTAGGAGGTTGGTGGAGCAGTATAAGGAGAGGAAGAGAGACTTACATATGGTTTTCATCGACCTCGAGAAGGCATATGACAAAGTCCCTAGAGAAGTTATATGGAGATGTTTGGAGGTTAGAGGTGTACATGTGGCGTACACTAGGGCGATCAAGGATATGTATGATGGAGACACGACCAGGGTACGGACAGTAGAAGGAGACTCAGATCACTTTCCAGTGATGATGGGGCTGCACCAGGGATCAACTCTTAGCCCATTCTTATTTGCATTGGTGATGGATGGACTGACGCGACAAATCCAATTGGAGGTTCCATGGTGTATGTTATTTGCAGATAACATGGTGCTGATTGATGAGACTCGCAACGGAGTGAACGCTAAGTTGGAGGTTTGGAGACAGACTTTGGAGTCTAAAGGGTTCAGGCTGAGTAGGACCAAGACAGAATACTTAGAGTGCAAGTTCAGTAATGGGAGCGAGCATGAGACATGTGTAGATGTGAGGCTTGATACTCAAGTCATTCCAAATAAAGGAAGTTTCAAGTACCTCGGGTCTATTATCCAAGGGAATGGAGAGATTGATGACGATGTCACACACTATATTGGTGTAGGGTGGATGAAATGGAGGCGCTCATCTGGAGTCTTGTGCGATAAAAAGGTGCCACCAAAACTTAAAGGCAAGTTCTATAGGGTGGTGGTTAGATCGACTATATCGTATGGGGCGGAGTGCTAGCCAGTCAAGACTTCACACATTCAAAAGATGAAAGTTGCGGATATGGGGATGTTGAGATGGATGTGTGGGCATACAAGGAGGGATATAATTAGAAATGATGTATCCGGTACAGAGTGGGAGTGACCTCAGTGGAGAATATGATGCGGAAAGCGAGGTTGAGATGGTTCAGACATTTGTGGAGCAGAGACAGAAATACCCCAGTGCGGAGGTATGAGGGGTTGGCTATGGACGGGTTCATGAGGGGTAGAGGTAGGCCGAAGAAGTATTATGGAGAGGTGATTAGACGGGATATGGCTCTGGTGCAACTTACTGAGGACATGACCTTAGATAGGGGGTTGTGGAGGACACAGATTAGGGTAGTAGGTAGTTGAGCGTAGTCCTACTTACGCTTACAAACTGACAACTGGTAGTTGTAATGTTATTATTGCAGGCCTGCTTAGCCTATCATATTAGTAGGCGCAATATTGCTTTATAGTCCTCTGTTGCTTTATTTCTGCTGCTATGTGTTCTTTAGTGTACTTTGTATATCTTATTTATTTGCGTTAGTTACTGCTTCCATTTTCAGAACACGTTATCATGGCTTATTCGCTTTGTTACCATCATTTTCATACTGCTTTAAATTTTGTGTCCGGGTCTGACTGTTTCTCTTGCTTTGCGTCGCTTGCTTTGCTTGTGCTTATGCTTTGTCTTGAGCCGAGGGTCTTTCGGAAATGATCGCTCTACCTATCAAGGTTGAGGTAAGGTCTGCATACACTCTACCCTCTCCAGACTCAACGTTGTGGGATTTCACTAGGTATGTTATTGTTGTTGTTACTTACCAAACACTAGAAAATAAGTAAGATACTTATTTATTTTTCAAGAAAATATTTTTCTTCATACCAAATACACCCTAAGTGTCACATATTCTCTAGTCGTAAATAGTCTTCTTCTTTTATATCATTCAGATCTTGTATATGATGTCCCATCTTATAATATGACAAGGAACCTACTTTTCTTGGCTACATTTAATACCAGAGACCATATAACTATAGGGTTTTTGTTGGGTTCAAAACACATAAGTAAGGCACAACAGAAATTTAAAATTTTGTTTTTACTTACCCCAATAATTTCTTCTGGTATGGTTATATGACAATAAAAAACCTGTAACATAAAGCATGAATACTTACAGGTTGTATTATCTGGAGTCTTTACTAAATGGTGGACACACGATTCCCTTTTCGACTGCAAGCACAATGCTACGGTGTATTTCTCTGTCAAGAAAGCCAAGAAATCTCGGCAGAGGTTCGAGAGAGTTTCATCCTAGACTCTAAGTCTAGAATTGTTTATGAGAATCGGTATATTCTTGTGTGTTATAACAATGGTTTAGTGCTGTATTTATAGTTGTAATTAGGTTAGAAAATGTTTTAGGGTTAGGCTTAAACCTGGCCCAAAACCCGAGATGCAGTGGGCCAGTCCGACTGGGCTCACTGTCGGGTTGGCACCGCGGCGCAGCCTAGAAGGCGCCCCGGCGCCCTACGTAAAAATCCGTTTCCGTTTTCATTTAATATATATATATTCAGCACATTAAATCCAAAATCCAATTTTTACTTAAATAATTTCCGTCTAATAGAAATTATCCCATAGTTATTATCAATTCAAAGAGCTCGGTTCCAAATCGAATATTTAATATTCTCTCAATACACCCTTAGATCGAAAAGACAATCGACATAGTGTGACCCTATAGGCCTTCACATATCGACAATAATCCAATTAAGGTCCATACGGAACTCCTAGACTGCGCCGTATGACGAACTCAATATGTGAAGTATGTTTACATGAATCCAACAAACATAACCTTTATGTGAGATGATAAATTCCTTTCATTCGCGACACACTCGATCAAGCTTAGGATTTGCCATGTGTCTATCCAAACGGCTTGATCACTTTATCTCATCTATATTAGTCGACAACTAGACCATATTCTAAATATGTCTCTTGCATTGGCCAATGACTTGGTCGACCTAATATCACTGAGAAGTTGAGTGCTCTCTCGAATATCCAATCGAGGAATGAATCTTATTCTTGGCTCAATTACCACCTTAATTTACATCATAATGTACCCAACACAAGCCGTGTCTTATCCTATAAGGAGTTTAAGCTTAGGACAGGGTCAAAGTACATTACTCTGCAAACAAGGTGCGTATTGACCTCAAGTCGAAGGACCTTTATATCCCACACGCCGATAACACTCTAGACATGTCTAACAAATAGTTTATCAGCAGGGTATACCAATACTTTCCAAGAGTATCCATGTGTCCATCACTAGTAACCATTATTAGTAGCAGGTGAGACATACTACATTCTCTAAGAATGTGATGCAGACAACATGTCGACTTATAACATATCATCGATATCCCATTCTCGATGATCATTAGTCGAGGCTATTTTAGTGTTACGCTCTATCATCAATATCTCACTCTATTAATGCCAACGTAAGCTCAAGGGATGCACATTAATGAATATTTATAAACAATCAAATAATAATTCAATAATCGCAAATGCCATAAATATTAATCTTATTAATAATACGAATGTGTTCAAGTACATTTGTCCCTAATAATGATTGTCTCTAGGACATACATATTTTCAATAACAACAGTCAACGATTTAAATCTAGAACACGGAATAAATTGGACAATTCTTCCTAGAGCTTTAGTGGACCAACTCCCTAATCAAGAATTTGCTAATTTGAACATATTTTTATTTTTCACCCGAGGTTCATATTCGTCTTAGAACTTCAATTAATTCAAATTTATGCCGCGCACGTAAAATTCATTAAAATTATCTAGATTTTTTTCCATTCTCAAGACACGAACTCAAAACTTGTAATTCAAGATAAAGAGATTTTATTCATACCAGAATAGTTGATGGTTGCTTAGTATAACTACTAGTTGTGATGGATGCATGTCTACTTGCAACTCTAGTGCAACCATCATTCTCATTTTGTGAAAGCGAAACACACCAAGTAGACTAAAAGGATCTTTTAGGGGGTAATGCATATTTTATTTTCAACGGATGAATTGAAAGTTTGAGTCACGTAGAATTTAATTAAAAATTACTTTTATTCTTGACGAATACGTACGTACTTACTCGTATCGAATACATATATCAAATCAATGAATGAATAATATATATTTTTTATCTAACCAAATCATGGTCAAGTTATATGATTTGTACTTTATGCGAGTAAGTATTTTTCTTAATTCTTTAGGGCAAAGAAAATAAGACAGCAACACATAACAATGAGCTAAGAATTCATTTGCTGCAGTAGGAAGTACTAGAATTAGAATTCGGAGTGACTAAAGGTAAATTAGATATTAATTTTTTTGAGGAACTGAAGATGGATATCTCGAAATACTTATTACAAATGTTTGACCATTAGGTGAGTTAATTAAAGGAGGAGCGGTTGATCGATCGGTCATGCTATTCATTAGTGATCTGATACACACAGGTCACATAATTTTATGGCGGATCTAATATTTTACTATAGTATTCTAAAATAAATCAATCGGTCAAATATTAATGGCATCAGTTTTCCACTACATGCCTCAGTAAAATGACTGCAGAACTCTATTATGTTTCTTTGATTATTGGCGCAATATATCGGGAGCACTTTAAATTTGTCCCTAAATTTAGACATTCGAATTACATGTGGTTATTATTATTAGAACTTCAATACATTGTAATGAAGTATTTCTATTAATATTTTCAGCTTAAATTTTTAAAAAGTTGCTACGTGTATTTTGAAGCGCTCATTTTGATGAGAAATTAATCTTTAAAATATCTCACTTTCTTCAATTATATACATTAGCCTCAATAAACCGTAAAACTTCATGTTTGTTTCATACATAGATTAAGTTAACCTTTAAAATATATTACCTCTTTTAATTGATTATACTCATTAGCTTCAATAAGCTTGTAAAACTTTATGTTTGTTCCATACATAAATTAAGTTAACTTTTAAAATATGTTACTTTCTTAGTTTGATTATACGCATTAGTCTCAATAAGCTATAAAGCCTCAATCTTGTTTCATCTGAGACTAATTGTCGGATATGCAAAGCAGTACGGGAAGTAAATAAATATTACAAGTGTTTGAAAGGATAAACGAACAAGCCAATGTTCAGAACTGCCGCAAACTTGTTGAGTTTTGAATCTTGATAACCTGAAATAAAAAAAACACTAAATCTGAATTGTTACAACTGTGTGATGAGTCGAGTGATGACACTCTGTCCTTAAGACAAGATTGCACCATATATATGCTTTTATGTTTAACGGACAATAGTCTCCCAAGATAAAACAACACTTTAATCAACACTACAAAGCAAATAGGTTGAGTCTGACGAAGAAAACAAATACGAATCGACTTGCTGAAGAAATGGAAAAGGAAGGAAAAGTTTATGTTTTTCGTCCCAACGTTACTGCTTACTTTTTGGACTGTGTTTTACTCTTCTGTTTGTCTCTGTGTATATATTTCTGTCTCGTTTTTCTGTGTTTGTGTATGTGTGTCACGTTATTGAGCCAAAAATGCATCAATATATAGCATAAGGGAGGCTGCTCAACTGTCCAAGACATGGTTGTAAATGGCCATTGAATGAGGGAATTAAACAGTCAAGTAATGGCATGTTTATGGTCATTGAAGGAAAGTGTAATTCAGCCAAGTAATGGTTGTTAATGGAGGGAGTTAATCAACCAAGTAATGGCTGGTTAATGCACAATAACGCCCTCAAAAATCAACTCCAACGGTAGGCAGAAACTTTCCGCCTTCCGTCGTTCCCAAATTCAACATTCCAGAAACTCCAGGGACCAAACTGTAAATATTAAATAATTTGGGGTCCAAAGAGATAATACCAGAAGAAGCCCAAGACCCAAGACCCGAGCTCGAGCCCGGACGGGCGGCAACGGCGCGCGTGTGGGCTTAGCCTTTAACCCAAGCACATCTAGGTTCTCCCTCCTTTAAACACATGGGATACCCCTTGGGGTCCCAAACTCTTTGTCAATTTAGAGACTTATAAAGATAGCAATTCTTCATTTTCCCACCGATGTGGTAGATTTGTCACACACCATATTTTCATGCCTCAAACACCTTACTTCGTGGACTAATATCTCTTTCATTTCTCAACGAAATTTAACGATACTTGGCCTTACGGTCATCTACTCACTTAGTAGATTATGCACGTGAGAAGCGACAAAGTCTTCAACATGCGGAACCCTAGTGTTTAATTCATTAAATATGGGTGGACGCACCTCCCCACCAAAGGCAAATTTCCAACACTAATTATGTGCATAATCAAAGGAGGTGATATTTTTTATGTGGTTGATTTATTTACGAATTGCTTGAGAACATGCGCAAAAGTTTTTTCAAAACTTGAGTAAAAAATATGAAATACATGTTTATGATGTGTTTAGATGCTCAATTAAATATCTCGTAATTTAAGTGTTTAAATAAAATTTATTAATAGAGCAAATGACACTTTTAGTTCCTGAGTTTCGCGTTATTCTGATTTTGATCCATATGATATCCGACTAATTATTTTTTACCTTCAATTAAGCAATGCGTGCTATTTTGATCCGATGATTAACAAATGTCATCAAACTAAATAAATTGTCAATTGTTGGTAAGGGCATTTTGAACATTTAAAAAAAATATGTTTTTGAGCCACCAATGACCCACCACCATTCCACCAGTAAAACACATTTAATAGCAGCACGGTGAAAACGGCCGTGACTCCATAGCCGTCCATCAAACTCCACAGATCTCAACCTATAAAAAACCCATGAAACAACAATTTTATGGATATAAACGGAGATAAAATCGAGCACAATAAGTAGAACGTGGAAAAGCACTGAGACCCACATAGAAAAATCTAAACTTTACCTCTTCTACGAGCTCTCACTTGAGTGCCAAGCTTCTTGGGTTTGCGAGAAGCTTCAAAGAAGCAGTCGCTGCAAGATTTAGAAAGTTTTTTTTACTAATTATAGAAAGAAAAGAATGGACCCTTCAATTACAAGAAGACACAATTTGCGGCAATTGTCGTCCAATTGACAGTTCTAGTGCACTTAAAATTCGTCTAGTTGGATAGCTACGACAATTTGTGGACCTGTTTCATGGGTTTTTGTATAGGTTGAGATCTATGGAGTTTGGTGGACAGCTATGGAGTTTCGCGGCCGTTTCCACGATGGTGCTATTAGTTGTGTTTTTACTGGTGGAATGGTGGTGGGTCGTTGGTGGCTCAAAAGCATAATCTTCTAGCACCGGTTTGAATATAAAAGTTACCCACCTTTTTTTGGAAAATTCTTTTTATTTTGCTTTCTTCCACCGGTGGCGGGCGGTTTCAAAATAAGTGTTTGTTCATGAAAATTTTAAAACAATCAAAATCTTATTGAAAAAATATATTTCAATAACAAACTATTATGTGTAAAAATTATGGCCAAACATAATTTCAAAAAAAAGTAATTTTTTTTATTTCTATGACTAAACGCCTACTTAAATGTCCAAAATGGCCTTACTAATGATTGACAATTTATTTAGTTTGATGACATTTGTTAGTCATCGGATCAAAATAGCACTCATGACTTAATTGAAGGTCAAAAAAGCTTAATCAATATCACAAAAACTAAAATCGAAATAATACGATAACTCAGGAACTAATAGCGCCTTTTGCCCTTATTAATAAATTTAAAAACTTATCGATATAGTCCGCCTTCATTATTAATGTAAAGTTTTTTCTCAAAAAAATTGACCAAATTTATGAACCTTTTCAAGAAGGGCGAAAGGGGAGAAACATAAAATTGACACTACTTATATCCTCTTTTAGGTTTAGAATTAGGTTTAGACCCTTATGTTTAACAATTTCTATTAGAAGCCAACTAAAAGACTGAGGAATTAAATTCAAGGGTTTATCAAAAAGAAAAAGAAGGAAATATATGTAGATTAGAGAAGAAGCAAAGGAAACAAAAGAAAAAATAAAGACCAGAGGATAAAAGGGAATGGAACTATGATTGGTTATTTATTATGCCTGGGAATCGCAAAAGAGCGCGTGTCCCTTTTACCCAAGCATGGAGTTGTTGTCTTTCTAAAAGTAGTGCTGACCTGGTCCCAATTTCAATTGAAAATAATAATTTCCTTCGTCTCGTATTTGATTAAAGACAAACTTTAAAAAGAGAATGTTTTCAAATATTTATGATCTAAAATAAATAAAAAATATTTATATAAATATATTTATTAAGAGTAAAATAAATATTTTAAAATTAAATTATTATAAAATATAGTATAGCAACATATCCAATAATTTTACAAGTGAAATATGTAGAGGATAAAGGCTAGAGCTTATAAAGACATTACCCTATCTCAGGAGGTAGGTACTAGAGAGGTTGTATTCGACAGACGCCCCGCTTAAGAAAAAATATTTTAAAGCAGTTTAAAAAAATAAATAACAAAAGTGAAAAACGATAGTAAAAATACTATTGATAGTGATATTGTATCATTTTTTTTGGATGGACTAAGTAAAAAAATGACATATAAATTAGGATTGAGGTAGTAGAAAAAAAGATCTCATATTATATATTTATAGTTATAATGGCTGTATAAATATTTCACCTTCAGTATATATAACATGCTGGCACTCTGTTGTAGTTCTTTTGATTTTTTATCTGTTATTTAAGATTATCGAACAGCATTAATTATAACGCAAATTAACTAGATCATCATTTTCTTTAAATAAATAATTTATGATTATTATAAGCAGTAAGGTTGGATTTGGCATAAAATAATTAATGTTTTGTTGGTTTTGTAAAATGGTAAATATTCTGGATTACATATGATAAAAAATAGAAATTTAAAAGTATCTTTATAAGAAAAAAGATGAAAAACAAATATGGAAAGGGAGAAATTTCGAAGTTTTTTTTTTTGGAAAAAGGTATTTTGTAGTTTTTTTAGCAAATCCACTAGGGCTAGTCTTTTATTTATATAACAAATGGGAAACTCAACGGAAAAGGTACAAGTAAAGGAGGCTAGGCTTTACCTTACTAATCCTATTGAGGCTAAAATTTTCTACTAATTAATATGCGTGTAAAAAGTAAGAAGAAGAAGAAATAACTAAATATTTTATGATTATCACAGTGTTTATAACATGCTTTATGATGATATTACAAATGATTATACTCAAATAGTGAAAAACTAATATAAGCAAGAATGTAGAGCCAGACCCTTGTTTCTTTGAAATTATGAAATCTTCAAGGAGATGTAGCCCGATAAAAATCTGATTCTTCAACTTGCCTTCTTCCTCCAACCGCTCCAAAATCTCTTAATACTTCATCAATTCTTCTTGGATCTATTGGGCCTTGTTAATGTAGTTGAACCTTGTCTTCTTCTGTGTTCTGCCACTCTCACTGATAGTTGTCTTGGGAACAACCTCCTCAGACATTTTACCATCCCAACTATGCTTTCTTTCACAAGTCTTTCTTGTCTTGAATCCATTCCTTTGTTGCTGGGGTGAAAGATCTCCATCCCTAGCCACTTTAGCAAAACATTCATCCAATACTTCATACTCATCTTCTTCATCAAATATGTCAATGCCCAAATCACATCAAAAGCTTCTAATGGATCTCCCACTAAAGCTCCTGGATCATACCTCTTGGTCACTACTCCAATAGGCGCATTCTCCATAGTAATATGAACTAGTTGCTGCCCCGGAGAATTAATCAATTGTTGCCCTGATTTATTGATTGGTGTTTCCTCGGAGGTATTTTGTAGATGAGAAAAAATATTAACGATAAAATAGTAAAATTTTGGACAAACTAAAGTCTTATAAACTAAAAAATCATAAGTTGATCATGTTGTTTGTTGATTTTGGTTTATAAACACTCGACTTATAAGTACTTTGAGGGGTCGTTCGGTTACTGATTAGTCTTAGGAAAAGAATTATTTGTGTATTAAAATTAGTATAGCTAATATCACATATGCTAGCTTTAGTTGTATCACATAAAAACTCAGCATACAAAATACAGTGTTCGATTATCATTTTACAATCCAAAAAAATAAAATAGGTATAAGTTATGATATAAATTTATGCAGGATAAACGATGAAATAATTAAATTTCGCAAAACTAAATCCTATATAACTAAGTTTATATATTTCTAATACCTGCATAACTCTAGCCATCAACCAAACAACCCTAAGTATTTTAAAATACGTAAATAAATAATTATAAATCAGTTTGAGAAGCTTATAAACCAAATACCAGCTATGTGAGCAATTGGTATAGACTTTGACTTGCTTAAGATAAGATAAGAATTTATTACGTAGAATAGTAGTACTGATTCAATATGTTTCTATGTGCATGTACCACATAACACAAATTTAATGCCATCTTATCACATATATTTAGTAGGGAGTAGAGCAGGTTATTCTCTAATCGTGACCAAGTTAAAAGGGAAGCTCAACAACAAAATTTAATGGGCTGTAGGATTATTAGTCCCTCAATTATTAGTGATATTTTTATTTTAATTCTTGTAATATTATTTGACGAATTAATATTTGACCTTGAGTTAATTGATGTACTTTTGATCATATTATTTGTGAATATTCATAAATTTATCATGATTACTAATTGTTCTTCACCAATTAACTACTCATGTGTTATGTTAAACTTGCACTGTTCAATCATATTTAACAGTAATATAATTTTAAAATAATCCAAATATAATCTATATTTCTATATAAAGAGACAAAAAAGCATATTTCAATTATTAAAAGTTAGATACACTTTGTCAAATATAAGTATATCACACGAACTAAAATAAAAATTTCAATAATTTAGAAACTAAAAGTATTATTATCCCAAACGTAAAATCATAGTGGGCAATTTCTCTAAAAAAAAAAAAAAAAGCCAGCCCGGTGTACTAAGCTCTCGCTGTGCCCGGGGTTCGGAGAAGGGCCGGATCACAAGGATCTATTATACGTAGCCTTACCCTGCATTTCTGCAAGAGGCTGTTTCCACGGCTTGAACCCGTGAGTAATTTTTCTCTTTTTTTATTTTTAATTTGGTATCTGGTACCTGCATTAGAGCCCAACTTATCCGAATTCGCGTTGCATAGGACCCATTTAAGAAAAGCGCTTCCTATCAAGATTGATACCCAGAGCTCGAACTAGAGACCTCTAATTAAGGAAGGAACAATCTCGTCCAATGCACCACATGCTTTGATGGTCACATCATTTGATGGTTAGTAGGCCATCGCTTTTAATGATCCACCATATTTTCTTGTCATTGTTTCGAGATTTTTCCCTTTGCCTTAATAGCTGGAGAATGATAGCAGTTGCTCAAACATAGTAAAATATGTTACTTTAAAGATAAGAAAAACCCATGAGAAGGTTGCTCTTTCTGATGTTTTTATTTATTACACTCTACGTTATAGACCTACATTCTCCTGCATTATGGAGTTTTTCTAATATAAAATTAATAAAGAAATAAACAATGCCATTTTTGGAATACCAACAAAGGGAAGGCTACAACAGTAGCAACAAAGTCTTTTTCTTTATTGGGTTGTTTCATGATATTCAGGAAAAATAAAATATTTATCCACTTACACTGTCGCCCCTTAAAATATTATATATACTGTAATAATTATGTAGGCTATATATTTTTTGTGTATACAGTTCACTTTTGTTCTGCTTTTAGTGGCTGGGGGTAAACAGTGGTACTAGACTAGGGTTATGTTCTCGGCCAGTCAATTTGATCTTAGAAAGAAGGATATGGAGATCGCGAATTTGGATAGAAGATTAGATGATATAGTTGAGTGTTTCCTCGCTCTTCTGCCGGATAGACTTAGTGGGTAGCTAGTGCTAGCATTATTCCGACCTATAGTCTTTTCTCATTCGATTTCTACTACTGTCTATTGATTTCTTAATGTTATGTTACACTTTCTCTATTATTTGCTCTACCTTGTTTGCTTTTGTATTGTCTTTTTCATACTACCTTGTTATGTTACTTGAGCCGAGGGTTCTTTGAAAAATGTAAAGAATGTATCTTGGGCCTAACTCAACCCCAAAAACTAGCTTGTAGGCTGAGGATTGTCCAAGTCCATATAAGGAGTCCATGTTCCCATTCCATATCCGATGTGGGACTCTTAACACTCCCCCGCACGCCCAGACCTTGTTAACTGGAGCGTAGATACTATAATTTGGGGGCCCAACATCGATGAACAAAGAATTGGAATGAGACTGGCTCTTATACCATGTATAAAAGTAATTCCTTCATTAATATTCTTCCAATGGTACAATATATATATACAATCATATTATGCTTGATTAATGGAAGACTAATCTACCTTACCTAAATTATAAGATACTAATTATAATTATCTTAATTATAATATATTAAGCTATCAATTATAATTAATGAAGAATAGAGGTAATTATGGGATTGCCCCATAATTACTCTAACAGTCCCCCACAATCTTAGCTGGAGGTTCTCGAATGCTGAGACTGTCCCTGAAATCATCAAAGAGTACGCACGGAAGATCTTTTGTGAAGATGTCAGCAATATGATAACGGGACGGCACATGGAGAACACGGACTTGACCACATACAACTTTTTCTTGGACAAATAAAATATTCATTTCAATGTGTTTCGTGCGCTGATGCTGAACATGATTGCCAGATAAGTAGATCACACCCACATTGTCACGATAGACCACTGTTGCTTTGTCAATCGGACAGTGTAGCTCCAGCAGTAGATTTTGGAGCCAACATGATTCAGTAACTACATTGGCGACCCCTCGATATTCCGCCTCAGCACTTGACCAAGACAGGGTGGATTGACGTTTGGATGACCATGAAATGGGATTGTCTCCCAAAAACACACAATAACCTGAAAAGGAACGACACGTGTCCGGGCAGCCACCCCAATCTGCATCTGTGTAGGTTGAAAGACTTGAGATGGAGGACTTATACAAATGAAGTCCAAAAATGGAGAGTATCCTTAAGATATCACAGAATCCTTTTGAGAGCCCTCATATGTTCCTCATTCAGATCATGCATGTGTAAACAAACTTATTGAACCAAATATGAAATATCTGGTCTTGTGAAGGTCAGATACCGCAAGGCCCCTACCAGGCTACGGTAATGGGTAGGATCGCTGTATGGAGTTCCGGCATCCTTACTCAATTTCGCATTTGTGTCAACTAGAGTATGTGAGGGTTTGCAGGATGACATCCCTTCTTTGTCAATTATTTCTTCAGCATATTTCTTTTGACTGAGAAACAGACCACTTGTATATTGAGTGACAACAATGCCAAGAAAATAATTCAACGGACCCAAGTCCTTCATTGCAAATTCTGCTGCAAGAAGGGACATAATAGACTGACGAAGTGAAATGGATGATGCTGTGAGAATAATATCATCGACATACAAAATAATATATGCCATGTCAGCTCCTTTCCGATAAATGAACAATGACTGATCAGACTTGCTATGAGAGAATTCCAATTTAGAAACAAATCCTGCAAATATGTTATACTATGCCCGATGAGCTTGTTTAAAACCATATAAGGATTTCTTCAATAGGCAAATATGATCTGGACGTGTATAATTCCGGAAACCCAACGGTTGATGCATGTACACTGTCTCCTGTAAGGTGTCATGTAAGAATGTATTTTTAACATCTAACTAATGAATGGTCCAAAATTTGGAAAAAGCCAAGCTGAGAACGGTCCGGATAGTTGCTGGCTTAACCACCGGATTGAATGTTTTACCACAATCTACCCCAACCTGATGAGACCTGCCATCACTAACAAGACGAGCTTTGTATCTCTCAAAAGAACCATAAGAATTCTTCTTATGACAAAAAATCCACATAGATCGAATGACGTTCACATTAGACGGACGTGGTACTAATTCCCACGTCTTATTGTAATAAGAGCATTAAATTCGTCTAACATGGCGGCTTTCCAATTCGGGTCGGATAAGGAAGCTTTGGGAATTTTTGGTAGAGGTGATGGTTGAACGGAGGATAGTAGGTTAAAGTGACGTTTGGGAAGAAAAATCCCGTGCATGACACGAGTTTCAATGGTCCGAGGATGTTCCGTCACTGGGTGGGTAGTAGGATTTTCGGGTATGTTATTTGGGCGAGGGGATGGAATGTGGCCCAAGTGAAAATGTGTAGCAGTTTCAGTATTGGGCTGGGCTATGAAATTGGATTGGGTTAAGGGTGTAATTGAGGTAGTAGTGGACTGCCCCAATTGGGTCTGCCTGCCATGAAAATGGGACTGGGCCGAGACCAGCGGTGACAAGGCAGCGGTCTCCGGTCCAGTCCCATTTAGTGGTTGGGCCGAAAGTTGTGGGATATTTTGTTGGGTTGGTTCCACATGGGTTTGGACATTTAGGTGGTGGTGTAAAATGAGATGTATTCCGTTGTCTAAAAAATCATATGAAGGTGAGGATGCCACATGAGACTTAGCAAACGGGAATGTAGATTCATCAAAAATCACATGACGACAAACAATTATTTTCCCATTTGTCAAATCATAACATTTATATCCCCTATGATTTTATGGGTATCCCAAAAACACACGAGGAGTGGAACGAGCCTGCAACTTGTTAATGAAAGTAGATGGAAACAAATGATAACACAAACATCCAAACACTCTCAAATGTGTAAAAGACAGGAGACGATGATATAACATTTGTGTAGGAGACACATTGGAGAGCAATTTACTAGGAAAAATATTTAAAAGGTATGTTGCCATTTGAAGTGCATGGTGCCAAAACTTTGGTGGTGTGGATGAATGCACAAGAATAGAGCGAATCATATTATTAAGCGTTCGAATTTTTCTTTCGACTTTCCCATTTTGTGGTGAGGTATGTGGACACGAAAGACGCAAAGACATCCCATTTTGGTGACAAAAATCATTAAAGTGGGTATTTATGAATTCCCCCCATTGTCACATTGAAAACATTTAATGCTTTTGCCAAATTGAGTTTTGATAAAAATACTAAATTGTTTTAAAATGGTGTAGGTTTGTGATTTATGTCATAATGGAAAAGTCCACAAAAAATTTGAATAATCATCTAGAATGAGCATATAGTATTTATGACATGCATAACTCAAAATCGGTGATGTCCACAAATCACAATGCACAAGATCAAATGGCACAAAAGTATAAGAATTAGAAGATGCAAAAAAAAAAAAGAAGCTTAACATGTTTACCAAACACACAAGATTGGCAAACAGAGGAGTCCAAAGGTTTATTACAAGTAACCAAATTATTTTTCCTAAAATTATTAAAAACTTGTGCTCCTGGGTATCCCAGTCGATTGTGCCATATAGTAGGAGAAATGACAGCAAATGTTGATGGTTTGTTCATGCTATTTTTGGAAACAGAGGTGATGAGATACAAGTTCCTCGTGCTATTGCATCTCATAAGTGGCATCCCCGTATGAAAATCCTTCACAGAAAAGTCAAACGGGTCAAAATCAGAAACATTGTTGTCAATTGTAAAACGTCTAACAGAAATCAGGTTTTTAATTAGATTTGGTGCATGAAAGACGTTTTTCAAGTGTAATGGTGGGTGTGGAGAGGGTACCAATAACACGAATTGGAATTTCTTGCCCACTACCGACAATAATATTTTTATTATTGCTCATATTAAACTAAGACGGGAGATTACCTTGAGATGCCGTCATGTGTGACGTAGCCCATGTGTCCATGTACCATGACTCATCGGGAACACTTAGATGCATGTTGTTCATGGCTTGTTTAATGTCCGTGGGTGCATAACCAACAGAAGATGGTGCCTGAGCCGCAAACGCATGTTGTGGACGAGATTCAAGAATACCGGATTGGCGATTTAAAGAGGGAGGAGGCTTGGCCCACGATGAGGTCGGATATGGACATGGCGGGGCAGCCCACTGTAGGGCCCATGCCCACGATGGGTACTGCCCCCACTGAGTTCTGCCACTGCCTGGAATGTCCAGTGCCGCCGGCAGGCTGGCCACAACCTCTTCCCATCCCTTTCCACCGTTATTTTTTCCTTTATAGTTACAGTTTGAACCCCATTTTTACCATTATTAGAACGATTACCGTGGCCCCCCATAACCAAAATTTTGGGGCTCCAAATCTGTGGAAGATGAGTTGGTAGAGACGAGAGCGGTTCCGGCGGTGGTTGCTTCAGAAGATGCCTGTTTTGCTTTTCGCGTTTCCTCGAGAATTAACCTCGAACGGGCCTCATAAAAGGGAGGCAACAAATTGCTTTGCTGAATGAACGTAGCAATATCATCATAATGTTCATTCAATTCCGCAATCAACTGAAGGACCAACCTTTGATTTGTCACGGGCGAACCAACGTTGGATAGTTGGTCCGCAAGTACCTTTAATTCTTGACAATAGGCTGAGATGTTGGAAAAGTCATCCAATTTAATATTTGTAAATTGGTGTTCAAGATAAACGGCCCTAGAAACTTTGTTATCTTGAAAAATATTTTGTAACATTTCCCACGCCTATTGAGCCATAGAATTTGGTTCTAAGATGGTATGAAGAAGATCATTCAAAATTGTGCCATAAATCCATTGAAGGACTATAACATCTAACCGAGACCATAGTTTCTTGTCCACCGTAGTGGTATCCGACGGTGACTCAGATGTGATGATATGGTCAATTACCTTATAAGCGCGGCAGTGAATTTTGAACAATTCTGCCCAAGAGGTATACTGCCCTTTCTCCATTTCAAGAGTTATGGAATAGTGTTTGATGTTTTGGGAGTGGAAAAACCCTTAGGGTTTCGGATAGAAGGTAGCCGAAGATGGGGTTTTTTTAGATGGCGGCTAGGGTTTTGCTAGGTTGAAGAAGTGGTTTAGGATTTTTGGTAGGGTTGGCCGAAAAAATTAGGAGAAAGGGATCCATTCCAACGAAGATGGGGTTCTTGACGTTGTTTGCTTTTGTATTGTCTTTTTCACACTACCTTGTTATGTTACTTGAGTCGAGGGTTCTTTGGAAAAAAACTCTCTTTCTTCACAAGCCATATATATGATCTATGTACACTCTACCTTTATCGTGAAAATACATTGAATATGTTGTTGTACAATTCACTTTTGTATATCATCACACTAAGATACAATTTGTGAATTGCATAGCCTGAAAGTATATCACATACAATGGGTATTTTGTTAACATTTTTCCCTATATAGGTATAGAACGTAATTTTCTAAAATAATGTTTTTTGCATTTTTTTACCACCTGGGAATACGGCGTAAATATTCCTTCTTTATGAATTACTAGCTTTTGTTGAAAACCCCCTTTTTGCTTTAAAATGAGAAAAAAGGTAGTATATTTGATCCATGTTATTAGTACAATCTCATCTTTTTATAACAGTATCTCTATAATAATTAAGGTTTTCTGAATCCATTTTTACGTTATATTTCACTTTCTCTATAACAATATTTTTATCTATAACAACAATAACTATCTTTATAACAATACGCACTTTGTAAAATTACCCCTATAACATCTATCTTCTTTTTTTGAAAATATACTAATTAACTGTCTTCATAAAAATAGAATATCTATAATTATCAATAATATGTGAAGAAATTTTAATCAAATATTTTGATACTTTAATACACTATTTATGACAAAGAATATTAAATATGAATATATATTTTCATCATTAAAAGATTTTTTTCATGATACAGAGTGTGATTAAATTTAGGTTTTGACAATTAAACATAAAAAAATATATTTTATGCATCTTTTTTGCATGTAACAACGAAATATTATTTAAATCCCACTATTATAAGTGTATAACAATCATTCGCTATATTGGACTCAATAATACTGTTATAGAGAAGTTTGACGGATTGTATACGCTTGCCTCGTTAGGTCAGATTGCAACATTTCATAATAACAAAATAGTAAAATAAATTAATGACAACGCTTTTGGTACACGGAGTTGGCTGGACATTTGATGCATGTCAATGTATTCTTAAGAAAATTCGTTTTTTTTTCTTTACAGTCTTTAGTAGTGTAAGACAATGTTAAATATACCCATATACACACAATATACATGTATATTGTGTGTATATGGGGCTCTCGGTTGGTGTATAGAAACCGTGTATAATGTAGATATTTAGGCAATATTGTAATCTCCTAGTTTAGGTAATATTGTAGTGTAAGTAGTATTGTACACTTACCATAATATGTGTATTACCATAATTGTATATTTAGTATCCAAATAGAATATGGTTTTAGGAGTAGAATAGGAATAAGATTCTCCTATTATGGAAATATGTAACTTGTATAAATACTCTCTCAATTAATGAAAATAATCAAGGGATTGTTTCTTTCATGGTATCAAGAGTCTAGGTTTATTTTCTCTCCCAAATACTCCACTATTTCCGTTGAAATCCCTTGCCAAATCCGAGACATTGCTCTCGGGTTTCGTGCCGATGAGAACCCCCTTCTTCCAAAAAATTTCTCCCTAATCCCTCAATCACATATTGTTCTATCAATATGTCTACATACTGGAATATGTTTCATCCGGCCCTTACAGTTTCTAACATCAAGAATAACACCCCTCTCATTCTTGAAATAGAAAACGTCCAATATGCGACGTGGGCCGAACTGTTCAAAATTCACGCACGATAGCATCAAGTCATCCATCACATAATCCCCGCGGCTCCTGAGGATACGGAGGTGCCAACACGCGAGGATGATCCTAAGTTGTGGACGACTATTGATGCTACCGTTCTTCAGTGGATATATTCCACCATATCTACCGACCTTTTGCAAATAATTATTGAGCCTGACGCTACGGCACAGTCAACATGGGATAGACTGCGTGATATATTCCAAGATAATCAAAATTCTAGAGTCGTTACCCTTGAGCAGGATTTCTCTCACGTCAATATGGAAGATTTTCCTAATGTTTCGGCTTATTGCAAAAGATTAAAGAAATTGGCGGACCAACTTTGCAATGTTGGCGCGCCGGTTTCAAACGATCGGTTGGTCCTCCAAATGATTTACGACCTCTCTGACGCCTATAGTGGTGTTGGAACGCTTCTTCGGAAAAAGTAATCCGCTTCCACAATTTTATCAGGCGCGTTCTATGCTTACCCTAGAAGAAGCAGGCATGGCGAAACGAGCGGCTACCGGTACTAGTCCCGTAGTCATGATGACCGAGTCCACGGTGTATCCTACCGCGTCGAACAACTCGGGCCAAAACCACAACAACGGTGGCGGCAAAGAGGGTGGAAATAAGAAAATAGCAAAAATCATGGCGACAACAACGGCGGTAGCCGGCAGAATGGTAGTGGCGGTGGGGGTCCTCGCGGTGGTCAGCAGCAGCAGCGACAGTTCTGGGGCCCACAGTGGGCCCCTAGGCAGTGGCAATGGGCCCCACAACAGCAGGCTTGGGCCCGTCAGTTTCCCTCCCAGCGGCAGTGGCTAGCCCAACAAGCAGTGGCCAGCCCAGCAGCAGTCCAGGCCCAATTCGGCCTGGTCCAGTTACAACCAACAACAGTCTGGGCCGAGACCGCAAGCAGGGGTGCTTGGGCCTCGGCCCCCGCAAGCCCATCACGCTGCAACACCAACACATACCGACATCGAAGCCGCAATGCACACGCTTGGTTTAAATCCACCGGACCAAAATTGGTATATAGACATCGGGGCCACTAACCACATGACGTCCGATTCAGGTACGCTCTCGTCTTATTCCAATTTGAGCAACCCCCGCGGTATAATTGTTGGTAATGGTAATTCTATTACAATTTGTGGGTATGGTCATAAAACGTTGTCTCCCCTCATCCACCCCTTATCTTGAAAAATACCTTTCATGCCCCCAAATTGATTAAAAATTTAGTGTATGTCCGTAAATTCACTACTGACAATTCTGTTTCTATTGAATTTGATCCATTTGGTTTCTCTGTGAAGGATTTCAAGAATGGGAGTCCACTCACGAGGTGTGATAGTAGGGGGGATCTTTATCCTATCACACCCAGTTCCGGTCCATCGAGTCAGACTCTGCCGTCAGCTTTTGCAGCCATTTCTCCTTCCTTGTGGCATGCTCGTCTTGGTCATCCAGGATCCTCTATTTTGTCATTTTTAGATAAAAATAGTTTTATTTCATGTAAGGGTACGAGTTGTACTCAAAATTGTCAATCTTGTTCTATAGGAAAAATTGTTAAGTTGCCGTTTGTAGAATCAAAATCTCATACTTTAATGCCATTTGATATTATTCATAGCGACTTATGGGAGTCTCTTGTTCCTAGTTCTGTGGGTCATCTGTATTATGTTCTCTTTCTGGATGATTATTCTAAATTTCTATGGACGTTTCCAATAGCGAATAAATCTCAAGTTTTTTCCATCTTTCTAAAATTTAGAGCATTCATCAGAACCCAATTCGACCGAGAGATAAAAAAATATTCAATGTGATAATGGCAAAGAATATGACAATGGGGTGTTTCGGAAATTCTGTGCTAATAATGGGATAAATTTTTGTTTCTCTTGTCCTCATACATCTTCACAAAATGGGAAAGCTGAACGTAAAATTCGTTCTATAAATAGTATTGTCCGCACTCAATTACTTCATGCTTCCGTACCCCCATATTTTTGGCATCATGCTCTTTAAATGGCTACATATCTACTTAACATAACTCCTTCAAAAGGTTTGACATATTCTTCCCCCCTTCAAATTTTATATAATAAAAATCTGTCATATTCACATCTTCGGGTTTTTGGGTGTTTGTGTTATCCGTTATTCTCATCCACCACAATTAACAAACTTCAGGCTCGGTCTACTCCGTGTGTGTTTTTGGGTTTTCCATCTAATCATCGTGGCTACAAATGCTTTGATTTATCCTCTAATAAAATCATCATTAATCGCCATGTCATTTTTTATGAATCCCAATTTCCATTTTCTAAAGATAATACTCCCGTGCCTAGTTCGTATAATTTTTTGGATGATAATATATCCCCATATGTTATTCAACATTTTTCGGACATATCCCGTACCCCAAATTCTCCAGCGGGCCCACTGTCCGCTGGCCCCACAGACCCGTCACCCCATGTCTTTCCCAGTACATCCACTGGACCAGTTCCAGCGATTGGGCCAGTCTAACCCAATTCTGGAACGGGTCCAGTCACTGCTCCAAATTACCGTGATGGGCCAGCAGGCCCATTGCCTGCTGGTCAGTCCGTCCCGCACCCAGCAAATTCCCGAAATCCACCCAATTCTTTCTCGAGTCATAGACCGGTCACTCGCAGTCAACAGGGTATTTTTACACCAAAAAGACATTTTAATTTACATTCTAATGTCTCTAAATCCCCCCTTGCCCCGTAATCCTGTGTGCCTTAAACGACCCGAATTAGAAAATTGATATGACTGATGAATTTAATGCTCTTATTGATAATAAGACGTGGGAGTTGGTGCCCCGTCCATCTAGTATTAATGTTATCAGGTCTATGTGGGTTTTTGCTCACAAGGAGAATTCAGATGGTTCATTTGCTCGACATAAGGCGCGGCTTGTGGGTAATGGTAAGACTCAGCAGGTTGGTATAGATTGTGGGGAGACGTTTAGTCCGGTGGTCAAGTCGGCTACCATTCGCATTGTGCTGAGCTTGGCTCTTTCGAAGGCATGTCCTATTCATCAGTTGGATGTCAAGAATGCTTTCCTACATGGTGATCTCAAGAAAACAGTCTATATGCATCAGTCGTTGGGATTCAGGGATCCCAACCATCCTCATCATGTCTGTTTGTTGAAGAAGTCCTTATATGGGCTTAAGCAGTCTCCATGGGCCTGGTATACAAGGTTTGCTGACTATGTTTTGACTATTTGGTTCATTCACAACAGGTCAGATAATTCCTTGTTCATCTACCGTCGTGGTTCGTCCTTGGCCTACATTTTGTTGTATGTGGATGATATCATTTTGACTGCTTCTTCCGATGCCTTACGCTAGTCTATCATGACCATGCTCATCTCTGAGTTTGCTATGAAAGACTTAGGGTCCTTGAGTTACTTTTTGGGGATTGCCGTCAATCGCTATTCAGATGGATTGATCTTGTCTCAACGAAAGTATGCAAATGAGATCATCGAGAGGGCTGGGATGTCTTCCTGTAAGTCCACTTCCACTCCAGTTGATACGAAGCTGAAGCTTAGTGTCGCGGCCGGCGCACCTTACGAGGATCCGACCCGCTATCGCAGTCTTGCAGGGGCCCTTCAGTATCTGACCTTTACAAGATCGGATATTATGTATGCTGTCCAGCAGGTGTGTTTGTTCATGCATGATCCCAGAGTTCAGCACATGAATGCGCTCAAACGCATCATTCGGTATATTCAAGGTACACTTGATTTTGGATTGCATTTATATCCTTCCTCGACTTCCACACTGGTCTCATATACAGATGCTGATTGGGGTGGTTGTCCCGACACCAGACGGTCTACATCAGGATATTGTATGTTTCTTGGCAACAACTTGGTCTCCTGGTCTGCAAACCGTCAGTCGACTCTATCCCGCTCAAGTGCCGATGCTGAATATCGAGGGTAGCTAATGTGGTCTCAGAATCATGTTGGTTACGGAATTTGCTTTTGGAGCTTCATTGTCCCATTCAGAAGGCAACCTTAGTATATTGCGATAATATTAGTGTCATCTACCTTTCTGGTAATCCGGTTCAGCACCAACGCACTAAACATATCGAGATGGACATTCACTTTGTCCGTGAAAAGGTTGCGCGTGGTCAAGTTCGCGTATGCCATGTCCCGTCGAGATATCAAATTGCCGACATCTTTACAAAGGGTCTTCCCTCGGTCCTTTTTGAAGATTTTAGGGACAGTCTCAGCGTTCGAAGACCGCCCGCTATGACTGCGGGGGTGTGTTAAATATACCCCATATACACACAATATACATGTATATTGTGTGTATATGGGGCTCTCGGTTGGTGTATAGAAACCGTGTATAATGTAGATATTTAGGCAATATTGTAATCTCCTAGTTTAGGTAAGATTGTAGTGTAAGTAGTATTGTTCACTTACCATAATATGTGTATTACCATAATTGTATATTTAGTATCCAAATAGAATAAGGTTTTAAGAGTAGAATATGAATAGGATTCTCCTATTATGAAAATATGTAACTTGTATAAATACTCTCTCAATTAATGAAAATAATCAAGGGATTATTTCTTTCAGACAAAGATTGCTTTTAGCTAGCTTAATTATTTGAGATCAAGGGTCAAATATTCAGCATTATTTTTAATTATGAAATTAACAAGACAACACACATATAATATGAATCTTCCCATGTGATGAGATTGAAATAGCAATTGTTGGCAGTTGATCTAAAATCAGCACAACTTGACTATACATCTAGTGCAAGTCGTGATTTATAATTTGACATTTCACAGAAAAATAAAATAATTAAATAGACAACTCCAGCAATCTTGTCAACACTCGGTAGATAACAAAATACTTAAAATAAAAAGATATTTCAGGACAATCTTCCCACTTTTTTATGGAAAATTTTCAATTAGTTTTTAAACTTTTTTTGGGTTTTATCCTTCTAGAAAGAAAATTTAAAAAATAGCTGTTTTTTTTTTGCGTAAATCTTGCTGTTAAAGTTTGCTTGTTTCACTTTATAGTATTGTCCAACTATTTAAAGTGGATTATTGAAAGAAAAAAAAAGACAAGAATGCTTACATACGTTGCAAACATGGATTATCCACTACAATTAATTAGTTAAGTATTGAAAAAGATAAAGAGTTGATGTACCTTTTTGAGGAAAATATTTGTCATTTCTTTCGTGTTATAATTTTGTTCAATTCAAAGAAACATAAACAAATTTCTTGCTTTTTCCAGTTTGGAGGAGCTAAACTAAGATTAGACGAATTCGACGTTTGTGTGAAAATCAATGAACGTTTGACTTATAAATCAATTTTTGTGCGAAACTTTGTAAGGATTTGAATATAAGTATTTTGGGGGTGAACAATAATTAGATTTTCTATAAGGTACATATCATATATATTGGAGTATATTCAACTACTAGTAGTTAGTGTAGTATTTAACCAAATATACTAGTTAGGAGACTTATAGATTTGCCGAGAACTTGTTTTCACAGCCTAAAATTCCTCTTGAGAAGATGCCGAGAACTTTTGTTTGTAAACCCTAATAGTCATATTAAATATAGTGTATGTATATGTTATAGGCATGGTTTAGGAGGAGGACAAACTAGCAAGCTAATTAGAACCCATAATGGATGGACCCCGACTTAATAACTAGTTCTTAACATATAGTTCATTTTTCTTTTTGGTACACTAGGTCTAGTAGTATAGTTACAATAAATACTTCAAGGGTCTAGGTTGACATGGTCCAAATGAGGAAGCCAAATACCAGGAGACACTAGGCCAAAATGCATGGGACATGGGTATATGTTGGTTGGACATGTTAGATTTAATCATTTAATGCAGGAACACATTATTAATTTGATGTCCTAAACTGTTAGTAATATTTGTATTTTCTTTTTCGTCCTGCACATAATATTCACATCTAATAGTTGAAAAAGTTAAGATTAAGAAAAGTTTGGTAGGTAAAATTTTCCCGTAAAATTGGGTGTATACAAATATTTTGGCTATAATTTAAAGGGTCAAACTATGTATTGACCTACCCAAAAAAAATCTAGTATGTATTAACCTTATTGATAAATATATGTACGTATGTATATTCACTTAACTATAAGGTGAAAATCATTTTCTCCTTCTAACTTTATCTAAAATAAATAAATCAAACCCCCCTTTTGTTTTAAATAATAGACTTTCTCTCCTGTCTTATCTCAATTTATTTTTTGACATGCCTATTTTACTCTTTAAATTAAAAACCTTTATCTCTTTTTACTTTTATAATATCACAATGGTTTTCTTGTTTTTAAACTTGCATGATGAATTAAATTTATCTACAGAACAAATCAAATCTTATTTTTGAAATAAAAAAAAGTGAAAATACTAACTAAACATACTAGTTAAGAGTAACATTCAATAATCAAAGAGCGAACAAACCACAAAATTTTAGAACAAAAATTAAACTTGAAAGCCTAAATTCATCCAATCAGATTGCCATGTGATATTATTACTAGAAATCTATTAATCGCCATTAACAGCCAGGTGAAAGTATGTATGTCCCAGAGACAATCATTATTAGGGACAAATGTACTTGAACACATTCGTATTATTAATAATATTAATATTTATGACATTTGTAATTATTGAATTATTATTTGATTGTTTGTAATTATTCATTAATATGCATCCCTTGAGCTTATGTTGTCATTAATAGAGTGAGATATTGATGATAGAGCGTAACTCTAAAATAGCCTCGACTAATGATCATCGAGAATGAGATATCGATGATATGTTATAAGTCGGCATGTGGTCTGCGTCACATTCTTAGATAATGTAGTATGTCTCACCTGCTACTAGTAATGGTTACTAGTGATGGACACATGGATACTTTTGGAAAGTATTGGTATACCTTGCTGATAAACTATTTGTTATACATGTCTAAAGTGTAATCAGCGTGTGGGAGATGAAGGTCCTCTGACTTGAGGTCAATATACATCTTGTTTACAGAGTAATGTACTTTGACTCTGTCCTAAGCTTAAACTCCTTATAGGATAAGATCCGGCTTGTATTGGGTGCATTATGATGTAAATTAAGGTGGTAGTTGAGCCAAGAATAGATTTCATTCCTCGATTGGATATTCGAGAGAGCACTCAACTTCTCAGTGATATTAGGTTGACCAAGTCATTGGCCAATGCAAGAGACATATTTAGAATATGATCTAGTTGTCGACTAATATAGATGAGATAAAGTGATCAAGCCATTTGGATAGACACATGGCAAATCCTAAGCTTGATCGAGTGTGTCGCGAATGAAACGAATTTATCATCTCACATAAATGTTATGTTTGTTGGATTCATGTAAACGTACTTCATATATTGAGTTCGTCGTACGGCGCAGTCTAGGAGTTCCATATGGACCTTAATTGGATTATTGTCGATATATGAAGGCCTATAGGGTCACACTATGTCGATTGTCTCTTCGATCTAAGAGTGTATTGAGAGAGTATTAAATATTCGATTTGAGATCGAGATATTTAAATTGATAATGACTATGGGATAATTTCTATTAGATGAAAATTATTTAATTAAATCAAAATTAGATTTTAGATTTAATGTGTTGAATATATATATTCAATGAAAACGGGAAACATAATTTTATGTAAGGCGCTGCGGCGCCGACCCGGCAGTGGGCCCAGTCAGACTGGCCCACTGCACCTCGGTTTTTGGACCAGACTTAGAGCCCAACCCTAATATGATTTATGACCAAATTTTAACTATAAATACAGCACTCCTATTATTAATTAAATCACACTAATTCTCATAAGCAAATTCTAGACTTAGAGTCTAGGATAAAACTATCTCAAACTTCTGCCAAGATTTCTTGGCTTTCTTGACAGAGAAATATGCCGTAGCATTGTGCTTGCAGTCGAAAAGGGAATCGTGTGTCTACCATTTAGTAAACACTCCAGATAATACAACCTGTAAGTGTTCATGTTTTATGGTACAGGTTTTTTGATTTTCATATAACCATACCAGAAGAAATTGTTGGGTAAGTAAGAACAAAATTTTAAACTTCCGTTGTGCCTTACTTATGTGTTTTGAACCCAACAAAACCCTACAGTGGTATCAGAGCCCATGCAGGTTCAATGGTTATATAACAATTAAATAACATAATATTATGGGTTAAACATAAAATTGGATTAAAACAAGGCTTCTTGAAATCCTACATATTTTGACCGAATGTTAACCTTTTGATATCACCTTAAATTATCACCTACGATAAATCGAGGAAGTCATTCCATTCTAACTCGAACTAAGCCAAGTGCAGATAACCGGTTCATTGCGAACATGGTTCACGGCAAAGAACGAGTATGAATGGATGATAGTCAATATGCGCGTTATTGATAATGGTGGGTGAGGATAAAAGATCTGTGATTTGATCCCTAAAATGGATTTAGGGCTCGAACGATTTTAGAAAATCAACACAGAAACGTGTTGTCAGGACGTCGGCGTCGCGGCCCTATGGTAGGGCATCGCGGCGCTTGCTAGAGTTTCAAGGCGACGGCGCGGCTCCATGGTGGAGCGTCGCGACCCTAATGCTTCAATTTTAAAATTCTGGACTTACTAGACAGTAGGCGCCGCGGCCCTAATGAACTACAGAAGCCGAAGGTTTCTGCCTTGCCAACGCCGCTGCTCCATAGTGGAGCACCGCAGCGGCGCCGCGACACTAATGCATTGCAGAAACAGAATTTTGGTTTCTTCCTCACTGGCGTCGCAGCTCTAATGATTAGCGTCGCGGCCCCACCGGTCCAAAAAATATATTCAGAATGTTTAACCCATGATTATTATTGTACAGTATATTTGATAAGTATATTATTTATGTGCTAAATGATTGTCATTTAGATTACTAGAATAGTGTCCGCAAATAATTGTCTAGTTAGGCGGCGCCCAGTATTTGTTAAACTGCTTAAATATCATGCTTGGGCAGGCGGTGCCCAATAAGTGCTTAATAGACTTTGCATTAAGATGTTATATTTGATATAGCATACTAGAGTTGATCTTGGTTAAAACTCTGAATTAAAATGTTCCCTAAAATTTTAATACAAGTCTCATTTAAAATGAACGTGTCGTCTGTTATAATTGATTGTAGTGCAAAATCCTTTTTGGCGAGATGAGTATTTATGCCACATCATTTGCTCTAAGTCTACGAGGACTCAGACTCTTTCATAGATGCATGTTAAATGTAGAAGTGGGTGATAAACCTTTATGAGTATTTACACCACAATGTTTGCTCTATAAGGCAAAACTCACTTAGATACATAATTGCAGTCGCATAACGGGGTTGACTTGCTAGGATGTCTTGGTGCCACAGTGTCGGACAAGCCGAGGGACGCAGATCGATTGTTTAGAACATTCGGTCAAACATGAGTTACAAATTGTTTGTAATTGGTTTAGAGACCTACCAGGTTGTGTTGTTGAAGTTATCAGTCACAACAAACGCGGAGATAGCATGAACCTGGATTATGGCCATTATGACCATATTTGATACAAGTATGTATTCGTCCATGGGGTCGAAGAGTATGCTAAAATAGTGGGAGCTAATTAATTTAAAGGTCATGTTAATTAGTTAACGAATGTGTTCAATAGAATTTATATTAGAGTTTAATTTCAAGTCTATCTATTTCTTCAGACTATATATAGAATGTTGAATCTATCACTGAAAATGTTGTTTGAAACAAACAAGTTGACTAGATCAAATTACCCTGACTGATTAAGAAATCTGCGATTGGTGTTAAGACTAGAAAGAATTGAGTATGTGTTAGACACAGTGTTTCCCACAGTCCCTACTGAAGATTCTGCTGAGTATGCCATGTTTGACAAGGTGGCTTATCAGAAACATCTAGACGATGCTACTTCGGCACAATGTGTAATATTGTTCTCCATGACCTTGGAGTTATAGAGGTAATATGAAAACATGGGACCCAACGAAATGCTAGAACACTTGAAGAGTCTCTATGACTTACAGTCTCAGACAATGGAGTATGAACTGTTGAGAGACCTTTTCAAGTGTAAGCTGAACGATGGGGGTCAAGTGTCAGCACATGTTCTGAAGATGATTGGGCTGATAGAAAGGTTGGCTTCGATTGGAACGAAGTTGCCTATAAATGTCTCTGTCAACCTGATCTTGAATTCACTCCCTGGTTCATTTGAGAATTTCATTGTGAACTTCAATATAAATAGGACCAAGGCAAGTCTTCCAGAGCTTCACAACATGTTGAAGACCTTTGAATTATCTACCTCTAAAAGTAAAGTCGTGCTCATGGTGGGCTCTTCTAGCAAGTTCAAACCCAAGGGTAAGAACATGCAGAAGAAAAAGGGTAAGACAGTTTCTGTACCTACAGTTATGAAACCTAGAGGAGGTGTTTAGAAAAAGGCAAAGGTAGTTTCGGATGTGTGCCTCAACTGCAAGAAGAAGGGGCACTGGAAGAAGGACTGCACAGCTCCAGGAGGAGGCAAAGCACTAGGTGCTCCTAGCTCTACTGGACAAGGTATGTTTGTCATTGAGATAAATATGTCTATAAATAACTCTCACTGTTGGGTATTGGATACCGCATATGGCTCACACATTTGTAATAACGTGTAGGGTCTGATTGACAACAGAAATATTGGACCTTGGGAGGTAGACCTGCACGTTGGAAATGGAGCACGAGTGGATGTTGAACGCGTGGGAACTTATAGACTAGATTTACCTTCAGGCTTTTGTTTAGAACTAAATAATTGTTATTTTGTTCCCTCATTGACGAGGAATATTATTTCTATCCCAATGTTAGACATTGAGGGGTTTTCCTCATTTATTGCCAATGGCAGTTATGTACTGTCTTTTAATGGTTTTGTTTGTGGAAATGCTCCGCTTTTGGATAGTTTGTATGTTCTAAACTGTAGTCGTGAAATTTTCAATATGCAAAACAAACGAGCTAAGATAAGTAATCCAAGAAACCCTACCTATTTATAGCACTATAGACTTGGTCACATCAATGAATCAAGGATAACAAGATTAAGAGAGTTAGACTACCTGAAACCATTTGACTTGGAGACCTATGGTAACTGTGAATCTTGCTTGAGAGGAAAGATGACCAACAAGCCACTTTCTGGGAAAGGGGTGTGAGCCAAAGAGGTACTTGAGTTGGTCCATACTGATGTATGTGGGCCATTTTTAACTCAAGATAAGGGAGGCTTCCCTTACTTCATCACTTTTACAGACGATTTCACAAGGTTTAGGCATGTGTATCTTATGAAACACAAGTCTGAAGCCTTTGAGAAATTCAAGGAGTACAAGTCAGAAGTAGAGAAGCAACTTGAAACAAGTATCAAGACCCTTCGATCAGATCAATGAGGTGAATACTTAAGTAAAAAATTTCTGGATTACTTGAAGCTTCATAGAGTCTAATCACAATGGACACCTCCTGGAACGCCACAGATGAATGGTGTTGTTGAAAGGAGAAATCGAATCCTATTAGATATGGTTAGATCCATGATGAGTTTCTCAGCTCTACCAACATACCTTTGGGGCTATGCATTGCAAAGCTCAATTTATATTCTGAACAGGGTTCCTTCAAAGTCAGTAGAGAAAACTCCATATGAGATACGGAATGGCAAGAAGTCAGCACTTAAACACATACGACCCTGGGGGTGCCATGCATATGTAAATAAGATGCTTACTGACAAGTTGGAATCTAAAAGTGAGAAATATTATTTTGTGGGGTATCCAAAGGAAACTAAATGATACTATTTCTATCTTCCTAGAGAACATAAGGTCATTATTTCCAGAAATGCAACTTTCCTTGAAGAAGACTATGTCTATAAGGAACGGAGCTGCAATAAGATAGAACTTGAAGAAATTCAAGAACCACAAGATAACACAGAAGTTGAACCCTTGTCAAAAGACCTAGACAAGGATTCAATGGGAGTATTTGGTGAAGATTGGGTACTAAGAGTATGCCCTTCAGCCAGTGGGAGTGTTATGAGAGATAATGCAGAAATGCAAGGCTCTCATACACAACCAATGGAAGATGATACAATGGTTGTACATCATTTCATTCAGGAAATACATGAAAATGACATTTCTGAAAGCTCTCAATGTGATGGATTGTCCAGCACACAAAGACCTTCTCACAATCAGAATGCAGCAAACACTGAAACGCAGAATAATCAACTCCGTATGACCACTAGTACTCATCGTCCGCCTGAAAGACTTAATCTTCTTGTTGAAATACATAATGAGATAGATATTTCTGATGACGATGAACCTACAACTTACAACGAAGCTATGTTAGACATTAATTCGCAGAAATGACAAGAAGTCATGAAATCTGAGATGGACTCGATGTACATCAATCAAGTTTGAAACTTGGTTGATTTGCCAACAGGGGTTAGACCCATAGGATGCAAATGGGTCTTCAAGAAGAAGATTGATGCATATGGCAAGGTACAGACTTATAAGGCAAGATTGGTGGCTAAATGTTATAATCAACGGCCTGGGGTCGATTATGATGAAACATTTTCACCAGTTGCGAAAATAAGTCCATTCGGATTTTGCTTGCAATAACCGCATACTATGATTATGACATTTGGCAAATGGATGTTAAAACTGCTTTCTTCAATGGTAACCTAATTGAGGAGGTGTATATGATACAACCTAAGGGTTTTACATCCAAGACTAAGCCCAAAGCAGAATGCAAGATATAGAAGTCCATTTATGGACTTAAGCAAGCCTCAAGGAGTTGGAATATTTGCTTTGACAAAGCAATCAAATCGTTTGACTTTGTTAGAAGCAAAGAAGATCCCTGCATTTATAGTAAGTGCAAGGAATGGAGTATTGTCTTCATTGTTATATATGTAGATGACATATTAATAATGGAAGATAATAAGACTCTCATGCAATCAGTCAAGGAATGGTTATCCAGCACCTTCATGATGAATGACTTGGGTGAAGGTTGCTACATTATTGGAATTAGGATCTATAGAGATAGACCTAATCGATTGTTGGGGTTGTCACAGTCCACATACATAGACAAAGTGCTAAGATGATTCTCTATGGAAAACTCCAAGAAGGAAAGTCTTCATATGGGTCAAGGCATCAAGTTATCAAAGAATGATAATCTTTCTACTGTTGCAGAACTTGAATGCATGAAAAAAATCCCATATGCTTTAGCTATAGGATCTATCATATATGCCATGACATGTACGAGGCCAGATGTGGCCTATGCACTTAGTATGACTTGCAAATTTCAGCAGAATCCTGGGGAAGAACAATGGAAAGCAGTCAAGAGTATTCTTAAGTATCTTAGACGAACTAAAGAATATTTCTTAGTCTATGGTGGACAAGAGAAGCTGGTGTGTATTGGGTACACTGATGCTAGCTTCCAGACAGATCTTGATGACTTCAAATCTCAATCTGGATATGCCTTCATTTTCAATGGCGGAATAGTGAGTTGGAAAAGTTTCAAGCAAGCTACAACTGCTGATTCGACAATTGAAGCCGAGTACATTGCTGGGTCGGAAGCTGGTAAAGAGGTTGTCGCGATATCTGAGTTCCTGAAGGAACTAGAGGTTGTTCCAAGTGCCACTTGTCCAATAACGATTTATTGTGACAACACTGGTGCGATTGCGCAAACTAAGGAACCGAGATCAACAAACAGAAACAAGCATGTACTGAGGAAATACCACATACTCAGGGAGATGGTGGAAACTGAAGAAATAAGATTAGACTATGTTCCCACATATGATAATCAAGCTGACCCGTTTACTAAACCATTAAGCTTAGTTAAGCATAATGGTCATTTTGAAAACATGGGTATTAGATACATCGGAGATTGGCTCTAGGCCAAGTAGGAGATTGAAAGTATGTATGTCTCAAATATAATCATTATTAGAGACAAATGTACTTGAACACATTCGTATTATTAATAAGATTAATATTTATGGCATTTGTAATTATTGAATTATTATTTGATTGTTCGTAATTATTCATTAATATGCATCCTTTGAGCTTACGTTTTCATTAATATTGTGAGATATTGATGATAGAGCGTAACTCTAAAATAGCCTCGACTAATGATCATCGAGAATGGGATATCGATGATATGTTATAAGTTGACATGTGGTCTGCGTCATATTCTTAGATAATGTAGTATGTCTCACCTGCTACTAGTAATGGTTACTAGTGATGGACACATGGATACTTTTGGAAAGTATTGGTATACCCTGCTGATAAACTATTTGTTATACATGTCTAAAGTGTTATCAGCGTGTGGGAGATGAAGGTCCTCTGACTTGAGGTCAATACGCACCTTGTTTACAGAGTAATGTACTTTGACTCTGTCCTAAATTTAAACTCCTTATAGGATAAGATACGGCTTGTGTTGGGTGCATTATGATGTAAATTAAGGTGGTAGTTGAGCCAAGAATAGGATTCATTCCTCGATTGGATATTCGAGAGAGCACTCAACTTCTCAGTCATATTAGGTCGACCAAGTCATTGGCCAATGCAAGAGACATATTTAGAATATGATCTAGTTGTCGACTAATATAGATGAGATAAAGTGATTAAGCCATTTGGATAGACACATGGCAAATCCTAAGCTTGATTGAGTGTGTCGTGAATGAAACGAATTTATCATCTCACATAAAGGTTATGTTTGCTGGATTCATGTTAACGTACTTCATATATTGAGTTCGTCGTACGTCGCAGTCTAGGAGTTCCATATGGACCTTAATTGGATTAGTGTCGATATATGAAGGCATATAGGGTCACACTATGTCGATTGTCTATTCGATCTAAGGGTGTATTGAGAAAGTATTAAATATTCAATTTGGGATCGAGATATTTAAATTGATAATAACTATGGGATAATTTCTATTAGATGAAAATTATTTAATTAAATCAAAATTAGATTTTGGATTTAATGTGCTGAATATATATTAAATGGAAACGGGAAACAAAATTTTACGTAAGGCGCCGCGGCGCCGACCCGACAGTGGACCCAGCCAGATTGGCCCACTGCACCTCGGTTTTTGGGCTAGGCTTAGATCCCAACCCTAATATGATTTGTGACCTAATTTTAACTATAAATACAACACTCCCATTGTTAATTAAAACACACAAATTCTCATAAACAAATTCTAGACTTAGAGTCTAAGATAAAACTCTCTCAAACCTCTGCCATGATTTCTTGGATTTCTTGACAGAGGAATACGCCGTAGCATTGTGCTTGCAGTTGAAAAGGGAATCGCGTGTCCACCCTTTAGTATAGACTCCAGATAATACAACTTGTAAGTGTTCATGTTTTTTGTTACAGATTTTTTTATTGTCATATAACCATACCAGAAGAAATTATTGGGGTAAGTAAGAACAAAATTTTAAACTTACGTCGTGCCTTACTTATGTGTTTTGAACCCAACAAAACCCTACACCAGGAAATTGTGTTGACCCCAAATGCAAAATACTTCCTCCTAACATAGGAAAAAACAAAAACAATAAAATAAGACAAGGATAGAAAATGAACATCTAATATTGGCAACTTTTGCACTAACAAAATGGACCATCTTTTAGTAAAAAATATGATCATATTTTATCTAGGTCGTGACTAGGTCATGGATAAGCATGAATTGATATATTTGAGATTCGTTTATTATATTGTGATGGGATATAAAATCATCAATTAAGTAAAATTGCAAGGATTGGTTTGTTAGAGATTCTAGATCCATTTCATTACCTAGTACTGAAGATAACCCCAATATTCATCTAGTACATAGTGATTACTTATGTGGTGTAGGGAGATCCAAACATAATTATTAGTCCATCTTGATCTAATTTAAATCTAGAGACATAACCAGTTAGCTGAGGATTAAGTGGCAATAATTGCCTAAAACAATTTGTCATGACATTCGTTAGTCAACTCTTCCAACCAGATGAAAAGGACGAAGTGAACATTCTGACCTAGATTTCACTCAACAACCTATAAAAAAAAAAGGCAAGTAAATGGAAAATTCCATTTGTGACACATTTTCTATTCGAGATAATTAATGATTACTTTCTCATCTAAATATACCCTTTCTATGTATTTTGGGTAGGTGTGATTGAAATTGGTTGGAAACACCTGAACGGAGTTATATATGAAATTTGAGGAAGATTGGATGTGATTTGGATTGGATTGAAGTCAAATTTCAAACCTAAAAATGGCACCTCGACCTGTATATCAGTGCATATCACACATAAATTTTCATATGTATACACAGATATACAAGATATACAGGAGATATATGTGGAATACATGGATACATGAGAATATACATGAGGATGCATGAATGAAATTGTCTTCCACCTCAGAGTTTTTAATTTGAAATTCAGTTCAAATTTGCCTTAAATTGTCACCAGAGAAATATCTCCAATAAATTTTGATATAACCTAATCGAAACTAATCATAAATACGAGGTCAAAAGATTCGAACCGTGCTTCAATAGTCGTCCTTCTTCAAGTTTATTATTCCCAAAGACAATATTTTTAATCGCATATTTGGTATTGTCGACGAAGAAGCCAATGAACAAGCATGAATTTGTGTAGTTGGTTATAGCTTATCAAAAAAATTTAACCTTAAATTGTCAAACAAGACAAGACCAATAAAAAGAAGTTGGGTTATTTCTTGCCATTTAGTGGATCGTTTGGTACACTATATACCAATTTCTCTTAAATCTATTAATTGATTGATTTTAGATCTCATCACTCCACACGATGCATCACCGCCCCAAAATTAAAATTTACACGTCTCATGGTTATATTGTATCACATTATTTTATCATGATAGCAATAAATTAAGGAAAATAGATATTAATTAACTAGTGAATTTTTCTTTGCCTCTTTAAAATAAGGGTATGGAATATTTAATCTTCCTTAAACCAAGGTTCGAATTTTGAAATGACATATTTTGGAATCACCCTCATTTCAATTTCTTTTTCATAAATCCCCTCCTCTATTTATTCAATTGAATTATCATTTCTGTTAAAGTCAACTAGATTGGAAATTCTTAATTTCTTATGTCCTTAAAGTCTTTTGACTAAATAATATTGATTGGATCTTGCAAGTATGCATTATATAGTTTAAAATATTGATCAAAATTTATATAGTTTGATTTTTAAAAAGCGTAATGTGACAAGTATTTTGGGACAGAGGGAGTAGAATTTTTGTCAATTTCTTTTCTTATTAAATACTTTTCTTTTTCTTGGAAATGTCTACAAATATATACACAATTGGTTATCGGTAATTTATCCTAACACAAGGAAATAACAAGAAAGAGGGAATATTTCCCATATTTGCAATTGCTTAATGAAGACATTTTTTTTGGATAATGTAAGTAACTTTTTGTGAAGGAAAAAGAAAGAACAAAAGGGAATAAATCAATGTTTTTGCTTATGTTTTTGACAATATAATTAGGACTTCTTTGATTAATTTACTTTAAATGATTACAGAATGTAACCACCAGAAACACTTGTAGGAGCCAGCCAACTGAAAGAGTCCTATGGGCTCGTACCATTTTATCTGAAATTATCGAATGCAACCACAAAATAGATTCGTAATAGATTTACAGGTGTCTTTAAAATCAAACTTTGAAGCTAACAACGCATGTAAAAGTTTTAATCACATCGTACTACCAAATAAAATATCTCATTCACATACACTCAAATAATTAACACAAAGTTCAAGTTGGCAAGGCCATCCGGATGAAGGTTCAAGTTGGCTAAAGTTCATTCCCTACCCAAACACAAAATACCATATCAATTTCAAAATGAAAAATCCCAACAATCTCCTTTGCTTGCTCAAAATAAAAAACAGGAACTTGAGTACTTTTTCAGAGACATCAATCGACCGGACCAAAATAAAAATAAAAATCAACCGAATACTGAAGTAGCCTGGTTGAGAAGATACAATTAAATTGTGCAACTTATATAATTGTACAGATCAGACACATAGCAAGAGGCAAGAAGTACATTCAATTCTCATTTCCCTTCAGCAATATTCCGCTCAATCATAACGGAGAATTTGATTGGTTTAACTATGTGTAGAAAAGAAAAGAAAAGAAAAGAAAAATGAGAAAAAACTTGAAACAAAATCTTGAATCCCTCTCCTAGTGGATCCGCCAAAGAATAAACTACCTAATTGATCCTTCAGAAATGGATGGCGACCTTGCAAACACCAGCTGAAGTGGTGAGTGGAAAATCTTTATAGCAAGCAACCAACTCCTTATCTGTGTGCAGATCCACCTGAAGAGTTTCCCAAATCTTCTTGGGATTCAAAACATCATCAGCTTTGCCGTCAAACCGGGGACCGTTACACGTTCACCAATTGCAGCATCTTTAGGTGGCTCAACTAATTCAACCTGAAATGCAACCATCATCATATTGCATCAGTTTTCTTTCCAACTTTTCTTCTTTGGGTCCTAATAGCTTTTTGTTCTTTTCTCATTTCAAGAAAACTTATCTATGGTTGATGCATTATACGGTAGGTATGCTCCAGCAGAAACCTTGAGACAAGATCTCCATGAATAGTTAAGTGATCATTTTTCCTTTCTGGTTTTGATTAAATGGCAATATTTTTGAAATACATACATAAGCATGTGTCAATTATATAGTAAATGATTGGTATTTGGTAGTATACACTTTTTTTTTTATAACCGTGGAGTTCAGGCCAGCTCATGCGCACCTCGACTGATTCCACGGAATACCTACCACATCCCACCAGCAACACGTACTAGGTAACTCTATCTATCAAGGCTAAGACAGATGGGAATAAATCACCCGGTGTTTTTGTCTCTGCTGGGATTTGAACCTATAACCTCATGGTTCTCAACCACTTCATTGACCACTAGGCCACACCCTTGGGTGCTTGGTAGTATACACTTCTATAAATTACAGAATAAGTTGGTACTAACAATCAAAGAAAAATTACAAAATAAGTCTGTAGTAATATTGTTTGTGCAAAAATTGCAGAGAAAGATGCCTTCCAATTTTCATCATCTATACGGAAACTAAGGACATGCATCAGCATTTTGTGCATCAATGTGGTGCCGAAATGCACATAGCACATCTAACTGCAGCTACTTTATCCAGAAAGTCAACAGTGTTTGGTCTTATATTAGCCCGGAATAATCATGTATGGAGGGAAAATGTAAGCCTTCTTTTGACCCAAATTTCCCCGCACTCCACGTCTTCTCTCATTTGAAATCTCAATCACCACGAGCTCTATGTGAACTGGTCCTATTTACTACCAATAGATGGTGGTGATAATCAAGGAGATCTGGTGCAATTGGGACGTCATGACAAAGGGAAGAATCTTTTCTTGTTTTCCTGAATTAGACTTTGGGATCAATGAGAACGGAGTACGGGCTTGTGGGGTAGGAGGTGTTAGGAAGGGAAGCATGACGATTGTGTAGTAGGAGGTGGAGGAAGAGAAGCGATGAGGAAGTACAGAGTACTACTTATGAGATATTGAACCCAAAGCTGCTACAAGAAAAGAGTACTACTTATTAAGTATTCTATACCTGTTGCATGGTGTTCTCAGAGAGCCAATTATTCTCCCAGAGCTTCTTGAAGATCGCCTGACAAACTTCAGTCTGTTGTGGAGTTGATGTGCGTCCAAATTGATCAAAGCTTATATCAAACCATTTATAAACTTCTCTATGGATTGCATGATATCTTCAAAACCAAGAAAACGAAGGAAGGAATTGAGAACAAGGCAGCTAAACCACCAGCAAAATTGCAACAATGAATTTTTTTTGAAATTGAACCAAAAATAAAAGAGTTAATGGTAAAAAAAAACACCAAAACTATCACATTTGGCGAGTTTCACACCCAAACTATCAATTGTTCCCTTTTCCTACATGAACTATCACCATCTGTGTAATAAAACACGCCTCGAAGCTGATTAGGTCAACTATCGGTTATTCCTTTTTCCTACATCTGCTCAACTAGGTGTGCTTTAATAAATATATGGTGATTGTTCAGGTACGAAAGTATGCACATGGTGATAGTTCAAGTGTGTTTTTGATCATTAGGTAACTTAGATATCAAATATGCATGTCTATCACCATCTACTCAACTAGGTGTATTTTAATAGATATATGATGAGAGTTCATGTACGCAAAGTACGTAGATGGTGATAGTTCAAGTGTGTTTTGATTATTAGGTAACTTAGATATCAAATATGCATGCCTATCACCATCTACTCAACTAGATGTATTTTAATATATATATAATGCTAGTTCAGGTATGAAAAGTACCTACATGGTGATAGTTCAGATGTGTTTTTGACCATTATCTAGCGTTTAGCCATAGATTTTGAAAATTTATCTTCAAATAATTTCAAGCTCCAGACCAGTTTTCGGGAGAAATTTCTCTTTCACTCACAAAACTTCAATTTTTTCTAAGTAAAATGCATGTCCAAACACAACTTTAAGTTCCAAAAATCACAACTTCGAAAACTCAAATTTTCATGTTTAACCTAGCACACATATTTTTCAGATTATTTTATTGAGTCACACTTGACTAACCGATTAAATATCAAATAAAGAGAAAATCACTTGTCACAAATTTGCTTGGGAGTAGAATTTTCTTCTAAAGCTTTAGTTTCCGTAGCAGTGCCATATTCATCAGTACCACACATATATATAGCATTGTAATCCCTAAGTCTACAATATCTCGCGAATACATCAGCACTCAATACACCTACAAAAAACACAAAAATCATTAATTTAAATACAAACTAAGGGAAAATTGAGGATTTTGAATTGTTGTGATTTACTTACTTCCGATCATGTTACCGAGACGAGGAACATTGTTGACATACGGTAAAGCGGATGTGATTAGGATTTTCGTTTTCCCGGTATCGGAAGTTTCGGAGTTGCTGGCGACGGAACAATCGCCCATCTTACTGAAGTTTCCGTCTAGGGTTTTAGATTGCAGGTGTTTGCTTGGATTGCTTCTGTTAGTTTAGTTAGAGAGGATTTGGGCCTTTGTTGTTAAGGTGTGTTTGGCCAGGCCGCTAAAAATTGGTTATTTTAAAGGGAAAATGGTCAAATTTGTCCTCCAATTATGATTTATAGTTTAACATTGTGATCCGTCAAACTTTGTTTATCAAATATACACTTTCCGTTAGCAAACTTATTAAATTTGCCCTTGAATGGATGAATTTGTGAATTGAACGCCATGTCGGTCCACGTCGGCACAACTCTTCTCTCCATCTTCTCCACCCCCGATCCATCGGACCACCGCCACCCCACTGCTTCGCAACCACCAAAAACCCGACCACTACTCAAAACACACCACACCACCGCCACAAACTATTGTCACTGCAATCTCCGGTAGAGAACCCCGAATCAAATGCTATCAAAACAACACCAAAATCATCACCGTCGGCCACCAACAAACAACCCCAGATCTCCCAAAATCATCACCACTGCCGGAGCTCTTCTCCGGCAAACCAAGACCAACACCACCACTTTTTAGCACACTTTTATGAGACAAATTTAGCATTCTCCATTTTTAACGCACTCCAAGCTTTCATCTATGGCGGCTTCAACAACTCTTTCGAGTTCCATTAACACCTTCAAACTCTCTCCGTACCAACCACGCGCCTCCTCTATTAACCCTTTCCCCTCCCTCAAACTCCCATCAATCTCCTCCATTAACCCCTTCAATCTCTTAATTTTCTATTTTGGCCCAATGAAAAATCCCGCCGTCAATCTTAATAAGCGAGAGCAGTCCAAAATTAGTATGAATAGGAGCAATAGTAACAAAACGAAGCAACAACAAAAATGGAGCCATCGTTCTCGACAATAAACGGAGTGGGTCGTTACCAGGCCAATCAAAACACAACAAAAGATTAGCCATAGTTATTTTGCCTAAGTACGACAATAACGTAGAGGATGACAAACTGAAGATGTCACTTCGACGGCCTTAAAGTAAGAATCCGACCGAGAAACTCTGAAAAACAAACAGATATGGGGTCGTTGTTGTACAATGGTTTTGTGGTGGAGAAGGGGTCGTATTTGGTGGTGAGCCGACGTGAATCCGACGTGGAGTCTACGTGGATCCGACGTGGCGTTCAACTCACAAATCCTTCCTTCGAGGGCAAATTTAACAAGTTTGCTAACGGGAAGGGTATATTTTACCACAAAGTATGACGGAGGGCAATGTTAAACTATAATCATAGTTGGAGGGCAAATTTAACATGTTTTCCTATTTGAAAAAGTGTTTTTTCTTAAAATTATTTTTCAGAAAAGTATTTTTGGTGAGAAGTGATCTGTGTTTGAAATTTATTTAAAAAATGTTTTTCATAAGCAGATTGTGTTTGGCTAATCTTTTTAGAAGAGTGTTTTTTAGTGTTAATTTATAATAAAAAAAAAAGACAAGTATCAATGGACCTGTTTCCCTATATGAATGATTTAAGTTTTTAATTTTATTTACTTAAAATTTTAAAGTGCATATTAATTTTTTTAATTAATATAATACATAGATAAACAAATAATAAAATAAATATTAATATAATATTAATATGGTGATTTAAATATACTAAAAGAAATCAACCAAAATAAAATTTAAAATTATTCCACAAATTAAATTCAACACATAAAATACAACGTAAAATAAAATAAAAGATTATTAATTAGATTTTAATGGATTAATGTGGGATATACTTGATAAATATGTATTTATGATAGATATATTTTTATGTTGAAGATAATAAATTGTTGTTTCTGCTTCTGCTTTTTTCAAGAAGCAAAAATTGTATGCTTCTTTCCAACCGCAGAAAAACTGTTTCTGCTTCTACTTAAAAGCAGTTTTACTAATTGGTCAAAATACATTTTCTAAAAAAAAGTGCTTTTGACCTCAAAACCGCTTGGCTAAACAAATTCAAAAATCTGGTTTGCTTTATTTTTATTTTAAAATAAGACGTCATAAATATTGATCCATTCGTTCACTTTTACTTGTCCATTATAATAAAAATATTTTTTATTTTTACTTATCCACTTTAATATATCAAGATAAAGACAAACTTTTTTTCTTGTTTTACCCATAATATTAATTACTAGTTTCCAAATCATTTTTCAAATCTACTGAGATTATACACCAATTAATATAGGTATTATGATAAAATGTATATTTCATTTATTAATTCTTAAGGGGCGTAGAAAATCAAAAGTGGACAAATAAAAATAAATTGAGGAGTATTCGTTTAATTGTTCTTGCAAATTAAATTAGAACCAAGTCAAACATTTCAAAATATTGATGGTAGCTAAAATATTTTCAAAAAATGATAAAGGAGCTGTTGTACAAGGCCATCAATTCACATTTATTAGTATAGTTTATAATTTATATGTTATATTAAGTGACTTAATTTACTTTTTATGATACCGGTGAGTATTTACTAAATACGATGGCTTATAATTAGCACATATACTATCTAATCGTAGAAAGATTATTTTCACTATTTATGCTTAAAAATTAATCTCCAAATGAAATAGCATGGTATTTAAATTCAAAATAGCTACTATATATATATATATATATATATATATATATATATATTATTTCTTCTCTTATTTTAGAAAAGTTACTTCATAGAGTTAAAAAAAATGGCAGTCCGGTGCACTAAGCTCCCGCTATGCGCGGTTTTATAATTTCTAATATGTTAATAGTGAATAATGATTATATGCAAGTTATTTCACAATATTTTCACAATTCGATTATTTTATCCAACTCAAGCGTCATTTTCTTTTAACTAGGGATTATATCATAATTGCTGCACAAAATTATCAATTTGCAGAAGTGTTGCTCCATTAGATGTGTTCAGTACATTAATATTATAGTGAAAATATATTTAGCGAACATAGTTTCTAGGATGCTTGTCAAACTGTATTGTCGGCAACCACAAAAGGAACTGCCAAAATCAAAGTTTATCCGTCACCCCTTCTTTGACTAGTAAATCAGCAACCTCATTTTGATCTGTATAAATATGCTTGGTTGTTGGATTTCCCAGCATGCATTCAGAGATTAATGAACATTAAGTTAATTGTGTAATACTCTATGTTTTCGAGTTAGGTTTGAATTCGTTATATGCTTGTGGATAGACTTTAAGAAGGTGATAGTGTGACGTTTTAGTTATACGAAGTCCTGTTGAAATAAGTTTGGGATAAATGTGGTCTTAAGATCAAGACGAATGTTGAAGTGCATAGGAATCGAAAGTATCGATTGAGTTTATGCTAGGTATGACTTCTAGCTAGTATAACTCATAGATCCGTTGAGAATCTGGAAAAACTCAAAGCATGAAAGTTGTAGCTCTCTGAAATATCTTTCCAACAATATAAAGAACGATTCAATCGGACATCAGTACGAATTGTTATGGCGCAATTTATTAAATGTTATCAACTCAGTAGAAAAATAAACATACGCGACACAGACCGCGCGCGCTAGGCCAAATTTCCAGGTTTCAGAAGAAAAAATGATCCCGATTGAAAGTATGACATGCGCTACACAGGTTGCGCTGCGTACGTCCAAATTTGGACCGCACACGATTGTTTTCAAATTTTATAAACTTCCAACTTCGTAAAACATTTCCCACTTGGTTCTAAATTGTTTTTTGGAGAGAAAACACTCCAGGGATTCCCCAAAACCTCCAAGGTGAGTTCCTACTCAAACCCCATGATTATTACGTCAATCTAACAAGAATTAATGCTAGAATCGCAATCCATTTCATAGATTATGAGAATTCGATTCAATAACAGTTGAAGAGAAGAATCGTTGAAAAATCTTCGTGAGATAATTTCCTTGATTCATGTATCATTATGGAGTTGGTTTTGAATTTGTATATCGATTGATTCGCGTTAGAATCCATGGGTTATTCATGAGATATCAAGAACATGAATATTGGCTTAAAAATCCTATTTTTTTTAAAAAAAAAAGGAAGATGAGAGAAATTAGATTAAAGTTTTAATCTTTATCATCATTTTTTAACCTCGAAAATTCCATTAGAGAGCATTACTAGAGGGATTTAAGGCATGTCTATATTTGAAACCTTTTGAAGAATGTCTCTCTTTTGAATATACTTTTCGACGATGAATGATGGTTTTGAACAAGGTGTTATCCGTGTGTAGGGTCATGCCCCATCAAACCCTTTATACATAATCTATTATCTATAATTAGACGTGTCTTTCCCTTATAAGAGATAATTGAAGTTGTTTTCTAAAGATTGCATCTTTAAACGTATCTTCCCCCTAAGAATGAGTTTTCTTGCACTTGAATTTGATAAATGATTTGAACATGATTTTAAATCAATTTATGATACTTCCATCAATGAAGAGATGACTTGCGAAACGATTTCGGCTAATAAGTCATGATTGATGATTCGGCCAATATGCATGATTGAATCTATTTGTGTTTGCGCCTATATGGGCAAGCTGTGCTAGTCCAGAGGATCATTAGCCGTTATGGATCCTAACATAACGTTTTTGAGTATTTTTGTGTCAGTCCATATGACGATTGACCTCCGAGGGATGACAATTCCGGTGCATCCATGAGTAATGGGATCCTAAAGTGGTTCTCCCAATTTTGCTTTGTCAGTCTAAAGTATAGGGGACAGTTGACTTTCGTGGGTTGATAGCTCCGGTGCGTCTATTGAATGTTCGTTCGTAAGTTGGCATGTGATGTTCTATGGTTGCCCATGAATTGATGTGTTAATGATATTTTCCCCGTAAAGGAATAATATAATAAATGACGTAATATATTGAAATTAACATATTCCTTCTCTTATTGATTTGCATTGAACCGTATTAATGATTTTGTATTGTTCTTAACATTGTTTTCAATTATACATATGAATTATTCTTAGAGACTCACTGAGTATCCAATACTCAGGCATACCCGTATTATTCTTCATCATATATTACGTAACGAATAAGAGCAGGTACATACAAATCTCGTGGATTAGGAATACTTGTTGCTTTCCAGATTATTGGTGAGCCCACATATTTGTTCGTGGGTTTTCACTAAGTCATTTATTATTTCTATTAATTTCAGGTTGTGTTCTGAGTTAGATTATTTTTCTTAGAAGCTCCATAGACAAGTGTCATATTGTGCAAGTCATTACTTGACTTGTGGGCGTTTTGCCATGTGTGGCGGATATTGTAGATTAGTACTATTTGTATCATTTACTCATCCTTACTAAATATTATCTTAAATGAAATCTGCACAACTGGATTAATTAATAAGTATGGGACATTATTTATAATTATTATCTTTATAAGGTGATTTCGGTGTGGTTCCTTAGCATCAGATGTTTGTTGCTCCAAAGTGAATTTGGGGGGTAACAAGCTTGATATCAGAACTCTAGGTTTAGAAGTGTCCTAGAATTGTTTGTACAAAACAAGTCTGTCTCGCGGGGGGGGGGGGGGCTAGGTTCTAACTAGGGATCTAATCAAACAGTTAGCCATCTCATTCTTCAATGACTAACCATCTGAGAAGATTGGAGATTACAGTGACATATCGATCGTTTTGTGATAACTTATCTATGTATAGTGGAGTCCTCTTCGTACTTGTGTAGGCGCCCACATGGATGGACTTGAGACTACCAAGACATTTTAAATGTTTCTCATATTGATTCAACATTGTGCTATAGAGCTTGAACTTCTTTTTAGGATCATTCAGACCTACTCGTTACTTGTGCCTCATGAAAATGTCTTTAACTCGTGTTGCACCTGCTAACCAAGTGAAAATGGTGCTATGAAGTGCACAATGATTGTAATGTATAGTGTGAGGGGTGGTACAGAGTCGTTGTAATTCTATGGTAGGTATATTGTGCATATATATGGTGAATTTAGGGTGTGGTTATCGATGTTTTGGGACATGTATAGAAATTATATTAGTCCTAATTACTGGAAAACTCTACAAAAAAATTCTTTAGGCCTAAGAGAATTTTTGAGATGGATAAGATTTCCAAAGCGATAGATGCAATCTCTACTAACAAAAAGGAGATGTAGTAGCCAAAAAATGGGATAGTGATGGATAAATAAAGTACGTAGCTGAGTGTCGCTGATTTGTTAGGAGAATAGTGAGATGACTATGTCCTTGGGCATTGAAAAATAGGTGATGAGATTTGGAGATATTTCATATTAACAAGCAGTGAAAAGCCCATTTGAGAGTTGCATTCAAAAGATTAACATTTATATTCTTTCCTGGTAGATTTACCTTACAGTAATTATCAAAAGAGAACCATAGGATTTATTAGTAGTAAGCTTTTCAAGATTTTCATTTTTGAGATCAACGCAAGGACGTTGCACAACATTCTATATTTAGGACCTTGCTCATGACGTGAGATTAGTGATAGTGGTTACTTACATACAATTAATTGTTTATTAAAATATGTGGTGACACTTTGCTTATGTTCTAGTTAATTTTTATTAGAAAGTTATTAAATTGTTGTCAAGACGTTACGAGACTTAGGGTATATTCAAAACTTGGGTGAAATATCATGGTACTCAGTACTCGCATTGGAGCACAATTATATCGAAATTCACGTCGCGTAGGCCAATTAGGGGAAAACGCTTCCTACCAAGAATTTTTCTATACCCAAGGCTCGAACCTGAAATCTCTAATTAAGGGAGGAACAACCCATCCACTTCACCCCATGTAACTTTCCTCCCAAATTTTTTTTTCAAGAAAGACAATGTTAAAGATTGAAAAAAACTTTATCCCAATTTATCCATTTTAAATCAAACACGTGTTTTACATTATATCTTATTTTTATTCCAATGAACAAAACATCTATCAATAACCACTAAATAATCTTATTATTATTTCATCCCCGTATTATAATTGTTAGATGATATTAATCTCACTTGGGGAGTCTTTCATTAATATCAAGGTATATATAGAGTACAATATTCATCCCTTATACAATAGGAATCCTAAGCCTATACAAAAGAGGAATCCTAGTCTTACCATAATTATATTTACACAATATATGGAAATATTCTAATTATGGGTAGGGAATGTATTGTTTCCTATATTTACACGTTTACACACCCCTCGGTCGGAGCGGGAGGAGGCCGGACGCTGAGACTGGATCTGAAGTCAAGAAATAACTGTCTAGGAAGTCCTTTGGTAAATATGTTTGCATACTGATAGGATGATAGAACATGTAACACTCTGACATGGCCTAACGCACCTTTCTCACGAACGAAGTGTAGGTCTATCTCAATATGCTTGGTTCGCTGATGTTGAACCGGATTATGAGAAAGATAGATGGTAGAGATGTTATCACAATACACAATAGATGGCTGACGCAAAGGACACTGAAGTTCTAACAGTAAATTTATGAGCCAACAAATCTCAGCTACTACATTTGCAACGCCTCTGTACTCAGCCTCGGCACTGGAGCGAGATAGGGTAGCTTGTCGCTTGGCAGACCAAGAAATCAGATTATCCCCTAAGAAAACACAAAAGCCGGAGGTGGAGCGTCGCGTGTCCGGACACCCTGCCCAATCTACATCCGTATATGAAAGCAACATGTCTGGTGCAGAGGGGTATAGGTGCAAACCATAATCAAGAGTGCCCTTAATGTATCGAATGATACGCTTAAGAGCAGTGAAATGAGACTCCCTGGGGGCATGCATAAATAAGCACACCTGCTGAACAACATAAGCTATGTCCGGCCCGGTGAATGTGAGATGCGAAGTGCACCTGCAAGGCTCCTATACAGAGTAGGATCAGAGACTGGAGCACCATCCATAGCACTGAGCTTAGATTTGGAATCAACTGGAGTAGGCACTTCTTTGCAGTTCGCCATCTTAGCCCTATACACAATCTCTTCTGCATACTTACGCTGACACAAGAACATATGATTGGCAGACCTGGTCACTGATATCCCCAAAAAGTAACTCAACTTCCCCAAATCAGTCATTGCAAATTCGGACTTGAGCAAGACAATAATCTCATTTTTCAATCCGTCGGAGGAGACAGTAAGAACAATATCATCCACGTAAAGTAATAAGTAAGCAGTGCTACTACCTCGATGAAAAATGAAAAGTGATGTATCACTCTTGCTGCATACAAACCCAAACTGCAAGATATACCTGGCAAAGCGATCATACCACGCACGGGGGGCTGCTTCAGGCCATATAGTGACTTACGGAGACGGCACACATAGTGAGGAACTGGCTGGATGGGTGAACCCGGTGGCGATGCATGTAGATTGTCTCTCTCAGATCCCCATGTAAGAATGCATTATTCACATCAAGCTGATGGATCGGCCAGTGTTTGCCCATGGCTATGCTCAAAACTGTGCGGATGGTAGCCGATTTGACAACCGGGCTGAAGGTCTCACCATAATCAATGCCCTCTTGCTGATTTGTGCCATTAGCCACAAGACGAGCCTTATACCTCTCAAGATCCCCATTGTCTCTGAACTTGTGACGAAATAGCCACATACAACGAATGACATTCACCCCCTCAGGTCTAGGTACTAGATCCCACGTGTGTTGTTTAGTTAAAACATTGAATTCCTCATACATAGTCGCATTCCAATTAGGGTCTTGTTTGGCCAATTTTGGGTTCTTTGGAAGTGGAGAGATGGTTTGGGCAGACAAATTGAAATGGACTTTGGGTTTGAAGATTCCATGCTTTGAACGAGTTTCCATTGGATGGGTAGGGACAGTGGGTGGCGGAGTGGTGTCTGAGACGGAAGGGGGGTAAAGTCGGATAAGGAGAAGGTGGGGGCGAAGCCGTCGGAGGCGTCGCGGCTCCTGGATCGAGAGTCGCGGCGCTAGAAGGTTGACAGGCTTCTCTGAAGTTTGGGCGCCGCGGCGCCTCAGCACAGGACCGCGGCGCTGTCGACGGTGTTTCAAAAGATTGCTCTCTGGAAATCAGGCGCCGCGACGCCTCCCATCGAGGCCGCGGCTTTGACGACGGAACAGAGGATGTGAGTTGTTCGATTATGAGGGGAGAGATGGCAGACTCGTCAAGAAATGAGTAGTCTTATTTTTGGAATTTTGGAAGATTCGAAAACGGGAATGTGGTCTCGTCGAATGTGACGTGACGAGATATGTGGATCTGATGAGTCGACAAGTCATAGCATAGATAGCCCCTATGGTTCGGCGGGAATCCTAGAAAGACACATGGAGTGGACCTAGGAGTGAGCTTGTGAGGGGCAGTAGAGCTAAGGTTGGGATAGCACAGACAACCAAAAATCCGTAGATGATCATAAGAGGGGATTCTATGGTAGAGGATTTCGGTAGGGGTCATATTGTGAAGAGTGCTAGTAGGGAGAATATTTAGAGTGTATTCTGACAGTTTAGCAGCATAGACCCAGAAGGGTGGAGGGAGGGAGGCATGAATCAATAGGGTGCGAATCATATTGTTAATGGTGCGGATGATTCTTTCAGCTTTACCATTTTGTGGTGAGGTGTGAGGGCAGGAGAAGCGAAAGACCATGCCATTATTGGTACAAAAGCGGTGAAACATAGAGTTATTCAATTCACGACCATTATCGCACTGAAATGATTTTATGCCTTTTCCAAATTGTGTTTGAATGAACTTGCGAAACTCAAGAAATTTGACAAACACTTTCAATTTAAATTTAAGAGGGTATAACCAAATGTAGTGTGAAAAATCATCAAGCAACACAAGATAGTATTTATGACCGAGAGAACTAGAGATAAGAGATGTCCATAAATCGGCATGTATGATATCAGAAGGAGCAAATGTAACACTAGTAGATGATTTAAACGGAAGACAAATATGTTTGCCTAAAGAGCAAGAAACACAATTTTGGGCAAGTTTCCCATTACAAGCAATGAAATTGTTGCCTCTAAGAAAATTAAAAAGCGGGACTCTGGATGACCAAGCCTATTATGCCAAGTTGAAGAAGAAAAACGGCCGCTAGAGTGACGGGAGAGCAAGATGCGGCGGCGGAGGTGGAAGTGAATGGATAGAGATCCCCCGTGCTATTGCATCTCGTAAGAGGTGTCCCCGTATGAAGATCCTTCACAGTAAAACCAAAAGGGTCAAAATCCACAGAGACAAAATTATTACGAGTAAATTGGCGGACAGATATGAGGTTCTTAATCATGTGTGGGGCATATAGGGTGTTTTTTAGGGAGAAGGGTGGATGAGGAGGTTGTGCGTATGAGGTACCATAACCCTTAACTGGAATGCGTTGCCACTACCAACTGTAACATATTGAGGATGCTTTAAACGAAACAGTTTAGGAATAGTACCTGCAGACTAGGTGACGTGAGATGTGGCGCCTGAGTCCATGTACCAAGTATTGTCGGTGTTGCATAGAGAGGGTGCGAACGCCCGACCCAACTCGGTGGGTGTCATGCGGAGGAGGGCTGCGGGACACGACCTTGCATGAAGTGGGCTGTTGTGGGGGTGGAGCGGGGCCTAACAAACCGGGGTAAGAATACGGATTGTATGGCTGCTGGTATTGGAATGGACTTGGCGCCGCGGCTCAGCGGGCGCCGCGCGCGGCCGTAGACGAAGCTGGCCGCGAGCCGCGGCCCAGTTGTTCTGCGATCTCTGTTGTTGTTGCTGTTGTTGGTTCTGTTGACCGCGACCCTTGCCACCACGACCTCCTCTACCGCCGCGGCCTTTTCTACCCTTGCCGTCGCGGCCCTGCCGCTGTTGGGAGTTATCTGGTGGCGTTTGATCTTGGGGTTGCGTGTCGACAGCTAACACCTACTGGGCGTGCTCATCCTGCTTAGCACGACGGGTTTCTTCGAGCAACAATTGTGAGCGAGCTTTGTTAAAACTCGGTAGCGGATCTGCTGTTGAATAATGGTGGCCAAAGTATCATATTCGCCCTTAGTAAGGCCCAGAAATCATTTGTAGCACCATTTTATCGTCAGTGACAAGCGTGCCGATGTTGGAGAGTTGATCTGCTAGAAGTTTAAGCTGCTTGCAGTACTCAGAGACATTGGAGAAGTTTTTAAGACATGTTTTGTTGAACTATTCTTCCAAATACACGGCACGAGTGTCCTTGTTGTCCTGAAAAATTTCCTCCAAACGATTCCACAAGTCAAGGGCTGTGGAGTCAGATTTCATGATAGTAAGGAGCAAATCCTGAGAGATACTACCATATATCCATTGTTTGACGCCGGCGTCGAGACGATGCCAGATAGAATCATCAACCTCCGTAGGGCGCGGAATAGTATCATCAATATGGTCAAACACGTTATAGAGACATGCATGATTGCGAAAAAGTTCAACCCAGGGAGAATATCGGTTGTTTTCTTGATCAAGAATAATGGGAATATGGTTCTTGATGTTGGAAACAGTAAGGGCGGGATGAAACGGGGGTGATGACTTTGTGGTGGGATTTGTGGAGGTAGAGGCGTCGAAAGTGTGGCCAGAATCAGGGATAGCCATTTAGAGAAGAGAAGAAAGGAAGAACAAAACCCGAAAAACAAGAAGAATCCGGGAGGGCCGCGGCGTAGGAGAGGCAGCCGGTGGCTTTGGAGAAAAAGGTTTTTAGGATTTTGTTTATTTGGCTCTTGATACCATGTTAGATGATATTAATCTCCCTTGGGGAGTCTTTCATTAATATCAAGGTATATATAGAGTACAATATTCATCCTTTATACAATAGGAATCCTAAGCCTATACAAAAGAGGAATCCTAGTCTTACCATAATTATATTTACACAATATATGAAAATATTCTAATTATGGGTAGGGAATATATTATTTCCTATATTTACACGTTTACAATAATCTCTATGATCACGAGATAACTTGTTTCTAATCGACCAAGCGACCCCTTAGTGTATGAACATTTAATTAATTAAGATGGTGATAATGCAGTTAGCAAGACGATGGATGGATGCACGAATTGACACGACAGTAGGAGTTAATGAAGAAGCCAAACAAGTAACTATAATGGAAGAGGATCCACCTTGCTTGTTATTACTGGGAGAGAGTGCAGTGCAAAAAATTGCTATCAAACTTGTTGCAATGATAAATACTTCAATCGTTTTGCTGGACTCAGTATTAACCTTACTGGTGATTGTCAAAAAGATCCTGGATCACCAATTTTCATTTGCTATTGCTATTCTGATTGCCCTTATAAAAACACTCATGCTTCATCACACTTTTCCTACATTGTCCTAGAATATTATCCATTTTCTTGGTTCAGGGACAGTAATCACAGCATATGATGAAATGTTTATAGCACATCTGTTGTCTCTAAAATAACTACTCCTATAACACCTATTTTGCTCTCTAGGATAACTCCTTTTTTATGGTTGTATTGTATTGTATCATATATTCGTATTGTTACCTTTTGTTTTGGTTGTTATTTTATTATAATGTATTATTAAATTCGTTGTTACGTAATAACAAAAAGTGTCATTTTATATAACGATTGATTTGGTGTGATGACGTTGCCTTTTTTTGTTCTCATCTTGCCCTTATTATTTAATAAACCTATTTTACGATTTACCACTGGTGCGTGACATTATGAAACGATGGAAAACAATACGATTTATTCAAACGTTTTATTCATCAAAACAATACAGTATAATACAATACGATATATTATGAAACGATATGTAACAACAGTGAAAACAAACTATTAGGCGTTTGGCATTTGAAACTAAACTAATCAAGATAGGAATAATACCACTAAGGAGGTAAAATGCTCCATACCAAGAGATTCTCCATTCACAGTACTTTGACCCAAAATATATGGTTAAACATAATCCCAACTATCCAACCACACCCCTTGATAGTAATAAGAATTTCTTTCCAATAATATTTATAGTACATAAAAAAATCATAGATTAGCTCTACATATTAGTTACTCATAGTAAATAGGATCCTAGAGATCAAGTAACTTCCAAATGGAAATACAAGTTCACCATTTTCTTACTACAATGATGTTTCAGTGGGTTTGCATGCATTTTGACTATTCTATCAAGTATTGCTATCACCCATAAGCATGTATCAAATTCTATCCACAGGCTTAGACGGTAGAAAAGAAATTACCTAGCATTTTGTTATCTCTGTGCGACATGAACCCTGACCAACCTCCCGTGATTTTCACCACTTATTTTGATTATCAACAAAAGTACAAACAATTACTAAGCTCATGCATAATCTTCAGCTCAATCAACGTCGTTCCAAATCTAACAGAATAGACCAAGTGTATTGATGGTAAAAGAATTTTCTAATAAAAGTAACATAATAGTCCTCTAAACAAGTGCCAGCAAACTAAATGGGCGAAAACATAATGTACCTAATGATGCATTGCAATATCATCAACCACAATACTATGATCACAACATTTGTCTTCACTGGCAGAGGGAACAAATACAATGTCATTACACAACACAACAGGAAAACTGGAGATGATTCATCAGAGTAAGCCTAAATTCTTCAATGCATGGTTTGGATTTCTACGTCCTCAAACAATAGATTACTTGTGTGTTAAAATTTGCTAAGTCCCTATGTTTTCTCCAAGAAAATAGGTACAACATTTCATTCTAATTAGTTATCCAAAAATCTCCAGATATTGTGTTAAGCATCTCACGAACCAGGGGATTGGATACCCCAATCCCCTAGATATTGCAGTGCGGGGGGGCTGAAACATGCAATCTGTTCAATAAACATGAATAAAATGAATTATATAGACACAGACAGATATATTTCCATCAAATCAAAGCAGAATTGGTTATTCCAGCGCATTTCCACGACAAAAGATCACGATGTGGCTAAGCGTACAATTTAACATAGCCAGCTTCACATTATGCACAAACATGTCTTAACATTTTAAATCATGCCACATTTTAACTTTCATTCCTTCCATTAATGAGTTTGTGGAGGCATTATCGTCCTGCTGATTGGTAGTAGGCTATAGATAGTGAAGCAGCTGCAACTATCTTGAAATAAGCCCTCAAATTTATTTAGCAACGTCAAACAAAAGCAAACAACAAAGCTTTACCTCGAACTCAATTGGAATAATATGTAGAGTTGTGGCATAGAACTTCATTTGTCAGGATGTGCTCTTTTAGCCCTGCTACGTGTGTGACTTGTATGGTGTCTGCGAGAATGCTTCTTTGGCTTCTTAGTGCTGAAATGCATAGGACAATCACATTGAAGCCGCAACAAAAAGATGATGTTAAAGCTACTACAAATAGAACTGTGGACTCATGGTTAACCAAAGCAAAGTCATGAATACTAACCGCGTAATATCTGATGCCAAATTAAGAAGAAAGATCACAGGTAAGGCCAGCAAAGCTGAGGCCTGGAATAAATACAAAACGGAAACCAAATAATTAAATGTTAAGCCAAAACATCAAAAGAACAAAAACATAATCCACACTCAATATCTTATGTTAAAAGCGAAATTATTTTATTAAGATATATCACCACATACCAGATACCATGCCAACTCCTTCATAGCATATGGCTTGGTGACGTGGTGATTCTTCAACATGTGATATATGTTTTCTTGAGCCTTCAAAATCAAAAGCAACAACGATCCATATAAGTTGATTGTGTCATCCTTTTAAGACTAAGAATAGCTATTTTCAAGCATGACTGAAAACCAATCGCTGAAAAATAAATGAAATACTGAAGCAGAATTTTACCAATACATTATGGAAAAAAGGTTATCATTTGAATTGAAAAAAGAACTAAGCATGCCCTTGAATGTTCCTTCCCTTAATTGAAACTTGGTAAGCCATATTAGCCAAACTCCCCATCATTCAGCATTTCATTCCCCAGTAGATTCCACAATTTTTCTTAAGGTAAGTCCTCAAATCGCCTTGGCTTTTGTAGACAAACCATGTTTGGGTTGATTGCTAAAAAAGAATTAAATGTTCATACATGAAGAAAACCAGTTAAAATGTCAAGAGGAATAAGCGAACCACATCTACAGCACCAGACATCCTCTTCGCTACTTCATTCACACAACAGAGCTCATGCTAAGCTAACAGTTGATATTTGTAAATTCCAGTTCAAAGTAAAGATCACCTAATTATAACAGCTTTGATCGGCAAATCAGAAATTCCAGGCAGCCATTCATTAAATGCAACAGAGGCAAATTGCTACTTGTTTTTTTCCTTTGTATGTACAGGAAGGCAATACTTTTAATGAGAAAAAGGCAGATTGCTATAGAACTTCTAAACCCCAGTGAAATTATTATTAAATATTAGGTCAATGTATAATAGCAAGAGAAACTCCATGGTGCAATTGAATGAAAGCTGAAACACATGAATGTGCAATAAGGCTTTCCCATCCTATTGATTTTGTTAACAAATTAAGTTGACATGCAACAAAACTGGTGTAGTATATATAGGGAAAAGGCATAAAAATGCCCCTAGACTTGCCATGGATTAACAGTTGGACATTAGTACTTTGCAGGAGTACTATGACCCCCTTAAACTATTTTAAACTGAAATTATTAACCCCTTAAATTCTGAGGTGGCATAGAGAGTGTATTTCTCTCAAAGAGAGTGAGAAGCAAAAAAAGGTAAATAAAATATTTTATAATATTTCTGTTATTAAATTTATGTACTTTTCATTTATTTTGTTTTTCTTTGTTCTTTTCTTCTTTGCCATTCTTCTTCTCTATCTCACATAGGAATTCGTCGTCTGGTGATTTTTTCTCCTTCCATTTTCTTTTCTCTTCTTTGTGATGAAAGAAATCGGTAAAAATGAAAATAAAAGAAAAAAAAGAAAGGAAAAGAAATAAGAAAAGAATGGGGCAACAACAATGGCAAGAGAGATGGTGGAGCTTTTTGAAGGGGATGGTGGGGCTAGCTGGCAAGATGGGGGCCGATTAGCGGCGGTGATATTAGGGGCAAAGAATGAAAAAGAAGAAAGAGAAAGCAAAATAAAAAGAAAAAGAAAAAGAAAAACAAGGCAAAAAATATTTTAAAACTTATTTTTATCAAATCCAAATGTACACGACGTGTCAAGCGTGTGCAATTTCACTATCCAATACAGGTCTAAGATTGGCATTTTAAGGGTGTATTTATTCCATCTGAAAATAGTCCAGGGGGATCATAGGACTCCCCACATAATATAAGTGTGTAACTAGTAATCCGAGACAAGTTTGGGGGTGTTTTTGGGCCAAATTAACGGGAATGAGCAACGACGAAATGACAAGATGAGGTGTCCTTTTCCCTAATATATACTCTAAATAAGACACTCATTTGAAGCAAAAGCAGATAAACACAACAAGTAACCGTACATCTAAAGCCTGAATTGGTGGAATAAGAAAGCTAGGTGTTCAGATGATTGCATATTCACCAGAATACCAATTGTCATTCTGGTCTCTTCCAGACATGGACCATTGCAAAAATATTTATCTCTATGTAAGAAGATACCTCTGATCCCACTATTGTCAAATCTTTATGAGCAACAGCACAGGTCTCCTCACCCTCACCGCCACCCCCTACCCCCATGGAGCAGCTATTTTATGCCAAATAGAACCATAGCATGGAGTGAGAGAACATGAGCATGTGTGTGGGTATATGATATGGCCATGTATCTTTCCTTACCTATTTTGATGTCTGCTAAGCAAGAATACACCAGTTTCTCTAACTGAGACCAAATAAGGAAGCACGGCAAACAAGAACAGGATGCCTCTGATATAGGTCTCATATTGATATATACAACATAAAAGGTTAAACATTCTTGCAAACCTAGGTTTGACTCATGATGACCCACTCATATTATGACAAAATATGGGTTTTCATGCTAATATATCTTTCTTTAAAATTCTGTAAATTATCTCATTAAGTTTATTCTGCAAATATATCATTAAGTTTACTTTAGTCTATCAGAAACATCCTCTTTACCTCCACGAAATAGGGGTAAGGTTTGCATACACTCTACCCTCCCCAGACTCCACACTACACAGGGTATTGTTATTGTTGCTATCTCGTTTTCAATTTTCAATTCCAACTTTTTTCGTCTTTCCCTCCTTCCATCTTGACAGTTAACTTGTCCAACAAGCTCATCCTCCATTCCTCTCCAGACAGTGAACTCCACGAGGAAAAATCATATCTTTTAGTTGTATTTGTAAACAAAAGTCCGGGTGGGAACAATTCTAGATCTTAAGTGATTAGAAAAGCAAATCAAGTACATCAAGGGTGACACATCAAAAGTGAAGCAGCACCAACAGGAGACTGAGGTACGGGAGAGGGGGGGGGGGGGGGGGGGGGGAGAGAGAGGGGGAGGGGGAGGGGGGAGGGGGAGGGAGAGGGAGAGAGAGATCATGCCTGGTGATGATATAAACTGACAGTTTTCTTGACCTTCCTATAATGACGATGAACTCTCTGTGTGTAAGGTTGCAAAAGAATCCTTGCTTTGTCAACATGAGGTTTCATCGCCACTGAAACTTGGTCAACATATGGGTCTGTGAATTTCCTAGCTTCCTGCCAAATTCTTAGAGGCTGATATGAATAAATCATGCTGACCATAGTCACTGAACTAATATGGTGAAAACAAATATACCTGGACGTAGGGTTGGATGACCTCCTGTGCATTCACAATATGAGGTTCCATAAACTTCTTGGATGCGTGATAAAGGTGAATAGTCTTAGTCTTAAGCCTCTGTACATGAGGCCCCACATGGCGAGCAAATTCCACTGAACGCTCTTTCATAGCTGGGATCCATTTCTTCAAATGAAACAACAGAGAATCAGGGAAAAGTTGAACATAGAGAAGAAAAGCATAGTATACGTGTTATTTCAATTTTGGATATAAAAAACCAACAAAATTCTGAACTATAAATCATCACATAGCAGAACTAAATAGATGGACTATCAAAGCAGAAATGCCTCCTTTGGTAGAAAGGAGAAACTAAAAGGGAACGGCTTACTGTTTTAAATGAGTGAATATGAAGCTCTGACATCTTTACTACTTCAGACTTGGTCTCCAGGGCCTGAAGAAAGTACTATTAAAAAGATTCACATCTATAATGCAGAAGATATATCTCAAGAATACTATAAAGAACAGAGCGTAATTTGACCTAAATGAAGTACTAATTAATTAGAAGCATTAGCAGAAGAACAAGACCTTTTTTACAGTCAGATCCAAAGCTGGTCTTCCATGCTCATTCCTAACAATCGACTGCAGAGTCACAATAAGTTAAGGAAAATGGATAAAAAGAGAGACTCTCTTATAATATGCAAAAGAATAATCACCCGAAAATGTACAAGATGAACAGCAAGCCAAGGTGGAAGCCATCCTTCTTTAACCTGGCATCACAACAATAATACACTAAATCAATTCCAAAAAGTAGAGGTATGTGATTCAGTGAATAGTTCATTGTTTTTTCTCTGAGTCATCACACTGATCAATATTTCTAGATATATCTGAAATCAGTGACAGACCAAATACAAGTAGAAAAAAAGCAAATATGATTATTTCAAAAGTACTGATTCTACCTCCTCAAGCTGCTCGGAAACAGAAGAAGACTCCAATTTAGCCTTCATTATTTCTTCCTGAATCCACCTAAAGTATTAGTACCCTCAGCTAATCAGTATTTCCTATACTCAAAGAAAGTAAGTAACGAAAACCTCTGCCACTTGAAGAGCACGTTTTGTTTTACAGATCCTAGCATTCTGCTCCTCATTTATCCTTTGTAGCTAAAATCAGATACGCATACAATAAAAGTGATGTCAATTCCTCAGGAAGTGATTGCATAAACAAGAGCATCGACCAAAGCAAACAAACTAGAATGATGGAGATCCCTAATATGGATTCAAGCAAACAGCACATACACTTTCAAGTTTTAGATTCAGTTCCTGTATTTTCTCCTCTGCTACATTTGTATTGGTCTCCAGAGTATTTTTCTTTTTGTTTTGTGCTTCTATTTCGCTTCTAAGAACATCTACCTGCAGATCAGCAGAACATTAAGGAATGCAGCACAATATCAGTACAAAGAAGCCAGCTTAAACATAATTAACCTGGCGCTCAAGTTCAGTGGCACGGACATTAGCCTTAGCAACCAGCTCTTTTGCATTCAAGGATCCTTTTTCCTAGAGAAGATATGTGCATATCAAGTTAATGAAAATCTGCCCATCATTATTTGAATTGCAAAATCCAAATCTAGAGCACATAAATCCTAACCTGAAGTTCACTTTTCAGAGAAGCCAATTTGGCTAATTTCAAGTCAATCGTATTCTCCAGCTCCTTGATTCTCTCATCTTTACTTCTCAGTTCACGTGTGCTCTCGTCAATGCGTGACTCTTTCATCCAAAGAAAAGGAAAGAAAATTGAGATGTTAATTAAAATAGTGAAGAAGAGAAATTTTCCACATTATCCATAATATTCATTAATATACCTACATTAAGTCAGCATTTGCCAGGAATCTTTTAGTTTAATTAAAGATTTCATTATAGGAACAAGTACATGATTCAAAGAACTCTTCGACAACTCCTAATTTGTTCCCACAAGACAAATTATTGAGTATTGGAATGACATGGGCTCAAATAGAGTTAAATAGATAATAGAGGAGTCATATAGCAAAAAGCCCAACTAGTTTGGGATGACGCATAGTTGATTGATTGAATTCACTCAATAATCTTCCAACTAGCAAAATAGACAGATCCACAAAAAGACAAAGGGCCAACTTAGTTTACAACAAGAGATAGACCAAAAGTCTAACCCCATATAACTGATAATTCTAGTAGTTTTTTACTCAAGAAAATGTTCCAAGCAGCGACTAATAATTCCTCAGTTCTTCCAAATTGAAAATTACCAAATTTTCTATCTTAACTAAAGACAATGGTCAAGATATTTTACTAAACCTTTAATCAAAAAGTCAACATTCACTTAAATTTAATCCATAGAAATCCAATGCACCAAGGAGGCTGATATTTTCTATTACCTTAGTTTCTAAAAAAAACTATAGCACAGAAAAGCAGAAGACTAACAGGTGAGCTTGTTGTGGACGAACTGTTTTCTTGGAAAATATTTTCCTAGGTTTCTAGAAAACACTAGGAAACATTTCCGGCATACCAAAAATAATACACACAAACTAAGTGGGCTTTTGGACATAAAAATTGTGAAATTTGAAAAAAGGTAGTATTTGTTTCAAGTTGAAAATGGTATTTGAAAACTGCAGTTGTGTTTGGACATGAATACAAGTTGGAGTTTTTTTTGTATTTTTGTGAGTTTCAGGTTGACCTATGTATCTATATCTCTTGTTTACATATATTACCTGCCTTACAATTCTATGTCCAAATAGTTCTCCCGAATAAAATTCCGGAAAAAAAAGTGAAAACTATCTATGGCCAAACGGACACCTTCAGTTTGAAGATAATTAGCGTCCCACTTTAGGTGCCCTAAGTGGACTGACTTCATAGTCCAAAATAACTAATTTCAACACTGATATTTTCACTAAAAAATTCTTTAAAATTATCAAAAGAATAAATCTCAAACTAGTTCAGTATGAATCATCTATATCTGTTACACTCTACTCAGACCAGAGTACTAGGTAACTGAAACATAGCTACATTTATGAGCAAATTGATAGTCAAACATCATAAGGTCAACTTTCAAGAGTTCAACTTGAGACGATCAATTTCTGACTAGTCAATAAAAAAACCCAGTTCAATTATTGAGTAAAATGTAAATATAACAACATATATACAACAACAAAAAAAAAAACAGTTCAATTATTGAGTAAAAAGCAAATATAACAACATATATACAAAAAATAAAAAAAATCCAATTCAATTATTGAGTAAAAAGCAAATATAACAACATATATACAAAAAATAAAAAAACTCAGTTCAATTATTGAGTAAAAAATAAATATAACAGCATATATACAAAAAAAAACCTAAAAGGGAAATCTTGGAATTGAGTTGGTCAAGTTGGAGTCTAAGAGATGAATCTGAATCTGAAGGCTGTGCATTAACGACGTCGTTTGCTTCAACAATGGGTTCTCCATTTGATGAAATTTGGAGAAATAGGAAAGAGAAGAGCAGCAGTTTGAAGAAGGCCATATTTTTGCACTGTTGACACTTTTCGAGAAAATGCAGTGACAGTTTTGGACTCCTGGGTTTTTGACATTTACGGAGTGTCATGTTTTTACTATTTTACCCTTGTCTTCAATTTGCCAACTACGACTATAGATGTAATATTTTTTAAAGGACGAATATGGAGAGATATATTATCGTTTAAAAAGTGATGTAAAAAATGTCACAACGCTTTAAGAAAATAAGTCTATCTATTTTTCTTTTATTTAGATTTATTCTTCTAAAGTCATATGATAATTTTTTCTGAATGAATCGGATCTGATTCATTTAGAAAAAAATATCTTTCTGAGTTTTAAAAAAATTAAGCCTGCTCATTTTTTTAGACTAACCAGACCCAACCTACCAGAAATAAAAATTACCTAGTGGCTTAAAAAAATAAGTCTACTAAAAACAATTGAGTAGACTTTTTTAAAGCCACGTGATATTTTTTAATTAAAAATAAGCTAAATGATAGTAAAAGGAAATATTTGCACCATTTGTGTAACGCAATGATATATTCACACCACTTTTTTAACGAAAATATATATCTACTCTATATCGCAGAGTTGAGGGGCATATTTGCAAACTAGGAAACCTACGACCACTATCCATTGAGTGCTCTCGGGATAAACCCAGCTCCTAGTGCAATAGTACATAAATCACACAGGAGCTCAAACTGAAAAGGTTTTTAGTGAGGGAAATCAATTCAGATCTCTAATGGGGAAACTACTCGTTGAACCAATTCAGACACCCTTGCGGCTACCAATTTTGAGAAATTTTGGTTTACTTGATCTAGAGAAATATCCGTTTTATATACATTATTGTATGATATAAATGCTTTTTAATTATATAATTTTTCCCATAGGAGATGATTTAAAAAAATATGGAAGATATATAATAAAACACAAAAATTCTTATAAGAACATTTTGTTCTATTCAAATGATAACAGATAATAGGAAATCATTTTGAGTGATTTTTATTATTACTTTTATTTGTTTTTATCGACAAATCAAGATTTTTCGGGTCTTTTTCTAATATAAAATGGTCTTTCACATATATTTTGGTATTAATATCTTTATTTGTGTTGTTCGTCTTAATTATTTGAGTTATTTTCGTTTTGTACCTCTAAAATATGCGTACACTTTTTCGTTAGTACCCGATCCTTTTATTTTATTATGTACTCCCTAACTCATTTATTTCTTTGCAAAATCATAAAAATAGTTTAGCTTGTGAGGGACAAATGATAAAGCATATAACTAAAGTAAATCAAATGATTAGAAGAATGACAAATGTTACATCTAGCTGACTAGATGTAAACTCCGATTACCAACACAACTTTAATATGTATTATAATAATTGAGAATACAATATACATATGAGAAATGAAAACAACAAGCAAATACTCTCTTAGATAAAAAAAAAGGTGTCAACTTATTCTTTATCTTTTGAGTAAAAAAGAGTGTTCACTTAGCAAGAAATAATTAACTTTACTTTACTAGATTTGCCCTTATTAAATGTTAGATGGCCAAATTTCAACATCTTTTAATTAAGGACATTTTAGTCTACCTATTTTTACTTAAAAATTAGTATTTTTTTAAAGGGTGTGCAAATGGCCAAGTGGACACTTTTTTTGATCTGGAGGGAGTCACAACTAAGGGTTCTTAAAAGGAATCTGAGAAGGTTAACCGGAGAGAAAGAAGAACAGAAAATACAGGGATAGATAGAAACGGATGAGAAGTTTAGACTAAGAATGGAGATGAGAGAGATCATACACTTTTCTCAACAATAGGCATAACCGTTCTTTCTAATGCCTAGTCTTTTTTAACAATTACTAATTAGGCCTAAATCTCAAATAATATTCTTCAACATTTTACTCGGTCCAATAATCTCAATTAGATCAATCTTATTTATCATTTCTAGCCCATAAACCCTTATGAAGTCAACATGATTCACAACAATACTATTGCCCCCAAAAAAACCTTATCCTTAAAGTTTGAGTAGAGCCACACTGACAGTATAATGGTGAATCTTTTAAGACTTGAGTGTGTGTAGGAAACTGCTATAATGGTGAGAAGATGAAACCAAGATATGTCATGTCACACCCCAAACCTGGGAGGCATGGTCGGCACCCGGTGCCTTACTTGACCCCGAGCATACCATCTATAACTCGTGAGCTCTGAAAACCCAACAAACAATTTGGACCGACAAGGCCACCATGATCTTCTACAATGGAACAACTCAAGACAACATAAACAAGGGCCGGCAAGGCCACACAACATACTGTACATATCGGCGTGTGTCTACAAAGCCTCTAAGAGTGACTAACATCATATGGTCGAGATAGGGCCCCGGCCTACCCATGAAGTCTACAAACATGGTGTGATAACTTGACAACTAGACTCGACTGCACTCCAGATGAAATGGAGTCTTACCGATCATTTGTTGAATATCGACCCTGTCTATCGGGAGGGCTCGTCAAAATGGCTACCTAGATTTGCAGGCATGAAATACAGTGCCCCAGTAATGGGACGTCAGTACAAAAAATTATACCATGTATGTAAGGCATATAATAGTTGAATAACTGAAACTGAACTGATATACATGATATACTGAAAATAAACTAAGGAGTCAATGATAATTTGGAAACATATCTACTTATCTTTCTTTTTTGGTGAAATATCTACCAGTTTCTATCTTGTATCATGAATGCAATACTGAAAATAAACTATCCGACCTCATGTGGGGTCCAGTATGTAAGTGCATAGCCTCGAAAGTAACATGAATGGCCTGAAGGCAATGCATATCCCCGAAGGCAAACTGTATCTTTGTATAGCCCCGAAGACAATAATAATATATGTATAGCCCCGAATGCAAACTGTATCTTTGTATATCTCTCACCAACAATAAGGCATGGCTTAAACCGGCCATAAGGCCGGGATATAATAACTTTCTATATAATGATAGTACTGTATATATAAACTCTCTACTCTTTCTGCTAACGTAAAATCAGTAATAACTGAACGGAGATTTCCGACAGGGGATAGCCCACACAACCTCGGTCACAACATACAAAGGTTAGCTAACAGTTAATAAGCTAAAGAACAATGACATTTCATTATGAGATCATTGGCCTCTTATTATCTTTTTTTATTCACATCTCGTCTTTCTATATTAAGATTTCATTAGCACTTCTATGATATGCTAGCTATTAGGGACAATCATCATAAGTCCCAACGAATACTAGTGAGCTTAATTGTTCTACACACTCTATGATATTTCTGGTTCGATATGTTATTCATATGGACGTCATAAATCTTCGTCTAGCAATTATAGGCTTATCCATTTATATGCTATGCGTTACTTCTTAAACTCCTTCATTACTTACATAAAGAAGTGGTCTATTGTCCTACCTTTTGATATCTTAAGGAGTAGACGTTATTACAGGAAGCTCCACCCGTTCTTATAATCAACGATTTACTTATATAACTATAGTACTCTTGGCTCTTATACTTTATAAAACATGTTCTTTTACTCTCGTACGTCATTTGATCGACTCTATGAATATGTACTTCCGACTCTTTTTGTTTTATGAGGAACAAGATATGAGACAATCTCAACCATTAAGCAACAACTCAATACAAGACAAGATGAGGCTCTACAACATAAAAGTACTCCCTTCAGTTTTACGCGGAGGCATAAAAACTACTAAGAGGTTGTTGGTGCTCTAAGTCGGATAATTGTTTTTAGAGTTGCAACTTAATTTATTGGTAAATTAGGAAAACCAAGTGAAAAAGGTTTATTCAGAAAGTTCGTGAAAAATCCTTTTTAAACCAGAGTCAAGGTAAGGGGTATGGTGATCCCTTGGGGAAGGTGTTAAACACCCCGACACTAAGAATTCGTATAATACGATTGACCTTCAGGTTCTATAGCATGTATAAAGTTATAAATTGCTTAAAAATATTTAACTTTCCGCAAAAATTAATTTCATTCATTTTATCTCAAACTCAAAAGGTTTTGAAAACCAAGGAGTTAAATTCCGCCTGAAATGACTTGCATAGGGATGATTTAGTCAACTTATTTTTAGACTAAGTACACTCAAAATTAATTTGAGTAAAACTCCACTGTTTAGTCTAATAAGTTGTCCAATATTGTTTGTACATTGTCTTTGAAAATCTTTTGAAGAAAAGAGTAAAATTCATTTGAAATGACAAATTTAGAATTTGAATGAATATAATTTTTGTTCTTTCACATTCTATCTCCCAAAAGGTCAAAACATATCATACAACTTTTCTCAAAACCCTTACATCAATTCAAGTCCTAAAAACGCTTGATTTTTTAAAAAAAAGAATCACTTATTGGGCTCAGTCCAAAATAGTCCCCAAAAAGTGTTCAAATTTAGCCCAATTTATCAGTTTTGAAAACGAGTTTTTAGAATCCAAATTTTGTTGACATTTCAGTTCTGTTTTCTTCTTTAAAAAATAGCCCGTTAGCATTTTAAAACAAAGTCCAGATTTTTTAGAATGATGCATTTCAATTCAAACAGTCCAATTCCGTTCAAATTTACTTTTTAATTCATTTTTAAAGTCCGAGATATGTTCAAACTCTTTTAAAATCTTTTGAAATCCATTTCTTGACGATTCTAGCTAAACGATGTACGTATCGTTTGCCTATCCTAAGTCATAATCATAAAGGGTTCCAATATTATCAAATACATATTTTTATACAAATATTATACATAATACAACTATATAAATTTGAAAGAGATGAGTTTAGGTTGTTGGACCTACCTAAGCTCACCAGTTAGCTATTTTCACTCATAGCTAGACCTTCATGCGCAGCTACAAGCACACAAACTCAATTAAATAAATGTATTTGGATGGGCCTTCTGAGAAAGAGTGAGGAGGCCCTTAAGGAGAAGGAAAAAAAGAAAGTTTAAGTTAGAACACACTCGAAATTATCTAACTAAAATGCAAGTACTCTTAAACTAAGCACACACATGTCACACATTAATTAAAAGAAATAGAAACACATAATAGACGAAGAAACAATCAAGATTTTTGTGATCAAACAACTGGCGTGGCCCATACTTAGGCAAATTTTAGAAAAGAAAGCACTGAACTGGGCTTAGCCCATTTCAACAATCATTTTCAATACGCATAAAAGGCAGGCAGAGAAATGGGCCTAGCCCAGTTACTATAATGTATAAAAGAGGATAGGAAAAAAGCAATATAAATGGGCCAGACGCAACAATCAGTGGCATATTTGACTTCCTAAGTGGTATACAGAATTATACTTGCCCTATACACTTGGTATATTAGATATACCTAGTATATATAAGTTGTATACATTTATGTATGCTCACCCCCTACTAATCCCTCAATACATAGCACCGAATCAGAGAGAACCTAATCAGGACTATATATATCATGTACATATGTCTTCATTCCTAACCAAACATTTTCCAAAAACCAACATTCATAACTTAGGCAGATAGCAAATCAAACATGCAGTCTTTACGACTCCTTAGCTTAGCTTAAACATAAACAGGTTTTGGAGATAATGAAAGCATGCCAAATTGCTCCATTTATGCTAATGCAAACACAAGAAGACTAGAGAGAGTACCAAGACATATTGAACCTAAGACACTAAAGCAAATGAGCCGTTTGGCACTCTTTTAGATAGTAGAAAAGCAGAGCATTGATTTTCTTTTTCTTTTTAAATCAGATGAACTTTAATCAGGTTGATAGTCATAACATGCTCATGTGGAAGACAATAGCATACAAGACCTAAATACCCAGTGGTTCAGTTTCAAATAGAGAATATGAAAGGATATGTAGACAAAACATCTTTTGGCATAATCTCCACATCCTTCTAAGCTCCTAGAGTATAATATTCATTTTTAAGTCTAGGCTGAAGTATTTGTGACCCCCTTCCCAATCAAACAGATGCACATTACACTTGGCACAGATATTAGCAAGTGAGCATATTATCCTTAAACTACAACAATAATAATACCTAGTATAATTTCACAAGTGGAGTATGGGGAGGGTAGAGTGTACGCAGACCTCAACTTTAAGGAGTGGAGAGGTTGTTTCCGATAGACCCTCAGCTCAAGATAAAGCAAAAAAAAAAGGAAAAGAAAACAGTAACTACAATAAAATAGTACGCTAAGCACATACCAAAAGATAATAGATAGTAACAGAAAGCAAAGGATAAGAAACTACAAGACAAATACTACGTAGTATGAAAAGAAATGCGAGACAGTGCTCTACTACTTAATAACCTTCTACCCTAATCCGTGTCCTTCACAACTTCCTATCTAAGGTCATGTCCTCGGTAAGATGTAACTGCGCCATGTCCTTTCTAATCACTTCTCCCCAATACTTTTTCAGTTTACCTCTACCTCTCCTGAAGCCATCCATAGCCAACCTCTCACACCACTGCACTGGGGCATCCACACTTCTCCTCATATGCCCGAACTATCTCAGTCTCACTTCCCGCTTCTTGTCCTCTATGGAGGCCACCCCTACCTTGTCTCGAATATCTTCATTTCTAATCCTATCACTCCTCATATGCCCACACATCCATCGAAACATCTGCATTTCCGCCACCTTCATATTCTGAACGTGCGAGTTCTTGACTGGCTAACACTGCACCCCATACAATATAGTTGGTCTAACCACCGCTCTGTAGAACTTGCCTTTAAGTTTTGGTGACACCTTCTTATCACACAAAACTCCGGATGAAAGACTCCACTTCATCCACCATACTTCAATATTATGTGTGACATCTTTGTCAATCTCTCAATCACCTTGAATAATAGACCCAAGGTACTTGAAACTTTCCCTCTATTGAATGACCTGGGTATCAAGCCTCACTTCTACACTATCCTCATGTGTTGCATCACTGAACTTGCACTCCAAATACTATGTTTTGGTCATGCTCAACCTGAACCCTTTAGATTTTAGGGTCTGTCTCCATACCTCAAGCTTAGCATTAACTCCACCTCGAGTCTCATCAATCAAAACTATGTCATCTGCAAATAACATACACCATGTCACATTTCCTTGAATTTATCGTGTCAAAACATCCATCACTAGGGCAAATAAAAATGAAATAAGGGCGGACCCCTTGTGCAACTCCATCATAACATGGAAGTGCTCCGAATCACCTCCCACTGTCCTCACCCTGGTCTTGGCTTCATCATACATGTCCTTGATCGCCCTCGTGTATGCCATAGGTACCCCACTAGCCTCCAAACATCTTCATAGAATCTCCCTCGGGACTTTATCGTATGCATTTTCTAGGTCGATAAACACCGTATGTAAGTCTTTCTTCTTTTCTATACTGCTCCACTAGTCTCCATACCAGATGGATGGCCTCTGTAGTCGAACGCCCTGACATGAATACAATTTGGTTCTTCGAGATAGACACGACCCTCCTAACCCTCATCTCCACCACCTTCTCCCAAACTCCCTTAGTATGGCTGAGCAACTTAATACCCCTATAGTTGTTACAATTTTGAATATCACCCTTGTTCTTGTGGAAATGGATCATTGTACTCCATCTCCATTCCTCGGGCATTTTTGTCCTAAAAATGACATTTAAAAACCCAGCCAACCACTCCATACCTGCACTGCTCGCATATTTCCAAAATTCCATCTGAATTTCATCAGTCCCCATCGCCCTTCCCCTCCGCATCCTACGAATAGCCCCCTTAACCCCCTCAACCTTTATTCGCCTACAAAATCCAAAATCGCGACGCCTCTTGGAGTGATCCAGCTCTCCCAGCACAATGTCTTTATCCCCCTCATCATTCACAAGTTTATGGAAGTAAGACTGTCATTTCCTTCTAATTAGAGCCTTCTCCACCAGAACCTTACCATCATCATCCTTGATTCACTTCACTTGGTCCAAATCACGTGCTCTCATATCCCTCGCCTTGTCTAGCTTGTACAACTTCTTATCTCCGCCTTTTTCCTCTAATTCTGTGTACAAGCGTTCAAAAGCTGTCGTTTTTGCCGATGTAACTGCAAGATTTGCCTCCTTCATCGCCATCTTATACAACTCTCTGTTCGACTACTTTTCCTTCTCATCCGAACTGTTCATCAACTTCGAATACGCCACCTTCTTTGCTTCCACCTTCCCCTGGACTTCTCCATTCCACCATCAATCCCCTCGATGCCTACCAAAGCTACCCCTCAAAACCCCTAGTATCTCTCTAATGCAACTGACAGTCCTATCCCACATACGACTCCCATACCTACTGCTAATCCAAGCTCCCATAGCCATAAACTTTTCTCCTATCTCCAGGGCACTAACCATAGTCAAGCTCCCCCATTTGATCCTCCACAACCCTCTTACGCTTCTTCCTCTTGATCTCCAAGTCCATCACCAAGAGCTTATATTGGATCGTAAGGTGCTCACTCAGAATAACCTTGCAGTCTGTACATAGACCTTTATCTTGCTTTCGAAGGATCAAATAGTCTATCTGAGTCTTAGCCACCGAACTACAGAAGGTTACCAAGTGATCCTCCAATTTCGAGAAACTCGAGTTAACCAAAACCAAGCCAAAGGCTGTTGCAAAATCCAACAGGGAGACTCCTCCGTCGTTCCTGTCCCCAAAACCACAACCTCAATGCAGATCGTCATAGCCTATCGCAGCTGACCCGATGTGACAATTGAAATCTCCTTCTACAAATAGCTTTTCAATGTGCGGTATACCTCCCACCACCACGTCCAAATCCTCCCAAAAGAGCTTATTTTCCTCCTCGTCCAAACCCGCTTGAGGTGCATATGCACTAATAATATTCAAAGTGGACCCTCCAACGACTAACTTAATCGCCATCATCCTGTCATTGGTCCTCTTAACATCCACCACTTGATCCCTAAGCTCTTCATCCACTAAAATGCCTACCACATTCTTATACCTTGACCTTCCTGAGTACCACAACTTATACCCGTTCACGTCTTTAGCCTTGGTACCAACTCATTTGATCTCCTGGACACAAGCTATATTAGTCCTTCTTTTCTTAAGGATATTTACTAACTCTATGGACTTTTCCGTTAAAGTCCCTATGTTCCACGACCCTACTCTTAGCCAAGAAGCTCCTATACCCCCCTTACCACCCCTAACCCTCGCTCCCGTCCTCGTCTCCATCCCCATCTCCGTGTCCGTCCCCGTCTCGGACCGAGAACATGACACTAGTCTACTATTATTCACTAGAGCCACTAAAGCAAATAAAAGTAACAAACAATAGTCTAGAATGTGATAAAAGATAAAGTGAAACTAAATGCAAGAGTCAATAGAACAAGAAAGACAGTAATAAAATAGAAACAAGCAAAAATCAGTCGGCAACAACAATATAAGAAATGACAGAACTTGGCTGTCAATTTAGATGCTGCTACCACCCACCAAATGCTTCTCCACGCGCCGCTACCACTGTTCGCTTATTGTCCTCTCGCCTAGGGTTGCTGCTGAAGGGGATCGACGCCGGCAGAGACTGCCTGTGGTTTTACCGTGCGTGTGGGGGTGGAGAAGGTGAGAGGAAAATGAGAGGGCTAAAGTAGGAGATGTGGCAGAGAAAGGCAGACGATATCCACAGGAATAAGTCACCGACGACGACTGTTGGCCAGGTATAAAAAAAGGAATAAAAAAGGGACGAGAGATAGGGATGTAAATTGGGCGAGGCGGTGCGGATGCCCCGTCCCCCACAGCCGTATCCGCCAAAAAAATTTATACCCGTCACCTACCTGCCACCCGTGGCGGGTACATTTTCAACTTCCATATCCGCCTAGGCGAGTATATTCCTAAATTCACACCCGCTTCACCACCCAAGTGGGTATCCGCCACCCGCCAATATCCGCCTGTACCCGCCAACCATATTTTGTAATCAATTCATTTGTCATTTTGTCAACCTGCCAATACATGAGAATTATCTACTACTAATATACTATACCAAATCATTTGGGCTTTAGACAAATATAAAGTTGTACAAATAAAATTATAGTTGGCGGATATAAGGTGGACGGTTGGATGCGGGACGGGGCAGGAGGGTATAACTGCAAATCCACCACCTATCCATACCCGCCTACTACCCGTCAAAGTTATACGCATACCCGCCCCAACTGGAGTGGGTGCGGAATCCACAAAATTGTATCCACCTGTCATCCCTAATAAAGAAAGAGGGAAGGTGAAGGTAAATCTATGATACTTGACTGCACTGGTACTGTCAGCGGTGGTTACTCGCTTCTTCGTGGTCTGAACTGCTTCAAGAAGACATGATAAGGAGGGAAAAGAAGAGAGAGAAAGAAAGGGTGGTGTACCTGTGTGTTTGCCGGCGATGAGAGGTCACCGGTGGGTTAGCCGTTACCGACAGAAAAGTGAAAGGGTCGCGTATGGAGAGAAGGTCGCGTAAAGAGAGAGAGAGAAAACATTGCAAAAGTAAATAAAATTAATATTATGTATAAACTTCATTATCCTTAAACTAGCATGGGATTAATATAGATATGTGTCAGCCAAGATACACAACAAACACCATGAGACACATGAGCTCAGATTAAAAAAAAATCATCTTTAACCAAATAAAGTGAAAGGGTCGCGTATGGAGAGAAGGTCGCGTAAAGAGAGAGAGAGAAAACATTGCAAAAGTAAATAAAATTAATATTATGTATAAACTTCATTATCCTTAAACTAGCATGGGATTAATATAGATATGTGTCAGCCAAGATACACAACAAACACCATGAGACACATGAGCTCAGATTAAAAAAAAATCATCTTTAACCAAATGTCTAACTCTGTGGTCTAGTCCTAATCAGCAGGAACACAAGACAAGAATTCATTCCACACAGGTACAAGCACAAAATATTTTTTTTAGTCCATAGACTTCTCTAAACTAAGACATGGAACATACAGACTACTCAACAGGCATTGAGTTAACATAAACAAAGACAAAATATGATCATGAGCATACAACATGATTTCAAATAGACAAGGCAAGGTCCCAGCAGGCATAAAAAGCTGATCAATTTGACACTACTGGCTATAATACTCTGAGATAGACATAAAGGAGGACATGTCAGTTATATGAAACAAGGCAGGTACAGTAGGACTCAATACAAGCTACAAATGATTACTCAGTTTTAGAACACAACTAACCCCCCCCCCCCCCCCCCCCCGAGAATGGACAGTCTTATCATGTCAACAGTTTATGAGCCAAAATAATCAGCATGGATTTTAAATTCAAACGAGCAATACCAAACAAATACTGTCACAACCCAAACCGGAGGGCCGCGACATGCCCCCGGACCTTACCGGCAAAGTAACACTAATCATATACTCAACGTCTGATCACAATTAACCACGGTCTAAGCCGAAAAAGGACTATGTAGAATCTTAACCAGAAAGCCCAACTTATATATATACATATCAAGGCCGACCAGACCATACATGACTACTATACACAGGACACCGTCTACAAACCTCTAAAGGAGTACACTGACACCATAAGGGTCGGGACAGGGCCCCGCCATACCCATATATACAAGCAAAAATTAACGCACCAAGATAGACCGACACTCCGAAACAAGGGGAGTGCTCCAAAATCCGCTGAGTCAGCAACCTACTAATGTGGATTATCTCCTTGCCTACGTGAACCTGCGGGCATGAAACGCGTCGCCCCCGACAAAAGGGACGTCAGTACGACTGATGTACCAGACATGATCAATAGTATAACAGGAATATAACAATAAACTGAAACAGAAACAACCGACAGACATAGCCGACAGGAACAACCGACTAGTAGTAAACACCTATGAGGGTCACAATCTGCCTAAATGTTATGCACAATGCAAATGCGGTATACATATATATATATTGGCCACACAAGGGCATCTTCCTTCCCATAAGAGCATCTGTGAGCATAATCATTATCATATTGGCCTCATTAGGCATCTTACTCTTTGTGATATTTGTACCCGCTACAGGCGGTGTTGTGTATATAACGCCATTCCCCTTTTCCATCCCCTACATATATATAATGCATACCATATAGTAGTCTATCTAACACATGTGCGTCCAGGGTAATACATGAATATAATGCAAATGCATGAATGACAAAACATTCTGAACTTATCGGATGACATAATATCATTGTACCTTCGGCTAACATTGGGAATATTAACATCTTTCCGACATACCTCAATAAGGATTTAGGAACATATTTAAACATGTTTTTAACATAGGAATCAATAACAAAAATATCCTTGATTACTAAGAGCAGAATAATTTATGGAGCAATATTATGTTTACGTTTCGTTCTTAGAACATGCCAAAAGAAAGAAATAATTTGCCTTAACATACCTCGATTTCACTTAATTATCTGAGTCAAGAGGGTTGCTACTGTTGCTAACACCGTCCAAAAGCATAACACTGGATTTCAAATTGAATTTGGGTGGTTGTAACAAAGTTGATAGGAAGCCATTACAGACAATGAACAAATTCCCATTTTTTTTTGTAAACGTTCTTGCTTCCTTTTTAGCTCTTAAACTACTGATCAATGGTTTCCTATCCTACACATTTTGCACTTTTAAAGAAAGAATAAGGGGTGAATGGGGGAGGGTGTGGCAGTGCGTAAAATCTTAAGGAACTAGAATGTCATGCTATATAATTTGCTTACTTTAACACGTGTAGTTTAGTTGGAATCCTAACCCACTAATTACTAATCACACGACACCACACCTAATTACATGCACACTAAATGGTTTCGTGGTCTTATATTCAGCCACACATGGATTATATCCACTATTGTCCCACAATTAATCAATCACACACACAATTAATTCTTGATCCTAATTCACTTAAATCTTAATGACTTATAAGACCCTCATATATTTAATGTCATGATTTTGTGATATGACACTAGTCCATAACCTCTTTGGGGACATGCAACTATTATTATTAATCCCATCATCACACTTGTTAAATCCTAAATAATTTCGGAGTTTTATCCTTTTATATACTAAGCTCTTGATTTGCGCATATATATATATATGCTCAAACCATCGCCCAAAAATACGGGGTGCTACAAATACCCTCAGGCCAAGAGTTGTATGCATAGAGCTGGACTATCCCCCAACAATCACATATAGATTTGTCCTCCCAAACTTAGGTTAATAAAAATGGACACATGCCAAATGCATACAAGTTTAAAAAATGCAGGACATAATTTAACCCAACAGGTCCTGTGACTTCTTCAACATACAACAAATATCTTATAACTCTTATTAGGCTTATTGTAGCCTCAAATCAACATAATATTCAAAGATGAGCTAAAAAAAATAAGTTTTCAAGTAAACATCTGACCTCAAACCTAGATGTATTTAACTCAAAGGACTTGGACAATCACTATTCTCATGAATCATTAGCGAACACTCATTTATAAGTCATTTCCAACCTAGACATGTCTTGACAGATCCTTGAACAATAATAGGAATGCAAAACAGGCTCAACATAAAATCCTACAGGTCATTTGTATCTCTTAGTATTTAGTTGTTACTCTCAGACTCTTCCTAACACAGATTTAAAGTCATGGCTAACAACTCACATCTAGACTCATCTTTAACTTAACACAAGGCATTATAAAGAAAAACATAGTTCTTGTTCTTGGCTAGGCAGGTTTTTAAACATACATTTGATAAAAAATAGCTACTTCAAATTAGTATCAGTCAATACATTGTCACTAAACTGGTGAAAGAGCATCATACTACTCAATATATTATAAGACATGCTTCACAAACCTACTAGACATGCTCATGAACCCATACCATGTTCAGATTCTAATAACATTGCTAAGCACACATAGGTAACAAGTTACAATGACCATGATTCGTTCAATAGGCTAATTGTCATGCCCTAAAATACTCAGAACTGATTCATATGCTAGATTAACAACTGAAATTAAACCATTCTACAACTTAACTAATCCATATACTAATTACACATTTTATGATCCTAAAGGCATGGTTACAGATGCATAGCAATCCCAAAACATCATTTGGCTACTAACAGTCATCCAAAACTAGATATATTCATATCATGAATCAAATTAGGCCTAATCAAGCTAGAACAAGTCATAAACAATATTAAATACCAATTAAGCCTACTAATCAACTTTGTAACACATAACAATCGATCATAGATTAAACAAGAAATTAAAAGGGAAATTGAATTACCTTGTGTGGAGGCAGCCTAGGGTCGAAGGGGGAACTTGTTCTTCAACCTCGTAGCTCGAACACTTGCAAACACACGAAAAAACAAAGGAGTTTTAATTGTGATTGACCAATTTAACCAAGTATGGATTCCACCAAAGGGCTTGGATCCCAATCAAGCGAAATTAATCAAAATTTTAACTTGAAAGTGGCTCTTAACAATACAAAGCCAGAAATTCAAGTTCGGATCTTTTCATATGAAGATCAAGGGTCTCAATTTATAGAGAACCCAAATTCTAGAATTTCTAGGTTCGGATCAATGTGGGAGAACAAATTGGGGCAAAAAATTCCTCCAAAAGTTCTCGACCAATCGTAAGACATCGTTTGAAATCGTATGAGACAAGAGTAATTAAGAATCTGCAGAAAAGCAACGGTAGAGGGGTGACCTCATCTAGTGGGGATGGTGGTGGTACGACGACATGCGGGCTAGAGCTATTAATGCTCTTGCCCGTTTTGGACGAGCACACACTGAGCGCAAAGGCGACGTACATTGCTCCTTTGCCGTTTTTGGCATCGGAGACGATGAAGTCACGACGGCTAGGGCTTGAGGCAAACCTCAAATCGTTAAAAGACAAAGGGTGTGGCGATGGCAGTGGATCCTGAACCGGTCCGGATTCGGTGTATTTAGATCCGTTTCACTGGTCTTCAAAATTTGGACCCGACGGATCTGGATTGAACCCGGATCTGTTTCTGACGGATCGGATCTGAATCTGGATCTGGATCTGAATCTTGAATTTGAGATCCGTATCCGATCTAGATCCGACCCGTGGATCCGTTTTTTATTAAATATATTCATAACCTAGAATGTAATTTTATAAGTATTTTTTTAAAATTGCTAAGCACATCCTTGCAAGTTTAATTCTCAAAACAAGTTTAATTTATTTCTGCATTAACTCAAAAACCAAAAAATAAAGAGGTAACTTCGATAATAAAATCAATGTTATATCAGTGAATGACTAACATCTCCATAGACAAGTAGTTAAAATTATATTCACTTCATTTGTGAAGATTCCAAACACATGCAAGTTATGCATTGTGGAAATATTAGTCAGCATTTTCCACAACTATTGTCATTGTCCAACATTTTCAATTAATAGCTCACAATCAAAACAAGACAATGTACAAAATATCTCATATGAACATTTCAAAATTGAAACACAGTAAATTGTTAGCTAAGTAAAAATCGTTTGTCAGTTCAAAAAAAATTCTTAACAAGGTTACAATCTTAGCAAGACAAATTTTTTTACATGTGAATCCAGATCCGATCTGTGGACCCTGTGGATCCGATGAATCCGAATTTGGATATGATTTTTATGGACCCGATGGATCTGGATCCAGGTATGAAAAACAGATCTGGATTTGGATCTGGATCTAGTAGGATCCGGTCCAGATCCGATCCGTTGGCATCCCTAGGTGTGGGGCTTGTCCCCTTTTACGCCTAATAAGTGGGGACTGGCCCGGGTCTGGGCCTCTTTGGCTTGGCTCAGTCGATTTTAAATTAAAAGGGAAAGGCCCAACAAATTTACAAGCTTTAAATAAATATGGTCACATTTTACAAATGTGATTTTTTTTTTTAAATTTAAAAAATGTTCATGCAATTTTAAAAATAGCCTAATTAGATTAAAAGGTTCATTTTAAATCCAAATCTGACACTAATTAGAAATTAAAAAATTTAAGTCATGCAAAATTCTTCTATTTTAAAACATGCTTTGAAATTAAGAAGTAGTTTAATTATCCTATTTAATTAGTCAATTTTTCGACTTTGACGGAGTAGAATATTGATTTCTTTAAATTGAAGATTTTAAGACAATTAATTTCATAATTATCTTTTAAAATTCTAAAACTGCAATTAATGGTCAGAATAATGTAAAAATAGGATATGATATATAATAAATATACCGTATGTCTATTTGTCAAATTAAATGACAAGATATTTCCGAAATAGTTTTGTAAAATCATATTCGTCTTGTATAAAACATATATTACTCCATCTTTGACTCAGAGATTATGAATAATTAAATAAAATTATTGGATGGTAAAAATTAGGTGTCAACACTCCCAACAAGGGACAAGCAATAACAAGAACATGATGTTTCTTTTGAAAATCGTTATTCGTACAAAATCATGCCAAAAAAAGAAAGGATAGCTATTACATACCTTTATTTTCAATCCTCTGTCGACGACGATAGAATCGACTGTGGTTATGAGCTAATCCTAGATGTCAAGAACCGGTCCTCCTTCTACCTTACTTCAACTACGAAGTAACATTCAATATGCTACAAACTGAAGGATAACTGGTGTTGAATTACGTAATCGACGTGTGCATAACCTCAATATTGTTCTTCGTGTCTTTCTTCCGATAATGTGAGATTGTATATATGTATATGTGCATGTCGTTGCTGCTCATCCTAAAATAGGAGTTGCTGCTCTTAAAGGAAAATCACATTGCTCGCTAAAAAAAGAAAGTCATGTTACTAGCAGACACTTCGTTGCCTATATAAAATTTCTAAAGAATAAGATGCATTTTTGTGCCATTTCCATGAAAAGAAGTTACTGCATATATAAATTCTCTTGTAAAATATTTCTAACTAAATTGATATATCTATATCCATCCCTTCTTTTAGTGGATGTGGGGTCCACTTATATATAATCATTTCATTATAACTATTCTTCACCAAAAGGTGCCACCAAACTTGATACAAATGCATGGTCATTAGTTCTCTTTCCCTCCTACTGACACATGGAAATGTGATGACATTCATCACTTATCCATATAACTTTATTTAATTATTTGTCTTCGCTACAATTCAATATTTAATCTATTACACACGTAATTAATTTCTTGATCTTAATTCACTTAAATAATAATAATAATTTTAACACACTTTCTATACTCAATATTATAATCATGTGATATATCATTAATCGATAACCTATATTGGTACACATAAACTATTATTCTCAATCATCACCGTCCCACTTGTTAAGTCTTAGATTATTTTGGGATTTCATCATTTTATACACTGAGCTTTTGATCTGTATATATGACCAAAATTTCATACAATCCGTATAACTTGTTCAACATTCCGAACTTCGACGAAATTCATTTTCTCCGATTTGTTTAACACCTCTAATCCCCACGTAACCTCTTTAACACTATTATAAACCTTCTATAACCTTATAAATGACCTTAATCCGTTCACACTCATATGAATTTACTATAACACATCCTAATGCTAAGGTACGGGTGATACATGTAAACTTGAAAACCATATAAAACAATTTTATTGCCCTTAGCCAATTCCATATTTACCAAGAATAAGAACAGAAGCCACAATTCTAAAAAATTGTCACTTGCTCTCTTGCTAAATCCAACAATTGTCATTACCTTCTTTATATTAAGAGTCATGAGCATCAGTAATACCTACTACTTTATAGCAATAAGATTATTTGAGATAGAAAAATGATTCAGGATCTCCCCATATACAATTTTTGTTTACCTCCGCACCTTCACAGAGAAGGTAGAAATAATGATAGTTCTGTTCAAGAATTATAACTAGGAAAGCTCGAGATCTTTCTAAGGGAGACGGTCCCATGGCTGCACCATTTGTTTTTCCAAGCTTCTCAAGCTGGATCTGCACAGATATATCACGACCGCTTTAAATCTTATTTTGAATTGTATTGGCATTGTTAAGTGCTTTAAGTACTGGATTTGATTTCAAAACTTGTTGTTCTACAATGCGTCCATGAAAACCAAAATAGGCAAGATAACACATAAGCCTCGTAGTTTTAAACTTACCAAAACTACCGTCATAACTAACCAAGATAGGCATGTTTTTACTCTCATTGATCATTGCCTTGTTGACAACATTAGCAGCAACAATTGAAGCTACTTTCACCAACTCAAGCTCACTTCCAATCACAGTCAAGCTCCAATGATCATTTTCACAAGTTTGTAGTGCAACAAATCCATACAGTGAGGAAGTGACAGGATAGTCAATAATTTTATCCCGGATCTAAAACACAATGCATTAGCAAAATCTTGAATTCATCAGCACCACATCCAAGAACAATACACTGAAATTCAAGGCCAGAACCTGTAGCATAACTAGTTGGTACACCGAGCGCCAAAGAAAACCATGAGTTCCTCAAGAGTAGAGACATTATGCAACTCCTGCTCAATCATACCTGCCATGGACTTGATGCAGCATTGTAGCCATGCAATACAGACAGTTGCAGTAACATCTTTTTCCCTCTAGTGCCATTTTCTGTGCACTAGCCTGCTCAATTATTTTCTTTCGGAAAGAGAAATCACCTTCTATTGTAATATACCCTACCTTACTCTTTGGAGCATGGAGAACAAAAATAAGTTGTGCTAATAGTTGTTGCAGTAATCGAAATAATTTGGGAAGAGGGATAATATCCCGAGGTGCAATTGGTTGTTGTGTAAATAATGGATCTTGGGCCTAACTCAACCTCAAAAGCTAACTCGTAGGGTGAGGATTGTCCAAGTCCATATAAGTAGTCTATGTTCCCATTCCATTTTCTATGTGGGACTCTTAATACTCCCCCGCACGCCCAAACATTGTTAACTGGAGCGTGGATAATATAATTTGGGGGCCTAACATCGGTGAACAAGGAATTTGAATGAGCATGACTCTGATACCATGTAAAAAATGAATCTTGGCCTAACTTAACCCCAAACGTTAGTGAAAGAAATAATCCATTGATTATTTTCATTAATGAATGAGTATATATATAATTTACAATTTCTATAATATGGAAAATCCTATTCCTATTCTACTCCCAAAACCCTATTCTATTTGTACATGAATTCTATGATTATGGTAAGTGTACAAAGCTAATTACATACAATAATCATCACCTAAAACCCGTGATATACACAGTTCCTAGTTGCCTTGTGTTTCCATGATATACACGGTATACATAGGGCAGTGTATATGCCGTGTATACCTTGTATATCACGGGTATATTTATCACATCCCCGCAGTCATAGCGGACAATCTTCGTACGCTGAGACTATCCCTAAAATCTTCAAATAGAATCGAGGGAAAGACCCTTAGTAAAGATGTCTGCAATTTGATACCTGGAAGGGACATATAAGACGCGTACTTGTCCACGAGCTATCTTTTCACGAACAAAATGGATATCCATCTCAATATATTTAGTGCGCTGGTGTTGAACCAGATTTCCAGAAAGATATACGACACTAATATTATCACAATATACCAAGGTAGCTTTTTGAATGAGAAAGTGAAGTTCCAAGAGAAGATTACGTAACCAACGTGATTCAGAAACCACATTGGCTACCCCTCGATACTCGGCATCTACACTGGAGCGTGATAAGGTAGCATGTCGTTTGGCAGACCATGAGACCAAGTTATCGCCAAGAAACATACAATATCCAGACGTAGAGCGTCTGGTATCCAGACATCCACCCCAATCAACATCGGTATACAAGACAAGTGTAGAGACTAATGATGGATATAGATGCAAATCATAGTCAAGTGTTCATTGGATGTATCGAATAATGCGTTTGAGCGCATTCATGTGCTACACCCTAGGATCATGCATAAACAAACACACATGCTGTATGACATACATAATATCTAGTCTCGTGAAAGTAAGATACTGAAGAGCTTCAGCAAGACTGCGATAGTGAGTGGGATCCTCGTAAGGTGAGCTAGCCGCAACACCCAACTTGGGTTTGGTATCAACTAGAGCGGAAGTAGACTTACTCGAGGACATACCAGCTTGCTCAATTATTTCAGCGGCATACTTCCGTTGGGATAAGAACAACCCTCCTGCATGACGAGTGACAACAATCCCCAAGAAGTAACTCAAGGGCCCCAAGTCTTTCATAGCAAATTCAGAAGTGAGTAGTGTCATGATAGACTTGCGTAAATCATCATAAGAAGTTGTCAAGATAATATCATCCACATATAATAGAATATATGCCAAGGAAGTACCATGATGATAGATGAACAGAGAATTATCAGACCGGCTGTGAGAAAACCCAATAGTAGATACATATTCTACAAATCGCTTATACCAGGCTTGTGGGGCCTGCTTAAGCCCATACAAGGACTTCTTCAATAAACAAACATGATTAGGATATGTGGGGTCTTGAAAATCCAAGGGCTGATGCATGTAAACTGTCTCCTTAAGATCACCATGTAAGAAAGCATTCTTCACATCTAGTTGATGAATGTGCCATGCTTTCGAAAGAGCCAAACTGAGAACAGTGCGAATGGTAGCCGGTTTGACCACCGGACTAAATGTCTCACCACAATCCACGCCAACCTGTTGAGTTTTACCATCACCTATAAGACGAGCCTTATGTCTCGCATAAGAGCCATCAAAATTATCTTTATGAGTAAAAATCCATATAGACCGAATAATATTAACACTAGAAGGATGGGGGACTAACTCCTACGTCTTATTTTCAATAAGAGCATTATATTCGCCGTTCATAGCCAATTTCCAATACAGGTCATTTAAAGCAGACACTGGGTTACGTGGTAAAGGATTTAGAGACATTAGAATTGAGATTAAAATACCGTTTTGGTTTAAAAATACCCCTTTGACTACGCGTAATTAGCCCTTGACTCGAGGAGAAAGCGGGTGGATTTTGGCCAGTGGGCGGGATGGTGATGGACCGGCCAGCAGGCAGTAGGCCTGCTGGCCCAATGACGGAAACATGGGCTGGAACGGAAGCTGGGGCAGTGGGCTGGACCACTGGAACAATACCGAGATCGGTACTGGGCCGTATGTCTGGCCCACTGGGCAGACGTGACAGAACAGTAGGGCCAGTGGGTAGTGGGCCTGCTGGTGGATTTTGGGTGCGGGACAAGTCCGATAAATGGTGGATAATATATAGTGAGACCTCGTCATCTAAAAATTATATGAACTAGGTCCGGGACTACTCACTTTAGCAAACGGAAATTGGGTTTCATCAAACATAACATGGCAACTAATTATAAATTTATTAGATGATAAATCAAAACACTTGTAACCACGATGATTAGATAGATAACCCAAAAACACACACGGGGTAGAACGGGCTTGAAGTTTGTTAATTTTAGTTGACAGAAATAGTGGATAGTATAAACACCCAAAGACCCTAAGACGTGAATACAAAAGAGTCTTATTATAGAGAATTGTAAGTGGAGGCGCGTATGCGAACCCTTTGGTAGGAAGTATGTTAAGGAGGTAAGTAGCCATTTGTAGAGCATGATGCCAAAAGGAAGAGGGTACGGAAGCATGCGCTAATAAAGTGCGGATATTATTATTAATGGTACAATTTTTTTGTTCGGCTTTCCCATTTGGAAGGACGTATCAGGACAAGAGAAATGAAAAACTATGCCATTAGCATCACAAAATTCTCGAAACAACCCATTAACATATTGTTTGCCATTATCACATTGAATATTTTTGATGTCCCGTTCGAATTGTGTACAGATGAATGCTTTAAATTTTAAAAATGTGGAAAACACTTGAGATTTTTTCGCTAACGGAAAAGTTCATAAAAAATAGAATAATCATCCAAAAATAGAACAGAATAACGATGGCCCAAAGAACTGAGAACATGAGATGTCCATAAATCGCTGTGAATAATGTTAAAATGTATCAAAGTACGAGAAGTAGAGGCTACAAACGGTAATCTAACATGTTTTCCTAATGGACAGGAATGACAAATTGGAGTACTACGCGTACCCTTACAAGAAATAAAATTATTTTTATGTAAGAAAGACATAATTGACGACCCCGTATAACCTAGACGTGCATGCCACAAGGAAGGAGCAAGAGCAACAAAGGTTGATGACAAGGCGTGGCTCAAGGAAATGGCGGTGATTGGACAAAGCTCCCCCACACTATTGCATCTTATTAGAGGTATCCCCGCCTTGAAATCCTTCACAGAAGACCCAAAAGGATCAAAATTAACAGACATCCCATTATCAATGGTAAATTTATGGACTGATACTAAATTTTTAATTAAACGTGGGGCATGAAGGACATTTTTCAAGGCAAGAGGTAGATGTGGGGAAGATAGATTGGTATGACCATAACCACGAATTGGAATTGACTTACCATCACTAACAATAATACCACGATTTTGCTCAAATTGAAATAAGATGAGAGAGTACACGGGTCAGATATCATATGAGTAGTGGCTTCGGTGTCCATATACCAATTGGCGTCTGGGGATTTAATCCAAGTGTGTCCATTGTGGCTTCAATGTCTGTTGGAGTGGGGCCCGCAGCATGGTGAGCCTGTGGAGGCCGAGGCCTAAGCACACCCACTTGTTGCCCCGACCCAGAACTGTGTCTCGGGTACCCCTACTGGACCGAAAAACTGAGCATGTTGGTGTTGGAAAATTGGGCCCAGTTTCCCAGGTAGGCAGTTGGCGGGTAGTAAGGGCTGTTGGGCCCAGGGCCACTGGCCCAATTCCACGACCATGGACCCCAGGGCTGTGGCCAGTAGGCTTGCAGCCTATTGACCTGAGGTCCATTACCACCGGTCCGGTTGACCACCTCGTTATTGCCACCTCGATTTCCACCACAGTTTTTACCATTATTTTTGCAATTCTGACCCTTCTTGCCGCCACCGTTGTTGCGGATGTAACACCCCGTACTTTCGGGTGATGGTTTAAACAACTAGACATATGCAAGCAGACCCGAGCCTTGGAGAATTTTTGGTCATATTCACGTATGCAAACAAAGAACTTAGTATATAAAAGGATGTGGTTCCGAAATAATCTAAGATTTTAAAAGTGTGACGACGATGATCGGAAATATTATTCTCGTGTGAGCCACCAGAGGCTACAGACTAGTGTTATATTACATAAACATGATAATGAGTATATACAGTGTGTTAAATGTGATTATTATTTAAGTGAATTGAGATCAAGAAATTATTTATGGGGGTAATTGATTAAATGTGGTTATAGTGGGAGACAAGATATCCATTATAATAGTTATTGGATAAGTCTTAATATGTCCACATGTCCACATGGAAGAGCATCACATGTGACTAAGGATAGATGTTAGATGGGTGGCAGTGAATAAATGGTTGTCCAAAGGCATATATACATATAGAGATAACATGGGTTAGTGGGTCAGATCATTCTAGTGAACACCAAGATGTATTAGGGTCTTATTTGATCCTTCTTAGAATGAGAACACCCTCTGTTTCAATCATTTTTATGAAATAACATAGTAGCAGCTACTCTTGTTATTTCCAGGCTTAGTATGACGTGAAAAATAAGACTTTCCATGGAGACAAGGAAGTTTAGACCAAGCATATATTTTCTTACAAATCAAAAGTTGCAATAACCTCAAGAAATGTTCAAGAATTGATTTTAGAGTTTAATGTTAGGATTTGAACTCCAAAAGATCAATGTTTGATTAGTCATTTGGTACTTGTAGGACTATCATTAGTCTGAAAGGCAATCGAGGTATGCTAAGGCAAATTCTTCTTTCTTTTGGCATGTTCCACGTAACGAAACGTAAACGTAATACTGTCCATAAATGATTCTACTCTTAGTAGTTAAGGATGTTCTTGTTATTCATTCCTATTGTCAAAACATGTCTAAATATGTTCCTAAATCCTTATTAAAGTATATGGAAAAGATGTTAGTATTCATAATGTTAATCAGAGGTGAAGCGATATTACATCACTTCGATAAGCTTATAGTGTCTTATTATCATATCATTCATGCATTATATTCATGTACATACCTTGACCTCAAAGGAGTTATATACTCTAATATATGTATGCATTATATATGTATGAGGTATGGGAAAAGGAAAGACGTTATATAAGCACCACCACCTACAGCTGGTACAAATATACACGATGATGATTATGCCCACAGAGGCTGATATGATATGATGGGATGCCCACAGAGGCTTGATGGCGTTATATACACATATGTATATGTATGACCGCATAGTGCATGGCATTTAGGCATATTATCTCCCTCAGAGGCATTCTGCACAAACATGATACTTATGCATATTATGGCCCTCAGAGGCATTCTGCACAGACATGGTACTTAGGCATATTATGGCCCTCAGAGTCATTCTCTACTGGTTGGTTGTTTCTTGTCTCATGTTACTTTCATGTCTTTATTATGCTATTCTTCATGCTTGACATACTCGGTATATCAATCGTACTAACGTCCCTTTTGTCGGGGGACACTGCAGTTTATGCCCGCAGGCTCAGGTAAAAAGGGTGATGGTCCGCACTAGTAGGTTGCTGGTTCAGCTGATATTGGAGCACTTTATTTGTTCCAGAGTTGCAGTCTAGTCGTGGTATGCTATTTTTGATATGCATAGGGGTATGGAGGGGCCTTGTCCTGACCTTATGATATTACGTACTCTTTAGAGGCTTATAGACATATGTCCTATGTATAGTAGTCATATATGGCCTTGTCGGCCTTGGTATGTATATGTATATAGGTTAGGTCCTTCTGGTTGCAAAATTTTACATAACTCTTTTCCATTTTACTATTTTCATATGTCAGCAAGATATCTCATGACGGCCCTCGGGGCCCATGGTTAATTATGGTTAGATGTTAAGTATACGATTGGTGGTACTCGCCAAGTAAGGTACGGGTGCCCGTCATGACCCTTCGGTTTGGGTTGTGATAGGTTTTGGCCGAAATTGTCAAAGGAGGGAGAATAGTCGGACGCGGTCATCATTGCTACAGAAGGAGCCTAGTGGCCGCCTTCTTAGCCATGCCGGCTTCTTCGAGCGTGAGCATGGAATGAGCCTGATAGAACTGTGGAAGAGGATTGCTCTGTCGAAGAAGCGTACTAACGCCACTATAGGCCTCAGATAGGCCTGTAACAATTTGAAGGACAAGACGATCATTGGTAACGGGCGCACCAATGTTGTGGAGTTAGTCCGCCAGTTCTTTCAACCTTTTGCAGTAAGCTGAAATGTTAGGAAAGTCTTCCATGTTGACCTGGGAGAATTCTTGCTCAAGGGTAACAACACGAGAATTCTGATTATCTTGGAATATATCACGTACTCTATTCCAAGTATCCATCACCGTAGCGTCTGGTTCGATAATCGTCTGCAAAAGGTCTGTAGAGATAGTGGAGTAAATCCACTGAAGAATGGTATCATCAAGGGTCGTCCATACTTTATGATCATCCTCGGGGGTAGGCACATCCTAATCTCCAGGAGCCGAGGGAATTATGTGATGGAGGACTTGACGCAAGCGTGAACTTTGAACAGTTCGGCCCACGTCGCGTATTAGATATTTTCTATTTCAAGAACGATAGGGGTGTGGTTCTTGATGTTAGAAATAGTGAGGGCGGGGTGTAACCCGTTCTTAGCCATAACAACAAAGCAAGACGTGACGTAGGAATTTAGAAGAAAATTTTGGGAGAAGGAAACAAAGGGCACGGAAACCGAAAAGATGTTCTCAGAAACCGAGGCAGTAGAAGACGAGTTTGGGAGAGAAAATATGTGACCTAGACTACTGATACCATGAAAGAAATAATCCCTTGATTATTTTTATTAATGAATGGGTATATATACAATTTATAATTTCCATAATATGGAAAATCCTATTCCTATTCTACTCCCAAAATCCTATTCTATTTGTACAAGAATTCTATAATTATGGTAAGTGTACAAAGCTAATTACATACAATAATCATCACCTAAAACCCGTGATATACACGGTTCCTAGTTGCCTTGTGTTTCCGTGATATACACGGTATACATAGGGCAGTGTATATGCCTGTATACCGCGTATATCACGGATATATTTATCAGTTAGCTCGTAGGGTGAGGATTGTCCAAGTCCATATAAGAAGTCCATGTTCTCATTCCATTTTCGATGTGGGGCTCTTAACATGTAGCTCTCTCGATGCAGCTCTTTAGGAACTGTAATCAAACACCCCATTCATGTCAGAGTATGTATCATCCATGTTTGATTCCATCACTATTATATTATCCTCAAAAACCCACTTAGCAAATGTGTCCCAAAAACTAAAATTCAAAGAAGTAATAACTGTCAATGCAAGAACAAATAGCAAAATGGAAAAGTGCATACACCCTTGTTGTCCGGGATCCCACGCTTTAGTCATAGAGTTAGCATACACGATAAAGCAAAACGTGCCAGTAGATCCCAACAATAATAGTGGCTCCCAGAAGATTTTCCATGCTTTACAACAAGTATCATTTCATCTAGAATTGTTTTATCAAGATATAGATCCTCACTGTATGGGGGAAAATTCTTTATCCGAACAGGAGTGGTCGGAAAGAATGATACCGGGACTTGTCACATCTGTCCCCATTTCACTAACTCGGGTCACATCATGCTGACACCACTGTAACGTCACATTAGTTGTACTTTAGGGTAGAAAAGTCTAAATTTGTCTGGTATAAATATAGCTTAGGGGACAAGGAAAAGCCATTCCATCACTGATAACTTGTAACCCTAGAAGTAAAAAGCTATCAAGATACTGCTTGTGCTCCGGAGAAATAGATAATATTTACTTATCTGTTTTACATGTTTTCTTGCATTGTTCATACTAAAATACTTGTATTTTACTTTCAAGTTCTTTATTTTCATCTGTTGCTTTCACAAGAGTTTGTGGATCAAATCCAGTCCTCTTGGGTTGCAAGAGTGTTCTCTGCAACTCTTTTTGTAAATGGGATTTGGTACAATGGTGGTTTGAATGAAGCTCATCTATCTACACTCAAACACTCTTTATTTTTTGATTCAATGCCTCACCAATTATATATACTATATCTCTCCTCTTTTTTTTCCTTACACAAGAAATAACTAAGTATTACAATGCTTATGAAAAGTAGAGCAGAAAATTTGAGAAGTTGAGACGAAGATATGTCTTCATTCGTCTCTTGAGCCTCTATTTATATTCTTCAAAATATAGCTTTTTGGCTCTTCAAGCAGAGATGACAACCCAAAAGATCTGATCCTTGAAAAATAAGAGTATTGAGGATCCTAATTTTCAAGAATAAAGCAAGAACATTTATTGTTGATTGATCTTCAATGTCTTCTAAGCAACTTTTCTTGCAGACGACTTCGTTTGGTACTTGCTTGAAAATCTCCATTAATTGTTTCCTTAAATTCTTCTTGTTGATGTAGTCCCTTGCTACTTGCTTTCTTAAATAATAAGATTCTTGATTGACCTTATTTAATGAAGACGCGTACATATGGTGTTCATGGGTCGATTTGGGTATGTTTTTGGTTAAAACCAAAATCAAACCAATTAAGTCGGTTTTTTAATTATTAAAACCAAACCAAACCAAATATAATTCACATCCATCGATTTGGTTGTTGTTCGTTTGGTTTGATTTGGTTCGATTTATTCGGTTTTATGAAACCTAATGATATTTCTCACTTTCATGATTTTTCCTGCAATTAGAAAATAATATTTCACCTTTTTTCGACTTATAATCCGTTATTAACATTTTATTTTGGTGTCTACAATTTTTTTAGACTAGAAAAATATCTTAACATAAACTTTAATCAAGTGAATAAAGTTTATAAGAAATACAAAAAAAAAAGTATAGGTAAATCTCATAATTATTTCTTTGAATTAATGAGTTTAGATTCATGACTTTTTTTTTATGAGCTTAAAGTGTAAAGTTCATTAGCCTATTAGAGATGAATAAAATTTTAATTAAAAAGTATACAAAGTATCTAAATTTATTTATAAAAATCATTATTATTGTATATATGAAATTATAATTTTTTTGTATACTATACTTTATCGATTCGGTTCAGTTCGGTTTTTTCTTCGGTTATTTTTAGTAAAATCAAACCAAACCAAATCAAACCAAATATTATCGATTTTTTAAAATTTAAAATCAAACCAAACCAAAACCAAACAATAATCGGCTTCTTTAATTGATTTGGATTGATTTTTAACCGAATCGTGAACCCCTACGCGTACATATCTTCTTTCCTTTGAGTAGAGAATCTTCACGATTAGTTTACTAGGATAAAAATATCTGCATATATCTCCTTTCCTTTGTGGGAGTAGTTAATCCCTCTTCTTGCGTGTGGGCTTTCCTTGGACAGTTGGGCTGATTATGTAGTCGGCTACCTGGGCTTGAATGAGTTCAATGGGGCCTTGCACATCTTTGAGTATTTCCTGCATAACACAAGTCATCATTAAAATTCTAACACCAACAGTAATTTGGTAGTTCAATCAAATTTTAGCAATATTGATGATGATATTCAAAGTCCATTGCTCTACAAGAAACCTTGTTATCTGCAAACATATCCATCGGAAACCCTCAACCGTTAGCTACTGACACTGAAAGTTTTCTAATTTGGGTGGAGTATTATTATTGTGAGGAATGTAAACCATCTCCAGTCCACTACTTTCCTTCCAATTGTGTATAAGTTCATCGATGCTCTCCCAGACAATTCTCCACCTTTGACCCTCCATTGCCCAGACAAACACCATGATCTAGGATATCATGCGCTTCATGCCTCTGTGGAGTTCAGGTTTAAGTTTCATGAGCGTATTTTTGGTGGTACACTGTACTTCTTTTCTTAGAATTAATTTCAATAAAAAGTGGCAGAAGTACATGTACCACCAAAAATTCGGTCGTGAAACTTAAACATGAACTCTACAAAAGGCATGAAGCGAGTGATATCCTAGATCGTGCTTTTGTCTTGACAATGGATGAAAGGTTGAGAATATATTGTCTGGGAAGGCATTGATGACTTATACAAACAATTGGAAGTGCTATTATAATCAGCAAAATATCCCCAATTGTATTGAACAAAATTTTGATGAGCAATCACAACTTTAATACCGCTAATATATATGTAGAACTACAAGAGGCTTAGAGGTAGGATGAGGTTGGGTAAGAGGTGTTTTTCACGCCCCCACTAAACAAGTACACGCAAATAACCTTTTACTTAATCCCCCACGAAAAAAAGAAGAAGAAAGTATCTGACTATTGCTTAACCCATACAATTCTCGAAACCTTTTAAAAAAAGAAGAAGTTATGTATACTGAAATGTAAAGGTTTTTTTTAAACTATCAATGCCCTATATATTTTCTTGCCTAGCAGATTGACTTAATTAATTGGACAAAAAATGAGATATGTATAGTATTAGGGACTAACCTGTCAATCTGCCAGCATTGTAAAAAGCTTCCTCAGCAATAGGTCTCCACTGTTCAGCACATGAATGACTTATTCCCATACCAACACTAAGCCCTCTCAGTAATTGCAGAGTTCGAAGAACAGGGAAAAGTTGCCTAACATCAAATAGGGGTGTGTTCACATTTTGATCCTAGTACTCATATTTATCATCTACATTTTAGGAAAAATATCAGCAAATAAGAAAAGCCGCTGAAGGCCATGCAGATACAGTTGTACAAGGCGTCATTCGCTGTACTAAGTGACAAAAAGAACTTAAGAAGGTATGAGATCATATCCCGCATAATGCAAGAGAACAAAGCAGGTCACTTTAATTCACAAAATCTAAAATCTAATTGAGTTGTTTTTTCACAAAATTTGAAGAGACTGATATTCAGAATGATCCGGAGTCCCTCTCATGATGGTTGGACATTATGGCATTCGCATCTTAAGTGAAAAACTTCCAGTTTCAACATGATGTGGCCTTCCTCTTTTTTCGTTTTCTTTTGAGCATCACAGTCTTTCAAGAGGCTGACATTTGTAATGGAATAAAAAATAAGAAACTACTCAGCCTTGCTGACCAATGTCAAAAGATTTTCCTCTTTCGAGATTCTTAGCTAAACATTTCTCCATTATCATAAAGATTGGGGAAAACTAAATTAGTAGCATGTCTATTGTGTGTATAGCATGGAATTGTAAACAAGTACAACAGAATCTTTTGAGTACCCTTAGTATTTGTTGATCTGTTATTTTTTGAAGATTGACCATGATAGCTGTAAGTACTTGTCAATTGGCTATGGCTTCAACTTCAATATTTTAGCTGCCTTTCCGCAGAATTTGTTCTAGAAGTAGAAGCTATAGGAATCTATCTAGTATAAGCATTTGTGTAGTTGCATTTTAAGCGCAGGCGCAAATTTGTGAAAGCAGTTACTGCATTGATTTAGATGGTTGAAGGACCTAGGAACAAAGATCAGTCTATTGAAACTACAAATCAGAAGTCGGTCTAAATTTATTTGCATGACCATAAAAGCTGTGGCCTTCTATCTCTACTGATCTTGATATTCTCCAACCAGCAAATGTTGAACAAAACAGCTCATTGTTTCAATTTACGTCTCATTATAACAATATGTGCATTTTGCTAAACTTCCCACCAAAGGATCGTATCGTTTAACCCAACATAATCTTTTTTCTGAGACGTCCATGCTTTTGAGCTTGAAGCTCCAAATAAGTAGGTAATTCAGGTAAATATATCACAGAGTTCAGCAATGAATATTATTCTGCTGAGATTTAATTTTAAAATTCAATTCATCCTTCCAATGCCATCCTAAGTTATTAACTTTAAATGCAAAAAAGATGTGGTAAAAAGAAAATTACATAAGAAGAACCCCTTTTGGATTGTCCCAAATTATGATCACCTTTCTAAAAGAGAAACTCTTCTCTATACTCTCTTCACTAATTCTCCAGTTCCTTGTTACCAAAGCATCAACAAAGAACCGACGAATGTTACAAGTTCAAATTCTTTAGTTAGGTGTTATCAAAATAAAGCTGTATCAACTCTTGTCTTCAACATCCATCACTAATCAAACTGGTGGACCTAATATGGACAAGTAGTATCATGTGGAAAAGATGATCAGATTATTGAATGATAAATGCAAACCTTGCTAAAAATTATTAACATCAGGAAATGGTAAATACCATAAGTTGAGAACGCAGGTACCGCGTACCTCAACTGCAATTTTTTTAACCGAAGATTCTTCCGAGAAAGGTTGCAGCGTCTTTACACCAGGTGGTAATTTTGTATCAAACATCCCTTGTGCCAATTTAAGCATTTCTTTCTGCTCATCCTCACATTTGCTCAGGGTGTCTATGCCAAGCTCCCTTTAATTCAAAGTGAGATGTTCAAAGACTGGAAACATATTAGCATTAAGAGAATGTAAATTGTTGCAACAACTCTAATTTAGTCCTAGAGTAAAAAAATCTCATTTCCATTTTTGTAGTCAGTGCCAAGAGTAGTTGGTTTTGCTCCGCCAAGTCAACTCCGTGTTCCATTCTTCACACTTAACTAGAACGTAAACTACTACTCCCTCCGTTTCAATTTGTTTGTCTTAATTTGTTTGGGCGTGGATTTTAAGAAAGCAAAAAAGACTTTTAAATCTTGTGGTCTTAAATTAAAGATACGTATAACGTACCAAAATGTCCTTTAATCTTGTGGTCTTAAACATGCAGCGTGGGATGTTGAATTAAAGAGTTTCCAAATTAGAAAAATGCGTTCTTTTTTTAAAGAGACTAAAAAGGGAAGTAAGACAATCAAATTGAAACAGAGGGAGTATTTCCTTTTCTGTCTATCATGTTCATTTTTTGTGTTGGAAGATCATTTGTGATTCAGTGCTTTTGAGTTCTTCCATTAGTATTTTGCATCATTTTCTTTCGTCAGGAAGAAAACTTATGTTGAACTTATTACAAAAGATTCGTGGATAAAGTCCTCACTTAAAGCTTTCTGTGGCCCTTGTAGAATCACCATCAGCAATAGCAAGAACAAGATTAGCATATCCGAGCCTGAGATTTTCTGGAAGATCCTTAACTTGTCCATAATCCAGCAAAGCAACCTTAATAAGAAAAGAATGACATGATCCTTATCAGGACTCTGAACAAGAATGAATTATTATGATAACCGAGAACCTGACCTTGAAACTAGAAAAAGAAAAGACGCATACTTGCCTCAGCACCTCTACAGATTAGAATATTCCCTGGATGAGGATCTGCATGAAAGAAACCACTCCTGAGTATCATTTGTCCATAAGCTAAGGACAAACTTTTAAGAATGTTCCTGCATGCAGAAGTAACAAATAAGAGAATAGTACGAACAACTGTATAAATAGTAATGACAGTATTGGGATAGAGAATTTATGTAGAAATAAATTAACTCAAAGAGTCATTAAGAGAACAAGGACTTCTCTATTTTAGGAAATCTTCGGAAAGGAATAACAGAGTTCGGCATTATAATGCATTACTGAATAAAAAAGGAACTCTTTTACAGAGAAATTGCAACAGTTACATGGCAAAAAGCTGAGAACTTCAAACGTTCAAAAAAAGGTTGTGTGCTGGAATATTTTAGCACGTAAAAAATCCCAAGCTATGTAGCCTTTGAGGATATACTTTATGTTCTTAATAGGTAGGTGGTGAGATATCTTCAAGAGTTCTTCAGGTGGAGAGGAGAGATTGCAAGGAATCTCATCTCTAACAAGATATAGGTGTAAAATGGGAAATTTTCATGAGATTAAGTGACTAAATCACCAAGAACAAGGCTTGATATCATAAATTTTGTTAAGCCTAAATGCAAATGTGCACTACCCTGGCACAGAAGAAGGAAAACGCTCAACCCGGCGCAAATGAAGAAAGCTTGGTGCCCACCTGGTGCTAATCTGCGGCAACAGGTGCAGAATGTTCTGCCTAGAATCTTTAGGGACAATTTTGGTACTTTATAATTATCCCAAACCCTATATACAGATTGTTCACTTCCCAAAAAGGATTCTTCGGTGTGTTTTGGTGAAAATTTGACATTATTGAGAGAGGAAAATCTTCTCCTTGTGTTTTTTGAACAACTCTTGATCTTCGCATAATAATTCAATCCTTGTTAAGATTTATTTCTCTTGATAAACTTGATAGTTTTCTATTCTAATTCCAAGGTTCTTCATTTTTATATATGTGGGATTGAATTAAAATTGAGGTTGGGTTTTCTGAATTAATCTGTCGTTTGAATGTTAACAAGGTTTTTGGTCTCTATGGATAATTGTGTTAGTTTCACTCAACACAACTCTTTATTTTCTTTAATCACCGTATTATTTATTTTTCATTCAGTTTCAGTTGCAAGCCCTATAATGTAGAAGTTAAACACTGCTTGCACTATTTCCAAGGTTATCAGTTTAATTTAGCAGAGTTAACAAATATACAAAAGAGATGGCGACCAAAAAAATAGAGAAGAGAAAACATGTGGAGTGCTCAGTACCGCAATGGGGAAGCATAATATTATAATAAACGGTAAACCAAATATGACTTGTGCCTAAAATAAGAAATGGACTTGAAATATAGGTTCTTACTGTCTTGCTATTGCTGCAACTTTACCATCTGGACTTATGCCTCTCTTTGCCATCTCATCTCCCAGCTTCAGAATCGGGGTTCCACCAATATATTCCATTACAAGGACCCTCCTTTTAAAAAATATATAGGAAAGAAGGATTATCAAGGTATTTGACAAGAAGTTATATGCTAGCTGTAAAGTTCAAAGAAATAGAAACAAACTGATTGAAAAGTTAATGAACCTAGCTTACATCTCAGAATGATGAAAGCAAACAGGATGTGAGATGGCACACTCATTGGAAATTTCACAATGGCTTGAGTTAACATATTAACCTTGTGACAGTAAGAACAAAAGGCCATGAAAGATTATTGAACAAAGAACAGTGAAGCATCTTATAATGCAAAACAGTTGGGGTAATGCAAATTCAGTTTTCAACAATCTCTTGATCCACCTAATAACAGCAAGACATCTCAATATTCAGATATGAAAACATCAACTAGTTAAATATTCAGCAGCAGCTCACCTTGTGACAATATCTCGAATCACGCGTGGAACCATAACTGGGGACTTTTTGCTATTTTCATAGAGAAAACGCCGAATTCTATTCATTGCATCAGCCTCTCTCAAAAAGTTGAACTCGTATCCAATCTAATATCGAAGTGAACAGTTTGTTAAAGCAAGAGGATAAGCAAAAACATTGTTGTACTTAATCTAGTTGAAATAGGAAATGACAAGGCAAATACCCATATGCATTTCTGACGTCAGCAAACAACTGAGAGAGTTGACTTTAAGCATAATGCACCATCCAACTAATTGAAACTACCTATAAAGTTACATGTGCATGAAGCATTTAGTATTACTGTACCGAAGTATTTCCTCAATATTTAGATGAACAGAAATCTATAGTGGCTACGAGGAGCCATCTTTCTACAATGGTCTGCTTAGAAGAGAAAGAATTGATGTTTATACCCAGTGAATGAAGTAGAAAAGTTGCAGGTGTTAGCAAATATTCTGCGATGCAACATAGCCACATTTCCTTCCACCTATTTTGGCTTGCCATCACTTATTGTATGGCAAGCAATAAGTGATAAAGTTGGGAAGATAATGGTTTCATAGAAGAAACAATATCTTTTAGTAAGAATAAAACCATTCTAAAAAATATATGGAGTTGTAAGCCCAACGTGAAATGTCCCATTCAAATCAGCTAACGAGTCCAGAATTCATAATTTTCAATTTGCATTGATTTGACATAACATTTCCCATTCACAATAAGTGTTTATTATTTGAATGGCGATGCAGGTGTGCTCTAGATGAATTTTAGGAAAAACATCACTGATTCTAAATATGAAGTCATGGACAGCTGGTTGCCAAAGTTCACAAAAACACATGGCTGGGGATTATGGAAACTTATTAGAAATTTGTGCCCAGAATTTAAGTCATTTACACATTTTAAAAGCAGGTGACTAGCAGAAGATTAAGTATTTTCTGGATTTCATGGATTGGGCATTCTCCTCTAAAAGAGGTAGACAGAGATTTATTTAATCTGGCACTGGAATCTTTACTTTCCCAGTGCAGAAAAGAAACAGCTGGAATATGATTTTACAAGAAGTTCTCATGAATGAGAGGTTGATAGTCAGGTGCGTGTATTTGGAAGATTAAAGGAAAGTTGTGGATAAATGAAGATAAGGATTCATTACTTTGGATAGGAGGAACTGGTTGAAAATTCCCAGTTAAGGCAGGTTTTAAGGCTCTCACTGAAAACGATAAAGAAAATAACAAGGCTCTTACTGGAAGAGGTAATGAAGATCATCGGGAAAGAATTGTGGAAAACAGAAGTCCCTCCTAGAGTGGAAAGTTTTAATTGGATAGCATTGAATGGAACATGGCACCACAAGATAATCTAGCTAAAAGAGGCTTTGCTATCAGTAACAGGTGTTACTCATGGGAAACGATACGGAGTCAGTTAATCATCTGTATCTACACTGTTACATAGCCTGGGTATTTGGAATCTTTCTTATATATATATCTTTCTATACGAAAAAGAGTCACAGTGTTCTGTTCTTAAACTTGTTCATACTAAATGGGTGCTTCCAGAGAACATAAAACAGTTTTTTAGCTGGCGGGGAAGGAAGATTCATAAATCTACCAAAAGCACATGGAGCTCAATTCCTCTACCTATGTTTTGAGTGCTACAGGATGCAAGGAAGAAAAGATGCTCTGAAGAAACAAAAAGCAATGTGTCTCAGCTAAAATATAACTGTTTGTACTTTTTGTCTGTTTGGACTAATTTTGACTTTGTAAATGATACAAGTCACTTGATAGACTTTATTAATTCCCAAGGTAGAAAATGGGAACAACTGAATATTAATGTAAATATCTGTAACGTGCACCTCCTTGGTGCTTTTATTTAACGAAATTACTTTTTATCTTCTTCTTGCTAAAGAGAAACAATAGATGATAGAGTAAATAATTCATGATAAATATCTTACAGGCACAAGCACTTCTGCATCCTCGTGACGTGTAAAATATCTTTAAGATTCTTTGTCATCTCAAGTGAAAACATTGCTTTGAATCTGTCAAAAATTATTATTTCTTGATCGGTGAACATGTTCAAAAATTAATAAGATGTACTAATACATTCTATAAAGCTTGTCAGAAAAGAAACTTGGACTACGAGCAATTAGGAGGCAGAAGCAAACCACAAAGCCAATGAGCTCGATAGGAACCTATCAATCCAAACTAGAAACACCTTTAGATCAGCTGTGTAATTATCTCTACAAAATAAGTGAAAATGCACTTTTAGCCAACTTAACTGCAGATCAGAAATAGTTCAACGAGAAGTCAAATATCTGTCCAATAACTCAAAGCCAGTTGCAATAATAATAATAATAATTAATACTGGTATTATTATGATTGTTGTTTTTATTGTTGTTCAACTATGACCATCGACTCATAATGTCAATCAATTTGCATTTAAGGATCGAGAAATATCATTTGCACGATAGATTGTTGAGAGCAGAGTTCAAAGAAATCTAAAGGCCTTAAATGTAATAAACAATGTATACAAATGATGGAAAGTTAAGAAACAGAAACCTGGACATTATTTTCCTTAAACAAAAATTAGCACTATGTATTTTGACTCAATGTTTTGTAACTAATGTTAAGAACTCCCAACTCTGGAAAGCATGCTTGCATCTACTTTCAGTTATTTTACCGAAAACTTACGGCCTGATGTTACAAAGAAGCCGCATATACAGAAATTTTACATACCTGTTTCTCAATTTCCTTTGTCAAAGAGTATAGATCAAATTTTATATCCATCTTCTGCAAGTATAGTACGAAAGCTTGCAAGTTGTGGATATCGGTCATCATCAATTCTTGGACCCCGGGGTGTTGCACCTTGAGCAAGACAATAATTTTTTAGAACCTTATAATATCCAGAAAGCTGCAAAGCTATGAGTAAATTTTTCTTACCTTGACAACATCATCTTTTTTGTCACCTTTGAGCCTCGCCCTGTGAACCTAATTCCAAGTACAGAAAACACAAGTTGGACTACGTAGGAGCAAAGTAATATTAATTCCTCTGTATAACATTTAGAAATAATCTTTTATTTGCCTTTTATACTGTTTTACATGTTCAAATCCTGTGGCCTTTAAAGACATGTATAACACTGGTTCTTATGTTAAAGCTACTACTGTTATTCGGATAGGACTGAGGTCCTACATAAGCCATAAAAACTAAGAATGAACTAGTGATTGTTAGCCATGATAACATATCAGCCACAGCTAAGATTGAAAAAATCGTTCATCTGTATTTAAGCAGTTTCTCTTGCCTATCTATAGAGGGTCCTCAAAACCAGATAAACTGTGACTGCCTTTCTTTTCCTTATGGATTTGAGAAGTCCTTGCCATGAGAAAAATGAAAATCCCCCCTTTATCTGCTTAATATGTAAGTGGCGATGCTTTTTCCAGGGCCTTGTATGACATATTATGTGCCTAATATGTTCCACCACCTATTAGCAGAAAACAATTTCAATGTCTTGGCCCAAGAAAAGGAGTTGGTCCAAACTCGAACGAACATTGTGCAGACCTAAAATAAATAAATAAATGTGTCTCCTCTCTAACAACTTAAACTTTTAGATGCAATAGCCACACTTCAACAAATTCGATTTTATATAAAGATTCCTAGTCAACACAAAGAAATGTCATCAGTTTCTCTACAATGAGCTATCATAATGCTTTAGATCAAACTAAACAGTTACCTGTACAATAGAAGCAGAACCCAAAGGATCAACATCAAATCTTTCAAACAATTCATCAATGCTTCGATCCAAATCCTTCTCCAGCACAACCCTGATCACATTATACGGTGTAGCAGGTACTTGATCACACAGAGTAACTAACCTTCTCACCCATGCAGCTGGGGCCAAGTCTGGCTTCCCAATTAGTTGAGCAACCTAATATTACCATCACCATCCACATAATTAAATCTCAAATCTCAAACCATATCTTAATATGAACTATGAGCTGTGGAGCCAAAATTTAAACCCTCCTCATCATTGAGTAATTTCTTTTAATAACAGAGAAATTACTGAGAGCCAGTGGCGCACGGTTCAAAACTCCGTAGATGGTGGGCCAGCCCCTCTACCCTTTTCCATTTAAATACCAGGAACTTCACTAAATACAGATTAACAAGGAGGAAAGCAATATCCTTCCATTTTTTTTCTCTTTTTCCTTGTAGTTAATAAACAGCAATAACCATTTGAGATTGAATCAATTCTATATTAGGAAATGAAAAATAGGAAGCCGGTTAAAGTTATACCTTTAGGAAGAACCCACCAAGGTCAGAGCACATATTGTATATCTTTTCAGCTGCAAACTCATGCTGCCTCTCCCACATTGCTTCTTGTTTTTGCACATTTTTTACAAAGCCAACTCTTAATTGAAACACCTAATAAAGAGCAATAAAATATACTTTAATAAGACAATGAACCCTCAAATGACTCGTCCACATCACAAAGAGAAATTAACAAAAAGATTTTTTAAAAAAAATAGAACACTCCATTCTCAAATTAACTACAACAACAACAACAAACAACTTACCCAGTGAAATTTTGTGGTGTTTGGGGAGGGTAGAATATACGCAGACTGTACTCCTACCCTGGGAGGTAGAGAGGTTGTTTCCGGTAGACCCTCGGCACAATGACAAGCAATTCAAAGCATACGAAAAGAAAAAAGAAATAACGGAAGCGAATAAGTCATTACAAAATATTATACATGATAAAACAGTTTGAAAAAAAAAAGGAGCAGTTACTAATTCTCGAATTAACTCTTCTACATTAATCTTAGAGGTCATAATTGTGAAATTAGACCATTTAATTTGTAGAATTTAACTACTATTTAATACCATTTTGTAGTGTGATATCTATCCTAAATAATATAAAATTTAGGAAAAAAGCTCAAATATGACATTGAACTATCGGAAATGACTCATTTATGCTACTGGTTAATAGTTTAGTAAATTTTGAAGAAGATGGGATACAAATGAAGGGAGTACCTTATAACAAGTATATATATCTACTGCACGAACCCAGAACTGAAAAGAACGTTGTCAAGGTCTCAAACAAGTAGATACCTTTTCTTGAATCTCAAACTGAACATTCATGCCTCCCATAATTCTTTACTATGCATTGGTTTAGTAAATTTCTATCTATTTCAATGAGATAAATCAATGCAGCCTCCATAAGGTTAAACAAACCATTTTTAATTTGCACCTTGTATTTAATAGCCATTCACCCATACTTTTGCTTGTGGCTGAGAAAATACTGGGATATTTTTTCTTCTCTTTTTCATTTAATTTTTTCTTAATCAATGGGTTGCTGGATATTGCAGTAAGCACTGGGGATTTTGGTTTGGAGATTGAAAGAGACGGTTTATACAGTTATGTGGGGCTGTATTTCAGTGACCTTTTTCTTTTCTCGGTATGAAAAAAGGGGTTTAGCAAAATTTTGTAAATTGTTTTATTCATGCCTTTGATTAACAAAGAGAATAAACAATTTTTTGGAATATTTATTTTCGAAACTCATAGATAGAAAATGAACACAATTTACTTAATAAGATATACCAATTATTACTAATAACTTTTTCTCACTTTAAATATGTAACTTATTTGTAATTCTATTTAATTATAATATTATGTTTGTTAGTGTTAGGTTTTTAATGATGATTTGTGTTTGTTAATGCAGGAAATATCCAAAGAACGCAAGGCCATAAGGTAATCCAATAGCCGACTACATAGTCAGCCCAACTAATTGAAAAAAAAAACCACAAAGCAAGAAAGACATCTCACATCTAACGGGAGAGTACCATTTGGCGCCCAAAGGAAAGAAGATATCATAGAAGATATCTGCAGCGCGCCTCATGAAATGCAATCCATCAAGGATCTCTCAAATTAAGAAAGTATATACCAACAGTCTACATCAACATTTACTTTCTGCACTTTATCTGTTATAAATCGACTAATAAGTCAAGATAGTTGACTAGGAAAAAGAAAAATTACAATTCACCCCCTTCTTGCACTTTCAATTGGTATCAAAGCAATGTCTCACATTTTATTTGCCTAACAGCAAGTGAGAAATCAAACCACGTTATAGTTGGAGCTTTGCTTCAAAAAGACACTTTTCAAATTAGACCACCTTACTTCAATGGGAAACACTTCTCTCATTGCAAAGTAAGAATGGAAACTTACATCAAGTCATATGATGTAAAGATCTGGAGAGTCATCAAGTTAGGAGATATTTCTATGCCAAAATTCAAGACTGATAAGAAGAAAAAAGAAGGTGCCACTTCAACTGATGAGTTGACCTCCCTAGCCGACTACATTGATGAGCAAATGGAAGTAATATAAATAAACTCAAAGATCAGGAATTTGCTATACAATGCTATCAGTGGAGAAGAATATGAAAAGATCTCCACCTGTAAAACTGCTAAAAAAATATGGGATAAACTTGAAGTCACATATGAATGTACTGACAAAGTTAAGGAAATCATCATCAGTCTCCTTGTCTCTTAATATGAGACTTTCAAGATGAAAGAATGAGAAACAATGGAGGACATGTTTGCAAGGTTTAACAAGATTCGATGAGAACTTATAGGAAAAGTCTTCTCTTAGATGTCTTCCTCCACAGTGGTATGCAACGGTTGTTGCTCTTGAGAGCATAAATCTCAAGACACTTACCTATGATGAAATAAGAGGAGATTTAATTTCTTTAAAAAACAAACTATCTAAACAAGTCAGGACAGGATGAGAACAAGAAAAAAGTAGTAGCATTCAAAGCTCAGGTTGAGGAATATGATGATGATATTAAGGAAGATGAAGTTTCTACGATATCTAGGCCTGTGGTGGAAACTATGATAAAATCTAGAAACAACAAAAGAAGTACTTCAAACTTCATAAAAGGAAAAATCACATAATGACCAACCAAGAAATAATGGGAAATGCTACGAGTGTGGAAAGTGTGGCCACATAGCTTTTGAGTACTCAGAGTCAAAAAGGAAATCATTCAGAGGACAATAAAAGCAAAGAGCATTCAGTAGTTGCTGGAGTGAAGATGAAATCTCATAAGATGAAAAGAAAGAAGCTGATAATATCTGTTTCATGGCAATAGGTGAAACTGGCGAGGTAAGCCCTTAACCATGCTCTAAATGTCATGAAAATCAAGAGTTGTTAGATCAAACTCTTGAGGATCTAAATAAATTTTTTGATGAATATAGAAAACTACTAAGAGAAAAGAGAGACTGAAAAATTAATTTAGAAGTTTGTAAAATTGAAAGAGATCTTCTTCAAGAAGAAGTGCATGATTTGCAATTACAACTAAATAGTTTACGCAAATCTACCAGTCATTGTTCTACCAGGTCTAACCAGTCGACTCGTAACAACAAGTCAACTGGAAAAAAACCTATAAGTGATAAATTTGCTTCTATCTACTCAACAGATAAGTCTATTGCTTACTTTAAGACAGATCAGTCGACTAGGTCAACCAAGTCAAGTGATAGAAAGTCTATTAAAACAACTTATACGAGCAAGTAACTAATTAGCATGTCACTGAAGAACTCTTTTCTCAAACTTATTTTTGTCGTGGTAAAATTGGACACAAATTTATAACTGCAGATTTTGTTATGAAACCACTCCTAGTTGGGTATGGAAATCCAAAGAAAATGATAACCATGTCAAAATTAACCCTCAAGGACCTAAGAAATCTTGGGCACCTAAAAGAAAGTAATTACTCTGTTTTGCATAAACACTACAAGGAGAAATCAAGAGGTAAATTGTATTTCGACAGAGCGTGTTTGATGGAGGACTAGTTACATTTGGAGACAATTCCATTGGAACTATAATTGGTATATGAACTATTGCTTTCAATAACTCTTGTGTTATCACTAATGTTTATTTGGTGAAGGATCATAAGTATAACCTGTAGAGAATAAGTCAACTATGTGACTCCGATCTAGAAGTAAGATTCATAAAAACATGTTGTATCATTAAAGATCTATCTAGAAAATTTGTGTTACCTGCAAACAGGAACAAAAATGTATATATACTAGATTTAGTGAAAAGTCCAGTAGGGCACATCTGTTTGTCATCAATGAGAAAAGACCAATGGATATGGCACAAGAAGCTTAGACATGCAAGTGTGTGCTTGATAGAAAAAATTGCAAAGCATGAACTGTTTCTAGGACTACCCAAGCTGAACTATTCCAAGGATCATATATGTGATGCATGCCAAAAAGGTAAGCAAACAAGGAACTCTTTCAATTCAAAAGATATTGTGTCTATTTCTAAATCTTTGCAGCTGCTTCATCTGGACCTAGTTGATCCCACTAGAACTGCTAGTATTGGAGGAAAAATGTATGCTTTTGTTATAATAGATGATTATTCTCATTTTACATGAGTTATATTTCTTGCTCATAAAGATGACACTTTAAAGAATTTTAAATTTTTCTGTGAGAAAGTACAAGGTGAAAAGGAATATACTACATCTCTTCTATCAGAAGTGATCATGGAGGAGAATTTGAAAACAAGGCCTTTGAAGAGTTCCGTAATAAATATGGATATACTCATAACTTCTCTTCACCACGCTCTCCTCAACAAAATGGTGTTGTTGAATGAAAGAACAAGATTTTACAAGATATGGCTAGAACAATGATTGTGGAAAATAATCTACCACATCACTTTTGGACTGAGGTTGTAAGCACAACATGTCATGTCTTAAATAGATGTTTGATTAGGCCAATTCTAAAGAAAACTCCATATGAACTATGGATGGGAAAGAAGCCAAACATAAGTTACTTTCATCAATTTGGTTGTAAGTGTTTTGTTCATAACAATTGAAATGATAACATTGGTAAGTTTGATCTACGCATCAATGAAGGTATTTTTCTTGGCTACTCAATTAACAGTGGATCTAATAGAGTATTTAATAAATATACATTAAATGTTGAAGAATCAATTCATGTAATTTTTTATAATACTAATGGCTTGGCCGAGAAAGATAAACTTGCAGATGAAGAAGATAGTCAACTACCAACTATAACTATTACTCCTACTATTGATCAAAACAACGACAAAGAGTCGACTGCTAAACTTGTCAAGTCGACTAACTTAATAGTTAGAACTGTTCCAAATGAATGGAGAAGCAATTTTGACTATTCAAAGAAGTTTATTATAGGAGACATAAATGAAAAAATGAAGACTAGATCTTCAAACAAAAATAATGTCAATTTGGATCTTATATCACAACTAGAGCCAAAGAAAGTTGATGAAGCATTGAAGGATGATCATTGGTCAATGCTATGTAGAAAGAACTAGACCAATTTGAGAAAATAAAGTATGTAGTCTGGTTCCTAAGCATGAAAATATTTCAGTTATTGGAATTAAATGGGTATTTCAAAAGGGGAAGTGGTAATAAATAAAGCTCGACTAGTTGTTCAAGGCTACTCACAATAAGAAGGAGTCGACTATGATAAAACATTTGCTCCAGTTGCCCGGTTAGAATCAATTTGAATGTTGCTTGCCTATGCTGCCTTTAAGGTTTTAAACTTTTTCAAATGAATGTTAAAAGTGTTTTTCTAAATGATTTTATTGATGAAGAAGTTTTTATTATACAACCTCCTGGTTTTGAAAATTCTAAATTTTCATATCATGTGTTCGAACTGTCAAAAGCTCTATATGACCTTAAACAAACCCCAAAAGCTTGGTATGATAGGTTAAGTGCTTTCTTGGTTGAACATGATTTTTCTAGAGGCAAAATTGACTCAACTCTCTTTATTAAAAGGACCTCTCTCATGCAAAATAAATTTGAGATGAGCATGATGGGATAATTGACATTCTTCTCAGGGCTATAAATCCACAAATCTGAGAAAGAAATATTTATTTGTCAAAGCAAATATATCAAAGAGCTTATTTAAACGTTTGGTATGAGTGATGTGAAAGTCATGGGGACTCCAATGAGTCCTACTTTTTCAATTCACAAGGATGATGAAGGTAAAGCATTTGATAAAATGAAGTATAGAGGAATGATTGGATCATTACTTGATCTTACAGCTAGTCGATCAGACATCATGTTTAGTGTTTGCAGATGTGCCAAGTAATAGTCAGTTCCTAAGAAATCTCACCTTAGTGCTATCAAAAGAATTATTAGATATTTAATTAGCACAACCTCTTATGGATTATGGTACCAAAGACTAACTCCGTTATATTAGAAGGTTTTTCTGATGCTGATTTTGCAGGAATAAAGATGATCACAAAGTACAAGTGGTTCATGTCAACTACTTGGACAATCTTTAATTTCTTGGAATAGCAAAAAACAAGGAAGTGTATCACTATCCACAACTTAAAGTGAATATATTGTCATTGGGCAATGTTGTGCTCAACTACTATGGATGATTCATCAATTAAGTGATTATGATTTACTATTCAAATCTGTCAAAATTCATTGTGATAACTCTAGTGCTATTTACTTGACTAAAAATCTTGTGCATCATTCTAGGGCAAAGCACATAGATATTAAGCATCATTTTATTAGAGATCATGTTCTTATAAGAGCTATTGAATTGCAGTTTGTCTACATCAAAAATCAACTTGCTAATATTTTTACAAAATCCTTGTTGGAAGAAAGATTTTTCGTACTTAGAAAATCTCTAAGAATTATTGCTCAACCTGTTTAAAGTCATATTTTCCTTACTTGTCTATCTGATTATATGGTATATTTTTCACAATTTTTTTTACCCGGATCTTTTCTCAAAACCTCCCATAAATATCTTTTTCTTTTACAATTTCGACATGATTTCCCACTTTCACAATTGACTTGGACTTGATCCCTCATGTCTTTTCACTCAAGTGATGCCTCTGTCGTTTCTCTTTCCCATACACCCTTTCATCTTCCTCTTCCACACTCTCTTCATCTTCCACTCTTCTCACTTTAAGCTCCCCTTCTCTCTCTTACTTTCACTTCTCTCCTTTCCCATATCTCTCTCTCAAACTCTCCGCCATGACAAAAACCAATAAATTATCTCCCAAAACCACTCGCAAAAGTAGTAGAACCAAAGCAAAAAATAAACGTTCTTTCCCTGATCACATTGACTCCGATGCCTCTGTGTTCTCTTCTCCGCACAACTCTTCAAATTTCCTTTCTCTCAAGTCCTCTGGTAAATGCATTGCTACAATGGGTGAGTATGTTGAGCCTCTAAAAAGGTATAATTTGATTATGAAACCGCCTTCTGTGATGGTAGAAATTTCTGGAGAACCCCATATTCTGATATTTTTCTCTCTAAAAGGTAAAATCCTTGTCCATGGTCGTATAGTTGATTTTGAAGTCATCTCTTTCCTTTATTGTCACATTCAAAAGTATTTTGACCACTAAGGCTGGTCTAATATCTTTTATTACTCATCTCCTCGTGTTTATGAGTACCACATTCATATGTTTTATGCTAATCTCTACATTACTAAGGATGATGAAGTTTAAACTTTAGTCTTTTGAACCCGTATTCTCTTTGATTGTGCCAGTTTCAACAAAATGTTTAATATTCAAAGCTCTGGTTTTTTGGATTTACCAAAATTTTTTGGCCCTCTTATTTTGAAGTCTCTTTTGAACAAGCAAAAAGACGTATCTCTCTTGATCCCTCTAGTTCCTCCTTCAGTAGTGTTAGATCCTCACAATCTTTTCTTTAAGACCCGACTTATTGCCCATATTATTGCCACCAGCATCATGCCACGTGCTGGCTCTCTGTCTACCCTAACCCAATGAAGCACTCTGCTTACTTACTATTTAGTTCATAAACGTAAGTTGAATCTTGCCTCACTCGTTATCAATCATATGATTGAATCTATTTCTGACCCAACAAATCTGCCCTATGGTATGCTAATCACTAGTATTATGGAAGCCCGTCATGTGAACCTAGTTGATCACCCCACTCTCCTTGTTAAACAATTCTATAATTCTAGAGCCTATACAAGCATGGGCTATGGTCTGTGTGAATGATGTTTCAATCCTTAAGAAGGTTGAAAAGGATCCTAAAGTTCTTTGTCCTCATAACCATGTGCAATCCAGACCTTCATCTTCCTCTGTGTCTTCAAATGTCAACTCCAATGAAATTCTGGCACAAAGTGTTTCTATTGATGCCAAACTGGAATCTTTCAAAGATATCCTTATATCCACCCAACTTCAAATACAGAAGATGAAAGAAGCACTAAGGAAGTTGGTGAAGATGTTGCAAGGATGCGTATCAAGCTTGATCAGGCCCTAAAGGAGGCCGCCATGTTAATCACTAAAGTCCAAATTTGTGTGAGTGGCATCCCTAAAATATGTCAGACACATTAGATGTTATGAAGGATACAATGGTAAACACCTTGGCCTACTTCCTCCGACCCTTTGCTCAGCATCAGTAAGAACAGGCATAAAAGCAGGAGTAGGAGCAAAAAAAAAAAAACAGAGGCATGATCAAGGGCAGGAGATTGACAATGAGTAGGAGCCTTAAATTTCTGATAGTCGACTGTGCATTTAAGACAATGTTTTTGTGTTTTGTGGACATAAGTCCACTACTTTGCTTGTTTTGTTTTGGTGCTGAGATATCAACACACTATATGATATGACGTGTTATTACCTATGTTACTCTATACTGTATTTTTTTCTTTTTTGATTGATTCCAAAGGGGGAGAAAAAGAAGTCAACTACTCAGGGGGAGTCGACTATATGCATCAAGTTAACTACTTCGGGAAGCACATTATATCTACTGATAGTCGACTATATGCACCAAGTCAACTACCAAGGGGGAGCATATCATCTGAAACAGGAAAGTTAACCTTACTTTGAGTATTTATTGTCATCATAAAAAATAGGGGAGATTGTTAGTGTTAGGTTTTTTATGATGAATTATATTTGCTATACAGGAAATACTCAAATGACGTAAGGCCACAAGGTAGCTCAATAGCCGATTACATAGTCAGCCAAACTAATTAAAGAAAAGCCCACAAAACATGAAAGACATCTCACATCCAATGGGAGAGTACCATTCGGCTCCTAAAGGAAAGAAGATAACTGAGAAGATATCTGAAGCGCGCCTCATTAAATGCAATCAATTAAGGATCTCTCAAATTAAGGAAGCACGTACCAACGGTCTACATCAACAAGGAAATAATCAATAAAGATATACATCAACAAGGAAGACTCAAGAATGCAATCAATGAATACACTTCACCTAGTACCAAAGAAATCTCTCATAAGGAAGGAGAATTTTGAAGTTCAGTCAACACTGATACTCTTGCCTTGTTCTTGGAAATTAAGATCCTCAATATTCCTATTTTTTAAGGATCAAATCTCTTGGGTTGCCTTCTCTACTTAGAGAGCCTTAATGACTACAAACATGAAGCCTATATATGATGTTTAATGAGACGAACACAAACATACTTTCGTCTCAACATCTCAAGCTCTCTACTTTAATTTTAACAAGGATTGTAATTTCGAGTGATTTATAATGTAAAAAAAGTGAGAAGAGATATAGTATAGTTCGTGAAGCATTGTATCAAAAGATTACGAGTGTTTAAGTATAGACGTAGGACCTCCATTAAAACAAATCATTGTACCAAACTCACCTTTAAAAGAGCTGCAGACATGTCACACCCCAACCTTGGGAGGTATGGCCAGCACTCGGTGCCCTAAGTCCCTAGCATACCTATCTTGATACTTGTAACATACTCAACAACACAGAGGCCGACAAGGCATCTGATAAAATGACTATCTGAACAAAGAACACAATCACTTACACGCAGAAAATCCCCAACCTATATATATATATATATATATATATATATATATATATATATATATATATATATATATATATATATATATATATATACAATAGGGCCAATAAGGTCATCATGAACACAATAAGTATACTTAAGAGGCTGACAAAGTCACACAAGACCATTATACACACAACGAATGTCTATAAGCCTCTAAAGAGTATATCAACAACATCTGGTCGGGGCAGAGCCCTGCCATACCCAACTATATACATATGTTCCACAACAATACCTATAAACTCACTAGATAGCTCCAGAAGAATGGAGCGTGACAACCTTCAGCTGAATCGGGTCACCTAGTGTGAAGGATTGTCTGACTATCTATCTATACCTGCGGGCATGAAATGCAGTGTCCCCCAAAAGGGACATCAGTATGAAAGATGTACTGAATATGTAAGGCAGATAACATATAAATAAAGAAATAAATACGAAGGAAGAGTATAGAAGTCAACCTTAAACTCATAAATAGCCTCTGAGGGCATACCCTATCACAATCATGGATATATATACATGTCTGTAAAAATCAAGCCACTCATCAGGGTAATATATAATATATAGTATCAAGACACTCTATAGGGAAAATCATGTCATATCATATTGTACCCGGCCTCGTAGAGGACTCGATCATACGCGACCCAGATATGAGACTTGGTAATGTCAAAATCAACTGTAGTGGTGTACGCATATAAGCGTTGTACCCAGCTGACTATTGAGCAGCTCGGTAAGAAAATAGATACATATATATAAGTGAAATGCAAGAAATGGCTCTAAAGGGCCTTATGAATTCAATCGGAGTGACTCAAGATCGTTATCCTCCGATTATCATTATGTAACTGTGTCTGTATCAGTTATCTGGGAGTCAACAAGGATCATAAGAATACATAAGATTTAAGATGCTATCAAGGCAAGAAATGATCCCCACAAAGAACCATAGGAGTCAAGAACTATAACAATATGAAACAATGAGGTGCTCATAAGCACAAATCTTAATAACAGAGTTCTTTTTGGAGAGACGACATTAAGGTTATGATTATTCATAGGTCATGCCAAAGGAAAGAAAGAGTGAGCCTTAACATACCTCTGTTTCTTGAACAATGCTAACTTGAAATTCGTCGGCCTATCTTCGAACTATACCCTCCGAATTAGAGATTATTCGGATCAAGATTGGGTTGATAGACTAAAAATGATTTCATTATGATACTTCATCAAACACTTGATGTACTTATATTCTCATATCCTTTGTTAATGTCAATTCAATATCGGAATAACAACCTTAGCTCTTTCTAGCTTCCCTTCCTCATCCATCCACTATTAACAAGATTCAACGACTTAAAACCAGGTTTGACTTTAATCAAACAACTCAACACAAGGTAAAAACAACTTTTACATGTTTTCTAGATATTCCTCTTTGCGGCTTGTAATTTTCACCATCAAGCCTAACACTTTAGACAAGAACCACAACAACATCTACAACATAATCAAGTTACATCTCATAATTCTCAGTCATAACAAGTCATATTTTCAACCTCTAAAGAGCCCAACAACAGGACAACAACATCATTTGCCATTTGGAGTTCTAACTTATAGATTCTCCACCCAAACACTTAACTAATACATGAATAAGCTTAAGCACAAGAAAGGGAGTGCTAAATATTACCTTACATAGTAAGTATAACCTTGCGCCCAACCTCCTTAGCACTAAGAATAGCCCTCAAGTGCATAGCAATTTCATAGAAGTATTCTCCTTTCCTTAACCTAGCTTTTGATATGTGATTATGGTGTAATCACCTTGAAATCACTTTGAAATCATAGAATTTTTTTAGGAGGTTTAAGGAGAGTGTTAGGGTAAGGTTTGGTCGAAAATGGCCAAAAGTGGCCTTTGGAATCATTTAAACCCGAAACAAGTTGGCCACTACCCAAATTTACGGTCCATACATTTTTGTACGGTCCGTACAAATGAACCGTACAATATGATCTCCAAAAATACGGTGAGGGTCCCATTTTGGCGGTCCGTGCAATTTTGTATGGTTCATCATTTTGGCCGTCAATGTTGGAAATTTTCTGATTTTGTCGAAACGTAATTTCTTCGATTCGTTTAAACTTTCATAAACTCTGATACTTCCATAGACAACCTATAAACTCTCCATATTTTTCCGTAAGCTAACATATCTTCCTGAAAAGCTAGTATCAATTGACGACATGACGGAACGTAAAACTATAGGGCGTAACATCTTTCCCCCATTAGAAACAGTCGTCCGTGAATGTTGAAGATATTAACTCTCAAAATTTCCAAAAATTTTGGCAGAGTTTTCCGTGTAAACAGTATTATCCAAAACCTATCAAGTAAATACACCTCCAATACTACACAGGGAAACATAATAACAAGATATTATTAAATTGGCCTCACGCGACCGCTTGTACTTATAATAACCAGGAAAGGGTTAGCCATAACTTACCTTTACGTGCTCTTGCTGACTCCTGAGCTATACTTGATCCACTTATTTTAGAAACACTATCTAATTAAGGTACACAGATCAACCTTGGCAAATAGAATAGGAATAGAAGGATCGTATCGCGCAAATATTAATATGAATCCGAAGTTTGAATTACTCTAGTATAGCGATTTTTATAGTCTTCAACAATTCAGGAAAAGTTCTTTTGTATATGGGACTATCTCAACCTGTCGTGCAATCAGATGCCGTAGCTATTGCCTCATAGGATTATACAATTATAACATTGTCGGTACATCATCGACCTCCACTAGGTCGTATATCTCTTTTACAAAATTGCTTACTAAACTGTAATTTATTCGAACTGTTGAATTTTGATATCTGAACTATGTATTTCATTTCCTCGTTACAATTTTTGTGTCATGATAAGATTTAGATGACAGAGCTCGTAGGCATGGAGTATACGTAAGGTTATGATGAGAAGTTGTGGCATGATGATTGTTAAGGTCAAGGGTTTTGAAAAATGATAGGGCTATTTGAATCCATTTCTTCCTATGTTCTTTCTTTTCCTCTTTCTATTATATCAAATTATGGTATTTTCTTAATATATTCGCATTTTCCCACCAAAAGACGTAAGTTTTGAACAACTCACTGGTCTTGGAATTTCTTTCATCAGTAAGTTCCTTTTCCCTTTTACATTTCCATCATGACAGTACTTGAAGTGAATCTCTAATAAACATCTATGTTTACTCAGATGAAATCTTCCTCTCTTGTCAAGTTATATCATGTTCTTGTAACTAAGTCTCTTAAAACATCCCTCGCATTAACTCAAGCATTTTCATATGACTTACTACATCAAATATGATATCGTTACTTTGGGTTTCCTCCCCTTTTCGTGATTCGATAGGAGTACTACTCCCCTGCTGTAAATAACCCTTTATTTATTGATCTGATAGGAGGTTGTTTAATAGTTATTGGTCCGCAGATAATTATTCCAAATTTCTTCCAAGTTCTATACATTTCACTCTCTACCTCTTCTCGGTGGTCTGAATCTTAGTTTCAATTGGCTCCCTTAGGACGGGGGTGAGGATAGTCCTAAAAATCTAGAGTCTTTTTCCACTGGTTCCTCCAATACCTATTTATCATAAAGAGAAATTGTACAATGGCTCGAGATAAATTTAAGATGAACTGTCTGTCAAGCTTTGATTGTAGGCAGTCTACTATTTTTACTGACTTCGGGCTTGTACCTTTCCAAAAATAACATTTACTTCATACTAAGAGCGCAACAGTTGACCGTTGTAACTCTGAGATCCTTTATAGGTCATATTAGAGTATTCGTTCGCTGGGATAACTTTTCCAAAAGTAAACCTTTGTCATACTCGTGTTATTCTTCAGTATTGCTCATGCTATGGGTCATCCTGCCTCCTTTTTTTCATCAAAGGATTTACCTCTACAAGGCATTGATCTACTTGATCCCCATGTGGTCACCGTACTTGAGTTAACACTTCTGTCTTTATTTCCTGACTTTGGCTTCCTTTGTAATCAATGTCCTTAAATTTATGACCATTGCGTTATTCTTCCCGTGGAGTTTCTAGTTTATTCGGCAAATCAAAATTTTCAATTACTCGTCCGCTCATACTTTTGTTCCTTTGCTCTTTATCCTTTAGTTCATCCCCTTATCATCTACCTTGGACCATTTTTATCACTTCGTCATACACTTACGTCGGCTTCATTCATCTTTACTTATAATTACTTATCCTCAATGTTTTGCTAACATATGTGATGAAACTAATGTTTGGCGTACTAAAATTTCAAATCACAATCGGTCTCAATCCTACCACTGATTAGGCTTTCCCCTTTTAGTAGTGATAGATTTCCTTTTAACCCGTCACTCGAGCCCTTAACTTTTGCATTTCTGGCTTAATTTCCTTTAAGGATCCTTTATTTTGATGCAATTCTTGTACCATCACTCCTGGACGTCAAGGGTTATATTCTTGGATAGGAAAGTTTAAGTACCACTTTCCTGCTATTGTTCTTATATTCAATAATAATCATACTGTTGTAAGTTTCACCATAATGTTATTATCGGTATCCTTATTATTACAATCTTCCTACCCGTCTATCTATTTGAGGAACATCCTTTGGCATCGTTACTTTGTCATAACACTTTACTTGTATTTATGTTTACCACTTATAATCTCTTTCCTGTCATATCAAAATTTTTATAGCGAACGGTCTTCAACAAACTATTCTTGCCCGACCGACTTATCAAATCACATCATAGAATTTAAAAATCTTATCACTCAATATTGAAAACCCTGCTATCTTTTACTACTACCCACACACGTTTTGCTATGGTCAAGAAGGTATATTGTTTGCCTTTTAACTAACAAACATCCAATCTCACGATCTTTCCAAATGGTCCAGTCCTTGGGGAGGGGTTGGGGTTACTATGTTGGGCACGACATTCCATGCCCTTTTTCTTTAACTGATTCCTGAAACAAAGCTTTAGGTAACTTAACTCCGAAAATCCTTTTCCTTATCAATTTTTTAAGGTTTTCCTAGATTCCTCGGACCCTTGAGTACCTTTTTAAATTTCATATTCATTAATCTTTTATGTCATGATATTACGCATGCTATAGAACCTAAGGGTGTTAAATATGCATGTGGCTAAGAAAGGGTTGGTCCCTGAATTAATTCACTTAGAAATTGAACATAACTATAGTTTCACTTTCCACCTTCCACTTCTATTATCCATTTATAGTCTATATACATTTGTATGACACACTCTCTATAATAATGATAACCAACCAATTATAAGCATAAACATAGCTATTCCCAATAAAATTACCAACATACCTAGTTAGTTACGTAACTTTGAATAACATCGGGACCTTCTATTCCCCTTGACTCAATCTCGGGTATCTATATACTCTATGGTCTATGTTTCCACACCAATAACACTCCTCAACATCACCCAGACATTGCTCATAATGCACTTGTCCACACTGATGGCACAACGACTGAAATACCTCGGGGGATTCTCTAGTCCTATGGCCCAAGGCTCCGCATCTAGAACATAACTCGGTATCGCATAAATATGATCCATCATGCATTCTTCCACATTGCTGACAGCACGGTCTACTACTCCCAACATCTCCTTATGCTTTCCTGAATTCCACTCGGAAGCTTTGATCTGACACATCCATCAATGCTAATCTTTCATTACTTACCTCCACTCCAAACCTTCCGGTCTGTCTAATGGTTACTTCTTTCTCACATCTACTCGCTCTTAGTGAACCTTGATTAATCGACTTCCATGATAATGTGATCCTTGGTCTCTCAAAATACCTAACATGTGGGGGCATCTGAACATGACTCTGCTCTGGAAAGATAATCGGGGCCGTTGTTGCGTACATGGTACCACTCAAACCTAAACTGATTGGAAATGATCATTGTGTGGATAAATTCGATATTATGCGGGCCTTCCTATAATATAGCAACACTGTTATAATTAATGGCACTCAGAAAGGTGATTCTTCTGAGGTCTCAGATGGGTCCTCCTCCATAGATGGATCTTCTTCCATAGACGGATCTTCTTCCATAGAATAACTCACATTTCCTTCTGGTGTCCTTATAGTCCTCGAATCCATACTAACAGTTGGTAATCGACTGGGGCCTTCCCCCGCATTTCTGACTAGGTTCCTGCTAACGGTACTTTCATTTGATTTTGGCATTATTGAAAAAGAGAATCAAAGTGAGATGACAAAAATTCAAATACTTACGACTTCGCTTCTGACGCATGATCTAGATTTCAAGGAAGGTAACATCCCAAATGCCATGTAGCCTTCTATTTATAAGTATGACGCGCAACTCACTTATTAGAAAGACTCTACTAGACACGACTTGTAGACATCCCTAGGACTGACATGCTATGATACTAAGTTTGTCACTAAGGATGACAGGTGGGTAATTTTGCAGATTCCGCACCGCACTATAACTTTGGCTGGTAGTAGGCGGGTATGGGTATAACTTATCCTAAATCTACACCCGCCCCGCCCAATTTCCATCCATATTTGTCACATCCGAACCTTGAGGGGTGTGGCCGGCACCCAGTGCCTTAAGGCCCAAGCGTACCTATCCTAATACATGTAATATACTCAACAACACAGAGGCTGGCAAATACATATATATATAACAGGGCCAATAAGGCCGACATGAATACAACAAGTCTACTGAAGCGGTTGACAAGGCCACATAAGACCATTATACACACAATGACTGAATACAAGCCTCTAAAGAGTATATCAACAATATCTGGCCGGGGCATGGTCGCGCCATACCCAACTATATACATATGTGCCACAACCATACCTATTAGCTCATTAGACAACTTCGGAAGAAGAGACCATGACAACGTCCATTTGAATCGTCAGACTCTCTATCTATACGTGCAGGCATAAAATTCAGTGTCCCCCAAAAGGGACATCAGTACAAAAGATGTATTGAATATGTAAGGCAGATAACATAAAAATAAAGAAAAAAAATATGAAAGAAGAGTATAAAAGTCAACTTGAAACTCATAAATAGCTTCTGAGGACATACCCTGTCACAATCATGGATATCTATGCATGTCTGTGAAAATCAAGCCACTTATCGGGGTTATATATATAATACAGTATCAAGCCACTCTGTAGGGAAAATCATGCCATATCATATCGTACCCGGCCTCATAGAGGACTTAGTCGTACCCGACCCAGATATGAGACTCGGTAATGTCAAAACGAACTGTAGTGATGTACACATATAAGTGTTGTACCCAGCTGACTATTGCACGGTCGGTAAGAAAATAGATACATATATATAAGTGAAATGAAAGAAATGGCTCTAAAGGGCCTTATGAATTCAATCGGAGTGACTCAAGGTAGTTTTCCTCTGATTATCGTTATGTAACTGTGTCTGTATCAGTTATCTGGGAGTCAACAAAGATCATAAGAATACATAAGATTTAAGATGCTATCAAGGCAAGAAATGATCCCGACAAAGAACCATAAGAGTCATGAACTATAACATTATGAAACAATGAGGTGCTCATAAGCTCAAATCTTAATAACAGAGTTCTTTTTGGAGAGACGTCATTAAGGTTATGCTTATTCATAGGTCATGCCAAAGGAAAGAAAGAGTGAGCCTTAACATACCTCTGTTTCTTGAACAATGCTAACTTGAAATTCGTCGGCCTATCTTCGAACTATACCCTCCGAATTAGAGATTATTCGGATCAAGATTGAGTTGATAGACTAAAGATGACTTCATTATGATACTTCATCAAACACTTGATGTACTTATATTCTCATATCATTTGTTAATGGCAATTCAATATCAGGATAACAACCTTAGCTCTTTCTTGCTTCCTTTCCTCCTCCATCCACTATTAACAAGATTCAACGACTTAATACCAAGCATGACTTTAATCAAACAACTCAACACAAGTTAAGAACAACAAGAATAACTTTTACGTGTTTTCTAGATATACCCTTTGCAACTTGTAATTTTCACCATCAAGCCTAACACTTTAGACAAGAACCACAACAACATCTACAACATAATCAAGTTACATCTCATAATTCTCAGTCATAACAAGTCATATTTTCAACCTCTAAACAGCCCAACAACAAAACATCAACATTTTTGCCATTTAGAGTTCTAACTTGTAGATTCTCCACACAAACACTTAAGTAATACATGAATAAGATTAAGCACAAGAAAGGGAGTGTTAAATCTTACCTTACATAGCAAGTATAACTTTGTACCCAACCTACTTAGCACCAAGAACAACCCTCAAGTGCATAGCAACTTCATATAAGTATTCTCCTTTCCTTAACCTAGATTTGGATGTGGGATTATGGTGTAATCACTTTGAAATAACTTTGAAACCATTAAAATCTGTTGGGAGGTTTACGGAGAGAGTTAGGGTAAGGTTTGATCGGAAAATGGCCTTTGGAATCATTTAAACCCAAAATAAGTCGGCCACCGCCCAAATTGATGGTCTGTACATTTTTGTATGGTCCATAGAAATGGACTGTATAATCTGATCTCCAAAAAAACGGTGAGGGTCCCATTTTTACGGTCCGTCATTTTGGCCGTCTATTCTGGAAATTTTTTGATTTCGTCGAAACGTAATTTCTTCGATTCGTTTAACTTCCATACACTCCGATACTTTCATAGATAACCTATAAACCCTTCATATATTTCTGTAAGGTCACATATCTTCCCGGAAAGCCGGTACCAATTGACGACATGATGGAACGTGAAACTCTGAGGCGTAACAAGATAACACCCTTGCAACCCAACGGGACTGGATTAGGATTCACATTGAATCCGAATCAGTATAAAATATCTGGTCATTTACATTCAGCATTTACTTTCTGTACTTTATCTGTTATAAGTCTACTAACGATCAAGATAGTCGACTAGAAAAAAGAAAAATTACAATTCAAACCCTCCTCTTGCACTTTCAATGTTATATTCATATTTCTCTTTTATTTTAGTTTTTAGTTATTATTTCGCTGATGTTTCATTTGGATACTCCTCCGTCCCAATTTATGTGATATAATTTGACTGAGCACTAAGTTTAAGGAATAAGGAAAGACTTTTGAATCCTGTGATCTAAAACAAGCCAAAGATATTTGTGTGGTTATAAATTATCTCGTTAAGTTTAAAAGGTAAAGTTTAAAGTTAAGTTGTTGCCAAATAAGGAAATGTATCTTTTTTTTTTGACAGATTAAAAAGGAAAGTGTATCACATAAATTGGGATAGAGGGAGTAATATTTTTTTATTTTATAGGAGGTTTAAATAGCTTTTCAAAAAATAAGATAACAATCATAAGTGGTGTAACTCTTAAGTTAGTATAGGGGGTCCAAATGTTTGATTTTTAAATATAAGAATTTTCTTGTAACTAAATCATAATATGGGGCTGTTTAGTGTAGTTAATCGAAAGAAAAAGATAGAAAAGGGTTGCACCTTAGTTGTATAAATTTCCATTCAATAAGAAATAAGTCCGTTCACCAAATCTTTCTTGAAAACCAATTGACAATACTCTCTGTCTAGTTTACCAATAGCATGAGAAATATCTTCAGTGTTAATTTTTCTCACTTCCATTCGATGCTTAAAGAGATATTTGCCTCTTAAATTCTTCTCAAACTACTATTCAACTAGATACTTATGTTTCTTATATTTATATTAGATTAAGAAACAATCTTTAGATCAATTCTTAGCTGCAATCACCACAATTGACCTACTCAGTGAAAATTATAGCAGGCCCAGAAGAGTTCCTACAAGCATATTTCCCCCTCAAACCTTGTTGATACTAAATTCCCTTCATGGGAAAATAAGTAGTTCAGCTTTTGGTCAATTATCACAGTAGTCGGTGAAAACTCTCAGTTACTGGAGTGATTAAGCTGGCCTGGCTTTGAGGTTGAGAAATTAAGAGATAATTGCCCTCCAATGTATTATATGGCTAATTTGTGAAACATCCAGATGTAATACAAAATAAACCCATTTTTTAACTTCACTAATATAGTACCCTCAATCACTTTCATCATCACTTGCACTCAAAATTAAAAAGGAGATGAGATTTTAAAATATGCTCTGAATGTTGTCCAAATATAAGCTATCCCAACACAGAATCTCTTGATTTCAGACAATTACTAAATGGTACTCCAAGAGGAAATGAAAATGCAAAATAAATCAAGATTAGTGCTACACACGGTTGAAGAAAACAAGTACAAGTCCATGGTTTAACGGCTTCAGAGATCAATGACACGAGAAAGCTTTTGAATGCGATTCAACAAAAAGTCCCCTTGCTTGATAGTTGCCTGATAAAGAGCATTCTTTGCATCAGGACGGTTAGTTTCCAATACTCCTGCTACTTTATCGATCTTGCAGTGCAACTTCCCAGCTGCAATGAACCGAGATAGTTCCCTGAATTGTAAGGGAAAAGTTCAATTATTCACACGTTCTATAGCGAATCTAGAGTCCAGTACACAGCTAAACATGAAATAGCACTTACAAGTCTATGAAATCCTCAGACACCCCAAAAGCCTTGGCCATGGCCTCAATAGTAACACTCTTGTAGGACTCCAGGAACTGGGAATACACAACTGTCCTGACCTCCCTCATATAATATCTGAAGTGTGGTTGCAAGTACTGATCCAATTTAATGTGCTCCGTCAAGCCAGCTGAAAACACCATCAAGGTAAAAGTCAACCAATTGCAACTGATATATTATTGACAGCCAACATGACAAATGACCCCAGCGATCAACATATAGGTGAATCACAAATTACGTGTATAATAGATATAGCATGTTCACCTCTCTGTAACTCAATACTTACAGATTACGTTTTAACAGCATCTATAACACACATTTAGACTTGTCCATCTTTATTTTTTATAAGGTATTGACAGGTGTCCATCTTTCTTTTATGCAAAGGGTTAACTGGTCACTCGTTGCCCCCACCTCCAATAATTAGTTCAGAAATTCAGGTGAATTCAAATGTCCTACAAATTTGAATTAGTGCTCTGGAGAGAACTCAATTTAAGATTTATTAGCTATTAGAATTATAAGGATAAGTGAGCAGAGTACGCAACCTAAGAAGAGTTGCAATGAGAATGAGAATCACCAGCCCTATTAGTATTATAAGGATAAGTGAGCAGAGTACGCAACCTAAGAAGAGTTGCAATGAGAATGAGAATCACCCCCCCCCCCCCAATCCACCAGCCACCAATTCCCCATCAAACTTAACAAAGATCACCGGATATTATTTGTAGGCAATTGGAACAGGACTATTGTCCATTTGAAAGTTCCAAGTTTATGGTGGAAGGTCCTTACACGAGCCACTCGACGTATTAAAAAAAGCTAAGGAACACCTAAATGCCAAGTCAAATCACTTCCTCTATTTGAAGTCAAAATTACATTACAAGATACATTTACATTTTTTTCTTTTGATAGTAGATATATCTACAACCTTCTCAACATGATATAAACCAGGTGCAGAAATAGCATCTTTTTTTGTTCTTTTGATACGTGCCAGAAAGAACATCGTTCTAATAAAGAGCATTAAGACCCATCCCTTCATGCAGATATTTGAGAGACTTTAAAAGAAAAAGAAGTTAGGTGTCTATACAACAGGTGTCCAACCTATTTCACTATCAAGGTACTTCAGAAAAGGAAATACAATGCCATCTGAGGATTAAAACTTCCAAACAGGATTATCAATAGTCAAGATCTTGCAAACACTACTATTCTCTGTCAAATTCGCCAGAAAATCGATCAGGGACCCATCATAATTTTAAAGGACATAATCTAAATTTAACTTTTGGATGCGGACCTTTGCAAACTACAAACTCACACTTAGCATACAAAAAGAAAAAATAAACAATGGAAAAGCTTACCAAATGCAGAGAAAAATGACTTGTACTGACACTCATATAATGAGTTCATAAACTCAGACAGAAATGGAATCTTTCCAATAACTGTCAAGATCTCTGGTGCATCCACTACCTGCAACATATACACAACCAAAATGATTTTGCAAGTACATTAGTCACAGTAACATCCAGGATATTCCGAGGAACACAAATTTCAAAATTCAGAAATTCCCCATCCTAACGAAACAAGTATATTAGAGGGAGTAAAAATTGAATACCTTCTGTTTCAAGGAAACCCGATCCAAGGTAATGATGCTTGTAAGGACAGTATAAAATATGAATGTATCATAAGGAAAAAGCTCATATGTGGTAAAAGTTGAGATAGAATCGAGGAAAAGATCTGCTGCTTTCTTGAAGTTACGAGTGGACATGCAGAACAACCCTTCATACACCTTCAACCTGTTCTTTCTCTCCCAGTCACCTCCCTCTTCAAATAATCTGTCAGCCAAACAAATGGGAGTTAGATTAATAACTAGAAAATGCATATAGAACATCATGTCAACATCTGAACTGGTTGTGAGACACTCCTACTTCTTTGCCTTTTCTATGCTTTTAGAAATGAGGTCAAAATCCAAGTCAAATAGTCCCATCTGCAGGGTATAGAACACCAAGTCCATCTTTTGCCCAACTGCAACAGTTTTGCTCTCGGTCACCTTGAGTTGTTCAAGTGCTTTCTCCTGAATTTTAAATTTAAATAAAGCTTGATTTATTTTGCCCAATGTGATTGTGAACAGATGAACTCTAGCAATAATTTGAGAGAGAAAGAGAGAGCATGCCTTGTCACCAATACGAATGTAGAACAATGATTTTGCCAAATGAGCTTCTCGAACTTCACTTTCACCCAAGTTTTCTTCTGCATCAGCAATCCTTGACAAATGTATAAAGTTAAATGTGTGGTTGAAGTGTAAAAATCAATGAATTCTATGCAAAAGAAACCCGACACCTTTCTCTCGCTTTCCTACATCTTCACTCACTTTCTTTGGCTATGAACAATAAAAATTGAAACAGCACAGCCAGGTATGCAAATCTGGCTCAGAGGAATTTACAAGGTACTCATCCATACAATGTTGCACTATGAACTTTTTAAGAGCGATGAGCCTATCACTAAGCAAGACATTTCTTCCTCTCGATTATTGTAAAACATAAAGATTAACATGAACAAATGTATTAGCAATCATGATTATCGACATCCAAAGAACATGATTTCAAGCTCAATTCTTATTCTCCAAGCAATATCTATAGGAGAGCAGGAACTGCATCACTAAGGATGAATCCCAGTAAATGACATGAGGATGAAGGATGTTTAGCTCGTAGTTTCACCATATGTTGCTCAGTAGGGTGTTCAAATGAAACTGCAACACTGAACCGAATCGAAAACCCAAGTCAAACAGACTTAATAAACCAATTATGGTTTGGTTTAATTTGGGTGTGGGATCCGACAAAATTTGGATGTGGGATCCGCATTGGATTTGGACAACTTGGGCTTTTAACTACACCTATGGCCAAAGAAGTATAGGTTGATTATAATATTTTCAAAATAGTCTATCTAAGTATCATGCGGTGCTATACCGTGTCAAATTGCATGAGAAGAAACGGATGAGTGGCCATTTGAAAATTAAATTTTAGACACTTGCCCATGATTAAACCTATCCTAAAAACCTATAAATAGGTGCTCTCAATTGCATTGATAGAGAATTAGAACTACTTCCCTATTCTTACGCCTCTCTTCTTTCTTTTTTATATTTTTCCCATCAGAAATAGATAACTTAAGATAGATTTCATCAAATTATACTCCACATGTTCTTACGATATACCGTACAAAGAAAGTAGGCAGTGAATTCTAAAATGCTCTTGCCCAAATGTACTAAGAACATGAGAAGAGAAACTGGAGCATAGAAGATTGTTGATTGTGCTCCAGGCAGTATTAGTTGATCAAAAAAGAAAAAATTAGCTTTGGTGGGGTTCGGAGCATCACTTTTCCAGCAGCAACCCCACCAGTGTCACTCAACCTCTATTTACAATACCAAATGTGTATATACAACAGCCATATTTAGATTACAGGTGGTGGAAAAATCAGAATTTCACTTCCACTTTCACTAACCTTTGAATGAACTGTACGAACTTTTATTACTTTAGCACACGATATGACCTTCTCTACTACTCTACCTGTTGTGAGAAATTTTAACATCATACCCTTCCCCGGACCCCGCGCATAGCGGGAGCTTAGTGCACCGGGCTGCCCTTTTTTATATTGGATTGCAAAACTTCTAAAATCCAATACCCTAATTATTTTGAATTCTAAATTGTAATGCTATTACAGTTTCTCTTGGATAACAATGTTATCTATATATGACTTTAACTTGTTAGAAAAGACCAACCATATGATGTCCAAGAGAGAGATTATTCCCCAATAACCATTCACAACATAGACTATCGAGTGTGACCCTTCTCTTTGCGTAATTACCCAATCTCTCTTCCTCCAAAAAACAAATAACCTAATCCATTCCTATTTCTAACGAAACTACACTTGCAATAACTAAAGCTCCCCCCTACCCCAACAAAAAGGGGCCTCAAAATCAATTGTCGTAACTTAATACTACTCCACTCCTTAATTTTTTGCCCTTTTGCATCTCAAGAATTCCAAAAATAATCTTCATCCGGACTTTCAAATGATAACATAGTTGTTTTGAAATGAGATCTTACAACTTATAGTAGTATTTCATACAGTTACTAAATATCTAAGTATTACTTTCAATGTCTCCGAAAATTGGTCAATTTAGTCCTTATCCAAAAGGGCCTGACGTTCGAATACCGTCAAAGTACCAATTTATGTCCAACTTATAATTGGTGTTCTCCCTGGCAGTATGTTCTAAAGGGTGGAAACTTTCCTACATTTAAACAAAACAACACAAATGCAACAACAGATAGTAATAAACATGGAATAATAAGAGACTATACACATCAAACTTTCCTACATTTGACCCAAAAAAAGTTATAGCAATCGACAAGGAACAATAATAGGACTAAAATGTGGTAAAACACCACAGAAAAATATAAATAAAATGCAATATCAGATCACATATTATGTAGATATTAAGGACTCACTTGTCATCAAGTTTTTTGAGCTCATCAGAATTCTTAGTACGCATAGAATCAAGAACCTTCTGATCCAAAGTCAAAACCCCATCTGAAACTAGGGTTTCATACAACGGTACCATATCTGCAATTTACAAACAAATCAATACAAACCCACAAATAAAAATTCAAACTTTTAACAGAAAATTATGAATGAGATGTACCATTGGAGACAACAGCTTCCAAGACTTGTTCACGGAGGCGAATTTTGGGTAAGTCATTGACATCTGGATGAGTTAATAGGAATAGTTTGTGTGCGAGAACTAGCTGAGGTTGTTGTGTTCCTTCTTCCGAATCCATGGTTCTTTGCTATTTCTGATCCTTTGCTTGTGAAAGGGTGTATAAAGTTTCTATAAGAGGAGGTTGGGGGGCGGGGGTTAATATGGGCTTTGGAGTGGGCTGAACCTTTGGGCTATACCCGACTGAGAAAAATACAACAACTACATAACCCGTGGAATTTGGATAGAGTAGAGTGTACGCACTTATCTTCATCCTTCATGCTTCGTTTTGATGGGTAGAACGGCTATTTTCAAAACACCTCGACTCAAAACAGAGCATAAGCACAAGCAAAACACCGATTAATCTGAATTCTCTATATTATTTTTATTATTATTTCCAAGGAAATATTATTTTAAATTTAATAGATTAGTGGTATAGGACTAGTGTTGGTATCTTAGTCGACTGGATACTTCACGTACTTCTATTCCAATTTCCAACTAGAGTTGGATCAAGAAATTTCACTGTTTTCCCTCCAAATGGCTGGTCTTTAATTTTTGCCCTCCAAATGAGGGACTAGTGTTGGTCTCTCAACTAAAGTACAAGTTCACATGCTTATTTTTTTTTTTTTTTTTTTTTTTTTTTGATAATCCAGGTCTCGGGGTGGCCTTAGTACCCCCATATCGCTAGTACCGCACAAGTATGCGGTACTAGGCTCCTGGAGGTGATGGGACCGGTCCTTCAAAGACCCCACCACCAGGTAAATCGCGGGATATGCACACATGGTCGGTGTCCGCTTGCGTCCAACGGATCAATGCTACAAGGTTGACCCCCCACAAGCCCCATCCCTAAAGCTTGGCGGAGACCGAACCCACACCGCAACATGCCCGCGCGGCTTTTAGCGCCCGTGCTTTACCACATGTATGTGCCCCGGAGGACGATATCCTTAGGGGGGAATCGAACTTGCGACCCTAAGGCCGCAAACTTGACTCCCTGCCAGCAAGCTGGCCCCTTTGGATTCACATGCTTCTTTGATAGAATGAAATACTGATTCCATGATTTTTTTTCTCACGCGCTCGTAGCCTCATTTATTTTCATAAAGATTAATACGTTTGAATCTGAATGTACATTTAACAGATAAAATGTTGTCTCTAGATCTGAATATTGAATAACTAAGACTATTTTGTTTCAACATTTGAATGTGCATAATGTATTTATTCAAACATAATAATATACCATTCAAATAAAAAATAACTAAAGATTAGAAAATAAATTTAGTTTTAATAAAATAAAATTGTTACTATTTGATAAAAAAATATTTATGTTTGCTAGTGATGGTGGAGATGCTTTGTAGTGGTGGTGATGGTTGGTGCTAGTGGTTAGTAATGGTGATGGTGATATTTGTGATGGTGGAGTTGGTTCATGTTGCACGACGTCTTCAACAGTGGTGGTGGTGACGGTGATGGCTATTTATTACATAATTATAATGATAGAGGTGGTATATGTGGTAGCGACTGATAGTAGTAGTTGTCAGCGATGGTGATTGCCAATGATGGTTGTGATGGCAGAGGTGGTTAGTTCTGGTGGCTAGTGATTGGCGATTGTGGTGTTGGTTGAATTGACAATGGTGATGATTGTGATGGGAGAGATGGTTAATGGTGGTGGGTGGGTAGGGGGTGAGGGGTGGGAGTGTGGTACGAGTGGGTGGGATAGGAGTGGGGGTGGTGTGGAGGGGCAGTGTGGTGGGGGTGAGTGGGTGGTGGAGGGGTGGGGGTGGAGGGGATGGGTGGGAGTGGGGCTGGTGGATGGATAGAGTGGCGGTAAAGTTTATCCGTACAAATATACATCTTAATGATATTAAGACTTTGTTCAAGATCTTAATAGTTAAGACATATTCATACCAAATAAGTGTTTATATCTTAATTTAAACAAATGCACTTAATGGCCTAAGGTATTAACCATTCAGATTCAGACCTCCATTAAGTACAAACAAATGAGACGTCACTTACATTTAAACTAATATATGCATTTGGCTTTCTTTCTGTTTTTCAACTTCTTTTTCAACACCCATTGATCTCCATTGCAAAAATCGGAAAATTAAGTTTCGTGCCCAAGTTTCTTCAATGTTGATTTTTTATTAAATTAATTATTTCATGCAATAAAAATAAAATATTAGTATTACTTTTTAAAGGTAAGTATTAGATTTATGCATGGTATTTTTTTGGTAAACCAAGAAGAACTACCTTAGACAAACAAATATGTACACCTAAAGAGTAGCAGCAACAAAAATAACAACATACCCAGTGTAATCTCACTAGTAAGATCTGGAGAGGATAATGTCAAGCCCTAACCTTAAGGAGGGGGTGTGGCCGGTACCCTATGCCTTAGTGGCCCGATCGAACCACATCTGAAGTCATACACTGAACATACAGAAGACTGGGCCAATAAGGCTGTAACATATCCGATTCACAGACAACATGATAATAATTCCTACAAGGCCACAAAATGACCATCAGAAGGTCATCTGATAATATAATCTGAAAAGGTGGGAAAAACAAAACATATATACATACATGGGATCGACAAATCCACTATACGAGTCAACTAACTAACAGAAAGGCCAATAAATAAATACATGACACTTGTATATACAACCCAAGTCTACAAGCCTCTAAGAGTTTTATACTGACAGAAAGGTCGGGACAGGGCCCTGCCATACCCAAAATGCATATATACATAGATCTCATAGCATACCGATACACTACAATAACTCCAGGAAGAATGGAGTGCATGGCACCATCGTTGAGCTGGATATCCTACTGATGAGGTTTGTCAATCTGTCTACCTGGACCTTGGGGCATGAAACGCAGCACCCCTGGCAAAGGGACGTCAGTACGAAATAATATACTGGTATGTGAGACAGCTAAAGGATAAGAAAAAACATCAATATAAGAGAGACCACAAGGATCAACCTGTAACTCTAAAATGCCATTGTGGGCCATGATATGCATAAATACGATATATTCATGTATATAATGTCGTAGAGATCCATAATGTGTATATAATGTCATAGGCCTCTGTTAGCAACATCATCATCATCATAACCAATCGATCAATGGTGTTATATGTATATATATATCACGTATATAACATCGTAGAGATACATAGTACATATCTTTATACATGCATGAGAATCATGAGGAACATTCTGGACTCGTCGGAGTGACATAAGGTTGTTACACCTCTGACTATCGTTATATAGCTAACAGACCAGCATACGTTTCATTATCATAAAGAAGAACACAATATAAGAGAAGATAACTTTTTATGACATGAAAAGTAATCCCGACAAGGGACAAACAAGATTCAATAAACATCTTTATAGAATGAAATATATAAAAATTTCTAACTTAGCAAGAATAAAGTTATATTGGTGGAACGTTCATTCTCATTTGATTCACAAAACCCATAAAGAATCCTTTCGGAGCAAATATCCCAAGAATATTTCAAAGATTTGCTTTGGTTTTCGTTTCAACTTTCTTTTTCAGTAACTTAAAGGAGTACATAGTTTTAAAAAATTAATTTTTCAGTTTTCTACCGCTTTTGGCTTTTTCTCTGCTTATGATTGTCACTTTGTATTATTTGATTTATTTCTTGATGGTGAAAGTGAATGTTCTGCATTTGATTCCCCCCCCCCTTAAATGGTGTACTTTAGTATGGCCTTTTTTTCTGTTTTTTTTATTAACTAAAAAATAATGGAATTAAAAAAGTAAAAATATTTAATATTTCATAGGTTTCGGGTATCGGTTCCGGGTCCGGGTACCATGTCTCTATTTGCCGAACCGGAACCGGACCCGACATTGATCGGTTCCTAATTTTACTACCCGGAACCTACCCGTTATTATAATATATCTATCCAGAACCTACCCGTTAGTGTCGGTTCCAGTCGAGTATTTGGGTACCCTGTACCCATGCTCACCCCTACAAAAAAGCTCAAAACCAATTGCATTAGAATATGAGAAAAACTAACTTTTTGTTTGAATACTGTTGATTCTACAAATATTGTCTACGATGGTGCCAGTAACAATTTCCTTCATCTAAATTTTCAGAGGTATATGACTAGGAGATCACGGGTTCAAGTCGTGAAAACAACATCTTGTAGAAATGCAAGGTAAGGTATACATCAAAAAAGAAATGCAGGATAAGACTGCATAAAATAGACCCTTATGTTGGCCCTTTCCTGAATCCCGCTCATAGCGGGAGCTTAGTGGACCACACTGTCTTTTTAAAAATTCAAGAGGCAGATGAAGCATTCTGTTTTATCCATGTATAAAATTATTTGGGTTTGTATGCTTCTTGAATGGTCGAACTTGAAATTTTTACAGTTTTACCCTGTTGGAAAAAATTTCCTTGAGGAGTATTCTCATTATTACAAAATATATATAGTCTGTACAAGAGAGAAATCCTAATTTGGTAAGGATCCTAATATACCATAAATATACAGTATTTATAATTACACAATATATGACGAATATATGGAGAATATTCGCTAATACACCCTCTCAGTCGGAGCAGGAGGAGGCCTGACGCTGAGACTGGATCTGAAGTCAAGGAATAATTGTCTGGGAAGTCCTTTTGTGAATATATATGCGTACTGATATGACGAAGGCACATGTAACACTCTGACATGACTGAGAACAACCTTCTCACGAACAAAATGTATATCCATCTCAATGTGTTTGGTTCTCTGATGTTGAACCGGGTTGTGAGAAAGATATATGACAGATATGTTATCCTAGTAGACGATGAACGCCCTACGCAAAGGACGCTAGAGCTCCAGAAGTAGATTTCGAAGCCAATAAATCTCAGCTACAACATTGGCAACGCCTCTGTGTTCTGCTTTGGCACAATAGCCGGAGGTGGAGCGTCGCGTGTCCGGACTCCCTGCCCAATCTGCATCCGTGTAAGATAGCAACTTGGTCGGTGCAGAGGGGTATAGATGTAATTCATAATCAAGTGTGCCCTTAATGTATCGAATGATACGCTTAAGGGAAGTAAAATGAGACTCCCTAGGGGCATGTATAAACAGACACACCTGCTGAATAACATATGCGATATCCGGCCTGGTGAAAGTGAGATACTAAAGTGCACCTGCAATACTACTATATAGAGTAGGATTAGAGGCTGGAGCACCATCGATAGCACTTAGCTTGGATTTTGAATCAACTGGAGTAGGCATGATTTTGCAGTTTGCCATCTTAGCCCTGTATATTATCTCTTCTGCATACTTACGATGACTTAAGAACATGTAATCTGCAGATCTGGTCACTGATATACCCAATAAGTAACTCAACTTGCCCAAGTCAGTCATAGCAAATTCGGTTTTAAGTAAAGCAATAATCTCATTTTCAAACCTTCAGATGAGGCAGTGAGAACAATATCATCCACATATAACAGCAAGTAAGCAGTGCTACTACCTCGATGAAAAATGAAAAGAGAATTATCACATCTGCTGCACAGAAAACCAATATGCATAATATACCTATCAAATCGATCATACCACGCACGAGGGGCCTGATTCAGGCCATAAAGTGACTTACGGAGACGACAAACATAGTTGGGGGCTGCTGGATGGACAAACTCAGGTGGCTGGTGCATGTACATTGTTTCTTTTAAGTCCCCATGTACAAATGCATTTTTCACATCTAGCTGATGTATCAGTCAGTGCTTGCCCATGGCTATACTCAGGACTGTGCGAATGGTAGCCAGTTTTACAACCGGGCTTAACGTCTCACCACAATTAATACCCTCATGCTGATTTGTACCATTAGCCATAAATCGTGTCTTATACCTCTCTAGATTTCCACTATCTCTGAATTTGTGATGAAATAGCCATATCTAACAGATCACATTCACCCCCTCCGGTCTAGGTACCAAATCTCACGTGTTATTTCATTAAAGCATTAAATTCCTCACACATTGCGGCATTCCAATTAGGGTCCAGTTTGGCTAATTTTGGGATTTTAGGAATTAGGGAAATTGTTTGGACGGACATGTTAAACTGGGTTTTGGGCTTGAAAATCCTGTGTTTGGCACGATTTCCATTTGGTAGGTGGGGGCAGTGGGTGGTTTAGCAGGCTGGTGAGTTACTGGTGTCGGGATTGGGGTTCGTGATGTGGTTATAAGTGGAGATATGGTGGAACAGTATTTTGGGGCTGGTGAAGTGACGGGGAAAGTTGGGTCTGGTGTGGTCGATAGTGGTGGGGTATCAGACAGAGGCGATGGTGGTGGTGTTGGTAGTGTCGGATACGGGGAAGGTAGCGGTGTAGAGTGGTGAAGCTGGTCGACGGTGGGTGGGTTTGTGTCAGGTTTGTCGGAATGCTTAAGTGAGGGAGGAGACATTACAGTGGGTTTGAGATGGTGGCCTGTTGATGGTGGTCCGGTGTGGAGACTGTGGTGGATCGATGACCTTGGTGAGGGGAAACTGATGAAGCTAGTTGAGAAGGTAGAGCCGATGGCAGTGCCGTCGGAGGACCGACATGCACAGTGGAAACTGGTGGCAGAGAGGTGTTGTTGGTGACGGGCGGAATGATTTGACTGAGGATGACAGGTGAGACGGCGGGCTCGTCAAGAAAGGAGTAGTCCAGTTTTCGGAATTTTTGGAGATTCGAAAATGGGAATGTGGTCTCGTCGAATGTGACATGATGAGAGATGTGTAATTAATGAGTGGATAGGTCAAAGCACAGATAGCCCCTATGATTAGGCGGGAAACCTAAGAAGACACACACAGTGGTTCGATGTGCTAGTTTGTGAGGGGCGGTGGAGGCAAGATTGGGACAGCACAGACAATCAAATATCCTTAAATGGTCGTAGGAGGGAATCCAGCGGTATAGAGTTTCGGTCGGAGTCATGTTGTGAAGGGTACTAATGGGTAGAATATTTAGAGTATATTCAGACATTTTGGCTGTATAGACCCCGAAGGACGGAGGAAGAGAGGCATGAAACAGGAGAGTGCGAACCATGTTATTAATGTTGCAGATGATGCGTTCAGCCTTACTATTTTGAGGTGATGTGTGTGGGCAGGAGAAACGAAAAACCATGCCATTGTTTCTACAAAATTGGTGAAAAGTAGAATTATTGAATTCACGACCATTATCACATTGAAATAATTTTATAGATTTCTCAAACTGTGTTTTTATAAAAGTACGAAACTCAAGAAATTTTGCAAACACTTCCGATTTAAATTTGAGTGGCAATAACCAAATATAATGTGAAAAATCATCTAATAAAACCAGATAATATTTATGACTAAGGGAATTGGAGACATGAGATGTCCACAAATTAGCATGAATAATATCAAACGGTGAAAATGTAATGCTGGTAGATGATTGAAAAGGAAGACGAACATTTGCCTAAACAACAAGAAATACAGTTCTGGGCAAGTTTCCCATTATTACATTTGATAAAGTTATTGCCTCTAAGAAAATTAAAAACTGGGGTGCTTGGGTGGCTAAGCCTATTGTGCCAAACGGACGGAGAGATAGTAGCGAGAGAGACTGGAGAGCAGGATCCGGCAGCGGAGGTGGAAGGGAATGGATATAGATCCCCCGTGCTATTGCATCTCGTAAGATGGGTCCCCGTACGAAGATCCTTCACAGTAAAACCAAATGGGTCAAACTCAACATAAATAGAATTATCACGAGAAAATTTGCGGACAAAAATTAGGTTCTTAATGATGTTAGGGGCATACAACACATTTTTAAGGGAGAAAGGTGGATGTGGTGGTTTTGTGTGTGAGGAACCATGGCCCTGAATGCGATTACCATTACCAACAGTAATGTATTGAAGATGCTTTAATGGAAACAAGGTAGAAATATTACATGCAGATCGAGTGAAATGAGATGTGGCGCCCGTGTCCATGTACCAATTTTCATCAGGTTGCCGCAAATTTAGACTGCTAAAAGCCTGGCTCAAATCAGTTGGGGCCAGACCTGCGGATGGCTGCTGATAGTGGGTCTGAGTGAAATGGGCCTACTGCTGCAGGTAAGGAGCTGACTGAGGTCCGGAGCCTGGCCCAAAAGCCCCTGCTGAGTAAAAGGGTATTGGGCCGGTGCCTGCCCAGTTGACGAGGCCCAATGCTGGTAGGAGGGCTGGACTGCAGAGCTAGTCTACTGAAAATATGGACTACGCTGTGGCTGAGGCGAATTGTGCTGCTGGCCGCGGCCCTTTTCTGCCTCTGCCGCCGCTGCGGCCTCTGCCGCTAATGGGTGTTTTCCGGCTGTGGTTGGCCGGCGGGAATATTATTTTGTGGTGGCGTTTCAACTGCTAACACCTTTTGGTTGTGCTCGTCCTGCTTATCACAGCGAGTTTCTTCTAGCAATAGTTGGGAACGTGCCTTGTTGAAACTTGGTAACGGATCAGCCTATTGTATCATGGTGGACAAAGTGTCATATTCACCTTTCGGAAGGCCTGCAACTAATTGTAGAACCAACTTTGTTTCTGAAATAGGTGTGCCGACGTTGGATAGTTGATCCACCACAAGTTTCAACTGTTTACAATAATCCGTCATGTTGGCGAAATTTTCAAGGCTTGTGTTATTGAATTGTTCCTCCAAATACACAGCGCGAGTGTGCTTATTGTCTTAAAATATTTCATCCAACCGAAGCCATAAATCGCGGGCCGAGGCGCCGAATTTCATTATAGTGAGAAGCAAGTCCTGAGAAATACTGCCATATATCCACTGTTTGACAGCGGCGTCAAGGCGAAGCCAAGTGGCGTCGTCATCCTCAGGGGGACGAGGGAATGAGTCATCTATGTGGTCAAGTACGTTGTGGAGACATGTATGAATCCGGAAAAGTTCAACCCATGGAGAGTACTGACCGTTTTCTTGGTCAAGAATGATTGGGAGACAGTTCTTGATGTTTGAAACGGTGAGTGCAGGATGAACAAATGGAGAAAATGATGGTTTTGGGATGTCAGAAGTGATGACGGTTGTAGATGACGCCTCGGTGGGAATTTCAGGAGGATTCATTGTAGTGGAGAAAATTTAGTGGAGAAGGAAGAGGAAGAAATAAAATTTTTGGGAGGTGGCCGGTAGCTGGAAACCGAGAAGGGTGGGAGGGGAACGACGGCTATGCTAAAGAAACCCTAGGGTTTTAGCTCTGATACCATGTAAGATTGTAATAATTTTCCTTGGGGAGTATTCTCATTATTACAAAATATATATAGTGTGTACAAGAGATGAATCCTAATTCGGTAAAGATCCTAATATACCATAAATATATAGTATTCATAATTACATAATATATGACGAATATATGGAGAATATTAAGGATCATAATATACCATAAATATACAGTATTCATAATTACACAATATATGACGAATATATGGAGAATATTCACTAGTACAATTGAATGAAGTTGTTAGCAGCATCGTCATTTTTGTCGTATGGCGCTCGATTTACAGAGTCAATAATTCGAACAAAAAGATGTTTTTTCTCACTTTCTTATGCTATCAGTTTTGTATCTTTTTGCATGTCTAGTTAAAATAAAACAAGAATCAGTAAAAGTTTATGTAAGCAAGAAGTTAAAGCGTTGAATAGACATTATAGCATTGAGAGATGCCATTGCTCCTGAATGAATGAACTTTGGTCTTCGGGATAGTCAGCTAACCAAGAAGTTGTAGTTAGAGTTATTATCTCAATGTTGCAAGTCTGAAGCTAATATATTTAAGAAAGTTACAACTGATCTTGTTGATTATTCTTCATCGTCGTTGGTTTATTAAGGGGTCGTTTGGTAGAGTGTATAAGAATAGTGCTGAATATGGTGTATTAGTAATGCTGACATTATTTTTTATTCACTGTTTGATTTGATGTATTAAAGTATTGCATAATTTATGAAAAAATTATTTGTTTACAAAATACCCTCCACATTCTTTAGCTTCGTACACTATTTTTATTACCATAGTTTTACTATCTTTGACGACTATTTTTGTTGCAACTTCCATCTAATCTCTATATAATTCAAGGTGGAATTTCTAACGTATAAGAATGAAAGGATCTATTACCGGTCCTGAAATGAAATTTTATAAATACAACAAAAATTGAATTAAATAAAAAAGAACAACATTATCCTCTAATGTTGAACATCCACCTTGGCCAATAGTAGACAAGTGTTTTATTTGACACTATTGTTTCTCTTTAAAATGTCCCACGGGGCTCTTAATTTTAGCTTACAATATAGGCTATCTAGTGAAGTTCTCTCTAGGATATTGTATGCTTCTTTTGATACGTTGTTGGCCAAACTTAGGACAAATTGATTCATTTTGATTGGACTTCCTTCAAATTTTTCATCGTCTGAGAAGCATGAAATTCAAAGGCAGGTCATTAGTATTGTTAACGTGTATAATGTATATTATTTAGCTATATTTAGTATTTTATAATTATGATAAATATAAGATTCTTATTATAATAGGATTTTTCATTGTACATACTATATATATTTGTATTAATGAGAAAGACCCCCAAGAGAGATTAATACAATCTTACAATAATATTGGGGATGAGTTATTTCCAAGATCCATTCTTTACATGATAAAAGAGTCAGACCCACTCCAATTCTTTGTTCACCGATGTTGGGCCTCCAAATTATATTATCCACGCTCCAGTTAACAAGGTCTGGGCGTGCGGGGAGTGTTAAGAGTCCCACCACCCACCCACTCTCCAACCAAATCTCACCCCACCATCGAATGCACTTCATCTTCACTCATCCCTATCTCACACCATCACCCACCCCAATCTCACCCCACCCCACATAACGCCTCACTCACTCCCCCCCCCCCCTCAAATTTTCTACTTATATATTTCATTTTACTTTTATAAAAAAATAGATTTTTTTTCTTCCCCTCACCCCTCCCCCTTGCCCTCCCCCCCTCCAAAACAACAACCCACCACCCATCCCACACCAAATTTAATCACGCAAATTTCTCATTCTTTATAAATTTTTATAAGGGTAAAATAAAATATATGAAATAAAAAACTCGGAAGGGTAGGGGTGCATGGGGAGGGGGTGGATGGTGTAGAAAATTAAAATAATTTTTTTCTAAAAAAATAAATTTTTTGGAGGGGTGGTGGGGTCGGGGTGAGGGGGAGAGGGGTGTAAAAATTTAATAAAAAATTTCTAAAACATTTTTTAAAGAAAGGTGGAGTGGGGGTGGGGTGAGTGGTGTAAAAATCAAAATATATTTTTTTTGTTTGAGGGAAGGGGGTGAGTTGGATGGTGGTGGGGGTGTGGTGTAGTGCGGTTGAGGGTGGATTTGGTGGTGGTGGGTGGTTGATGAAAAGCCACTTGTGGACTTGTTTTCCCTAATTTTATTAAGGAAGTCATTTTTTCTTATTTTTACTAAAGTTGTGAGTTTTATCCATTTACCCATTAAGTTACCCCTATTTTAAGTGAATAATATGGGTTAACCTATATTGGACTCATTTTAAATGATTGAATATTCAACTCATGTAAAGAATGAATCTTGAGCTTAATTCAACCTCAAAAGCTAGCTTGTAGGGTGAGGATTGTCTAAGTTCATATAAGGAGTCCATGTTCCTATTCCATTTTCGGTGTGGGACTCTTAACACTCCCTTGCATGCCCAGACCTCGTTAACTGGAGCGTGAACAATATAATTTGGGGGCCAAACATCGACGAACAAATAATTAGAATGGGCCTGGCTCTGATACCATGTAATCTTGGGCCTAATTTGAAGAATAAGAAGGGAGATTAATACAATCTTACATGGTATAAGGAGCCAAAACCTAAACCTAAACCTTATTTCTTATTCTTCCTCTACCCGCAGCCCCCTATCGGTTTAATCAAACCGACGGCTGCCTCAATTACCAAAATCAATAATTTTATTGTCTGTTTCTTCCTAAGCCGAAAGAAATAATTTTGTTGTTTGTTTCTTCCTAAGCCTACAACAACAATTTTCTTCGGAGGATGTCTGTCAATTCCAGAAAGCAACACTTCTATTTTCTTTCTGCCTATCAATTCTCGAGAAACACCAATTGTGTTTTCTTTCTGCCAATTCCCGAGAAACACTAATTGTGTTTTCTTTCTACATGTCAATTCCATAATGCAACACTTTTCTCTTTTTTTGTCCTTAACCCAAAAATAATTAAAATTTTATCCTTTACCCGATAACAAATTAATGGATTCCTTGACCCTTCAACAACTCGATAATGCGTGGTATATGGATACGGATGCCACGTCTCATCTCACCAACAATTCAAGTAATCTTCTTTAACTGCACCAGTTACCAACTCTACAATCTATTATGGTCGGTAGTGGTCATCACATTCCAATTCAAGGATTTGGCCACACCCTTACCCCCACCATCGCATCCTCACTTCTCTCTTAAAAATGTCCTTTATGCCCCAAACATTATCAAAAGTCTAATTTATGTTAGAAAATTTACCATCGATAATAAAATCTCAATTAATTTTGACCCGTTTGGATTTTCTGTAACGGAGCTCCATACCGGGAAACTCCTTAAGCGATGCAATAGTGAGGGGGACCTAAATCCATTCCTACCCACATCCGCTGCTAGTGTCACTCCTCACACCGTTTTAACAACCATATCTCCCTCTACGTGGCATAGTAGACTTGGGCATCCTGGTTCTCACGTTTTTTATTCTCTTAGAAATCGAAATTTAATCCAATGTAACAAAGGAAACCTTTCTCATAGTTGCTCCTCGTGTTAGTCAGGGAAACACGTTAGACTACCATTTACGACTTCTATGAGTACTACTTTCTCCCCCTTTGATATTATTCACGCTAATTTATGGACATCTATCATAACTAGCAACTTAGGCCACACATACTATCTGGTATTTTTGGATGATTTCTCTCACTTTCTTTGGGTCTATCCACTCAAACTCAAATCTCAAGTGTTCTCCAAATTTGTTGAGTTTCGTACACCGGTTAAAACACAATTTGAAAAAGATATAAAATCGTTTCAATATGATACGGTCGAGAGTTTAATAATTCCTTATTTCATAAATGTTGCGCGGCTAATGGAATGATCTTTCGGTTCTCGTGCCCTTACACCTCCCCTTAAAATGAAAAGGCTTAATGAATTCTCTGAACCATTAATAATATGATTCGTACCCTTTTTTTTCATGCGTCTCTCCCCCTACTTTTTGGGTATATGCACTAAAAACGGTAGAACATATTCTCAATATTCTACCCACCCGTGCGATTCAAAATAGGACACCTACCGAAATTCTCTACTGTCAGATCCCTACCTATGACCATCTTAGAATTTTTGATTGTCTGTGTTACCCTAATTTGACATCCATGCCCCCACACAAATTGGCACCCAGATCTACTCCGTGTGCCTTCCTAGGCTTCCTATCGAACCATATGGGAGTACTTATGCTATGAACTATCCACCGACAAAATCATAATCTCACGTTATATCACTTTTGTCGAGTATGTTTTTTTCGTTTGACAACATTAGAAAATTCCGAGTCACTGATTACAAATTTCTTGATGATTCAGACACATCACCGCTTGTCCACCAAGCTCTCCGATATGCTACAATTATTCCGGCAGCAGTCAATACTGTCACCTTCACTGACTCACGCCGCTGCTGCTACCGGCAGTTCCTCCGACAGCGACACCGCCTCTCCTTCCGTCATTGTCTCCCGCATTGCCACCGTCTCAGTCTCACGATGCCGACGCCGACGCCGCCAGCAGTGTCCCTGTTCCAAACCAGTCACTACTATATGCTTCCGCTGTCTCTCTATCGATTCTGGTCACCATCTCCAAACCTAATCGACACCCATTGTGTCCCAGTCACCGGCCGCCACCAACACCAATACCACCACCACTGTACTAGTCACCGACACCAGTCGCCCTATCGATACCTGACTAAATAGACCCACCCCACCACCGTCACCGTACCCGATAACACCAGCCTCAACCCTCGTCGTTTTACCCAGATCGACAGCCTTACCTCTCCCGATGTCAACATCAAACAACAACTACCCAATTCTCTTTACCGTCGTCCAGTCCGACGGAAACCGCTACCTAAGTTCTGCCACCAGTAACCCGCCACCACACATTCACCCAAATACCCATCATATACCTAAACCCACACACCATATGGAAACCCGAGCTTAATATGGGATTTTTAAACCCAAAGTTCAATTTAACCTGTCCACCCAAACCATTTTCCCAATACCAAAAAACTCCAAAGTAGCCAAAAAAGACCCTAATTAGAATGCAGCCATGCATGAGGAATTTAACGATTTAACAAAACAACACACTTGGGATTTAGTTTCTAAACCGGAGGGGATGAATGTGATCTGTTGCATGTCGTTTTTTTGTCATAAATACAGAGACAATGGTGAATTGGAGAGATATAAGAAGAGACTTGTGGCAAATGGCACTAATCAGCAATAGGGCATTGATTGTGGTGAGACATTCAGTCGGGTTGTTAAACCGGCTACCATTCACACAGTTATGAGCATTGCCTTGGGTAAGCATTGACTGATTCATCAGCTTGATGTGAATAATGTGTTTCTTCATGGGGATCTGAAAGAAACTATTTACATGTATCTGCCACCTGGTTTTGTACATCCAGAAGCCTCTGAGTATGTATGTCATCTGCGTAAGTCACTTTATGGTTTGAATTAGGCCCCTCGAGCATGGTATGAACGCTTTGCACAATACATTATGCAGATTGGGTTCGTATGCAACAAATGTGATACCTCTCTATTTATTTTTCATCGCGGTATTAACATTGCCTATTTATTGTTATATGTGGATGACATAGTGCTTACTGCCTCCTCCGATTTATTAAAAAATGAGATTATTGCATTGCTTAAATCTGAATTTGCTATGACTAACTTGGGGAAGTTGAGATATTTTGTGGGGATATGAGTGACTCGTTCTGCAGATACTATGTTCTTGTGTCAGCGCAAGTATGCAGAGGAGATAGTGTACATGGCTAAAATGGCAAACTGCAAGATTATGTCCACTCGAGTTGACTCTAAGTCAAAGCTTAGTGTTGTTGATGGTGCTCCAATATCCGACCCCACTCTTTATATGAGTCTTGCAAGTGCACTCCAGTATCTTACATTTACCAGGCCTGACATTGCTTATGATGTTCAGCAGGTGCGCTTATTCATGCATGCCCCTAGGGAACCTCATTTTACTGCCTTTAAGCGTATCATTCGATACGTTAAGGGCACGCTTTATTATGGCTTGCACCTATATCCCTCACCACCGACCAGATTATTATCATATACGGATGCTGATTGGGTAGGTTATCCGGACATAACCTCACCACCGACCAGATTGACGAAAAAAAATTGAGGTCCGTAGTCTAATTATTTTACGTGGAAGAGAGAAGAGAGAGCAGCGCCATATGTAACAAAATGCGGTGGAAATCGGAAAGGATTTGGAAGAGATTCTCAAAGACTTTATGGGCAATTGTGTCTTTAGTCATGCATTAAAAACACCTGCATTGCTAATATCATGGTTTCCTATGCATTAGTTATGCATAAGATAATACCAAATAGGATGTATAACTAATGCTGGATGAAAAAGCGTACCAAACAATGTATTAGTCATACACAAAATTAATGCGTGCATTATTTTCTCTAATACACTCTACCAAATGACCCTTAAGTGTAAAAGAGTATTCATGTGTCAGTATTACAATTCTTTTATGTGGTTTATTATAACCTTTGAGGGTAACCCCAAAGATTAGTCTTTTAATTATGTTGTCTCAAACATTTTAGTGGAGTCTATCTCTTTTTTAATATGTGATATTTGTTTGATCATTCGAGTGAAAAGAAAAAGAAAACATTAAAAAGAGATAGAGCTGACCTTGGAAGCCCCTCACAGTTAGACCAACCAAAATTTTCAACCTAGCTTATGAATGGGGAGGAGCTAGTGGCTTCATTAAATTCTGCCCTTATAGTTTTTTAGAACTTTAATAAATTCTTTTCAGAAAGTAATTTCGTCTCACTTTCCCTCAAACATTTATGTAATCCTGTACTTATATAAACCTTTTCTCATGCCCAAAATACTTGGGCCCATCTATGTTCATGATTGTTGATCACAGGGCTGATCTGATAATGATTTAGTATGACAGATATCAACGAATTACACTAAGATAATTAGTTGGCTAATTGTCCTAATAAAGTTGGAATATAGAACTTGAAGCGTAAGATTAAGCTAGGTTGGGCTGTAGTTCATGTATTGGGCGAGCGCAAGCGTTAAATAGCGTTGTTTAGTGACGTGCAGGGAGTCATCGTCTTGTTGCTGGTAGGTGCGATTATGTAAGTTGACAATAATACACCGCGGTATGTGTGAGTCAAGATTTTACTTAGTGATCAAAAGGAGCAATTTGAATTACTGTAGACTGATTTCCTCCCATATACCCTGCTGATGTGTATTTCCTACCATTGAAGAAAAAAGAGAAAACTGCTAATCCTACCCACTCATAAATGAATGCCCTACCTGATCCATTTCAAATCCAACCGGAAGCTCAGGTAATCTTAGGCAAGGTAGTATCTCATTGTATCCTGTTAAAAGTTACATTTAGAAGCTTCTGTAATAAAACATGGCTAGGACTGATTCAATCCCCGATGTATCTGATAGTATTTTTAGTCTAATGTGAACAAATGACAATACTTGTGTGATAAATGCTGCTAGGAGAGCTTGGCTACTATGCACTTATGATATAAATAATTGCATTCTACATTCAGCATGGATGGTAGTTTACGGAATATAGTAAGTTACCTGTTACGACCAATTAAATTGAAAGAATATAATCTCTTGATTATTTTCATTAATGAAAATATATATATATAATTTACAATTTCCATAATAGGACAATCCTATTCCTATTCTACACCTACAACCTTATTCTATTTGTACAATAATTACATAACTAAGTTAAGTGTACAATTCTAATTTAACTACAACAAAACCTTACCTAAACTAGACCATTAAACCGTGATATACACGGTATGTATACACAGTGTATATCAAGGGTTCAACAGTCCATATGTGCTTAAGTCGGCCTGTGATATACATGGCAAGTATACCTTGTATATTACGAGTGTTTATCACACTCCCGCAGTTATAGCGGGCGGTCTTTACGGAGGGAAGACCCTTCGTAAAGATGTCTGCAATTTGATACCTGGAAGGGACATGTAAGACGCGTACTTGTCCACAAGCTACTTTTTTGCGAACAAAATAAATATCCATCTCAATATGTTTAGTGCATTGATGTTGGACCGGATTCCCAGAAAGATATATTGCACTAATATTATCACAATAAACCAAGGTAGCTTTTTGAATTGGAAAGTGAAGTTCTAGGAGAAGATTACGTAACCAACATGATTCAGAAACCACATTGGTCACCCCTGGATACTCGGCCTCGGCACTAGAGCGAGATAAGGTAGCTTGACGTTTTGCAGACCATGAAACCAAGTTATCACCGAGAAATATATAATAACCAGAGGTAGAGCGTCTGGTGTCCATATAACCACCCCAATCAACATCTGTATAAGAGACAAGTGTCGAGACCAACGACGGATATAGATGCGACCCATAATCAAGTGTGCCTTGTAAATACCGAATAATGCGTTTGAGCTCATTCATATGCTCAATCCGAGGATCATGCATAAACAAACACACCTGCTGTACCGCATACGTGATATTCGGTCTCGTGAAGGTGAGATACTGAAGTGCCCCTGCTAGACTGCGATAGTGTATGGGATCCTCGTAAAGTGAGCCAGCCGCAGCACGCAGTTTGGGTTTAGTATCAACTGAAGTGGAAGTAGACTTGCATGAGGACATACCAACTCGCTCAATTATCTCAGCAGTATACTTCCTTTGCGATAAGAACAACCCCCATGTATGACGAGTGACAGCTATCCCCAAGAAGTAACTCAAGGGCCCCAAGTTCTTCATAGCAAACTCATAACTTAGTAGTGTCATGATAGACTTATGTAAATCATCAAAGGAAGCTGTCAAAATAATATCATCCATATACAAGAGAATATATGCCAAGGAAGTACCACGACAATATATGAACAATGAATTATCAAGCCTACTGTGTGAAATTCAATAGATGAAACATAGTCTGCAAATCGCGTATACCAAGCCCGCGGGGCATGCTTAAGCCCATACAAGGACTTATTCAATAAACAGACATGATGAGGATATTTGGGGTCATGAAAACCCAAGGGCTGATGCATGTAAATGGTCTCACCATGTAAGAAAACATTCTTCACATCTAACTGATGAATAGGCCAAGCTTTTGAAAGAGCCAGACTGAGAACAATGCGAATGGTAGCCGGTTTGACCACCGGACTAAATGTCTCACCACAATCCACGCCAACCTGCTGAGTCTTATCATTACCCACAAGACGACGCTTATGCCGCGCAAAAGAACCATCAGAATTATCCTTATGAGTAAAAATCCACATAGACCGAATAATATTAACACACCAGAGGGACGGGGTATCAACTCCCATGTCTTATTTGCAATAGAGCATCATATTCGTCCTTCATGGCCAATTTCAAATTCGGGTCATTTAGGGCAGACACTGGATTATGGGGTAGGGGGGATTTAAGAACATTAGAATGTATATTAAAATATCTCTTTGGTTTAAACATACTCCGTTGACTACGAGTGACTGGTCTTTGACTTGGGGGAGAATTGGATGGATTTTGGGGAAAAAGCAAAAGGGTGAAGGACTGGCTAGCAGGCAGTGGGCCTGCTGGCCCAACACTGGAAGCTGAAACAGAAGTTGGACCGATAGCACAAGCAGGGGAAGAACTGGGCTGAATATTTGGCCCAGTTAATGGATCCGAGATGGTAGAACTGGGCAGAGGACCCGAAATAGTGGCAGGAGGTCCAGCGGACAGTGGGCCCGTAGGCAGATTTGGGTGTGGGATAAGTCCGAAAAATGGTAGATAATATACGGAGAGACGGCGTCGTGCAAAACATTATACAAACTAGGCACAAGACTACTCACGTTAGCAAACAGAAATTGAGTTTCATAAAAAATAACATGATGACTAATGATGATTTTATTAGATGATAAATCGAAACATTTGTAACCACGATGATTAGATGGATAACCAAAAAACACACAAGGGGTAGAACGGGCTTGAAGTTTGTTAATTGTGGTGGACGGAAATAGTGGATAACATAAGCACCCAAAAACCCTAAGATGTGAATACGAATGAGTCTTATTATATAAGATTTGAATAGGGGATGAATATGCCAAACCTTTGGTAGGAAGAATATTAAGAAGATATGTAGCCATTTGTAGAGCATGATTCCAAAAGGAAGGGGGAACGGAAGCATGGACCAATAAAGTTCGGACAATAATATTAATGGTACGAATTTTGCGTTCAGCTTTCCCATTTTGTGAGGACGTATGAGGACAAGAGAAATGAAAATTTATTCCATTAGTACCACAAAAATCCCGAAACAACCCATTATCATATTCTTTGCCATTATCACATTGAATATTTTTGATTTCCCGTTCGAAGTGGGTACGGATGAATGCTCTAAATTTTTAAAAAGTTGAAAACACTTGAGATTTTTTCGCTAACGAAAAATTTCATAAAAAATTAGAATAATCATCCAAAAATAGAACATAATAACGATTGCCCAAAGAATTGAGAACATGTAATATCCATAAATCGCTATGAATAATATCAAATGGCATTAAAGTACGAGAATTAGAGTCTACAAACGGTAATCTAACAAGTTTTCCTAGAGGACAAGATTGACGAATTGGAGTACTACGCGTACCCTTACAAGAAATAAAAAAAATTATGTAAGGAAGAAACAATAGACGACCCAGGGTGACCCCAACGTGCATGCGGTAAGGAAGGAGCGAGAGCTACAAAAGTAGATGGAAAGGCTTGACTCGAGAGACCGGATGTGGGCGTGATAGGATAAAGATCTTCCCTACTATCACATCTAATGAGAGGAATCCCCGTCTTGAAATCCTTCACAGAAAACCCAAAAGGATCAAAATCAACAGAAACCCAATTATCAGTGATAAATTTACGGACAGACACAAATTTTTAATTAAGTTAGGGGCATAAAGGACATTTTTCAAGACAAGAGGTGGATGAGGGGGAGACAATTTTATGACCGTAATCACGAATTGGAATTGAATTGTCATTACCAATAATTATGCCACGATTGTTGCTCAAATTGGAATAAGACGAGAGAGTACCTTGGTCGGACGTCATGTGAGTAGTGACTCTGGTGTCCATGTACCAATTTGTGTCTGGGGGATTTAATCCAAGTGTGTGCATCGCGGCTTCAATGTCGGTGGGGGTGGGGCTCGCTGCATGGTGGGCCTATGGAGGCCGAGGCATACCCGCTTGCTGCCCCGGTCCAGAACTGCCTCTCGGGTACCACTGCTGACCCGAATAACTGGGCCTGTTGTTGTTGGGATTTTGGGCCTAATGTCCCGGGAAAGCAGTCGGCGGGTAATCGGGGCTGTTGGGCTCAGGTCCACAGGCCCAATTCCATGGCCATGGCCCCCAGGGCTGTGGCCAGTTGGCTTGCGGCCCACTGCCCGAAGCCCATTTCCACTCCCGTTATTGCCACCTCAGTTTCCACTACGATTTTTACCATTATTTTTGCGATTCTGACCTTTTTTGCTTCCACCGTTGTTGTAGTTTTGGCCGGAATTGTTGGAGACGGAGGGAGAAAAGTTAGACTCGGTCACCATGACTACAGAAGGGGCCCTAGTGGCGGCTTTCTTCGAGCGTGAGCATGGAACGAGCTTGATAAAACTGCAGAAGAGGACTGCTCTGATGAAGAAGCGTACCGATGCCACTATATGCCTCAGATAGGCCTGCAACCATTTGAAGGACAATACGATCATTGGTAACGGGTGCACCAACGTTGCAGAGTTGGTTCGCCAATTCTTTCAACCTTTCGCAGTATGCTGAAACTTTAGAGAAGTCTTCCATATTGACGTGGGAGAATTTCTGCGCAAGGGTAACAACACAAGAATTTTGATTATCTTGGAATATATCACACTCTATTCCAAACATCCATTGCCGTAGCGTCTGGTTCGATAATCGTTTGCAACAGGTCGGTAGAGATAGTGGAGTAAATTCACTAAAGAACGGTAGTATCAAGGGTTGTCCATAATTTAGGATCATCCTCGGGTTTAGGCAACTCTGTATTAGCAGGAGCCGAGGGAATTATGTGATGGAGGACTTGATGCGAGCGTGCGTGAACTTTGAACAGTTCGGCCGACGTCGCGTATTCGATGTTTTCTATTTCAAGAATGATAGGGATGTGGTTCTTGATGTTAGAAACAGTAAGGTCAGGGTGAAACGTGTTCTTAGCCATCACAATAAACGCAAGACGTGACGTAGGGATTTGGAAGAAAATTTGAGAAGAGAGAAAGGAGCAAAGTGCACAGAAATCGAGGGGAAGGTCTCGAAAATCGTGTCACGAGAGAAGAGAGTTTGGGAGAGGAAATATTTGACATAGACTTGTGATATAATGAAAGAATATAATCCCTTGATTATTTTCATTAATGAAAGAGTATATATACAATTTACAATTTTCATAATAGGAAAACCCTATTCCTATTCTACTCCTAAAATCTTATTCTATTTGTACTAGACCTGCCCAAAGCTCGGGTCAGGTGACTTTTTTTTTCTGCTTGCCCGACCCTGGCTTGACCCTATTTTTAAAAAAAATTTCCGACCCTGGCCCTGACCCTTCGGGGACCCTACGGGTCACGGGTCGTCCCTGACCCATCGGAAGGGAGACGGGTCAGGGACGACGGGATTTGGCGGGCCGGGCCGGATCGAGGATTTTTTTTTTTTAAAAATTGAATTTCCAAAACTGAAATTGACATTCACACCTACACTATCATGAAATTTCGACGTTGAAACCTATTGTGTATCGTGAGATGTTTACCAAAGAAAAAGGAAAATTAGAAATCTATCTGGGGGAAAACACAAATTGATTGGAAAAACAGACGTTTTTCTAAAACTTGGCTGCGCCAAACTGCCTTGTGGAAGTTTGCCCGGCCCCGTCTCGAAAAAATATGCAAAATAAAAAAAAATCGGGTAAAACGAACATCCGAGCGCAGAGTTATGACCATTTAAAGTTGCACCAATTTACAACTACTTTCTCTCCCAACATTATGCTTCGGTGATATTAGCATAACGACTAATAATATAAACATATAATTAATAATCAGCTACCGTTTTTATCTTATTTTATGTCGAGCTCAATGTAGATTAGAGCAATACATATATTATAAAAATATGCATTATATCACTTAAATATTAATGACAAAAATATATAAGTACAAAATAAATATTAATGAAGGAAAAATAATATAAATTATATTAAAAAAACACGCGGGTCGGGGTCGGGTCGGGGGTCGGGCCGAATCAGACGGGTAAAATATTCTGACCCTAGCCCGACCTTACATAAGATCGGGTCCCCGCTTTTTCGGGTCGGGTGGCTCGCGAGTCAGCTATAAGACGACCCTAGCCCTGGATTTTTCGGGTCGGGTCGGGCTGGGCGGGTCCCCGACCCGTTGGACAGGTCTAATTTGTACAATAATTACATAACTAAGGTAAGTGTACTATTCTAATTTAACTACAACAAAATCTTACCTAAACTAGACCATTAAACCGTGATATACAGGGTATGTATACACCATGTATATCACTGATTCAACAGTCCATATGTGCTTAAGTCGGCCTGTGATATACATGGCAAGTATACCGTGTATATGACGGGTGTTTATCATAAATGATGACACCGACATATAACAATTATTCACAGTCTAGAAATAATCAAGCGATCTCAGGAATGTGGATTATTGGTTTACTGTTCAGTGCTACTTCCAAAAATATTATCCAAAAGCACGTCCCACATACCAGAAAGTTTAGTTGCTTGCTCATCAAACTACCGCTTGATTTCAAAAATAGGACTGGAATCCCCTGTAAGATAAAGAAATAAAACTCATCATTTTTGAAGGAGGCAACACTTTATATAAAATTTTAGAGATTTCTCTGAAACTTACTGGTTTTTTGAACGAGGCTTTTGTTGATGATGTGGACCTTAAGGATATCATTTCCCAAGTTCTCTTGTTCTTCCTTAATTCTTCTGGAAGATACCTCAGCAGAAGTGCTGCAATCATGTAACACAATTGACTCCATCGGAAAAATTTACCCAAGATCTTCTGGAATTGTTTCCAGGTAGATGCAATTCTTCAGAACTAGGCGTTGTAGATGAGGAAAATTATCACTGCTAGCATCCCAATGCTTTAAATTTGCCCAACTAATTAGCAAGAACTTAAGCTTTTCAAAGTTTTCTTCATCACCTAATCTCCATACTTCACCGCTGCATGCATTACTCTTAAGTTTGAGCTCTTCAAGATTTGGCAACATGAAAAGACTTGATATGTCTTCCTAGGGAAAGTGACTCCCGCTTAAGCTCAATCTCTTAAGTGATGTTGGGAAAACAAACCTCTTGATGGAGTTCGGCTGAGAATGTTTAGACTGTGCATTGTTGTAGAAGCATTTTAATTGCTTCAAGTTTACCCAAAGTGGACATATCAATGAGGCATTCGCGCATATTCTTTCTGCTGCTTTCTGATGGAGTTACGAATGCTCAATCTTCTTAGATTTGGAATACCATAAAGACTTCACTTGTACAACTGGAGAAACAAAGAGTCGAAAATGGCTCTAGATTTGACATCCCCAATGCATGATCCATCTTTTTCCTAGGAATTCTTGTGATACTTTTAGGACTGGGCAAATAACTGCTCTTCTCCAGGTAGATATGCCTTATGTTAGTAATTGTCCATATCTTACCTGGGAAAATTGCAGCTCTGTCGTGGATTCTTATTTGTTTATAAATTAAAGTTTGCAAATTCTGAAGCTCTGAGATTGATGCAGGAAGATTGCCCTCGGATGCAACTGCAAGGTATCTCAAATGAATTAACTTTGTCATCTCAATTGGGAATGAAGAGAACTTATGATGGAAGATGTCCAATACTCTGAGAAGCTTGAAGCGGGAAAGAAGGTCAAATTTTGGAGAAAGTGATGGAGAGACTATAAATTCACCAAAAAATTAGAAAGATCTGGCAAGAACGGGCGATAGCTTAAAGCAATCATTTGAGTAAGTTTTGGTATGGAAACTGAAGCAACGAACATCATGCTTTCTTGTTCTCATAACATGCATGAACTTTGTCATTTCAGCTTCTCTCAAACAGAAGTCACGCAGTAGGTCATGCATTCCACAGGCTTTTATCTCATAATTCCATCTCCTCCTTCTAACCATTATCAAGTTTCTAGTGACGAGATCCTCCAAATAATCTTTTGCCACTTCCTCCAAGCTTTTAAGTCTTTCAGTCCTTATAAAACCCTCAGCGATCCATAACTGGATCAATCTCCAAGCATCAACCTCAAAATCCTTAGGGAAAGCGCCTATAGAAAGGAAGTAAGGTTTGAGCTGATTAGGCAAGTGATTGTAACTTAAACCGAGCACTCCTAAGCATTTATCTGATCACCAGCAACGATTGCACTTATAGTTTTGGAAACATCCTCCCAACTTTCTAATGTCCTAGCAATGTTAGAGAGATGACCGGCGATCACTAAAATAGTTAAGGGTAGTCCTTGACATTTCTCTGCTATTTGCTTCCCAATGTCCTCCAACTTAGGAACGTGAAGATGTTCTACTCCAAACACCTTATCATGAAGTAACTTCCAACTCTCATCTAATGTCAAGAGGTTCATCTCGTGTGGAGGGCTATCAGTATTTGCATACATAACCACTTCCTTTTGCCTAGTAGTTAATAGGATTCGACTTCCATTGTTGTCATCAGGAAATATTCTTGTCATAGTATCCCAAGTATCCATACTCCAAATATCATCATCAACAACAAGGTATCTTCGGAATTTTAATTTTCTTTGCAGTAGGATAGCTAACTGATCATCATCACTTTTGTCATAGATATAATCTATCTGCTTAATTAAGTGATCCTCACTCTTGTGGCAGGTCATGGAAATGCGATGTAAACAAGCTAATAACACCTCTCATTTGAAATTCATGTAATATTGTAACCCAGGCTCGAATGTCAAAATGATACCTGATTGCAAGATGATCATAAGCTTGTCTAGCGAGTGTTGTTTTGCCAATCCCACCCATGCCTGATATTGTGACAATTTCTGGAGCCGACGATGGAGGTCCAATCAATCTCTCAATTATTGTTGTCAAGTCATCATCAAGACCAACTATGGCATCTCCCAGATTTGGCATGGCATTACTTCTAGATGAAGAACCAATCAAGGAATTCCCTGTTTGAGTTTCATCATCAGTATCACTTCTGCTAAAAATCAGCAGCAATTTGCATCACATCTATCTTTGTTGCCTCAATTTTTTCCACTGCTGGTAGCAAGTTTTTTCAGTAAAACTTCGCGTGCCACTCCAATTATCCAAGATAAGCCTTTGATTTGACAAATCTTTAGTTCAACAACATCTTCTACTTCATTAGCAGCAGTCCTTATCTTTCCTTCTAAATATTTCATCTTTTCAGGGTCAACCTTGGTTTTGCTAGTTTCTTCAAGAATTTTTCAAAAATATTCGGCAGTATCACGAAGAGATTCGATTATTTGAGCAGTTTGACCTTGAATTAGAAGTGGATTTCTCTGCTGAAGTTGCTCAAGAGTTTCAAGTAGAAAAATTACAGCAGTATAAGCCATCAACACAAGATCAGATTATATAGAAACAATGACAGGTTTTCAGAGATGACAAGCTTAATACAAGAAGGAGAAGAATTGGATTTCTTTTGGCTAATGTGGATGGATAAAAGTGTATCAAAACTTTATTGGCCGGTGACCTAAAATTTTCCTGAAGTACTTTGATCCTTAGATATGAAATTTGGTTTAAGATTTGTCCTAAGAACACAGAAAGTTCTCTGTCAAACACTAGCAATGTACACGTGCTTATATTTGTTTAAATTCATTGGCAGATGTTTTAAACTTTTTTTTTTTTTTTGAAGTTTTCTGTTAGTTCTCATTTTCGCTTGAGACAAGAGCCTCACTAGTCCTCAGGGGCACAGGCGAGTTTGTAAGTGGCAAGGTGATTGGGGTACAACCACTCCGACGTCGCGGGTTTGAATCCGTGTGGTGACAGTCTTTGCTGAAATATTGCAAGGGTTGTTGCTGAGTTCGTGTCCCGTTGGTCCTCTCCCTTGCAAGGCTGCCACTCATGCATATTACTCGATTTACATTCCACCTGACCAAGGGGCCTCTGGTACAGGTGGAGAGTTTCGCCTTCGGGACTTTTCCCTTCACAAAGACAAGAGCCTCGCTTTGACTTTATGGGCTTGACCCATCTTAATCCCTTTATTAATTCTTTTGGGCCTTAAAATTAATTCCTTTTCATTCTTTTACTTTTCAAATATATATATATATTAACTAAATCTCATCTCACTCATAATAACATTGGCATAATTTCGAAGCACTTGATTTAGATCGTATGAGTTTTTATATTCCTACGGGCACACTAATTAATCATTAACCTCGTGAGTACCGAAATTGTAAGTCTAGAAATTTACGTGGCTTTACACAATTATCCAAGTTCATTTACTCATGAATGTCATCCAAATTCCAATAATCATTCCGAATCACATTACCAATCAACAGGTAGTTAATATATTAATGTATGTGTGATATGAATGCAAATGCAAATGATATGTATGAATGAGATGACCATATATATCCGATATACACACTTTACTGCAGTAGGTGTCACATGACCCATGGAAGACTCATAAGGTCCATATACCCATTCGGAATTTCCCATCGAATCCCATCTCTATGGCTGTAGTACCATCATCATTCGAAATTTCTCATCGGATCCCAGCTCTGTGACTGTAGTGTCATCATCAATCATCACTCTCGTATCATGTACCATATCTAGTAATCAGCTTTCAATCTCCTTTTATCAGTATCTCAATAGTTCAAATGCCAATAATAATATGAATGAATGGTATGGATATGTGTACACCATGCCAAAGCATAATCAATAAAACAACATTATCAATTCATTTTCAAGCATTTAGACTAGATGTAGAGTGATGAATACGCGACAAATCAAATCATAATAAGCTATCAAATCTGGTTACAAGCGCAAATAGCACATATCTTCATGTTCATCAGTTTATCATATCGAAAGTAATATGATGAAAATAATATAGCAATATCAACAATGGCGACAAGCCCACATAATGGCGACAAGCCCAACCAACAATAGTCAGAATCAGCTTAAGGCTGATTTTCCAAATCACTCATCATCACAATTCAATATCGGTACCCACCCAAGCGTTCATCACGAACGCTAAGGTGGGACCCCCAAGCACACCCAATATCCCAACGTTTATAACTAGTACGTACTTCTATCAAATTATACAAAGAGAAACTGTAGCCTACCTCAAAGCCGAGTAGGAGCCACAAACCGTCAACCCTCAACGCAGGCATTTCCCTTTCAGAGCGCCTCGGAATACTCGTAGTCTAACATATATGTATTCTACGTTAAAAGTAATCTAATACAAACACAAGGACATAGTCCTTTGAAACAATACAAAGATTCATCCTAAAATTTACTCGGGCCCATGGTAGCAAAATCCAAACTTTATTACCCAAAAAATATAATAACATACTAAATAATCATATTCTTAAGTTAATTTGAAAACAAAATTCAATTGGACCCTCAATTCCAAGATTAGGCAAAAGCCGTAATTCCAAACCCTAGGTTTCCCCCAGTTTTAAAAGGGTTTCCAATACCAAATTAATCATCACAACATGATCATCTATCATTAATCAACACTAGATTACAATATCACAATCATCTAATCAATTTACAATTCCCAATTCAAAATGCTTAGCCTCTTATTCTAGCATGAACAACTTAGGCTATCTTCTTCCCCAAATAAGAGATAAAAAATCTCAAAGATTCCATTCTTAGTTCATAAATAAATCACAAGAAGAGAAGTAGGAACTTACCCAAGGAAGAATTCACCCCCAAGCTCTGAAAATCGCCCACACAAACACTCTAGGTTTAAGATTGGTGAATGGAAAGAATGGCTCAAAATTGGGAAAATATAAGAATATATGCCCAGCGATTAGGTGTCCGCGAAGAATGGCTCGCGCACGCGGAGCCACTTGACACCTCACTTTCTCGCATCTGCCGGCCAAGTCCTGCATAGGCGGACCAGCAGAAGTGTACACATGCTCGCGAAAGCGGGAAACTAGAAACCAACTAAAATCTTGTTTTTTTACCAAGTCCAACCTGAAACTCATCCGAGACTTTCCGGATACAAACTAAACATGCAACTAGCCTATAATCGATGTTACGAACTAGCTCGCGCACTCGAATTTCTCATATGAACGAGCTAAGATATACATTTCTATGAAATCACACAAAATATCCAAATTCCATAATTTTGCAAATAAAGCCATAACATACATCTGAATGCCTCAGGAAGTGAACCAATGACTCGATTAAGCCATAAATGACCCTCCGAAACTACCGGAAGAGAAGAAACCCGGAAACGAACCCATATACTTGAAAGTCAACTTTGGGTCAAACTTATCAATTCTAAAGTCCCTATTTTGGATTTTCCTTTTGAAAATCACAATAAGGCACCTCGGGATCTGTGTCACCCATCCCCGTGCATCATAGACCCCACATAGAATTTACGGAAAGAATAATTTAATCAATTAAGGGTCTTTAGCTAAAAACGATCAGACGGATCATTACATAAGAAAAGAAAGGGGAGAAGGGGTGAGTACGAGAAGTACTCAACAAGTATTATCAATCGTCTTAAAAGGGTTGTGGAGAGACATACAATATGAAAATAATATTTTCTTTATAACCTGTACATATATTAGAATCAATAAGCATATGCACAAATCAAGATATCAACACTGGCGCATACATCAGATGCACAGATAAAGCAAATAATGATATGCACAACGATAAAGCATCTAGCAATTTGCACAGGAATAACACATATAACAGTATGCACAGAGAATTAGAGATAACACACACATAAAAATTATAAATGTCTGTTATAATCACCTGGCATACCCAATATTCTACGTGCACATTGTGCGCTGTTTGTTTGAAAACATTCTCATCGTTTTTGAAAGAGAATAATCCTTTAATTATTTTCATTAATAAAAATATTTATATACATGATATACAATATTTAATTATGAAAATTAAATCTACCTTTTCCTAATACATGACTACTTCCTTTTCCTAATACAAGACTACTACCATAATTATACATGTACAAGAATTCTAATAATATGATAAGTAACTATACACTTTACACGGCCAATATACACGGTCCTCCGTGTATATTCTTTCACACCCCCGCAGTCATAGCGGGCGGTTGTCGTACGCTGAGACTGTCCCTAAAATCTTCAAACAGAACTAAGGGAAGACCCTTAGTAAAGATGTCAGCAATTTGGTACCGTGAAGGGACATGCAAGACACGTACTTGTCCACGAGCTACCTTTTCGTGCACAAAGTGAATATCCATCTCGATTATGTTTAGTGCGCTGATGTTGGACCAGATTTCCAAAAAAATAGACCGCACTAACATTATAGCAGTAGACCAAGGTAGTTTTCTGAATTGGAAAGTGAAGCTCTAATAGGAGATTATGCAGCCAACATGACTCAGACACCACATTGGCTACCTCTCGATACTCGGCCTCCGCACTGGATCACGATAAAGTAGCCTGGCGTTTAGCCGACCAAGAGACCAAGTTATCACTAAGAAACATACAATAACCAAATGTCGAACGTCTGGTATCTGAACATTCACCCCAATAAGCATCTGTATAAGACACGAGAATAGATACAGAGGATGGATATAAGTGCAAACCATAATCAAAAGTGCCCTGAATGTAATGCATAATGCATTTGTGAGCATGCATGTGCTCGTCCCTCGGATCATGCATAAATAAACACACCTGTTACACAACATAAGTAATATCGGGTCTTGTGAATGTAAGATACTAAAGAGCACATGCAAGATTACGATAGTGGGAGGAATCCTCGTATGGTGTTCTAGAATTAGCACCCAACTTCGGTTTGGTGTCAACCGGAGTAGGAGAGGACTTACAGGATGACATGCCAACACGTTCAATAATCTCAGTCGCATACTTTCTCTGGGATAGAAATAAACTATCTGCATGGCGAGTTACAGTTATACCTAAAGAATAACTCAAAGGCCCCTAGTCTTTCACAACAAATTTGGAGCTGAGAAGAGACATGATAAACTTACACAGTATATCAGAAGAGGCAGTCAATATACTATCATCCACATATAACAGAATGTATGCCATAGAAGTACCACGATGATAGATGAATAAAGAATGATCAGACCTGCTGTGAGAAAACCAAATAGTAGACAAATAATCTGCAAACCTTTTATACCAGGCCCGAGGGGCATGTTTTAGCCCAAACAAGGACTTCTTCAGCAAACAGACATGGATAGGATGATCGGGGTCCCTGAAACTCAAGGGCTAATGCATGTATATCGTTTCCTTGAGATCACCATGTAAGAAAACATTTTTCACATACAGCTGATGAATGGGCCATGCTTTCGAGAGAGCTAGACTGAGAACAATGCGAATGATTGTCGGTTTGACCACCGGACTAAATGTCTCTCCACAATCCACGCCAACCTGTTGAGTTTTGCCATCACCTATAAGACGGACCTTATGCCTCTCAATACAACATTCAGATTTTTCCTTATGAGTAAAAATTCACATAGAATGAATGACATTAACACTAGGCGGACGGGGAACCAACTCCCACTTCTTATTTTTAATAAGAGCATTATATTCATTTTCCATGACCATTTTTCAATTCGGGTCATGAATGACAGACACGGAGTTACGTGGAAAGGGTGATTTAGTGACATTAGAATTTAGATTAAAATATCATTTTGGTTTAAAGATACCCCGTTGGCTACGAGTAATGGGCCATTGACTCAGAATTGAAGGTGTAGGGACGTCTCGGGATTGGCCAGCAGGCAGTGGGCCTGCTAGCCGAGAAGCTGGACCGGAAGGGAGTATATTTGGGCCAGTGGGCAGTGGGCCTACTGGCTGGAATTCCTGATGGGAAGTTTCTGGGCCAGTGGTCACTGGGCCAGTTGGTGGCTGCTGGTCCAGATCCTGAGACGGAGTTCGGAACAAATAGTGGACCACGTACAGTGAGAACCCATCATCAGAAAAATTATAGGAATTAGACACGGAATTATGCAACTTAGCAAATGAAAATTGGGTTTCATCAAAATTTACATGGCGACTAATGATGATTTTATTAGAGGATAAATCATAACATTTATAACCACGATGATTAGATGGATAACCCAACAACACACAAGCGATAGAGCGGGCTTGTAGTTTGTTTACTGTAATAGAGGGAAATAGAGGATATCATAAACACCCAAACACCCTAAGATGAGAATATGACAGATCTTTGTGATAAAGAATTTTGAGTGGAGATTCATATGTTATTCCTTTGCTATGGAGTATGTTAAGAAGGTAAGTATCCATTTGTAATGCATGATGTCAAAATGAAGGTGGTAATGGATCATAGGCTAGTAATGGGCGAACAATATTATTAACGGTGCAAATTTTTCTTTCGGATTTTCCATTTTGTGAGGACGTATGAAGACAAGAAAATAAAAAAAGATATGTCATTAACATTACAAAATTCCCTAAACGTCCTATTATCAAATTCCCTTCCATTATCACACTACTGAATGTTTTTTATTTCCCATTCAAATTGGGTACGGATGAATGCTCTCAACGATTTGAATGTGAAATAAACTTGAGATATTTTAGATAACGAAAAGGTCCACAAAAAATTGGAATAATCATCCAAAAATAACACATAGTAACGATGGCCCAAAGAGCTCAAAATGGGAGATGTCCACAAATCACTATGAATAATATCAAATGGCAACAAAGTACTAGAATTAGAGGCTACAAAGGGTAATCTAACATGTTTCTCAAGCATACAAGAAGGAAAAATATTAGTACTATGCGTACTATTACACTCAATAAAATTACTATTTTAAGAAAGGAAAGAACAGACGCTCCTGGATGACCCAAACGCACATGCCACAAGTAAGGTGCTAAAGCGGCAAACGTTGACGGTGTGGCTTGATTAGTGGTAGTGGTGGTGGTGGCGGCGATTAGATATATCTCTCCCCGACTATTACATCGCATTAGAGGTATCCCCATCGTGAAATCCTTTACAAAAAATCCAAAAGGGTCAAAGTCAACAGAAACCCAATTATCAGTTGTAAATTTTTGAACATACACCAAGTGTTTAATTAAGTGAGGAGCATGAAGGACATTTTTCAAGGCTAAATATGGGTTCGAGAGAGATAAATTTGTGTGACCATAACCAAAAATTGGAATTGAATTACCATTACCAACAATTATGCCATGATTTTTGCTCAAATTGAAATAAGATAAGAGATTACCTGGTGCGGACGTCATGTGAGAAGTAGCACCAGTTTCTATGTACCAATTTGTATCCGAGGGATTTAATCCAATGTATGCATCGCTGCCTCGATATTCATGTGGGTTGGGGGTGCTATGGGGCCCACAGCAGCGTAGGCCTGCTGAGGCCGTGGCCCAAGCAGACAGGCTACTGCCAGGCCTGGTTCTGCATATTTTGGGCCACCGCCGTCCGCCGGACGCCTCGCTTGGACTCGGCCCAAAAGGGAGGAACCAGATAGTGAGCATTGGGCCACTGCCCACCGGCCCAACCCCACAAGCATAGTCTACTGGCCCAAGGTTGCAGCCAGTGGGGCTGCGGCCCAAGCTGGCCACTGCAGCCACCTCATCCTTCGCCACTGCTGCTGCTGCCAGCACCGCTGCCACAATTTTTGCCGCAATTTTTCTGATTTTGGCCATTTTTGCCGCCACTATTATTACAATTTTGGCCCGAATTTTCCGAAAAGGAGTGAGGGTCATCGGTGTCGTGTGACGTGGCCATCATCATGACGGAATTAGCTTTGGTTACTGCCTTTTTAGCCAATCCCGCTTTTTCTAAGGTGAGCATGAAACGTGTTTGGTAGAACGGTGAAAGAGGATTGCTTTGATGAAGAAGAGTCCCAACTCCTGCATATGCCTCGGAGAGGCCTGCAACCATCTGTAGAACGAGACAATCATTAGTGACGGGCGCGCCAACGTTCTTGAGTTGATCCGACAATTCCTTTAGCCTTTGACAGTAGGCTGAGACATTCGGAAAATCCTCCATATTAATGTGGGAGAATTCCTGCTCAAGGGTCACGACAAAGGAATTTTTGTTATCTTGAAATATATCATGCAACCTGTTCCAAGCTTCCATGGCCGTGGTGTCGGGTTCGATAATAGTCTGTAAGAGGTCCGTATAGATTGTGGAATAAATCCATTGGAGCACCGTAGCATTAAGAGTTGCCCACAATTGTATTTCATCATCGGTGGTAGACACCTTCTCCTTGCATTTTTCCGGTTTGACGATGTGATGGAGGACTCTATTAGACCTTGCGTGAATTTTAAATAGTTCTGCCCACATGGCGTATTGAAAGTTTTCCATCTCAAGAACAATAGGAATGTTGTTCTTGATATTGGAGACTGCAAGGGCAGGATGAAATGTTTTCTTTGGGATAGACATGATGAAAGAACAAGAGGAGAATTAGAATTTTGGAAATAAAATAAAATTGAAGGGATGGCGAGGGTGTCGACTGTCGACCGATTGGTTGAGTAGGGCGGCGGAAGGTGAGAATATTTGGAGAAGGAAAAGTTTGCCCTAGACTGCTGATACCATGAAAGAGAATAATCACTTGATTATTTTCATTAATGAAAAAGTTTATATACATGATATACAATATTTAATTATGGAAATTAAATCTATCTTTTCCTAATACATGATTACTTCCTTTTTCTAATACAAGACTACTATCATAATTATAAACGTACACGAATTCTAATAATATGGTAAGTAACTATACACTTTACACGGCCATATACACGGCCAATATACACCGTGTATATTCTTTTAGTTTTCTTATAATTTTTTTTAATGGCGCTCAAAGAAACAAACAAGTCTCACAACTTTGTGCAAAAGCACGTTACTTAATCCATGAGATTCTATAATTTAGGTTTATTTATCTCTTATGGTTATATAATAGAGCCATCATATAGCAGTACAACACATAGGAAATTGAACAAAAAAGAAGAAAACTGAAAGGAACCACACAGCTAAGACACTTACTCACATATTTTCCCTCAACTCTTGTAGAATATCCACCACCTGACTCATTGTAGGTCTTGCATCTTTATCTTCTTCTGAACACTGCAAAGCCACTTTTATAAGAACTTTCATTTTTTCCAAATTGTAATTACAATCCAAAGAAAGATCAACGACTTCTTGAATTTGTGAGCCACTTTGCTCAACTCTATGAATCTTCTCATGAACCCATGTGACCAGCATCGTATGTTGCATCTCATTGTTATCCATGTTAGATTGAGTTCGAATTGGACTCTTTCCAGTGATCAATTCTAGTAGAACAATTCCATAGCTATAGACGTCGACTTTGGAAGTGATGGGATTGTGAAAAATCCATTCAGGAGCCATGTAACCCCTTGTCCCCCTTATTCTGGAAAAGCTTGGATTGTCCACTCCACCTCTGTTTAATAGCTTTGAGAGACCGAAATCTGCTACCTTTGGCTCATAATTGGAGTCTAAGAGTATATTCTGAGGCTTTATATCGCAATGCAGAACCCATTCTAGACACTCTTCATGTAAGTAAGCGAGACCTTTTGCTGTTCCAAGAGCTATCTCATACCTCTTTTTCCAATCAAGAATATTGTTGGCATGTAAATTGTCTGCTAAGGAACCATGCTCCATGTACTCATACACCAGGAGCCTGTGTTTTCCTTCGGCACAATAACCCCATATGTCTATCAAGTTCATGTGGTTAAGCTTGGCAATTGTGCTCACCTCTGCCAGAAATTCAGCTTCTCCTTGGTTGGCTTCTAATTTGAGACACTTGATGGCTGCTATTCTGTTGTCCGATAATTTGCCTTTGTAAACAACACCACCACTTCCTTGCCCAATTTCATCTCTGAAATTAGACGTTGCTCTTTTCAGCTCGCCGTAGGTGAATCTTTTGAACCTATTGACAACCGGAATATAAACTTGATCAGATGTTGCATTGGAGCATTTAAGGGTTGTAATCAAATAAGAGGCAAGGAATATGAACTCGAATACTCCCAATGCAGCAATAAACCCAATACATGTCTTCAACCATCCATGTTGCTCTTTTCGTTCATAAGTTCTTTCCAGCAACACCTCATGTCTTTGACACTGCAGCATGTCGTCTGTAGGACGTTCCTCATCCGAATTACGGCCAGCCTTGGGCACTTTTATATAAATTGTATCTTTCCAAGATGGTGAGCGGTACCCATTGAAGAGCAGAGTCTTGGGGAAGCAACTATAGGTGCCATTCTTCTCGTTATATTTGAATTGAAATCCTTTGCAAATGCAGTTGTTTGAGCAATCTTCTTTGCACTGCTCCAAGGTGTAATTGGAAATCTTTTTAACGTCATACCCGACATATTCAACGTGACGAAGTTGATGGAAGTCCACCATATTGCTATCGCAAGAGAGCTTAAAATCTGGTTCGCATCCATAGGACCAATCCGTCAGATTTTTCATCTTGTGATTTTGTAGGCAAGTGCATTTTCTACCGGAATTTTGACTGTAAATGCACAAACTGTTCAACCCACAAATTCCATGAATCCTACAAGGTTGTGAAAATGCTTGCCAAGAAACTTCCCAGTTAGTCCTCTGCTTATTCAGGCTATGCACTCGGATGTTCCCATCGATATCCAGTGTTAATCTCCTTTTAATTCCTTCACCAAAATCAGAAGTGTTAGCTTCGAAATTATCAGTCGACTTGAAATTGCCCAAAAGATCTAGCACTGCAATTTTGCTATTGTTGTAGGTGGATCGCCCATTATCCCAGTTTGTTTTCCACGGGGTCGGCCAGTAAACACTCGACATCTCTAACCCTTCATATACAAGCTGGAGCACATTATCATCAGAGAAGTGTAGCTTGTAAAATCCTGATGAGTAATTGGTTGAGCTTCTTAGAGACACAAGCTTCGAATTTTTCGTCAGTGCTTGTCCTGGAACAAGTGTATCAGTTGGCGTGTCAAAACTTTGCCAAATAATAATAGTTTTGTCATGTGAGGCTGTAAGAACAAGGTTGCCGTTTTCCAAGAGTTCCAATTCAACAGAGGCATTTGATTTTGTTTCCGTCGACCAAACTGTGCGCTGACCAGCATCAGTAAGAACAAGATTCCCTGATTTCAGTAACGAAAGCTTTGAGTGCCTTCCATTCACAGGTTCGTCTCGATTGGCCATCCAAACTATGGTGTAATTTTTATCATCACCAAATGTATTGCTAATCCATATAGCAAAGATATAAGTGTTTTCACCAACCGCGTGAAAACCTGCTGTATAATCACCGATGGGTGATGAAATCACTGTATCTTGGGAAGTACAAAGAGAGGAACCTTTACTCAAACTAGTGATAATTGATGAGGAGGAAGAAATTGGGAGTACTAGGAGTACAGAAAGGAAAAGAACAAAGAAAAACAGGGGCTTAGACATTTTTGGTCTATGAGGTTGAAGTATGGAACTAGCTTTAATACACAAAAGGGTAGAACAAATTAACTGAACTAGTAACATGATTTTAAAATTTAACCAACATAGTTTAAACGTTATTGTCAATAACGAATTTACTGAATCTAAAAAAAAAGGGCAGCCCGGTGTACTGAGCTTCTGCTATGCGCGGGTCTGGGGAAGGGCCGGACCACAAACGTCTATTGTACGCAGCCTTACCTCACATTTCGGCGAGAGGTTATTTCAACGAATTTACTGAATCTATAATTCAAAAAATGAAATGTCAAGAAACTGAAGGAGGAGAGAATACCGTTAGAATAATGGCAATCTATACAACAAACAACATCAACAACAACAACAACAACATATCCAATATAGTCCCACAAGTGGGGTATGAAAATGGTAGAGTGTACGCCGACCTTACTCCTACATTGGGAGGTAGAGAGGTTGTTTCCGATAGACCCTCGGCTCAGGATAAAGTAAAGACAAAGCAGATAAAAGGAACGGTAACTACAACAAAACAGTATGCTAAGCGAATAACAAGCGACAGTAGAAATCTCAATCTATACAACGCTATAAAAAAACATTTCCCATAGTAACGACACACTAACGTAGCACATATTATACCAACACATTTAGACCAATTGCTCATATTTACCATGGATTTGCACTACCAACACTTTGTACATACCAAGGTAAATTTACTTACTAGTTAGCCTGCAATAAAATAGGATGTGCGTAAATTGTGGTTCCACTACTTCCACAATCTCTTTCTTTGTCATGTCACACCAGTCCATACGCTCATTTACCCTCATTTTCTCCAAGTCAACAACCCCTAATCCACTCCCTTCAACATACCTCCTATTTCCACAATCTCTTTCTTTGTCATGTCACACCAGTCCATACGCTCATTTACCCTCATTTTCTCCAAGTCAACAACCCCTAATCCATTCCCTTCAACATACCTCCTATTTCCACAATCTATTTCTTTGTCATGTCACACCAGTCCATACGCTCATTTACACTCGTTTTCTCCAAGTCAACAACCCCTAATCCACTTCCTTCAATATATGTTGGAAATTTGCTTTTGGCGGGGAGGTGCGTCCACCCATATTTAATGAATTAAAAACTAGTGTTCCGCATGTTGGAGGCTCTGTCTCTTCTCACATGCATAATCTACTAAGTGAGTAGATGACCGTAGGGCCAAGAATCGTCAAATTTCGTTGAGAAATGAAAGAGATATTGGTCCACGAAGTAAGGTGTTTGAGGCATGGAAATATGGTGTGGGACAAATCTACCACATCGGTGGGAAAAGGAGGATTGCTCTCTTTATAAGTCTCTAAAGTGGTTAAGGGTTTGGGACCCCAAGGGGTATCCCATGTGTTTAAAGGAGGGAGGACCTAGATGTGCTTGGGTTCAAGGCTAAGCCCACACGCGCGCCGCCGCCCGTCTGGTCCGGGCTCGGGTCATGGGCTGTGGGGACTTTCTGTTATTATCTTTTTGGACCCCAAATTGCTTAATATTTACAGTTTGGTCCCTAGAGTTTCTAAGAAGTTGAATTTGGAACGACGGAAGCCAGAGACTTTCTGCCTACCGTTGGAGTTGATTTTTGGGGCATTAATCAGTCATTACTTGGCTGATTAACTCCTCCATAATCAGTTAGCCCTCCTTCAATGGCCATGAACAACCTCACTAATGACCTTAAAGCTGCCACACCAATGGCCTTAAACCTGCCATTAACAGCCTTGTTTGTGGCAGTTGAGGAGTCCCTCCTCTATGCAATATATTGATGCCTCTTTGACTCAATAACGTGACAGAAAAATAGCACATGCAGTGATGAAAAACAGTGAGGAAAGACACACATATACACAAGATATACACAACAGAGACACACTATATACACAGAGACAAAACATAAGAGAAAGTCAGTCCAAAAACGTTGGACGAAAACAGAAAACTCTTCCTTCCTTTTCCATTTCTTCAGCAAGTTGATTCGTATTTGTTTTCTTCGTCAGACTCAACCTATTTGCTTTGTAGTGTTGAGATTAAAGTATTGTTTTATCTTTGGAGACTATTGCCCGTTAATGTAAAAGCATATACACGGGGCAATCTTGTCTTAAGGACAGAGTGCAATCACTCGACTCAGCACACAGTTGTAACCATCCAGATTTAGTTGTTTCTTGATTTCAGGTTATCAACATTCAAGACTCAACAAACTTGCAGCAGTTCTGAACATTGGACTATTTGTTTATCCTTTCGAACACTTGTAATATTTATTTACTTCCCGTGCTGCATTACAATAGTACCCAACACATACCTCCTATTTGCTTACTTCTATCTGTTAGAGAGAAAAAAATAAAAAGGTATCTCAAAAAGGAAGTTTCCTCGTTGACAAATATTCAGATTCATTCTCTAGATATTAGTGTAGAGTAATGTTCTCATTCTTACTCCACAAAGTTAATGTGTCATAATATCATATAATGAGTCTTTATTTCTAGACGTTAATAGCCGTTAATAGAGTTATGGCAATTACTCACTCGTTATAATATGTTGACTTTCTTACCTATATAAACACATATCCATATTAGCATAATATTAGTCAGTCAAAAAGTCAATAGAAAAGTCAATCCCAAGCATTCTAGGTCAAAACTAAAAATTTATTCCAAAATCATATTACCCATAGCAGATAGGTGTTAAATCTGGTATTTCACCCAATTCTATCCATAATTGGACTCCCAAATCCCCAAATTACTTTCTCTTAACTTTGGACAAAAAAAGCTCTTAACTTTCAACCCAAAATATGAATTTAATTGCTAAAAATTAAAAGGAATCATGATTAATCAATAAAAGGGTTGTTAGATTCTTACGTCACTATGAATCTCAAAAAATCCTCTTAAATCTCCTTACCTGATGTCTAGGGCTCAAAATATGCTTTGAAAATGTTAAATCGCGACTTGGGAAAATATTTTTATATTCTCTCCCTCTCCAAAAATGCAGAAATCCTTGACACCTTCCCCTTCCGCAGGTGCGGCCATACGTCCGTAGGTGCGGCCATACGTCCGCAGGTGCGGCCAAGGCACCGTAGGTGCGGCAGGATCAGATATTAGCTGAAGCCTAGAACTTCTACAACAGGTTGTTCAATTATTTTTTCCCCCGGAAATCATTCAAACCCCTTGGGATGCAAACCATATATGCATTTCACTCCAATAATATCCTACGAACCTGTTGGAATGCTTAAAACATTAACCGGGGGTCATCTAAACACATATTTGATCGCGATCAACTCTAAATTCTTAATTCAACTAGTATGCAACTCAAGCCTAGGCATCGTAGGTGCGGCAGCATCAGATATCAGCTGAAACCTAGAACTTCTACAACAGGTTGTTCAATGATTTTAGCCTCGGAGCTCATTCAAACCCCTTGGATGCAAACTGTATATGCATTTCACTCCAATAACACCCTACAAACCTGCTAGGACGCTCAAAACGCTGATCGAGGGTCATCTAAATACATATTTGATCGCGGTCAATTAAAAATTCTTAATTCAACTAAGAGGCTACTCAAGTGTCCGAATTACTCCCCAGCCCCTCGGGACTCATCCAAAGTACCAACTAAGTCATAAATCATCTTCTGAATATACAGAAACTTTCAAACCTCGACTTTGAGTTGTAGCACTTTTTAAATTTAATCACTTAAAATTTAAAGAAGCTAATACCCCATTTGATTCTAGTATTAAATTACTAGAGAACTCCGGCCGAGTTGTAGCACAACTTGAATATACTAGTGTGATTGATAGCTTGATGTATGCTATACATTGTACAAGGCCTGATATAGCTTTTGCGGTATGCAAAAAGTCTAGATTCACGAGTAACCTGGGCATTGAGCACTGGAAAGAAATTGGACGAATACTTGGTTATCTTAAAAGGACCATGAATTTGGGTTTGCATTATAACAACTATCCTGAAGTACTTGAAGGGTATTCAGATGCTAGTTGGATAACCAATATAAGTGATAATAAATCCACATTTGGATGGATCTTTACAATTGCTGGAGGAGCCTTCTATTGGGCATCCAAGAAGCAAACATGCATAACTCACTCAACAATGGAAAGTGAGTTTATAGCACTTGCAGCAGTAGGCAAAGAAGCAGAATGGCTGAGGAATTTGTTATTTGATATAAAGTTGTGGCCACAACCGATGCCGTCTATTTCTGTGTACTGCGATAGTGAAGCTACATTGTCTAGGGCTTATAATAAGGTGTAAAATGGAAAGTCTAGACACATTAGCTTGAGACATGAGTATGTGAAGCAATTAATAACCGATGGTGTTATTAATATGAAATATGTTAGGACAAATAAAAACCTAGCGGATCCTTTAACAAAAGGACTTTCAAGAGACATAGTTAAGAATACATCTAGTGGAATGGGGCTGAAACCTTTTAGTTTTACAGTCACCAATGATGATAACCCAACTATGTAATAGTTATACTGCTATTCCATAGTTAAATGGGTAAGAACAAGTCATTGCTTAGTGACGGATTTGGCACCGAAAAAAATATATATAACTAGTCCATTCCAAGATGTTCGGTGAAAATAGCTAAGAAGCAGAGGTTGAGTACTAACTCTTAATGAAGTTCAAGTCTCACAGTAGCTAGAGACAAAATTATAAACTTCACCTAAGTGAGCATAAGAAATGGTGCCGTTTCTAACAAGATCGTGGTTTAATCTTGTAAATGCTCATGAATCCAAGATAGAGCACAAGGCCAAAATAATGCTAAATAAATTAGAACATAATTTAAAATCTGGGATAGCTTATATGTGATGTATCTCCGGTATTTGCTTAAGATTCAATGCTAAGCACACTATTGTCTTGGAGATACTTTGAAATGCATTCACTAATTAAAGGTTAAAATCGAAAGATACCGCTTTGTATGTATAAATCTATCATTGTAAATCTGGAATAATATTACAATCTAGTGGGGGATTGTAAGTGAAATTATAATTGAAAGTATATTTATGTCCTAGAGACAATCTGTATTAGGACAAATGTACTTTATACACATTCATATTATTATTAATAGAGATTAATATTTTGGCACTTGCAAATTATTGAATTATTAATTGATTGTTTGTAATATTCCATAATATGCATCCCTGGAGGTTACGCTGTTATTAATGGTGTGAGATATTAATATTATAATGTAACTCTTAAAATAGCATCGACTAATGATCATCGAGAATGAAATATCGATTATATGTGATAAGTCGATATGTTGTTTGCATCACATCCTTAGAGGATGTAGTATGTCTCAACTGCTATGAGTAATGGCTACTCGTGATGGACACATGGATACTTTGGAAGTATTGGTATACGCTGCTGATATACTGTTTGTTATACTTGTCTAAAGTATGATCAACATGTGGGAGATAGAAGTCCTTAGACTTGAGGTCAATACGCGCCTTGTCTACAAAGTAATGTATTTTGATCCCGTCCTAAGCTCAAATGCCTTATAGGTTGAGATACGACTTGTATTGGGTACATTATGATGTGGATTAAAGGTGGTAGTTGAGCCAAGATTAGGATTCATTCCTCGAATGTGTATTCGAGAGAACACTAAGATTTTCAGTGATATTAGGTTGACTAAGACGTTGGCCAACGCAATAGACGTATTTAGAATATGGTCTAGTTGTCAACTAATATAGATGAGATACAATGATTAAGACATTTGGATAGACACTTGACATATCCTAAGCTTGATCGGATGTGTTGAGAATGAAAGAATTTTATCTTACCATATAAAGGTTAAGTTTACTGGATTCGCGTAAACGTACTTCACATATTGAGTTCGTCTTCCAGCGCCGTCTAGAAGTTCCGTGTAGACCTTAATTTGATTAATGTCAATATGAGAAGGCCTGTAGGGTCACACTATGTCGATTGTCCTTCCGATCTAAGAATGTATTGAGAGAGTAATTAAATGTTTGATTTGAAATTGAGATATTTAAATGAATAATGATGATTTTAATTAAGTTAAAATTGGATTTTGGATTTAATTAAGAATGCGCCGAAAATAATTCAAGACATTGCTGGAGCACGTCGAGTGCCGCGACGCCCATACCCTAGGGCCGCAGCGCCTCTGCCTCAAATTTTGGGTCAGACCCAAGGTCTAACCCTAATAAGGTTTGACCTAATTTTTCACCTATAAATAGTGGCATTCTATTCATTATTTAATATACTAATTTTCAGATTATCATTCTAATCCTTAGGGACTTAGAATTAAAAACTCTCTCGAACCTCTGCCGGATTTCCTAGCTTTCCGAAGGAGAAATACATTGAAGCTTGGAGCATGCAGTCGGAAGGGCAACCGCGTGTCCACCTTATAGTAGATAAAGATTCCAGATAAATACAACATGTAAGTGTTCGTACTTTATGTTCCGATGTGCCTTACTTATGTGTTTTAAACCCAACAAAATCCTACAGTAGTATTATAGCCCAGGCTGGTTCAATGGTTATATAACAATTGAATAAAGTAATAATATGGGTTAAACATAAAATTGGATTAAAATGAGGTTTCTTGAAATCCTATATGTCTTGAACGAATGTTTACTTTTTTGATATCACCCTAAATTATCTCCTACGCTAACTCGAGGAAGTGATTCCGCTCTAACTCGAACTAAGCCAAAAGTGCATTGTCCGGCTCATTGCACGGTGCACGGCTAAGAACGAGTAAGAACGGATGATGGTCGATATGGGCGTTATTGATAATGGTGGGTGATAGGACATCGGCGCCGCGACCCTATGGTAGGGCACCGCGGTGCTTGCTAGGTTTTCAAGGTGGCGTCGTGGCTCCTTGGTGGAGCGCCGCGGTGCTAATGCCTCATTTCAAAACTTGGACTCACTGGAAAATAGGCGCGGCGGCGCTAATGCATTACAGAAACAGAAATGTTTCTGCCTCTGCAGAGTCGCAACTCCATGGTGGAGCGCCGCGGCGCTAATTCAATTGCCTAAACAGAAATGTTTTTGCCTCTGCAGCATCGCAGCTCCATAGTGGAGCGCCGCGACGTTAATGCATTTTTGCAGAAGCCTCAGTGGCGCCGTGACCCTAATGATTAGCGCCGCGACCCCACCTGTCCAGAAACAAAAAAAAATTCAGAGTTCAGAATGTTTAATCCAAGATTATTATTATACAATATAATTGATAAGTATAATGTTTATGTGCTAAATGTCAATATGTTTGTCATTTACATTTCTAGAATAGCGTCCACTATAACTGTCTGGGCAGGCGGCGCCCAGTATTTGATTAAACCATCTTATATCATGCATATTGGGTTGACGGTTCCCAAACTATATGTGTCATTATCTTTGCATGATGTTAAGATGTCATATTGGATATGGCGTGAAAGAGTTGATCTTGGTTAAAACCTTGAATTAAAATGTTCTCTAGAATTTTAAATACAAGTCTAAATTAAAACGCGTCGTCCATTATAATTGTTAGAGTGCAAAATCCTTTTCGGTGATACGAATATTTATGCCAAATCATTTGCTCTAAGTCTACTAGGACCCAGACTCTTTCATAGATGTGTTTTAATGTAAAGGTAAACGATAAAATTTTGTGGGTATTTACACCAAAGTGTTTGCTCACAAAGGCCAAATTTGTTTAGATACATAAACGCAATCGTGTAATGGGGTTGACTTGCTTAGACAAATCTTGGGGCCAAAGCATCGGAATACTCTAAGGACGCAAGATTAAATGTAATATTTGATCAACCAAGAGTTGCAAATAAGTTTTGCAATTGGTTTAGAACCTACTAAGATGTGTTATTGAAGTTATCAGCCAAAGCAAACGCAGAGATAGCATAGGCTTGGATCTTGGCCCATTATGACCTCTATTAATATAGGTCTGTATTCTACCATAAGGCCGTAGAAGTATGTTAAATAATGAGAGCTAATTAAATAAAAGGCCTTGTTGATTAGCCTAAATGAATGTGTATAATAGGAAACAAATTTTGAGTTTGATTTCCTTAAAGACGTCGAGCTTATCGTTGAAAATGTTGATTGAGATGAACAAACTTACTGGACCGAACTACCTTGACTGGCTAAGGAATTTGCGAATAGTGCTGAGATAAGAGAAAATAGATTACATGTTGGACACGGTGTTTCCAACAGTCCCTGCGACAGACTCTGCTGAATATGCCTCTTTTGATAAGGATGCTTACCAGAAACATCTAGATGATGCCACTTTAGTGCAATGCGTAATGTTGTCTTCCATGTCTATGGAACTTCAGAGACAACATGAGAACATAGGGCTCAATGAGATGCTCGAACACTTGAAGAGTCTCTATGACTCACAATCCCAGACTATGGAATATGAGTTACTAATAGAACTCTTTAAGTGTAAGCTCAATGAAGGGGGCCAGGTCTCACAGCATGTGTTGAAGATGATAGGGCTGATAGAAAGGCTTGCTTTAATTGGAACGAAGCTTGAAAAGAATGTCGCTACCACCCTCATCCTGAACTCTCTCCCTCGTTCTTTTGAGAACTTCATAGTGAATTTCAATATGAATGAAACGAAGGCGACTCTGCCGGAGCTGCACAACATGCTCAAGACATTTGAATCTTCCACTTTCAAAGGTAAAGCTGTGCTCATGGTGAGCTCTTCTAGCCAACCCAAGCCGAAAGGCAAGGAATATCAGAAGAAGAAGGGCAAAGCAATCGCTGCGCCCTTAGCTATGAAACCTAATGGAGGTGTGAAGAAGAAGGCAAATCTGGCTAAGGATAAATGCGTCAACTGCCACAGGAAGGGGCATTGGAAGAAGGATTGCACGGCACCAGGAGGAGGAAAAGCACTAGGTGCTCCTGTCTTTGGTGGACAAGGAATGTATGTCATTGAAATAAATATGTCTATAAATAACTCTCATTCATGGGTATTGGATACCGTTTGTGGCTCACACATTTGTACAAATATGCAGGGGCTGAGTGATAGCAGGAAGGTTGGACCAAAGGAGGTAGACCTACGCGTTGGAAACGGAGCACGAGTGGATGCTGAGCGCGTAGGGACTTATAGTTAAATTTACCTTCTGGCTATTGTTTAGTGTTGAATGATTGCTTCTATGTACCCTCGTTAATGAGGAATATCATTTCTATCCCAGTTTTGGACATGGAGGGTTTTCCCTTGTATATTTATAATGGTAGTCAAGTACTGTCTTTTGATAATATTATATATGAAACTGCTCCTCTTGTGGATGGATTATATACACTAAACTGTAGTCGAGCGATATTCAATGTACAAAATAAACGAGCCAAGATAAGTAATTGAAACTCTACCTACCTATGGCACTGCAGACTTGGTCATATCAATGAATTAAGGATAGCAAGATTGAGGAAGTTAGACTACCTCGAACCATTTGACTTGGAGTCTTATGGTAACTGCGAATCTTGCTTGAGAGGAAAGATGACCAATAAACCACTTTCTGGTAAAGGTGTGCGGGCCAAGGAGGTGCTTGAGTTGGTCCATACTAATGTATGTGGGCCATTCTCGACTCAAGCTAAAGACGGCTTCTCATACTTCATCACTTTTACTGACGACTTCACAAGGTATGGATATGTGTATCTTATTAGACACAAATCCGAGGCTTTTGAGAAGTTCAAAGAGTACAAGTCGGAAGTAGAGAAGCAACATACAACAAGTATCAAGACCCTTCGATCGGATCAAGGAGGTGAATACTTGAGCAAGGATTTTCTAGATTACTTAAAGCTACATGGAGTCCAGTCAGAATGGACACCTCCTGGAACACCACAGATGAATGGTGTTGCCGAATGGAGAAACCAGACCTTATTGGATATGGTTCGATTCATGATGAGCTCCTCAACTCTACCTACATACTTTTGGGGACATGCTATACAAACCTCTATATATGTTCTGAACAGGGTTCCTTCTAAGTTAGTAGAAATGACACCCTATGATATATCGTGTGGCAAGAAGCCAACTCTTAAACATATGAGACCCTGGGGGTGCCCTGCATATATTAAGAAGATGCTCACTGACAAGTTGGAATCTAAAAGTGAGAAATGTTACTTCGTGGGGTATCCAAATGATACTAAGGGATATTACTTCTATCTTCCTGGAGAACATAAGGTCATTGGTTCCAGGAATGCAACTTTTCTTGAAGAAGAATATGTCTACAAGGAACATAGCTGCACAGAGATAGAACTTGAAGAAATTCAAAAACCACAAAATAACACAGAAGTTGAACCCTTGTCGAATGACCTAAACAAGGATTCAGTGGGAGTATCTGGTGAAGATTGGGTACTTAGAGTACGCCCTTCAGCCAGTGGGAGTACTGTGAGAAGTAGTGCAGAAATGCAAGACTCTCATACACAACCAATGGAAGATGATACAATAGTTGTACATCATTCCATTCAGGAAAGACATGAAAATGACATTCCTGAAAGCTCTCAATGTGATGGATTGTCCAACACACAAAGACATTCTCACAATCAGAATGCAACAAACACTGAAACGCAGAATAATCAACACTGTAGGACCACTAGGACTTATCGTCCGCCTGAAAGACTTAATCTTCTTGTTGAAACACACAATGAGATAGATATTCCTGATGACGATGAACCTACAACCTACAGCGAAGCTATGTTGGACATTGATTCGCAGAGATGGCAAGAAGCCATGAAATCTGAGATGGACTCGATGTACATAAATCACGTTTGGAACTTGGTTGATTTGCCAACAGGGGTTAGATCCATAGGATGCAAATGTGTATTCAAGAAGAAGATTGATGCATATGGCAAGGTACAAACTTATAAAGAAAGATTGGTGGCTAAAGGTTATAATCAACGGCCTGGGGTCGATTATGATGAAACATTTTCACCTGTTGCTAAGATTAAGTCCATTTGGATTTTGCTTGCAATAGCTGCATATTATGACTATGACATTTGGAAGATGGACGTCAAAACTGCTTTCCTCAATGGTAATCTAATTGAGGAGGTGTTTATGAAACAACCTGAGTGTTTTTCACTTGAGTCCAAACCAAATGCTGTATGCAAGCTACAAAATCCATTTATGGGCTTAAGCAAGCCTCGAGGAGTTGGAACATTTGCTTCGATAAGGCTATCAAGTCATTTGATTTCGTCAGAAGCAAAGAGGATCCATGTGTTTATAGTAAACGCAAGGATGAGAGTATTTCCTTCATTATCATAAATGTAGATGGCATATTAATAATGGGAGACAATAAGACTCACCTGCAGTCAGTCAAGGAGTGGTTGTCCAGTACCTTCATGATGAAGGATTTAGGTGAAGCCTGCTACATTCTGGGGATTAGGATCTATAGAGATAGACCTAACAGATTGTTGGGGTTGTCACAGTCAGTCTACATAGACAAAGTGCTAAGACATTTTTCTATGAAAAATTCCAAGAAAGGCGGTCTACCTATGGGACAAGGCATCAAGTTATCTAAGAAGGATAGTCTTTCTAATTCTATAGAACTTGAACGCATGAAAATGATCCCATATGCTTCGGCTATAGGATCGATCATGTATGCCATGACCTGTATAAGTCCAGATGTGGCCTTTGCACTTAGTATGACTTGCAAATTCCAGCAGAATTCTGTGAAAGAACACTGGAAGGCAGTCAAGAGTATTCTTAAGTATCTTAGACGAACTAAAGATTACTTCTTAGTCTATGGTGGGGAAGAAAAGCTAGCTGCTACTGGGTACACTGATGCTAGCTTCCAAACAGATGTTGATGACTACAAATATCAATCTGGGTACACGTTCATTTTCAATGGTGGAGCAGTAAGCTGGAAAAGTTCCAAACAAGCTACAACTGCTGATTCGACAAACGGAAAGTCGAGTACATTCTTTGGATCGGAAGCTGGTAAAGAAGCTATCATGATATCTGAGTTCCTGAAGGAACTAGGGGTTGTTCCAAGTGCCACTTGTCCAATAACGGTTTATTGTGACAACACTGGTGCGATTGCACAGGCTAAGGAACCAAGATCAACCAACAGAAACAAGCATGTACCAAGAAAGTACCACATACTCAGGGAGATGGTGGAGACTGAAGAGATTAGATTAGACTATGTTCCCACAGACGATAATCTAGCTGACCCATTCACTAAACCATTAAGTTTAGTCAAGCATAATGGTCATTTTGAGAATATGGGCATTAGATATGTTGGAGATTGGCTCTAAGCCAAGTGGGGGATTGAAAGTATATTTATGTCCTAGAGACAATCTGTATTAGGACAAATGTACTTTATACACATTCATATTATTATTAATAGAGATTAATATTTTGGCACTTGCAAATTATTGAATTATTAATTGATTGTTTGTAATATTCCATAATATGCATCCCTGGAGGTTACGCTGTTATTAATGGTGTGAGATATTAATATTATAATGTAACTCTTAAAATAGCATCGACTAATGATCATCGAGAATGAAATATCGATTATACGTGATAAGTCAATATGTTGTTTGCATCACATCCTTAGAGGATGTAGTATGTCTCACCTGCTACGAGTAATGGCTACTCGTGATGGACACATGGATACTTTGGAAGCATTGGTATACCCTGCTGATATACTATTTGTTATACTTTTCTAAAGTATGATCAGCGTGTGGGAGATAGAAGTCCTTAGACTTGAGGTCAATACACGCCTTGTCTACAAAGTAATGTACTTTGATCCCGTCCTAAGCTCAAATGCCTTATCGGTTGAGATAAGACTTGTATTGGGTACATTATGATGTGGATTAAAGGTGGTAGTTGAGCCAAGATTAGGATTCATTCCTCGAATGTGTATTCGAGAGAACACTCGCATTCTCAGTGATATTAGGTTGACTAAGACGTTGGCCAACGCAATAGACGTATTTAGAATATGGTCTAGTTGTCAACTAATATAGATGAGATACAATGATTAAGCCATTTGGATAGACACTTGACAAATCCTAAGCTTGATCGGGTGTATCGAGAATGAAAGGATTTTATCTTACCACATAAAGGTTAAGTTTACTGGATTCGCGTAAACGTACTTCACATATTGAGTTCGTCTTCTGGCGTCGTCTAGGAGTTCCGTGTAGACCTTAATTTGATTAATGTGAATATGAGAAGGCCTGTAGGGTCACACTATGTCGATTGTCCTTTCGATCTAAGGATGTATTGAGAGAGTAATTAAATGTTCGATTTGGAATTGAGATATTTAAATGAATAATGATTATTTTAATTAAGTCAAAATTTGATTTTGGATTTAATTAAGAATGCGCCGAAAATAATTCAAGACAGTGCTGGAGCACGTCGAGCGCCGCGACGCCCATACCCTAGGGCCGCGGCGCCTCTGCCTCAAATTTTGCGTCAGGCCCAAGGTCAAACCCTAATCCGTTTTGACCTAATTTTCACCTATAAATAGTGGCATTCTCTTCATTATTTAATATACTAATTTTCAGATTATCATTCTAAGCCTTAGGGACTTAGAATTAAAAACTCTCTAGAACCTTTTCCGGATTTCCTAGCTTTTCGAAAGAGAAATATATTGAAGCTTGGAGATTGCAATCGGAAGGGCAACCGCATGTCCACCTTATAGTAGATAAAGATTTCAGATAAATACAACTTGTAAGTGTTCGTACTTTATGTTACATGTTTTGATTATTGTATAATCATATCAGAAATGTTGTTGGGGTAAGTAAGAAATAAAAAAAAAATTAAACTTTCGATGTGCCTTACTTATGTGTTTTGAACCCAACAAAACCCTACAATAATATTATTCACAATTATTCAATTTTTTACAAAAGCGTTTTATTTGAAAGATTGTGTCTTTGTGAATAAATATATTTGAATGGTTGTGTCTTTATGAAATGATACCTCTTCGAGAAGGGTTGTGTCCATTATGAAAAGAGACTTAAAAGTCTATAAATAATCTAGATTTTACTACAGATTTTGATATAGATCATTATAGATTTATAATTAGTTCTAGAAACACCATCGTATTTGCTTGAGATAGTGTTTAGGATTTGTTGTATTTTGGGGGTAATTTGCCATAAACTCTTAGCAAACCTTGTGTTGGTGAGGGCAAATAAAACCTTAAAGAAAAATGTTTCTACATGCCTTAAATCCTGTTTTGTCATTTCTCTTCTTTTGCCTCCTTATTCTTCTTTTACACCAACATTTTCCCCTATTAGCTGAAATTGTGCAATTATCGACTCTAAGGAGTTGGCCAATTTTATTTCCTATTCTTGTGGATTGTGGTGATATCTATGTCATAGAATTTGAGTGCTTATATAGCTACGAGCCACCTTTATAGTCAATTAATTAGGCAATTCCGGTAACCTTGCCCAGATAGGAAATATTTTTTTCTGAGGCTAGTTATGAATCTTTGTTCTCACTTTTGTTAGAATTATTTCTTCTTTTAAACCATGGTCCTCCATGCTTAAGCTCTTTGGTAATTTTCAGGTTGTGCAAATTTTCTTAGGTAGAAGTGATGACTTAGATCAATTAAGGTTAGAGAGTTTATCTTAGCTTTTAGGTAGTTTTAGCTAAGTCTTGTGTTGCTACTAAACGCACATGCAAGTATACATGATCGTATAAGTAATATAGTGATCTTTAAAGTCAAGTATCGAACCTACAGAGATATTTATGATCAACGGTTATCAGACTCAATTACTACCAATTAATTAGTCATGTTATAAATATTATATACTATTGTGAATGTTTATCTCTAGAAGCAAATTAGGGTTAGTAACTTTGGGACCAAGCCAGTTTTCTATTATAAATAGAGATCTTCGCTTCATTGTATTTACATCCTTAAAGGGAAATAAAGAACTCTCCTCTCTTCTCTCTTTCTCCACAATATTTTGTTCTAGTTTTATTATTTCATAACACGTTATGAGCACGAGTCTCTAATCTTTTATTGGTGTATAGCCCATATCAAAACTAACGTCTCTGGAAATTAAGGGGGTGTATGTAAATCAGGTGCAATTAGTTAAACGAGTGAAAGATTATCAACAACATATCATGATTAAAGAAGCTTTGGATTAACAAGAAATAGACAAGTTATCCGGCAAGTTTTCTACTGGTTCTTTGAGGTCACTACCAACTCTGAGAAGAAGCCACTTCTTTATGGCTCAATGGAAAAGGGTATAATGACCAATTTAATGGTGGTGATAACCATTACGTCACTTTTCTATTAATTCTATAAAGGTTACTAGTTACAAACCACAGTAGTATTGATCGGTTATTTGATAAGTTTCCGGAATAAGGTTATACCACAAATATAGATTCCTATATCAACTATGTTTTTATATAACTAAGTTAGCTAACTGTGGATCCATGTTAAGCCTTTCTGTCGCAGCTTCTTTGTGTAGTTTCATCTAAATTCAGCTATGGATTCTACACTTACCGTATTTCATAAATTACGTTGTGACTAAATTATCTTTGTGGCTGTTAAACAGTCCATCATCACAGCCCATCACGGGCAGAATTCATATGGTAGGAATATATGGTATATTAGGAATGTATATGGTAGTATATTGTAAAGAAAAGGATACCTTAATTAGTGTTATACTATTACCATAATTGTATAGTTAGAATTATGGTAGAATAAGGATTTAGAAGTAGAATAGGAAAAGGATTTTCCTATTATGGAAATATGTAACTTGTATATATATCTATTCAATCAATGAAAATAATCAAGGGGATTATTTCTTTCATGGTATCAGAGCCAGAAGTCATGTGAGTAGTGGCCCCGGTGTCCATGTACCAATTTTGGTCCGGTTGAGTTAATCCCAACGTGTGCATCGCGGCCTCGATATCGGTCCGAGTAGGGCTCGCCGCATGATGGGCTTGCGGAGGTCGGGGCCCAAGAACTCGGCCGTCTTTGGACTCGGCCCATGAATCGCTCCCACCGCGCTGCATTGTTGGGCCACGCGGCGGTGGGCCGCCACCGCCGGGCATTGGGCACGGGATGGCCCCCACCGGCCATTTGGAATATCCTGGCACTCTTTGGTATGGGCTGCGGCCCACGGTCCATTGCCATTTGCCCATCTTGCCATGGGCCCCACCGCCTTTGGGCCCATGGGGGTGGTGGGCCTTGTTCATTGAATGGGACCCACCGACGTTTTGTTGACTACCGGAACCTCCACCATTACCACCGCGTTTGCCCCCGCGGTTTTTGTTATTATTTTTGCGATTATTCTTGCCGCCACCATGATTATGGTTTTGGCCCGAATTATTAACAAAACTCGAAGGATTAGGAGAGGATGCCATCATGACAATCTGGACTTGCTCCGTAGCCGCCTTTTTAGCCAAACCGGCTTCTTCCAACGTAAGCATGGAGCGGGCTTGATGGAAGTCGGGAAGAGGGTTGCTTTGGCGAAGGAGAGTGCCAACACCATTATAGGCCTCGAAAGACCGGCAACCAGCGTAGAACTAGACGATTATTTGTCACCGGTGCGCCAACATTACGGAGTTGATCCGCCAATTCCTTTAGTTTCTTGCAATATGCGAAACGTTTGGAAATACGTCCATTCGAACGAGAGAGAATTCTGCTCGAGTGTGACGATACGGGAATGTTGGTTGTCTTGGAATATGTCACGCAATCTATTCCATGCAGCCATAGCCGTGGTATCGGGCTCCATAATCGTCGTAGAAGGTCCACCGAAATAGTGGCGTATATCCACCGAAGAACGGTAGCATCAAGTGTAATCCACACCTCAGGATCCTCCGCAGGAAGGGGTCTAGCGGGAGGAATTATGTGATGAAGAACTTGATAAGAGATAGCGTGAATTTTAAACAACTCCGCCCACGTTGCATATTGAACGTTTTCCATCTCAAGGACAATAGGGACACTGAGCTTGATATTGGAAACCGTGAGGGCAGGGTGAAAATTGTTCTTAGACATATTTGAAAGAACAAAGAAGGAGGATAAATTTAAGAGAGGTTTTTGAGAGCGGAAGACGAGATATTTGGAGAGAAAAACCCGAGGGAGGGGGGGGGGGGTTCTCGGCCAAAGAGGCAAAAGTTTGAGAGAAGAAAACTTTTGGTTTAGACCTAGTCTCTTGATACCATGGTCAGAAAACGTTGTCTCCCCCCAATCCACCACTCCTCTTGAAAAATACTTTACATGCTCCTAAATTGATTAAAAATTTAGTGTCTGTTCGAAAGTTCACAAATGACAATTCGTTTCGTTGAATTTGATCCTTTCGGTTTCTCGTGAAGGATTTCAAGACGGGGAGTCATCTCATGAGGTGTGATAGTAGGGGGGATCTATATCCTATCATGCCCGGTGTCAGTCCATCGAGTCCAGCCTTGCCATCAGCTTTTGCAGCCATCTCTCCTTCCATGTGGCATGCTCGTTTGGGTCATCCGGGATCTTCTATTTTATCAGTTTTAGATAAAAATAGCTTTATTTCTTGTAAGGGTACGAGTCGTACTCCAATTTGTCGATCTTGTTCATTAGGAAAAATTGTTAAGTTGCCATTTGTAGACTCCAATTCTCATACTTCTATGCCATTTGACATTATTCATAGCGACTTATGGACATCTCCTGTTCTTAGTTCAATGGGTCATCGATATTATGTTCTCTTCTTAGATGATTATTCTAGATTTTTGTGGACGTTTCCAATTGCGAATAAATCACAAGTGTTTTCCGTCTTCATAAAATTTAGAGCGTTCATTCGTACTCAATTCGAAAGAGAAATAAAAAATATTCAATGTGATAATGGGAAGGAGTATGACAATAGGGAGTTTCGAGAATTTTGTGCTACTCATGGGATAAATTTTCGGTTTTCATGTCCTCATACATCTTCACAAAATGGAAAAGCCGAACGCAAAATTCGTTCCATAAATAACATTGTCCGAACTCTCCTAATCCATGCCTCCATACCTCCGTATTTTTGGCATCATGCTCTACAAATGGCCACTTACCTTCTTAACATAATTCCGTCTAAAGGTCTGACATATTCTTCCCCTCTCAAAATCTTATATAATAAAAACCCGTCTTATTCTCATCTTCGAATTTTTGGGTGCTTGTGTTATCCGTTATTCCCATCCACCACAATTAACAAACTTCGAGGCTCGGTCTACTCCGTGTGTATTTTTGGGTTATCCGTCGAATCATCGTGGTTATAAGTGTTTTGATTTATCCTCCAAGAAAATCATTATAAATCGTCATGTCATTTTTGATGAAACCCAATTCCCTTTTACGAAAGTTCATACTCCCGAGCCTAAGTCGTATAATTTTTTGGATGACCAAATATCCCCGTATATTATTCGGAATTTTTCGGACAACTCCCGTGCCCAAAATCCTCCAAGCCGGGCCCATCGCCCGCCGGTCCCACAAAGCTGATCTTGTCACCCCTCGTGTTCCGGCCACCGGAACAATTCCGCTATTGGGCCGGTCCCGGCCCTGATTCGGAACCGGTCCACTCCGGAATCGATTCCAGCTTGTACCGATTTGGGCCAGCAGGCCCACTGCCTGCTGGCCAGTCCGTCCCGAGCCCAGAAAATTCCCAAAATTCCATCACTTCTTCCTCGAGTCATAGACCGGTCACTCGTAGTCAGCGGGGTATTTTTACACCTAAACGACATTTTAATTTACATTCTGATGTCTCTAAATCCCCTTGCCCCGCAATCCTGTGTCCGCATTAAATGACCCTAATTGGAAAATTGCTATGACTGATGAATATAATGCTCTTATTGATAATAAGACGTGGGAGTTGGTGCCCCGTCCATATGGTATTAATATTATCAGGTCTATGTGGATTTTTGCTCATAAGGAGAATTCAGATGGGTCATTTGCTCGACATAAGGCGCGACTTGTTGGTGATGGTAAGACTCAGCAGGTTGGAATTGATTGTGGTGAGACGTTTAGTCCGGTGGTCAAACCGGCTACCATTCGCACTGTGCTTAGCTTGGCTCTTTCAAAGACTTGGCCAATCCATCAGTTGGATGTCAAGAATGCCTTTCTACATGGTGACCTCAAGGAAACAGTCTATATGCATCAGCCGTTGGGTTTCAGGGATCCCAACCGCCCTCATCATGTCTGTTTGTTGAAGAAGTCATTATATGGGCTTAAGCAGTCTCCACGTGCCTGGTATACACGATTTGCTGATTTTGTTTCGACTATTGGGTTCACACACAGCAGGTCAGATAATTCTTTGTTCATCTACCATCGTGGTTCGTCATTGGCCTATATTCTGTTATATGTGGATGATATCATCTTGTTTCGCCTCCTCCGATGCTTTGCGTCGAGTCTATCATGGCCATGCTCGGTTCGAATTTGCTATGAAGGACTTAGGGCCGTTGAGTTATTTTTGGGGATTGCCGTCAAACGTCATTCAGGTGGCTTGTTTCTGTCTCAACGGAAGTATGCTGCTGAGATCATAGAGAGGGCTGGGATGTCATCCTGTAAGTCCACTTCCACACCGGTTGATGCAAACCCAAAGTTGAGTGCCGCAGCAGGTGCACCATACGAGGACCCGACCCGGTATCGCAGTCTTGCAGGAGCCCTCCAGTATCTGACCTTTACCAGACCCGATATTACATATGCAGTTCAGCAGGTGTGTTTATTCATGCATGATCCCAGAGTTGAGCACATGAATGCAATCAAACGCATCATTCGGTATATTCAGGGGACACTAGACTATGGGTTGCACTTATATCCGTCATCTACATCCACACTTGTTTCCTACACGGATGCTGATTGGGGTGGTTGTCCCGACACCAGACGGTCGACTTCTGGCTACTGTATGTTCCTTGGCAACAACTTGGTCTCCTGGTCGGCAAAGCGTCAGGCAACGCTATCACGCTCAAGTGCCGAGGCAGAATATCGAGGGGTAGCAAATGTGGTCTCCGAATCATGTTGGCTACGTAATTTGCTTTTGGAACTTCATTGTCCCATTCAGAAGGCAACCTTGGTATATTGCGATAACATTAGTGCCATCTACCTTTCAGGCAACCCAGTTCAACACCAACGGACCAAGCATATCGAAATGGACATTCACTTTGTCCGTGAAAAGGTTGCAAAGGGTCAAGTTCGCGTATGCCATGTCCCGTCTCGTTATCAAATTGCAGACATCTTTACAAAGGGTCTACCAGCGGTTCTCTTTGAAGATTTTAGGGACAGTCTCAGCGTTCGAAGACCGCCCGCTATGCTGCGGGGGTGTGTTAAACCATCCATCATCACAGCCCATCACGGGCCAGAATTCATATGGTAGGAATATATGGTATATTAGGAATGTATATGGTAGTATATTGTAAAGAAAAGGATACCTTAATTAGTGTTATACTATTACCATAATTGTATAGTTAGAATTATGGTAGAATAAGGATTTAGAAGTAGAATAGGAAAAGGATTTTCCTATTATGGAAATATGTAACTTGTATATATATCTATTCAATCAATGAAAATAATCAAGGGGATTATTTCTTTCAGTGGCAGTAACTTATGGCTGATGATAAGGATAGCCTACAAAGAGTATATATGGCTATAACGAGTTTTCTATTGATAGTACAACTCGTTGGGTTCGTTTGATTCATGGAAACCTAATTGGTTTTGGATTATTTATGTCTCAAATTTATTTCAGAAGAACAATTTGTTAAGAGGGATTATTATGATTAATATATGATTATCAGAAGTGACAATATTCCTTATGTATTATTGTGGCTATAACTAATGATCTGTTAGAGAAAAATTCTCTAAATTATATGTATGCCTCGATTTGCTCTTGAAATAGCAATATCTTAAACGCGGTTCTAAGCGATCATAATTTTATATGGTTAAAGCACGTTCAGATGATTATGTTTTATTAATGAAGAATGAGTACTTTTCATAAATATGACAAATTCAGATCCATTTGCTGAAGTGAATATGATGATATTTAGTAAAGATTATAAATACAGACGTGTTCTTGGTTGTGAAAATATCACGTCTCGCCTATAGAAGAGGTAGAATAATTGAGAAAAAATATTCTAAATATTCTATGCTTTACTCCCGAAGTAGCAAACTCAGAAATCTGCTCCCGAAGTAACAAACTCAGAAATCTGTTGCCCAAGTAGCAAACTCACAAATCTGCCCCTGAAATAGTAAATTTTGAATCTATTCCTTAAGTAATAAAACTATGAACTCTACTACGGAAGTAGTAGAACTTTGAATGTAGTAAAACTTTAAACTTTACTTTTGAAGTAGTAAATCTGAAATTTACTCTCCAATTAGTAAGACTCTGAAATTTACTCTTGAAGTTGTAAATCTAAAATTTACTCCCGAAGTAGTAAAACTTTGAACTTTACTCCCGAATAGGTTTAACTTTAAAATTTACTCCTGAAATAGTAAGACATTGAAAAATGTCTAAGAAATATTCTGAAGCAATGTTTTCTTGTGCTTGAAAAAAAAAATTAAAAGTTGTGTGTAAACGGCATCTAAATGACCAGTTTGATTCTTCACTTTCATGAAAGAAATACTACAACTTACCTCTTGCGGAGATATAATAATAAAGGATATACATATTATTCATGTGGTATAAAAGTTAATTACAACACATACTTGTCGTACGTAAAAATATTTTAGTTAATTTTATTAAGACATTTAAAAATATTGAAGTTTAGAACTTAATACTTACTTTTCGGTATTATGAATTTATAATTATTTTTAAATATTCATTTGATTACTATTTCCTTTCATGACACCAGTAATATCTAACTAAACTTTCTTTCATGACACAAGTAGTGTCCAAATATAATATTTGATATTACAAAACTAATGATCAGGGTTCCAGAAGAGCTACCTATTTATCTAGAAGATCATGGGACTAGTATTGTCCAAATAATATGAGGTTATAGAGAATAAATTAAACGCTCCTGAAGAGCTTACATACTATTATGTCATACATTCTAGATTATAACATACGAAGCTTTTATAATTGAAGCACAAGTTGTAGTAAACCTGAAGTTTACTAAAGTAAATAGCTATCATATTGAAGCTATAAATGATTGGAGGATTAAATATCTATAAAATCATAGTGGGTAAGAAATATGTGTAAATGGTTACCCTCTTTATTCTCCAAATTGTACTACACAAATATAAGGATGATGAAATCACATGTCCGGTAAACCAGACGTTTATTGGTGCAAAAAATATTCATGTCACAGTAAACCAAAAGTTTACTAAAACAAATAGCACATGGCGTGGAAAACTTGAAGTTTACTAGTATAAATAATTTTATTAGTCGGTATGAGCGATTAGCCATCCTGATTCAAATATAATGTGCAAATTGAGTATGACATATATTGAAGAACTAAAAGATTCTTCAAGAATTTATTTTTGTTGCTTATTCTCATGATAAGTTGATTATACTAGCTAATGTTTAGATTGAATTCCCTTAATTCTGAAAAAAATATATAAAAGGTGAATATAGGCCCGTTCACCTGTTATGCGATGGCTTAAATAAATGCATCGATAAGACGGTCACATGTGCGTTTATTGTTAACCCACAGTTTGACATATACAAAGTTACTTGCTCAAAATAATTAAGTTGAGAGCACAATCTTCATATTATGTAATCAAGATAATTCATCTTGTTAATGCTGGTTTATATCCAAGCTGATTTAACATTGAATGCCTCCAATAAAGTTAAACCATTGCTTATGAGAATAAAGCTTCATGTGTTGGGCTATGATATACAAGATAATTTGTCCGCGCTTAGCGCAATCATGAATAGCCTCCTTTTTCACTTCCAAGTTTATTTGATAAAAATAATGAATGATCCTTTCGTGATATTTGAATATTAAAGATAAAGAAAATATAGATCCTTATTAAACTAAAATATTACAAATATTCCTAAAATAATTTAGAAGATTTGACATTGTCAAACGTCTTCCTCTTTGTTCAGTTTTATCTTCTACATATTTTTTATTGTAACATTTGTTTCTTAGTTCTCAATATTGAATGATCTCTCATGAAGCAGTCAACCATCCGTTTCTCTAACTAAAAGTAAATTATATTCATTTCACGACGTACTCGTTTTCAAGAGGTTCATGATGTGAGTTTTCTATAATCATCACTATTAAGATCAATGGTTATTAATTTAAATAAGCTGGACTAAAAAAGTGACTAAATCTTAAGTCTACGATAATCTGGATTGGAAAACGTCGAGCACAATGTACTTCCAACAATCTTCGCCCTTCAGGCCTCATTGGAATCTTAGAGTCAGTTCACTGGCTAATGAAGAAACACAAAAGAAAAAAAAAAAAAAAAGAGGAGAGAATAAAGCAAAAACAAAGGCAGATCCCAAAAAAAGAAGATAAATAGATTGCTTACACTAAGCAAACAACTGTGATACATTCTCCTATTTTTTTTACAAATCTTATTAACAAAGAAACTACAATTGAACAGTTAAAACAAAAGAAATGATGATAAAGAGATGGTGTAGTTAAAATCTTCAATCTTAAGTGAGAGCAAGTAACAATCCGGATATCCAGATCAGCAACATGTAGCCATTGTTCTTGATAATTTTGTATACTATATCAAGGTACCTAGTGTGTGACGAAGGTTAATAATAGTTTCTCCTACCGTTGAACAATCAGAATAATCTCGGACAATAGCGCCCATTGATCCAGAAAAAACACCAGCCCTAATTGGTTATATTATTCCGGATATAATGAAATTTTTCTTCTTATGTTGCCTTGTAATCGTCCACAATGAACTGCTGCAATAGTCTACCAGCTTGTAAAAGAGTGTGCCCCTCATTAAGTCTGTTGTATCCTGAAGCATTAGAACTACTGCATTAGCATTTTTTGGCTCGTAAAGGTTTTGTTGATTATGTTGGAAATTTAACTATGTGGATTGAGTTTTTTCCGTCTTTAGTGACTTAAACACGTGGGCCCCACATGTCGGAAACATCATTTCTTCGCACATGCCTAATCTAGTAAATGAGTAGATGATATTAGTGTCAAGTATTGTCAAATTTCGTTAAGAAATGAAAGAAATATTGGTACACAAAGTAAGGTGTTTGAAACATGAATAGATGAATTGTTTGGCCAAATAACCAATCTCCCACATATTTGGCCAAATTACCGTAAAAACATTTATACGGAACAATTTTGTCTTAAAGACAAAGAGTCATCTCTCGACTCAGCTTTCATTCTATTTAACCTTTCTGACACCATTTTTACCTACAATTTAAGACAAAATCTTTCTGAGTGTTCGAAATATGCCTGTTTCAAATTTTGCTTCTGCTTCTGCTTCTGCTTCTGCTTCTGCTTCGCTCAAGGGAATGTTGTTGTCTCTGCTCCTGCCAGTTTCCAAGGAGAACGCCCAGAAAAGTTTATGGGTACAAATTTCAAGAGATGGCAACAAAAGACGTTGTTTTATCTTACTACGTTGAACCTGTCACACTTTCTGACAGAAGATCCTTCTTCTGGTGGGGATGCAATAGACACTCAGTATAACACAATGGCTGAAGTGGGCGACGATATCCAGGTCACAAATGCCCTGAAGTTAACTCTGGATGCTTGGAATCATAGTGATTTCATGTGCAAAAACTGCATTCCGAATAGTCAGTCGGATACACTCTATACTGTGTATTGCACCGTGAAGACGACAAAGGAGTTGTGGGGAAAAGTACAGCGCACATGATGCGGGTACTAAGAAATTCATCGTTGGAAAGTTTATGAAATTTCAAATGGTGGATGGTAAATCAGTGATGTCCCAAATCCAAGAGTTTCAAATGATTCTTCATTATCTGGATTTGGAAGGAATGAAGCCAAATGAGTAATTTATAGTTGCATCTTTAATTGAGAAATTGCCTCCCTCGTGGAACGAGTTCATGAGTTATCTCAAACTAAAGACAAAGGAAATGGATTTTGAAGATCTTATTGTCAAACTGCATATACAAGAGGATAATAAAAGGGCTATATCTAAGGGAAAGCAGCCAATGGAGGCAAAGGCGAATCTGGTTGATTAAAAGGGAAACGCCAACAAAAAGCGCAAGTACCAGGGAGACGGCAAAAGCTAAACGATGGAGAAGTTCAAAAGAAACTGCCATCACTATGGAAAGCCTGGCCATATGATCAAAGAGTGCCACAAACTGAAGCGATAGCATAAGAAAAAAAGCCAAGAACAAAGGCAAGGCCAAGGCTAACGTTGTGCAAGACAAGGATGATCCTTCGAACCTTGACGACATGATTGTGAATTTCTCGGCGGTAGTGCTGGAGGCTAATCTGGTGGAGAATCCAAGAAAATTGTGGATAGACACGGGTGCAACCCGTCATATCTGCTCTGACAAGAGTGCATTCTCCTCTTACGCCCCATTCTCGGGCAAAACGTTGTTCATGGGCAACGACGCTACCTCTGAAGTGCAAGGGGTTGGAAATGTTGTCCTCAAAATGACTTCAGGCAAAGAGCTTACTCTGAAGGAAGTGCTGCACATCCCTGACATCCGCAAGAACTTGGTTTCAGGACCACTATTGGTCAAGACTGGCTTTAGGCTAGTTTTTTAGTCCAACAAATTTGTAATAACTAAGAATGGTATATTTGTAAGAAGGGGATCAACATGTGACGACCTCTTCAAAATGAATACTATGTCTGTAATTCGTTCATGTAATGAAATAAAGCCTTCTACCTACTTGCTTGAGTCCTCTAATTTATGGCATCATAGATTATAACACGCTAACTACAAATCCATTCAAAAGTTAGTAAAGTTGAAATTGTTACCTTCATTCGACATAAACCCTCAATATAAATGTGAGGTATGCGTAGAAGCAAAATTAACCAAATCATCTTTCCATTCAGTCGAAAGAAACACCGATCCTCTAGAACTTATTCACACCGACATATGTGATTTAAAATTTGTACAAACTAGAGGGGGGAATAAGTACTTTGTGACTTTCATTAATGATAGTACAAGGTATTGTTATGTTTACTTGTTGAAAAATAATGATGAAGCGTTTGAAGTATTTAAACGTTACGAAGCAGAAGTTGAAAATCAACTAAACGTACGGATTAAGGCAATTCGTAGTGATAGAGGGGGAGAATACGTAGCACCGTTTGAATAATATTGTGCTCAATTCGACATTGTTCATCAAACGACAACTCCTTACTCGCCTCAGTCCAATGGTATTTTCGAGCGCAAAAACCGTACGCTAGTACCATGCTCGAGGATCCTGTTTCAGTCCATAGAGAGATTTCCGCAATAGACACACATAATTCGGATGAATAGGATCCCTGAAACCCATAGGCTGATGCATATATACCGTTTGATGAAGATACCTATGTACGAAGGCATTCTTGACATCAAGCTGATGAATGGGCCAAGATTTGGATATGGCAATGCTGAGTATGTCTGGATAGTTGCGAACTTTATGACCCGGCTGTATGTTTCATCACAGTCCACTCTCACCCGTTGAGACTGCCATCACCAACAAGACGATCCTTGTACCTCTTAAAAGAACCATCAGATTTTTTTTATGTCTAAAAATCCACATAGAACGAATAATGTTAGCATCAGGTGGACGGAGTACTAGGTCCCACGTCTTATTATCAATAAGAGCATTATATTCGTCAACCATTGCAGCTTTCCAATTAGGGTTAGATAAGGCATCCTTCGGGTTACGAGGGACAGTGGAAGGGATAATTCAAAAGGAAAGATTAAACAGTCGTTTAGGTTTATGAAGTATATACATGGCAGGGGTTTCCATGGTTTGAGAGTGTGTATGGGGAAGCAGGATGGGAGAGGGGTTTGCCGCGGGACTGTTAGGAAGAGGAGGAAGGGCAGGGGTGACAGTACTGGCTGGCCGAACCTCAATTTTCCAAGAGGTGGCTGCAGAATCACCCTGATGTGGGCTATTTCGGGCCACCATCGGCAGAACCGGGTAGGCAACTAGTCTCGGACTGGCCGAGGTGGTGGCGAGTGTCGAGTTCTAGGACGACAGACTATGTAAATGGTGAATTAGATGAGGGTTTAGGCCATCATCTAGGAAGTCGTAGGAATATCGAGGTGGCGAGTGTAGAGAGAAAGGGGAATTGTGACTCATCAAATAGGACATGACGTAAAATAACATTTTTATGGCTCAACAAGTTATAGCATGAGTAACCACGATGATTGTCAGAGTAACCCAGAAACACACACGGGGAAGACCGGGGTTAGAGTTTGTGAGTGGTCGGATGAAGAGGGTAACAAAGACATCCAAAAATACGCAAGTGTTCGTAGGAGGGGTTCCTCCAAAACAAAACTTGGGTGGATGACCGTTGAGCTAGAGACTTGTTTGGGATTATTTTAGGAGATAGGTGGCCATGGAGAGTGTGTAATGCCAGAATTGAAGGGCAATTGAGGCGTGAGCAAGTAGGGAACGAATGAGGTTGTTTATGGTTCAAATTTTTTGTTCAGATTTACCATTTTGGGAGGATGTCTGAGGGAAGAAAAATGAAAGGTATGACCATTTTTGGAGCAAAATTGTTTCAATAGGTTATTATCAAATTCCTTGCCATTGAAAATATTTAATGCTCTTTTTAAATTGTGTTTTTACGAAAGCACTAAATAAAGAAAAAATGGGGTAGACCTCAGATTTATTTCCAATTGGAAAAGTTCATAGAAAGTTGGAATAATCGTCCAAACACAACACATAACATCGATGGCCAGCCGTACTCAAAATAGAGGAGGTCAACAAATCAATATGTATGATATCGAAAGGCATTTAAGTATAATTTGTGGATGCATAAAATGGTAAATTGACATGTTTCCCAAAAACGCAAGATTCACATATAGGAGTCCTAGAATACGGTTGCAATTAATAAATTATTTTTCCTAAGGAAATGTAAACCAGAGTCTCCCAGATGTCCTAATCTAGAATTCCATAAGGAAGACGAAAGAGCAGCAAATGTTGAGGGAACTGAGGCTGGATTATTGACGGTGTTTGAATTAGGTAGAGATCTCTGGTGCTGTCACATCTCATTATTCATCTCCTTGTCATAAAATCCTTTACAGTAAAACCAAAAGGATCAAAGTCATGCGAAACCCAATTGTCAGTTGTGAAATGTCGCATGAAGATTAAATTCTTAATGAGTTTAGGGGCATGGAGGACATTTTTTAAGATTAGTGGTGGATATGGTGGGGATAGGGAGGAATGACCATAACCACAGATGGGAATGCCTTGTCCACTACCAACAATAATATTCCAATTTAAATTACTCAAATTGGAATAAGACGAGAGAGTACCTTGTGATGCCGTCATGTGAGATGTGGCACCTGTGTCCATATACCAATTTTTATCTAAAGTGTTTAGTGACATTGTGCTAATAGCTGCCTCAATGTTAGTCGGTGCATAAGTCGATGGCGGGGGGGCCTGTGTTGTGTAGGTCTATTGTATATATGGGCTAAGTATGCCAGGTTGGGCCAGTCGGTTCTGAGGTAGAGTCCACGAGGATGTCGTATACAGGAAAGGAGGAGAGGCCTATGATGGTGGGGCCCACTGGCCCACAGAGGGTAGGCAGCCCACAACGGAGGCAGTTGCCACTGCCGCAGTCGCTGCCTGTTGTTGCGAATTTCTTCCGCCGCAACCCTTGCCGGACTGCCTGCTCCGACGGTTGTTACGGGAGAAAGCGGATTGTTGCAGGTCCTCTGGCCGACGGTTTTGGTTGTCGGACCGAGAGGCCCTGCCATCAGCAAAGGCCCCGATGGTGGTGGTGAGGGCGACGTCGGCAATGCTGGCCCGAGTGGCAATGTTGCCCGAGTGGCAACGCCATCATAGGATTCATTCAAACCTGCAATAATTTGCATGACCAATCGTTGATTAGTGACTGGTGCGCCGACGTTGGAGAGTTGATCGGCAAGCATCTTGAGTTCTTGACAATAGGCAGACACGTTTGGGAAATCGTCCTGATGAACTTCCTTAAACTGATTTTCTAAGTATAACGCTCGATGAGTTTTGTTATCGTGGAAAATACTTCCAAATGTTCCCACAATTTGGCGGGCAGTGACATCGATCTCAATGATGGTGTGCAACAAATCATTAGATATCGTGCCGTATATCCACAGGAGGACGGCTGCGTCTAAACGTGACCTTTAACACCCCGTACTTTTGGGCGATGATTTGAGCAGCTAGACGTATGCAAGTAGACCCGAGCCTTTGGAAATTTATGTCATATTCACGTACGCAAATGAAGGGATTAGTAAATAAAGGATGGGGTCTCGAAATAATTTAAGATTTTAAAAGTATGACAATGATAACTAGAAATATTATTTATGTGTACCGAAAGTGGCTACGAACTAGTGTTATATCACATGACCATGATAATGAATATATGAAGTGTGTTAAATTCATCAATATTAAGTGAATTGAGTTATAAAAATTAAGACTTAATGGATAAGTGTCGTGTTAGTACTTCCACGTGTGTGTGCATGTGCAAAGAGCAACACTAATCCATTATACATGCATATTGGTGGGTTAGTTACAGCCAAGTGTTTCTTTGGTGTTAACTCACCATCTTTTCTTTACATTTAAGTAACTAGTAAGTTGTCATGTTGACTAAAATGGGTACTTTTTTTATACTATATTATATCTATTTATAGCAATGATCTGTATCAATTAGCGGTCAACCAATTTATCTAGCCACCTATTTTTTTTTTGTTTCCATTAGAGATAGACTTCCTATTTTGCTAATGTAAAATTCCCACCACCTAATCTATCAAGGGCCATTTACGGCCACTCCTATAAGATAAGGATTGGAGTGCTACTGGAAGAAGTATTTCAACCACCTACCTTTTTATATAGAGAAAGGACATGTATTTTCTTTCCAACACTCACCTCATAGCTCTCAATAACACCTCTTTATGAATATATATATATATATATATATATAGAACCGATGGAAGGAGTGTTGACACCCAATATTGTCTCATCTTTTTCGATTTATTTACAATTTTAAATATTTTTGACACCTCAAAACAATTATATATATATATATATAAATAAGGTTCTAATATCATCGTCTATTCTCAATATCATTATTTATTATTATTCGTATTTCTACAACCATTTGCCTTTTTAAAATCACAATCATAGTTTTTTCCCTAATATTCTATGTTATTTTATTTTCACAAAATTGTATCGCATTTCTATTTTTTATTAAGCATTAAGCATTTCAAAAATATTATATTTTATTCTTATCACATCGTCATTTTATTTTAAATAATTTATATTTTTTTTCTTCTTCAAAGCATCTTTCCAATAATAAATCCCCTTTTTATATATTAAAGCACAACCCATTTATTTCCCAACGGAAAATAATTTCTACACAAAATAAAAACAACCCAATAAATGGGCCCAACCGATCACCCCTACACGCGGCCCAATTCGGTCGGCCCAACAGCCATTTCCCCTTTATTTCCTATACTCAACCCATTACCTACCCCCTAAAACAAAAAGACAAAAACCCTAGCCCCATCTTTCTCTTCAACCCCACGCCCTGCCACCGTCGCTGCCCCCTACCCCACCTACGCCGCAACCTACACCCTAAAATCCGCAACCTTTTGCCCCTTCATTTTGATTTTCAAACTCGGTTTTTAGGGGGAAAATCAGCTATAAAACCCCCCTTTGTTCTTCATTTTGGGAAGCCGAAATTCAGGGTTCAATCTTGAAATCCGAAATTCAAAATCTAAGATTCTTTTAAGGTTTGCATTGCTTTCTTTTTGTGTTTTTCTTCATCTTAAGAATCCGAAAATACAAGTTGAAATTATTGATTTTTTGAGTCCGAAATTTACACCTAGGTTTCAGTGGGTTTTGGTGTGGAAAAATCTGAAATTTTGGTTGATTTCTGCTTTGTTTCTATTAGGGTCGGGTCGAGCCAGAATTTGGATCGGGTAAAATTTCCAGAAATTGGTATTGATATTTTGTTGGTTATCTGAAAATCCAAGAAAAACTGATTCGGGTCGGGATTTCTGATTAGGGTCGGGTAAAATTTTCAGAAATTAGTTTTGATATTTTGTTGTTGGTTATCTGAAAATCCAAGAAAAACTGATTCGGGTCAGGTTTTCTGATTCGGGTCGGCTTTTTTTTTATACGAGAGACCAACATGTTCGCTAGACATGACAACTAAAATGACCAACGAGTCATATGTTCGCAAACACGACGTGATTGGAATGATCTTTTCAAAATTTGTCTGAGCCCTCCGTAATCAAAACACTTATTGTTTTGGATACGGATTCGAAGTTATTTATATTCAATTGTTTTAACCGTTTGTTCTTGACAACTTGCAAGGAACACTTACGATAGTTAAAGAAGACAAGATACCCATCGGAGATGATTTATTTTATTGTTGTTTTATTTTCTTTAATTCAGCTTTATTTTATTCTGTATTTTAATATTATTTATTGTACTTGTGTAATTATTGAAATTTTTAGAATAGGTACACTTAGAATTAATAATCTAGAAAGAGTAGATTTAAAATCAGAAACCGCTAGTTTATCTATTTTTTAGGCCCGTCGCCCATACTTTCAAAACGTTAGTTTATTTATTTTAGGTTCTTCGCCCATACCTTCAAAACGCTAGCTTATTTTTGAACTGTTCAGAATTTTCAAAACTATTGGTCACCTTTTACTCACACTATTAATCATACAAATAGAGTCTTATTTTTATCCGATTCGTTATTCAAAATGACTTCCAAAATATCACTTTCTTTGCATTACCAATAAGTTGTTTTCTTCTTACTAAATCACCTTGTATATATATTTATAAACAATGTCATACAAATGCATGTTTTATCCAAAAATTCACTTTGCATATATTCTGTAAATAATGCAATCAAAAGTGTGTTTTTATCCAACAAATTACTTTGCATGTATTTTTGTAAATAATACAATACAAATACATGTTTCACCCCAAAAATCACCTTGTATATATTTTTGTCAACTTTCATACAAATGCATACTTTTATCCAAAATCAACTTTACATGTATTTTTTAAACAAAGCCATACAAATGCATACTTGTACAAAATGCATCCTTTCATTAAATACTTGCAACATCATTTTAACTTTATATTTTAAAACATACATTTTCTAAGTACAATAAATAAGCCGGAGTTTGACCGGATAACCGCAAGTTAACGGATCTTAAAGGGTGCCTAACTCCTTCCATTTAGGATAATAAAGAACCCTTACCTAGAATCTCATATTTTCGCAGACCAGTAATCGGAGTTCACTTTGCATCATTTTGTTTTCCATTTAGGTGTCCTAATTCGCCTTAGAATAATTAGGTGGCGACTCCTCAACAACATTTATCAATCCAGAGAGAGAGAATCGACGCCATTACGTCGCGAGCCACGGTCAAAAACAGGTGCGACAGCATGGCGACTCCGCTGGGAAAATTCAGGTTCTTAACCATAGCAAACTCAGGTTAATTATTATTGCGCTTTATTTTGCTCCTTATTTGATCTACTGCTTTAAAATGTTTCATTTTTGAAACTTTGTATGTTTAACTACTTTAATTGCTACTTTCTTTACTGCTTTACTTAAATTGGCATTCCGCTCATATTTCTTCCACTTCGAAAAATTGACACTATCACACATAGACGCGAGGTGTGTTTCACGCACCCGCAAAATTTTCTTTCAAACTTCCAAATTTTAGGAGAGTTGGCGTATGCGCGGAGTGTCCGGACCATCCGGTGGCCGCGTAGCCTTCTCACTCGAGTATCGGGAACCTTGAGTCTAGTCAGCCAAATTTTAGAAAATTTAGGATAGGGCTATACCACCCTTTATCTTAAGTCATGCATACATACACCTTAGGTTGGTCGATCCTTGGCATCGACTCCACAATTAAAAATCCACCAAATTGTCGACGGGTCTCATGACCCAATGATCCATCAACATATTATGTGTAGTGTGATAATGATAGACGAATCCAAGCCTAATCATGACATGCCGAAATTGGAAAATGTACATTCATTTTGTCTTCATTTCCGACAAAAGCATTGCAGTTTAACAGCTTGGATTAATCTGTCATAATCTCGCATATTTGACGTTTAGGCTCACCTCTAGCATAGGAGAAGCCCCATGCATGTTAGGACACACATTTAATTTCCGCACATTTTGTTTGCTATTTTTCTGCTTTTTACTCTGTACATATTATTTAATACAATAATTACCCTCTTCAACTCTGTACATATCATGACATGTCTCTTGCAACTCTGGGCATGAACATTTGCCCTTTGCACTTTTGGGCTATCGCACTACAATCAAGACTTCTACTGGGGCAACGCCATATCTTTTGGTCCACGGGACAGAAACTGTGCCAACACTCGAGGATAAATCATCTTTGAACATCACGACTCGGACCTTGTGAAGCGTTAACTTCCAGTCCGAACAAACTAATCAGGGGAGCCTTTGACTATACTGTCACATTCCCACATTTTATTATTATTCTTTCTGTTTGAGCCTTTCTAGCGTACCAAATAACATTATCTGTAGCACTTCCCCTTTGAGCCTAAAGCCTATTCTTTTAACAACCACATCTTATGCCTATACCCTTTCTGAGTGCATACACACACTATCCCTCTCTTGGCCCGACCTCCTTGAGCGCATCAGAAATGTCCAAATTGCTAAAATGATCCGAGTTGAAGTTGCAAAGTCCCGAAAGAGAAAAAGAAAACAAAACAAAAGGATGACTTCACACAAAGAAGAAGTCAAAAGCCCCGACAATATCAAGAAAGAAGAATGAGGAAATAACTCCGAAAATGGGAAAAAGCTCCAAACGAAATATTCAAAAGAAGTCGGTACAAAAGAAGAAGAAGAAAAAAAGCAGATTGGCATCAAGGCACACAAATACCAAGCGCGGACATATTCCAACGCTCAAGGAAGGATTAATCACTCCTTACCTAAATGATATCCTTTCCTTTCCCCAAGCCTACATTACAAACCCATAATAAGCCCTACATGATCCTATACATAGGGCTCTCACATTAGTGGATACTCACATGATGGCCAAGCCTATGGTATCACAATTAAATGAATTGAACATTTTTCTGAGAGTGAGTGTACTTCTCTAGACGTTCCAAAGTTCAAAACACTGAAATATATATGAGGAAGGGACTTTCTTTTAGTGAGGGCATTCGAAATATAAGGATACGTATAGGTCAAAACCTTGGCTTGAAGCAAGTGTCGATACTCAGGTATGTCTGAGGTAGCATCTGAAGCTGTAGGAATTACCCTAGAGTCAGTCTCGGTTAGACAGAAAGCAAATAACGGGAGCCCTTAAGCACAATACTAATTGTTGGTACCAACTGAAGTCAAGACGTGATTCTGTCTTTTTAATTGAAAAAAAAAACACATCAAAAACAACAAAAACCTTGCAAAATATATTGCATCATTTTTCAAACTCTAATCACTCTCTTTTACCAAAAAAACATTTTACAAACTCAAATTCCTTTTTCCTACAGAGTCTCGGATAAACAACCCAGAATTTGATTTCCATTCCCCGATAGCAGACATGAACTACGTTATGACCTAATTCCCTTGGCGGGATACGTAGGTGGCTCATATCGGCTTCGGTCCCATTTTTTGGAAAACTTCACAATTCCTTTTTGCTTGTAACGAACTACGTTATGACCTGATTTCCCTTGTCAGAATACGTAGGCGGCCTATATCGGCTTCGGTCACATCATTGGAATTTTTCTTCCCTTATCTTGCACATAACACAATAGGCTCACCTGATCGCCTTAATAGGACAAGCAAGCTGCCCACACAAACTCGATTTTGTCCAGTTGGAAGTTTAGCATCTTCATATATACCAGAAACTGGGGCAAATTTTTAAGGGTTCACTTCAAGAAGACGTCAATGGACATGGAAAAGCGCTTGACAACTAAGTCTTCAGTACAAACCAATCTGAACTTGCAAGCGTCAAGAGCCAAAGCTACAAAGTCAACGCGAATCAACTGCCTCTTCCCCCCAAACTCATGAATTTTTTGAATGCAGGTCTTCAGGTTGATAAAGGCGGGAAGCCGCAACATGATACTTAATTTTGCGAGGAACTCCCGCATCGCAGTTTAGGCCCCACAAGGATCACATTCATGTTGGGTGTCTATACAAAAACATCATCTTGACCTACAGGGTCCCAACTACTATGTCCGTACAAGGACGGTATTTCGACTCACAGGGTCACATTCTCATCCTTATCCATTCCTTTTACATCGCCTATGTCCGCGCATTAACTTTTCATCTAGATTGATGACATAGCAGTTCGACCTTAGGGTCCCACTTTGCATTACGTCAATACAACGACGTCAATCAGGCACCCACCTCCTAATACGGGTATTTTAATTACAATCAGGCGCCCACCTCCTAATACAGGTATTTTAATTTCAATCAGGCACCCACCTCCTAATACGGGTATTTTAATTTAAATCAGTCGCCCACTTCCTAATACGAGTATTTTAATTTATATCAGGCACCCACCTCCTAATGCCGATATTTTAATTTAAGTCAGGCGCCACCTCCTAATGCGTGTAGTTTAATTTAAATCAGGCACCCACCTCCTAATGCGGGTATTTTAATTTAAATCAGGTGTCCACCTCCTAATACGGGTGTTTTTATTTAAATCAGGCACCCACCTCCTAATGCGGGTATTTTAATTTAAATCAGGCGCCCACCTTCTAACTCTGGTATTTTAATTTAAATTAGGCGCCCACCTTCTAATGCGGGTATTTTAATTTAAATCAGGCCCACCTTCTAATGCGGGTATTTTAATTTCAATCAGGCACCCACCTCCTAATGTGGATATTTTATTTTCAATCGGGCACCAACCTTCCAATGCGGGTATTTTATTTTCAATCAGGCACCACCTCCTATTGCGGTATTTTATTTTCAATCAGGTGCCCACCTCCTAATGTTGGTATTTAATTTTCAATCAGGCACCCACCTCCTAATGCGGGTATTTTAATTTCAATCAGGCGCCCACCTTCTAATGCGGGTATTTTAATTTCAATCAGACGCCCACCTCCTAATTAGGAATTTTAATTTAAATCAGGCGCCCACCTCCTAATACGGGTATTTTAAATTTAAATCAGGCACCCACCTCCAAATTCCAGTATTTTAATTTAAATCAGGCGCCCACCTCCTAATATGTGTATTTTAATTTATATCAGGTGCCCACCTCCTAATTCGGGTATTTTAATTTAAATCAGGCGCTCACCTCCTAATGCGGGTGTTTTAATTTATTTCAGGCACCCACCTCCTAATGCGGGTATTTTAATTTAAATCAGGCGCCCACCTCCTAATGCGAATATTTTAATTTCAATCAGACGCCCACCAAACTGCCTCATCTGTATCACGTCTAAGAAACGACGTCATTTAATTACGCATATGCAGCGACGTCATCTGCATCACGTCTATACAATGACGTCATTTCATTATTCCTTTACAATGACGTCATCTTCACAACATCTAAGCAACGACGTCATTTCATTACGCCAATGCAACGGCGTTATCTGCATTGGGGAAATATTTCGAACGTCATTCTGCTCTTTCCCAATATTATGCCACATCCCTAACCAGTGTCATTGTAACTCGATACTGGGGCAATATTTCTCGAATCCGCGCCGCCTTTGCAACTTCTTCCCCCTCGGGATTCTATCTCTAACCTTCATTCAAGTCCCGATGATCGGGAAAAAATTGGCAACTCGGTCAACTTCTTTGTCCAAAAACTCTTTCATCGTTTCTGGCCAAAGAGGGGCATCTGTTGACACCCAATTTTGTTCCATCTATTCCAATTTATTTGCAATTTTAAATATTTTTGACACCTCAAAACAATCATAATATATATATATATCGTCGTCTATTCTCAATATCATTATTTATTATTATTCGTATTTCTACAACCATTTGCCTTTTTAAAATCACAATCATAGTTTTCCCCTAATTTCTATGTTATTTTATTTTCGCAAAATTGCATTGCATTTCTATTTTTTATTAAGCATTAAGAATTTCGCAAATATTATATTTTATTATTATCACATCGTCATTTTTTTTCTTCTTCAAAGCATCTTTCCAATAATAAAACCCATTTTTTATATTTTAAACCACAACCCATTTATTTTCCAACCCAAAACAATTTCTACCCAAAACAAAACCAACCCAATAAATGGGGCCCAACCGATCACTCCAACTCGCGGCCCAATTCGGTCGGCCCAACAGCCCCTTCCCCTTTATTTCATATACCCAACCCATTACCTACCCCCCTAAAACAAAAAGACAAAAACCCTAGCCCCCTCTTTCTCTTTCAACCCCACACCCTGCCACCATCGCTGCCCCCTACCCCACCTACATTGACCTACACCCCTACCCCACATTGCAGCACCCTACACCCTGACACCACCACACATACGCCGCAACCAACACCCTAAATTCCGCAACCTTTTGCGCCTTCATTTCAATTTTCCAACTTGGGTTTTAGGGGGGAATCACCTATACCCCCCCCCCCCCTTTATTCTTCATTTTGGGGGATTTTTGGGAAGCCGAAATTCAGGGTTCAATCTTGAAATCCGATTCAAAATCTAAGATTCTCTTTAGGTTTTCATTGCTTTCTTTTTGTGTTGTTCTTCATCTTAAGAATCCAAAAATACAAGTTGAAATTATTGATCTTTTGAGTCCGAAATTTACATCTAGGTTTCAGTGGGATTTGGTGTGGAAAAATCCAAAATTTTGGTTGATTTCCGCTTTGTTTCTGTTCGGGTCGGGTCAGACCAGAATCCGAGTCAGGTAAAATTTCCAGAAATTGCTATTGATATTTTGTTGTTGGTTATCTGAAAATCCAAGAAAACTGATTCGGTTCGGGATTTCTGATTCGGGTCGGGTCATCGATCCGGGTCGGGCGGGGTAAAATTTCCAGAAATTAGTTTTGATATTTTGTTGTTGGTTATCTGAAAATCCAAGAAAAACTTATTCGGGTCGGATTTTCTGAATCGGGTCGAGTTTTGTTTTTTTTCGTAATACTGTGACTGCCTTTTAAGGCAGTATTGCTATTGTATCTTTGCTATATTTTTGGTGCATTATGTTTGCCTTTACGGGGTTGATTTGGACTGTTTTACCCCTTGTATTATTTTGTTTAACTGATATTGAACAAATACTACACTTAGGCCGATGAAATTGAATTAGAGGTTGTGTCCTTTCTGAAATTGATTCTCGATTTTGGTTTATTGTTTTTGGTATAATTTACTGATTTGAACATGATACTACATTGGCCGATGAAATATATCCGTCGATTTTTAAGGCCTCCACAGTTGGAAAGACGGAAATAAAAACTTCTGGGCAAGGATGAAACTTAAATCTTTTTTTTATCCAAGAGACCAACATGTTCGGTAGGCAAGGCAACTAAAATGACCAACGAGTCATATGTTCGCAACCACTGCGTAATTGGAATGATCTTTTCAAAATTTAAGTCTGAGCCCTCCGTAATCAAAACACTTACTGTTTTGGATACGGATCCGAAGTTATTTATATTCAGTTGTTTCTAACCGTTTGTTCTTGACAGCTTGCAAGGAACACTTACGAAAGTTAAAGAAGACAAGATACCCTCGGAGATGATTTATTTTATTGTTATTTTATTTTCTTTAATTCAACTTTATTTTATTATGTATTGTAATATTATTTATTGTACTTGTGTAATTATTGAAATTTTTAGAATAGGTAGACTTAGAATTAATAATCTAGAAATAGTAGATTTAAAATCGGAAACTACTAGTTTATCTATTTTTTAGGCCCGTTGCCCATACTTTCAAAATGTTAGTTTATTTATTTTAGGTTCGTCACTCATACCTTCAAAACGCTAGCTTATTTTTGAACTGTTCAGAATTTTCAAAACTATTGGTCACCTTTTACTCACACTATTAATCATACAAATAGAGTCTTATTTTTATCCGATTCGTTATTCAAAATGACTTCCAAAATATCACTTTCTTTGCATTACCAATAAATTGGTTTCTTCTTACTAAATCACCTTGTATATATATTTATAAACAATTCCATACAAATTCATGTTTTGTCCAAAAAATCACTTTGCATATATTCTGTAAATAATGCAATCAAAAGTGTGTTTTTATCCAACAAATTACTTTGCATATTTTTGTAAATAATACAATACAAATACATGTTTCACCCCAAGAATCACCTTGTATATATTTTTGTCAACTTTCATACAAATGCATACTTTTATCCAAAATCAACTTTAAATGTATCTTTTAAACAAAGCCATACAAATGCATACTTGTACAAAATGCATCCTTTCATTAAATACTTGCAACATCATTTTAACTTTATATTTTTAAACGTGCATTTTCAAAGTACAATAAATAAGCCTGAGTTTGACCGGATAACCACAAGTTAGCGAATCTTAAAGGGTGCCTAACCCCTTCCCTTTAGGATAATAAAGAACCCTTAACTAGAATCTCATATTTTCACAGACCAGTAATCGGAGTTCACTTTGCATCATTTTTTTTTACATTTAGGTGTCCTAATTCACCTTAGAATAATTAGGTGGCCACTCCTCAACAACATTTATCAATCCAGAGAGAGAGAATCGACGCCATTACATCGCGAGCCGCAGTAAAAAATGGGTGAAACAAGGAGAAAATAAGGATAATGTTAGATCACTTCCATTTTTCACGAGTTCAATCAAAATCTTCAAGCCAATCGAAGGTTTTTCATAGTAAAGTAAGGTGACAAGAAGCTTTCAAGAAAGTGAAACAAGTTTGATTCATCGTTTACGACCTTCTACGGGCTCGAATGAGCATTCAAGAGTAAGCTTGTATGAGATGATGGTTTAATTGTGGTTGGAGGACCAATAATCGAGGTATGTTAAGGCTACACTTTTCTTCTTTTGGCATGTTTTAAGTACGAAACCTAACGTGATATTGTCCCATAAATGATTCTACTCATAGTAGTTAAGGATGTTCATGTTATTCATTCCTATTTTCAAAGCATAAATAAATATGTTTCTAAATTCCTATTGAGGTATATGGGAAAGATGGTAGTATTTATAATGTTAATCGGAGGTGAAGCGGCATTATGTCACTCCGATAAACTCAGAGTGTCTTAGTGTCATTCATGCATTATATTCATGTATTACCCTTGACCCCACATGTGTTATATATGCTACTATATGGTATGCATTATATATATGTATGGGGATAGGAAAAAGGATACAACGTTATATACGCACCACCACCTGATCAGCTGGTATATGATGATGATTATGCCCACAGAGGCATGCATGATATGATGGGATTCCCACAGAGGTTTGATGTTGTTATATATGCATATTTATATGTATAATGCATTGTGCATGACACTTAGGCATATTATGGCCCTCAGAGACATTCTCTACTGGTTGGTCATTTCTTATCTCATGTTACTTTCATATCTCTATTATGCTATTCTTCATGCCTAACATACTCGGTATATCATTCGTACTGACACCTATTTTTCCTGGGGGATGCTGCGTTTCATGCTCGCAGGCTCAGGTAGTGAGGGTGACGGTTTGCACTAGTAGGTTGTTGGTTCTGCGGATGTTGGAGAAATCCATTTGTTCCAGAGTAGCAGTCTAATCTTGGTACGATATTTTTGCTTATGCATATGGGTATGGCGGGGTCCTGTCCCTACCTTATAATGTCACGTACTCTTTAGAGGCTTGTAGACAGTTGTCTTGTGTAGAGTATTCGTGTATGGCCTTGTCGGCCTTAGTATGTATATGTACATATGTTGGGGTCTTCTTTTTGCAGCATTTTACGTAGCTCCTTTCCAGTTTATTATTTCTATGTGTCAGCAGGTTACCTCGTGACGGTCCTCGAGGCCCATACTTAATTATGGTTATATGGTAAATATATGATTAGTGGTACTCCGCGAGTAAGGTCCCGGGGGCCGTCATGTCCCCCCCCCCCCCCCCCCCGTTTGTGTCGTGACAAACTTGGTATCAGAGCATGTTTGTCCTAAGGATGTCTACAAATCGTGTCCAGTAGAGTCTTGTTTATGGGTGTGTAGTGCGCCACACTTATAAGTAGGAGGCTACAGGGTATTTAGGATTGTCTCCTTTCTTCATAATCTAGATCGTTCGATATAGCCGAGTCGTAAGAAAAAAATTGTTCCTAATCCTATTTACCCGTTTGAAAATGCAGCGATGTCCATGACGAGAAAGATCAGGTTAGTAAGAGTGTGGGTATGGTTGAGAGGGAAGATACTAGACAGGTACCACCCGCTGGTACGGGTCAGAGGGCTAAGGATTTAGAAAAAGAGACATAAGTTACACTATTGAGTAAGACCCGTCAGAGATCATGGTTTTTATTGAGGAGGATCCATCCGAGGATCTATATGAGTCACCTGCTCGAACATTTTTGGTTCTACCAACGGAAGATGGGGTGAGGGGAGTTTCGACCTCATCGAGGCCCTTAGTTTCAATATCGGGCCCTATTAATCATGGTGGTTGTGGAGCAGCGCAGTGATTGGCACAGACGGGTTCCCCTCAGGCTCAACACCATGTTAGTGTATATATTTCATTTACCGACACCAGCCCTTCTAAGGTTTCGGATAGTCCATAGTCTTAGGAGTCCGTCAATCAGGGCTCGCCTGTGTATGTTATGAGATATGCGAAGGAAGAGAATAGTAGGCAGGCCAAGAGGATGCGAGTAGTTGATAAATATAGGAGGGTTCCGCTCTGAAGTGTGTCTGATCAAGGCTCACGTATAGGACCGAGGCAGGACAATACATGTACATTGATCTATTTATTGAAATTGCGTATATATATAGATCTACATATTAATGCACCTAGAAAAAAACATATTATTTGTTATAAGGGAACAAATTATATTCTAGTAGCAATGGGCCGAGACTGTACAAAAGAAATCAGAGTAGAAGTAACAAGATCACAACACTGTTCTAGCAAGCTAATAAGATATGATGTTTCACCGATGGACGATTAATACGTGATTCGAACCCTTTGTGACATTGTATTCAGAAACCCCAGACTAACATTATATTGAGTAACCGGTTGGGAGTAGGCTAGATGTGTTGTTTAACTCCTTAGGGGAAAAACCATAATAAGCATGTATTGTCAGAGGATAGTTATAATAGGTAACACTAAAGGAAGGGCAAAGGCAAAGTACGAAAAGCATAGGGATTATGTCACCCAAGGGTATTAAACAAACGCAGAGGTATGACGCCGCTAATAAGTAAGAATGGCTAGAAATAGGAAGAAATGGCAATAAAGGAACACCTCATGAAGGTTGCGGGAGCAAATACGAGGCAAAATGGTGTCGGATGAAGGATATCCATCAAATCAAGCATTATAAATGGAGTAGGGAACCCATCGAAAGGAGAGTTAAGGTATGATAATGACAAGGGTCATAGGGTGACGGTAGACTATGCAAGCACAAAAGTCCCTTTCATGAATACTCGAGAATAGTGGTGCAGGCTGAACTTGACAACAAACTGGTTGTAGTTATGGACAAAGAAGTGAGTTGACGATCTAGTAAGCGCTCACTAGAGAGTGGTCATTTCCAGAGGAAGAGAAGGATGCTAGTGGTAGCAAGCAACTTGAGGCAAGCTAAGGTCGAATTAGGTATTTGGAAAGTTCAATAGGACTAGGTGATGTCATGTTACTGAAAAAATGAATGAATAGACATTGGGAGGATACCAATAAGTAATGAAGGAATGACTATTGTAAGTAAACCATAGTGGGAAATGTCACTAGTAAGCTTCGTAAGGCAATAAATACCCTCCACAGTAAGATACAGTATGTATATATGTACATGCCCCTTCTGGGCACCCAAATGACGTTGAAGCTGTCGTACTATGAGAAATATATCCCGATGAGAAGTTAAGTCGGGAAAAAGGAAATTGGATGTATTAAATCAATGTGGGAGGCGACAGTCTAATGAGCTAAGGTGGTGATGACACTCACTAAAGTAGGGGAGGACGACGCAATAATATCTAGTAGACTGGATCTTCTAACAATCAATCAACAAAAGGATTATAGCAAAGTTAACGGCCAAGGGAACTATGATGCAGAATAATCAAGAAAGGTGCATGAATACAAACGATAAGCTTACTAAGAAAGGAGAAACGCAAGGAGAGATATAACGGAACATCAAAATACTCAGAAGGTTAAGGCAGTAAAGGTAAAAGTAGCCAAAGAGATGTTGACTTAAAAGAAACTACTACGACTATGGAAGAAGGTAAATAGATTCAGAAGTTAGTAACAGGCTAAGAAAGATCGAGATAGAGATGAGATATTGCAGATGTTTTGGGAAAGAATGACAAAAAGGGTATCATAAGTCGGAATAAGTATGTTTCAGTTATCTAACCAACCACCTCCTTCATAAAGCGTGTCAACAGTCAAGGCTATCGGATAAAGAATGAAATAAGTTCATAACACATGACTTCAAGACTGGAAATGCAAGGAAAAGCACGTGTGAGGTTCCGAAAGAGGTTACCTATGGTAAGGAATATGGTGAGACCACGACAAAAAAAGAGTATGATAAGTTACCCCATAACATCAGATTTCCAACAGTGGTAGGTACTCAAGACGGAGGCAAGGTATTAACATTATTGTTGTTAAATATGTTGGTTGAGAAATAAGGGACAACGACAACACGGAGACCACGCAAAAGGAGTTCCAAGGCATGTAGGTACTAAAACAACTTGTGTGTGTATATAGGAAGTGTCGGTGAAAGGTCAAAGGTAAATTACCTAATGGATGGAGCTATATAAACTAGATGAAATGAGAGCAGAGTCTAATCTATGAGGTAAAGTATAATACAAGTGCTCTCGGAGATATAATGACCATAGTAGTTTCAATATCGTATATGTGTGTAAATGTAATCAGTGATTGCATTGCTCTGTGTCACATAAAGGTTAAAAATAATATTTTGTATAATCGCAACAGAGACAAAATAATCCGGCAATCTAGAAGAGGAGCCTAGAGGTAACCAGAGTGGTTGATTCAGGATAAGTTAAGGATTAAGGGCATATGAAACGACAAGAGATAAATTTCATGTTGAGAACCAAGAAGGAGCTGATTTATAGATATTAAGTGAAACTAGGATGAATTACCTAGGCTTAAATCAAAAGAATCGAATATCAGAACGGAAGTAGTAGCCATTGGTTGGTTCGCATGTAAAGGGTGTTGGTATAAGGACAAGTGTGATCATGAGAAAGCTAGACGTGAAAACCCCAACATTCGAGGATGAATGTTTCAAAGGGGGAACGGATGTAACACCCCGTACTTTCAGGCAATGGTTTGAGCAGCTATACGTATGCAAGTAGACCCGAGCCTTGAGAAACTTATGCCATATTCACGTATGCAAATGAAGGGCTTAGTATATAAAGGATGCGGTACCAAAATAATTTAAAATTTTAAAAGTGTGACAATGATAATTAGGAATAATATTTATGTGTACCGAAAGAGGCTACGGATAGTGTTATATCACATGACCATGATAATGAATATATGAAGTGTGTTAAAGTGATCAATATTAAGTAAATTGAGTTATAAAAATTAAGACTTAATGGATAAGTGTCCTGTTAGTACTTCCACGTGTGTGCGCGCATGTGCAAAGAGCAACACTAATCCATTAAACATGCATATTGGTGGGTTAGTTACAGTCAAGTGTTTCTTTGGTGTTAACTCACCATCTTTTCTTTACATTTAAGTAACTAGTAAGTTGTCATGTTGACTAAAATGGGTACTTTTTTATACTATATTATATCTATATATAGCAATGATCCGTATCAACTAGCGGTCAACCAATTTATCTAGCCACCTAACTTTTTTTTCTTTCCATTAGAGATAGATTTCCTATGTTACTAATGTAAAATTCCCATCAAGGGCCATTTACAGCCACTCCTATAAGATAAGGATTGGAGTGCTACTGGGAGAAGTATTTCAACTACCTACCTTTTTATATAGAGAAAAGGCATGTATTTTCTTTCCAACACTCACCTCATAGCTCTCAATAACACCTCTTTATGAATAAATATATGTATCCATAGAACCGACGATAGGAGAAATTAAGGATAGTGTTAGATCATTTCCATTTTTCACGAATTCAATCAAAATCTCCAAGCCAACCGAAGGTTTTTCATAGTAAACTAAGGTGACATGAAGCTTTCAAGAAGGTGACACAAGTTTGATTCATCGTTTACGACCTTCTACGGGCTCGAATGAGCATTCAAGAGTAAGCTTGTATGAGATGATGGTTTAATTGTGGTTAGAGGATCGATAATCGAGGTATGTTAAGGCTACTCTTTTCTTCTTTTGGCATGTTCTAAGTACGAAACGTATACGTGATATTGTCCCATAAATTATTCTACTCTTAGTAGTTAATGATTTTCATGTTATTCATTCCTATGTTCAAAGCATGTCTAAATATGTTCCTAAATACCTATTGAGGTATATGGGAAAAATGTTAGTATTTATAATGTTAATCGGAGGTGAAGTGACATTATGTCACTACGATAAACTCAGAGTGTCTTTGTATCATTCATGCATTATATTAATGTATTACTCTTGACCCCACATGTGTTATATACACTACTATATGGTATGCATTATATATATGTATTGGGATGGGAAAAGGGATACAGCGTTATATACGCACCACCACCTGATCAGTTGGTATATGATGACGATTATGCCCACAGAGGCCCGTATGATATGATGGGATGCCCACAGAGGCTTGATGTCGTTATATACGCATATATATATATATGTATGACCGCATTGTGCATAACACTTAGGCATATTATGGCCCTCAGAGACATTCTCTACTAGTTGGTTGTTTCTTATCTCATGTTACTTTCATATATCTATTATGCTATTCTTCATGCCTGACATACTCGGTACCTCATTCGTATTGAGGCCCATTTTTCCTGGGGGACACTGCGTTTCATGCCCGCAGGCTCAGGTAGATAGGGTGACGGTTCGCACTAGTAGGTTGTTGGTTCAGCGGATGTTGGAGCACTCCATTTTTTTTGGAGTAGCAGTCTAATCTTGGTACGGTATTTTTGCATATGCATATGGGTATGGCGGGGCCCTGTCCCAGCCATATGATATCACGTACTCTTTATAGGCTTGTAGACAATTGTCTTGTGTATAGTAGTCGTGTATGGCCTTGTCGGCCTTAGTATGTATATGTACATATGTTGGGGTCTTCTGTTTGCAGCATTTTACGTAGCTCTTTTCCAGTTTATTATTTCTATGTGTCAGCATATTACCTCGTGGCCCATACTTAATTACGGTTAGATGGTAAATATATGATTAGTGGTACTCGGTGAGTAAGGTCCGGGTACCCGTCATGGCCCTCCAGTTTAGGTTGTGACAAGACCAGAATGCATCATTAGAAGTCGAAGCCGATGGTACGTTTGTGGACTTTGGCGTGGGAGGGATGATGAGGTCGATAACTTCGTAAACACGATAATGGATCTTAAAAAGCTCCGCCCACGAGAAGTATTGACCTTTTTCCATCTCAAGAGTCATAGGGATGAAGTTTTTAATGTTGTTTACAGCAAGTGCCGGATGGAATTTGGTTTTGTCAGCCATGGAAGAGGAAATTTAGGAGGAAGAGGGAGGGAGAATGACCGGAAAAACTTGGGTTCCATCGTGGGGAAAAAGGAGGGGCGGCCGAGAGAGGTCGGCGGCTAGGTTCTGATGTGGGCTAGGTGTTTACGTGGAAAGGTGGCGGCCGAGAAGGTGTATCGGCGGCTAGGGTACGGTTTGAAGTTTTAGGCTACTGATACCATAAAGGAATATGTTCCTTGATTTTATTGATGAATGATTTACAATATATATAAGGTTATAAGAATATTTACTTTGATACAAACTAGGTAACTAATTAATCTAATTACAAAAGGATTATAATTCTACCTAAAATATGAGATATACAATTAATATAATTAATGAAAGAATAATGGGAAATATTCTATTAGTTATGTCACATTGCGAACCGATACAAATGATATATCGTCGATAATATCTTTAGTACAATATAGCGCAATATTGTAAAAGATTGTGAGGATATGAATTCTACGTCTATAAAGCATGCTGCCGTAGACATTATCACCAAGTGAAATAATGCATTTTGGTAAGTTTCAAGCTTATTGGACCTGCAGTCCAGACAATAGAAAATGTCACGTATTTAAGTATTAATGGATATTTTCATTTGACAAAATTTATATGAAAAGTCTTGAAGAATCATAAATGCCTGAAGCATATACAGGTTCTAAAATCTATTCATAATTTCTATATGGATTAAATCAAGTAAAGTGAATGCGGTTTTATCATAATGAATATTCATTGACTAAGGGTACACATGACTCTATTATCCTTACATCTTTGAGAGTGTAAATTGATTACTGGAATATTATTCGAACTCTTGAAGAGTTTGCAAAGTCAATAGATTATCTGCTGAAAAGTTAAAATGAGAAACTTGCAGAGCTCTTTGGTCCTGAAGTGTCATATCATTATGCAATTGATGCATTTATATATTTAGCTATGCCTATGAAGGATTACAGTCATACGATGTTGTTCTACATGACAGTCAAATCATATAAAGATGACATCTATTTATAAAGCAAGTAAGGAATGCACTTGGAGTGATTTCAACAATATTATATGCCGATGCAACTCTATCCAAAGACTGAAAATGTAGCAACATACATGACCCAACTAAAGCGAGGATTCATAAAAGGAGATAGAACAAAACATATTTTACTAAAGTTGTTCCTCACACATGATCTCCAAAAAAAATGATGATATCAACATGCAATAGATTTGTTCAAGTGATAATATGGTTGATTTATTCACCAAATCTCTACCAACTGCAACTTTCTAGAAGATGGTGACAAGATTGATTGCGAAGATTTAAGTTTTAGATTGATGTTCTCATCAGGGGGAGTTAATACGCGTTGTACTCTTTTTCTCTTACAATGTTTTGTCCCATAAGATTTTCCTTGCAGGATTTTAAATGAGGCAGCCAAAATGCATATTATTATAAATGTGTACTCTTTTTCCTTCACTCGAATTTTTTCCACTGGGTTTTTCTAGTAAGGTTTTAACAAGGCACATTATCTACTAAATAGACATTTAAGGAGTCTTATAAATATTATTTATTATTGTGAATGTCTATCTCTACAATAAAAGTTAGGCTTAATAAGTTTGGACCAAGTCAGTTTTCTTATTATAAATAGAGATCTTCCCTTCATTGTATTTACATCCTTCAAGGGAAATTTGTATTTACATCCTTCAAGAGAAATAAAGAACTCTCATCTCTTCTCTCTTTCTCCACAATAGTTTTGTTCTAATTTTATTATTTCATAACAAATCAAGTATTTTCTCCAAATGGGGATTTGTATTTATTAACTACAACAAAAATATAAAACTAATTAAGTTATGCTTACAAGTGATCAAGGACGAGAGTGCAAAGCTTAGGATTAAAACATAGAGATGGATATTCTAGGGTAGTGGTTGGTTCATCAATCCTATTCAATTTTCAAACTCTTTTTTTTTAATCTGAATTAACGACGATTGTTAATTAATCGAATTATTAATACTCATAATATTCTTCCGAACTACTACTTGCCTATTCAAAATAGATCTCGTCTATATTCCTATGGAATTGATCTATTAAGAATGCATAACATTTACGGTACTTCATAGAGCCATGCAACTAATTATATCTTTATCCTAGCCGCCAATCTGTACACCAATTCTAGGATATAAGATCAAAGCCCTGTTTAATTATTCTCTAATCCAAGAATATCTTTCCCAATCATATATTTTAGATTGTCGATAGAACTTAACGGCTGCACTAGAATCAAGCAATTAAACGCAGAATTAAAAAATAAAATCGCAAGTCATAATAATATGAACTAATAGAGAAATAATCTTCAAATATCAATATTCATGATTATACCACAACCCCAGAACTAAAGAAATAAGCTACTCATGATTCGAGTGTCAAAACAAGAATTCATGATGCTTACAAGAATTAATGATGAAATAAAGAAGAAAAGAAATAAACTTGGTAATGAACTACTCCACACCCTAGCTCTGCTTGAAAATACATCCCAGATCTGTTTTTCCAATTAAAAACTTTAACATAGGAACCCGCGCAATGCGCGGTCATTCTAATTTAAGAGTGATTCATTTAAAAAGTCTTATGCATTTATTGGTAAAAAACAGAATATCATATGAAAAAATTTATGATTTATTATGATAATGTACTTTGTGTTGGAAATTTGCCTTTGGCGGGGAGATGCGTCCACCCATCTTTAATGAATTAAACACTAGTGTTCCGCATGTTGGAGGTTCTGTCTCTTCACACATGCATAATCTACTAAGTGAGTAGATGACCGTAGGGCCATGAATCGTCAAATTTCGTTGAGAAATGAAAGAGATATTGGTCCACGAAGTAAGGTGTTTGAGGCATGGAAATATGGTGTGGGACAAATCTACCACATCGGTGGAAAAACGAAGAATTGCTCTCTATATAAGTCTCTAAAATGGTAAAGGGTTTGGGACCCCAAGGGGTATCCCATGTGTTTAAAGGAGGGAAGACCTAGATGTGCTTGGGTTCAAGGCTAAGCCCACGCGCGCCGCACAGCCCGCCCGTCCTGTCCGGTCTCGGGCTGTGGGCTGTGGGGACTTTCTGATATTATCTTTTTGGACCCCAAATTTCTTAATATTTACAGTTTGGTCCCCAGAGTTTCTGGAAAGTTGATTTCTGCCTACTGTTGGAACTTTTTTTGAGGCATTAATCAGTCATTACTTGGTTGATTAATTCCTCCATTATCAGCCCTTCTTCAATGGCCATGAACAGCCCTTAAACCACTCATTAATCTGCCTCCTTAAACTACCCATTAATCTGGCTCCTAATGGCCATTAACAGCCCTCACTAATGGCTATTAACAGCCTTGTTTGTGGTTGTTGGGCAGCCCTCATTCATGCTATATATTGAAGTCTCCTTTGGCTCAATTCGTGATAGCAATATAGCACACATACGTGATTGAAATTTAGCACAAAACAGTCTCGAAAATCACTGCAAAACAGTGATGAAATACAGTGTGATATACACAAGATATACACAACTGAGACACACTATATACACATAAACAAAAGAGAAGAGTAAACAGAAACTCTTCCTTCCTTTTCCATATCTTCAGCAAGTCGATTCATATTTGTTTTCTTCGTCAGGCTCAACCTATTGGCTTTGTAGCGTTGAGATTAAAGTGTTGTTTTATCTTGGGAGACTATTGCCCGCTAACGTAAAAGCATATATACGGGGCAATCTTGTCTTAAGGTCAGAGGGCAATCACTCGACTCAACACACAACGTTGTAACCATCCAGATTTAGTTGTTTCATGATTTCAGGTTATCAAGATTCAAGACACAACAAGCTTGCGGCAGTTTTGAAGATTGGCCTATTTGTTCAACAATATTCAATTTCTAAATATTGAATATTTGTTTATCCTTTCGAATACTTGTAATAGTTATTTACTTCCCGTACTGCTTTATAAAGTACAATAGAGTACCAACAATTTAGGATAAGACCGTATGGCAGTTGATCAGCACGGGTGTCACTTCCTTGTTTACTAACTAAGGGACTACCCGGAGATCAAGTGTTCAGCCTGTCTAGGGGAATGGGCTTAAAACCCAAACAATACGAACCTTTGCGGTGGTAACCCAACCATACTGATTGGAGATCCCAAGAATTTGGTTCAATGGGAAAACTAAGCTGTAAAAGGTTCAGTTGAGCGCTTCGGTGGAAGCAAGAAGCACTTCAGATGATGATTTCTGTACGGAAACATGAATCCAAAGTTGTTCCCGCGATAGACATTAAAGTGCTACCTGTATGGTGGGTAAAGGTTAAGCTTCCAAACCTTTAACGATCCTCAAATGGTTGAGGTTAAGATTGGGGAAACTTTTTAATGATTCCTAACACTTGTGAAGTGGGGTATAGCAGGATACCTTGTAGGAGATCACCTATTTAAGTGCGAGGATGGACGCCTCAAATGAACGCACTTAAGAATCCAAGTGTGTCCACGGCCACAACGGACAAAAACGTAAGAAGGAAAACGAATAAGGAGAGTTATTGTGTTGGTATCATTTTCTTGGCTTACACTAAACACTGACGGTTCAAGACATCACGTTCACCGCGCAGTAAGTAAGTCTGATGGTATTCAACTAGGGAAGGTTCAAAGCAGAAGCTACCTCTCCTGATGCAATATCCTTTCGCTGAAAGATTGCTGAAAGTAGGCACCTTGTGTGTGCGCCATAATCTCTCTTTCATAGAGGGGATTGTTGGAAATTTGCCTTTGGCGGGGAGATGCGTCCACCCATCTTTAATGAATTAAACACTAGTGTTCCACATATTGGAGGCTCCGTCTCTTCACACATGCATAATCTACTAAGTGAGTAGATGACCGTGGGGCCAAGAATCGTCAAATTTCATTGAGAAATAAAAGAGATATTGGTCCACGAAGTAAGGTGTTTGAGGAATGGAAATATGGTGTGTGACAAATCTACCACATCGGTGGGAAAATGAAGAATTGCTCTCTATATAAGTCTCTAAAATGGTAAAGGGTTTGGGACCCCAAGGGGTATCCCATGTGTTTAAAGGAGGGAGGACCTAGATGTGCTTGGATTCAAGGCTAAGCCCACACACGCGCCGCCGCCATCCGCCGGTCTTGGGCTCGGGTCTCTGGTCACGGGTCGTGGGCTGTGGGCTGTGGGAACTTTCTGATATTATCTTTTTGGACCCCAAATTGCTTAATATTTACAGTTTGGTCCCCAGAGTTTCTGGAAAGTACATTTTGGGGTGACGGAAGACAAAAAACTTTCTGCCTATCGTTGGAACTATTTTTTGAGGCATTAATCAGCCATTACTTGGCTGATTAACTCCTCCATTATCAGCCCTTCTTCAATGTCCATGAACAACCCTTAAACCACCCATTAATCTACCTCCTAATAGCCATTAACAACCCTCACTAATGGCTATTAACAGCCTTGTTTGTGGCTGTTGGGCAGCCCTCTTTCATGCTATATATTGATGTCTCCTTTGGCTCAATTCGTGATAGCAATATAGCACACATACGTGACTGAAATTCAGCACAAAACAGTCTCGAAAATCACTTTAAAACAGTGAAGAAAACCACTGCAAAACAGTGACGAAATACAGTGTGATATACACAACAGAGACACACTATATACACATAGACAAAAGAGAAGAGTAAACAGAAACTCTTCCTTCCTTTTCCATATCTTCAGCAAGTCGATTCATAATTGTTTTCTTCGTCAGGCTCAACCTATTGGCTTTGTAGCGTTGAGATTAAAGTGTTGTTTTATCTTGGGAGACTATTGCCCGCTAACGTAAAAGCATATATACGGGGCAATCTTGTCTTAAGGACAGAGGGCAATCACTCGACTCAACACACAACGTTGTAACCATCCAGATTTAGTTGTTTCTTGATTTCAGGTTATCAAGATTCAAGACACAACAAGCTTGCGGGAGTTTTGAAGATTGGTCTATTTGTTCAACAAGATTCAATTTCTGAATATTTAATATTTGTTTATCCTTTCGAATACTTGTAATAGTTATTTACTTCCCGTACTGCTTTATAAAGTACAATAGAGTACCAACACTTTGTACAAATGAAATTATGTATTTGAGTTGAGATGCTCCTTATTATATACTGTATGATTTATTATGATAATGTATTTTGTACAAATGAAATTATGTATTTGAGTTTAGATGCGCCTTATTATTTACTGTTTTGCAAGCTTTCTTTTGATTTCCAAATAACACAACATAAATAAAATCCAACGACTCATCAAATGTGCTAACACTAATTACATATGAAAATTACATATGAAAAACAAATCAAGCATTAAAATTTCCATCAACACAGTCGTGAAAAAGGGAACTCTATCTGCAATCAACGAAATGCCAATCAAATGGTAACTATTTCTGAATTTCACTAAAAACGTAACATTATTTATAATTTTTAGTGTACATGTTTATATTTATGTGTACAATTTGTTACTGTCTGTCGCTAGGGTTTTGCACTGGCAGCCAAATGCAGGCACAATGGTCAACACTCAAATAGTGAAGGTTAGAAACTGAAGTAGCATACATACTAATATTGGAGAACATCTGATGGAGAATGAAATGTGAGCGTTTGTTTCTAATATGCAAGAGGAGAAATTCAGTTAGTTTAAAAACTGATACACATCATTCAAATAAAAAACTGTCCGTCAAGAACATTTAAAACTATCTGTTATGAAATATTATAATATTACGGCGGATGTCCAACTCCTAAAGAATTAACTCCCACTACTTTCTCCATGATGTAAATATTAACTCCCACACCTTCTTGATCTTCCCCCGTAACCTTCATAGTTATTTTCATGTTTATGGCCACCTTCTGACTACCCTCTATGCAGTAGTATAAATAGGGGTATAATAGGTGATGTACTCACACACTTGATTACTTGGAAGAGAATAAGAAACTCTCATCTATTGTCTTTCTATTTCTATTGTTTTCATCCTTTATACTTTGATTTTACAATACGTTATCGACACGAGTGTCTAATGACTGTGATGTATTGGTTAGGCATATGATGTATCAATCAACAATTCGTTTTCTCATGCTTGTCACTACATGTTACTACAAATCCTTCAGCAAAGAAGCTTCATGCTCGTGCTTGTCGCTACAGTTCTCATTCATATATTGATGACGCTAATTGCTGGAAGTCATCATCCAGTCTCATCAGAACTGTACACTTCTTCTGTGGATTAGAAGCACCTTCTAAACAAGTTCCTCTGTTGGCCCACTTCAAACTGCTAAGGGTGTTGGCAATCTTTGAATCTTTAAGATCTCCCACTTGAGATAACAAAATTAGTACACCTCGGATACCTCCAATTTTGTTGTAATGATGATATTCACTCGTTAAGTGCCAGAGATTTATAATCTGCGGACCTTTTTTAAAAAAAAAAAAAAATTATTACGTAGGGGTAAGGGGGGAAATGGGGAGGGTATTATAAGGTGAGGAATCGAACCCTCACCAATAAGGTGAGAGTTCAGATAGCTAGAAGATCATATAGGCAAATATTCTGACTGAATTACCTGAGACAATTTGACGAATGAAATATTAAGGCATCTTGATGTGAGTCATCATTGTTTCTTTCCATCAAGAGAGGTAAAGTCTGATTTCAAGCTAGAAAATATGGAGGAACTTTCCTATCTATTCCAAGCTACAACTGTACTTCTGAATTGAGTTCTGCTAATCCAAATCTTAAGAAGCTGAAAATTCATGGAAATTGGTTGCAACGCCAGACTAGAGATCCGAATTATTCAGATTTCTTAAATAGCCTTTCCTGTTTAAAAGAACTTGAAACATTGAAGTTCAGGTGCGAAAATATAGTCCGTTTAATAGGTCCAAGTAAGTATACTTTGCCTACATCTCTGAGGAGTTTGACTTTAATATCTACTCATTTACCATGAAGAAGACATGGAAAAAATTGTCATGTCGCGAAACCTCGAAGAGCTTATAATTAAAAGCGATGTACTTTATGATGCTGTGTGGAGATCAAATGATGAAGAGATTTTCAATCAACTTAAGTTCCTCCTAATCAGTGTGGAAATTCTGAAGCAATGGGAATGATTTCCTTAGTGTCCTCATGGTAATTCTCCGCTTTTATCATAACTTATTCAATAGTTGCAATTTATGTGTCATAATTTTCTTTTTGTTCTGTAAAAAAAAATGTCATTTTTCTATATTTAGAAATAATTTAATTTTATGAGATGATTTACAGTCATACATTTATATAAGACTTGTCTTGGAACACACATTTCAAAAGTCTTTTTTTCTTTCTTAAACATCGTGTCAAGTCAAATGGTGTCACATAAATTGAGACGGAGAAATAGATAATATTTTGTTTGCTTCTAAAGGCAATGTGAAACAGCTAAACTTGTTGTAATTGCAAATTAGAAAGCCTAAACATTTGCTTACTAATTGTAGAAGTTTCTTTTCAATCGCATAATTCTAGAAGATTAAGCTTCATATTTGCAATTTATTATGCAACAATCGTCATCAACCTTCTGAAATCCCTTCCCGCCACTTTGGTACTGTGTTTGTGGCACGGTCGCAGGCATATGTCAACAGAACACCTCATAGTGATTTTTACTGATATCTGAATCAAGAATTACAGCAACAACAATATATCTAGTATAATCACACGAGTGTGGTCTGTGGATGGTAGACTGTATGCAGACGTTATCCCTATCTTGGGAGGTAGATATGTTGTTTCTGACAGACAATCAGCTCAGGATAGAGCAAAACAAAGCATGTCAAAAGGGAAAAGGAACACTAACTACAACAAAACAATATACTAAGCGAAAAACAAGAAACAATAGATAGTATCTGAATCAATAATTGAAGTAGAAAAATAAAGGAGAATTCCTAAGTGAGTTAGAATTAAACAAGAGAGGACACTACTGTCATTCAACTCTACATTCTCCTTCGGCGACACATAAGAAAGATGACAGGATACTTTAGTTGAGGGGAAAAAAAACATAGCTTTGGGGAAATGCTTATGAATGTAATAAAGAATAAACGGATTCACAACTCGCGTGTTTTATGCATCCAATTAAATGCTATGGGTACAGAATAGTGGCAGCCTTTAAAGTGGCGGAATCTTCATAGAAAATATGTATGGATTGATTAGTGAAAAACACAAGAGGGGTGAATTATGAATTAAAATTTAGCCGATTGTCGATTGATACAGAAATCAACAGGATGCACAAAAAACTGATACTTTTTTTAATTGAAGAAGTAAAGATAACTAAAAGTATAAGTTGCAGTAAAATAATGAGACATGAAATTTTTATAGTGATGATACAAGCTTACATCCAATTTCCTTGGGTTATGATTATAACCCTTTGATGGTTTTTGTATGAGTACAACCTTTGTGGGTTTTCAGCATTCATCATCAACGTATGAGAGTTAGTTTTCACTGGTTTCACCAACAATGTCGTGAAAGTTATAGAGAGAGACAATGTGATGAAAGTATAGAGAAATTTACCAACAAACACATTTTTACTTTGATGCTTTTTACAAAGTTCTCACGGTACAAATGGTAAAAAAATGGTAGCCCGGTGCACTAAGCTCCCGCTATGCGCGGGGTCCGGGGAAGGACCGGACCACAAGGGTCTATTGTACGCAGTCTTACCTTGCATTTCTGCAGGAGGCTGTTTCCACAGCTTGAACCCATGACCTTCTGGTCACATGGCAACAACTTTACCAGTTACTCCAAGGCTCCCCTTCACGGTACAAATGGTAAGCATAACAAAAATCGATTCAAACGACTGATCTATAAATTTTGTTTAAACCAAAATTAACTCATCTACGAATATAGTTTTAGCAAAACTCGTCCAAAATTAGACGAATTGAACGAGTAATAATTTTATGAGCTAAATCCGACTCCATTAATTTTCACTTTGTCATAGCAGAGCCTAATGGAGAAAAGTTGTTGTCATTTAGGGTGTGTTCGGTATGAAGGAAAATGTTATCCATGAAAATTATTTTCCTTAAAAATGTATTTTTGGAAAATAAGTGAATTTCTTGTTTATTATCTCATGTTCGGTTGGTTAGTAGAAAACATTTTTCGAAAATTACCAACACTCACCCTCCAACCAACCACCAACCACCAACCCTAACCCCACCAACCACCCGACCCTCACACTCACCACCCCTACCCCACCTCATCCAACACCCCACCCTCACCCCACCACCAACAATCCCTCACCCCCACTATCCACCCCCTCCACCAAATGCCAAGGCGCGGTGGTGAGAGTAAGAAAAAAATCATCTTTTTGTAAAAAAATAATAAAAGTAAAATAAAATATATAAATAATATGAAATAGAAAATTCGGAGAGGGTGAGAGGGCGGTGTGTAGGTGAGGCAAGGCAAGGTGAGGTCGTAAGGGAAACAAAACATTTCCCATTTTAATTATTTTTTTATAAAAGTAAAATAAAAAATAGAAAATTCAGAGGGGGTGGGTGGGGGAGGGTTTGGGTGGTGGTGGGGGCGGTTGGTGGGAGGGTGATGTGAAAGGGCAAGATGGGGGTGGGGAGTGGTGGGTGGAGGGTTTGGGTGGAGAAGGCGGTGGGTAGTGGGGTATGGTGGGGGTTAGTGTAGTGGAGGGGGTGGGTGGTGGGGTAGGTGGGGGTTAGTGTAGTTGAGGGGTGGGTGATGGGCTGGGGTGGAATGGGTGGGTTGTTGGAGGGGGATTGGTTGGGTGGTAGGGTGGGGTGAATATGAGGTGCATTTGAGGGTGGTGGTTGGGCGGGGCGGGGTGGCAGGGGTTAAGTTTGAGGGTTGGGAGGAGCTAATAATTATGAAATGTTACTTGTAGGACTTGTTTTCCCTACTTTCATTAGGGAAATCATTTTTCTCATTTTAAGGAACTTGTTTTCCTAAAGAACATATTTTCCAAAAGGTTTGTGAAAGTGCAAGAGGGATGGGTGAATTGTAATTTTTCATTTATTAGTGGACTACCTCAAGTTTCTAGTCGACTGTTATCAGATATAACACAAAAATAAAATGTTGAAAGTAAATAACACCAGATGTTTTATACTGGTCCAGATTCAATGTGAATCATAATCCAGTACCCTTGGATTGCAAGGGTGTTATCTGATGCTCTTTTGAAGTTTGATTTGATACAATGATAGTTTGAATGGAGCTCCTACATCTACACTTAAACACTCGTAATCTTTTAATATAATGCCTCACCAACTATACTATATCTCTTCTCACTTTTTGGTATACACTATAAATCACTTAGAATTACAATGCTTGTTAAAAGTAAAGTAGAGAGTTTGAGAAGTTGAGATAAAATTATGTTTTCTTTCATCTTTCGAGCCATTATTTTATAGCTGTTGAGTGGTCTATTTTTCTCTTGCAGAGATGGTAACTCAAGAGATTTGATCCTTGAAAAAAGGACTAGGGAATCCTATTTTCCAAGAATAAGGGTAGAGCTTTCCAACTGACAGATCTTCTTTCTATGTGAGCACGCGACTGAATCTTCAGGGTGCTTGTCCGTAATTATTCTCATGAGGCTTGCTACTTGTTTTTTTGTTGAAGTAGGTGAGATATGCTTGATTGATGCGCCCAGATTTTGTATATGCTTGATTTGATTCTTTCCAACTTTGATTTATTTGTCTTCATAAATAAGTCCTTACTTATTTATTTCTCTTGAACTTGTTACTTTGGACTTCGTTAGTCAGCTGGAGTGGCGTCATTCATTAGGCCTTGTAAGTTAGTTGGGCCTTTCCTTTCTTTGTGAGTTGACCTTCATAGTAGAGTTTGTCATCATTAAAACTTGACATTAACAATCTCCCATTTTTTTATGATAACAATAAGTGTAATAATATATAGTCAACTTCCCTATTTATGTGTCGACTGCTGCTCCCTTGAGTAGTTGATTGTGTGCTCTCCCTGAGTAGTCAACTCAGTGTGCTCCCCCTGAGTAATTGACTATGATCCTTTTTCTCCCCTTTTGGCATCGATAAAAAAAACACAACACCATAGATATATAGTCCTAATATTAACTAAGTTAAGCAACTAATCATCCGGAATTATGTCCCATATAGTCCAAAAACACAAAAAAAATGTCTTAAAATGTCATATCAAAACAGTCCAAAAGAAATAAATATCAGGCAGATTAATGTTCCTCCATGTCATCCTGCTGCTCTCATTCCTCATGTTGCTTTTCCTTATCCTGCTGCTCCTGCTGATAATGTTGTGCATGGGGGCGAAGAAAGTAGTTCAAGGTCTTGACTATAGCACCCTTGGTTTTCTCTATAGTATCAGAGAACTTCTCAGGCAGATCAGTCATACTTGTCTGCAATTTAGTTGACAATTTAATAGCTTCCTTCATCGTGGTCTCCAACTTGATGCACTGACGAGCAACGTCAGACCCTGTTTCTTTAGCAGAGTCATAATTTTCTCAAGACGGAAAAGAAAAGATGTCATCAAATCCTTCTGGGATTTAACCTTGGTATCAATAGCATGAGTTTGGAAAGGACTTCTACAGAATTTTCAAGCACGACAGGGGATGGAGTAGAGGTAGTAGCTTTCGGAGGCGACCTAGGTTGTGGTTCTTTAAGGACATCCTTGGCAAGCCAAGTATTCCCAGAGAGAACATACCCCAAACTATCAGAGACTCTAGAATTGTAGCATTGTTTTATAAGGGTACTGGGATAATCATCTAGATTGACATGATGAGCCTCAAGAATTCGAGTGATGAGCATACCATAGGGAAGACTGTAGGGATTAGAAGCACATTCAATCATGTAATCAATGATAATGGAAGATAAATTAAGCTTCTTTTTGGACAGCAAATAGTAGCCGACAAGAGCATCACGTTGAGTGATGTTAGAATAGGACCCAACACGAGGAACAATAGTGGTTGACATAATGTGAAAAAGGATACGGGCTTAAAAAATGATAGCAAATGGACCAGTTGAGCAGGAACATAGGGGGAATTTGACAAGACTTTCTTACCTTGGTCAAAAGGAACATTCAGGGATTCGGGCCAAGAACAATACAATCTAACACAATACGAGTCCCAAGGACTAAGGTTTCAAGTTTATTTACCTTAGAAAAATGGAGATTTGCATAAAACATGAGCATTGGGGTTTCATAAACACGAGTAGGGTTTTAAAATAAACTCTGACACCCTTGATAAGTAAAGAGAGGCTTTATCTTGCAGAATTGAGATTGCATAAGGTCCAAGTCAACTATGCGGCTAATGATGATAGATTTGTCTTGTAAAGAGAGAAAGACATCTCTATATGGAAGATCCCACAATTTTATTTTGATGTCAAGAAATCTTTCTTGTTCGGACTTAGGTTTCTTGGCAGAGATAGAGCATGCATCATGATCCATAGGCCTTTTTCCAAAAAAAAATTATGGGAGTAGAATCAGAGGCATCAGATGAAGAAGACTGAGCGAATTAGTCTGAGTGGATATGAATATGAGAGGACGGTTTTCCCTTGTTTTTGAAGTGGAAACTGCTTCAAGTGGAGGGATTAGAGAGCTTTTGGGTTTTGGTCATGGCGGTTCTATGAGGAGAGAAAATGATGTTGTGAAGAGAAAAGAGAGAGATGGGGTAGTTTTAAAGAAAAGTTAACAGAAGAGTCAAGGAAAAGGGAAAGTTTTTGGGGAAAAGGGATCGACGACGTAGAGAAGAAAGAGGAGGAAGATGAACCGGGAAGCATTCTCGCTGCCCCTCCGTATCTGACCCTGACCCACGCTCTAGCCCTCTTTCGTCGTTCAAGTCGCGTTCCGTTCCCTCGGGGAAGAGAAAGCACGAATCTATTACAATCTTAGTAGAGAACAGAGGAGGAATAAAAAGGTTGCCAATATAGCTTCAGTGGATCGAGTGGGAATGAGATTCTATGCCTAAGTCAGTCTCTTAAGAGTCAAGCATGCCTAACCGCAGAAGTAGGACTACAATTGTTGCAGAGGATACAAATATGAATCTGAAAAAGAAAAAAAAGGTAACCGCCTGGAGAGTCATGCCCTTACTCTAATTCGAAATCCGTCTCTTTCTTTCTATTCTAATTCCTCTCCCTTCATTCCTCGATCCGCTTGTAAATTCTTGGTGTAATACTCACTCGTAAATAATTGGCCCCTGCCCGCAACCTCTTGAATCAAGGACAAGGACAGCGGTTCAAGAATCAACTGCACATGAATAGGCTCTTTCTTAGGCCTTCGAGGAGGAAGCCACTTTTTTCCTAAATTCCTGACATGTGGTAATTGATTAGACATGAGAGGCATTGAAATATATGATTAATGAAATACACATAATTAAGGCAACAAAAATTTGAAAATTATTTTAACAGAGCAAATTAAGGAAAGGGAATTTTACAAAGGGTTTGCAATAATTCTTAGAGATTATCTAAGCATGCAAAATCTATTTTCCAAAAGAGGTTTTGTAAATATATCAGCAAGTTGTTTCTCAGTGCAAATAAATGGTAATTCAGTAGCTCCCCTAAGAACATGGTCTCTAATAAAATGATGTTTAATATCTATGTGTTTTTCCCTAGTGTGATGAAAGGGATTTTTAGTCAAACAAATAGCACTAGAATTATCACAATAAATTTTAACAGGTTTAAATAGCAAATAATAATCGCTTAGCTGATGGATCATCCATAAGAGTTGAGCACAACATTGGCCAATTGCAATATATTCTGCTTCAGTAGTAGAGAGTGAAACACTCTCTTGATTTTTACTATTCCAAGAAATTAGAGATTTTCCAAGTAGTTGACAAGTACCACTTGTACTTTTACGATCATCTTTATCACCTACAAAATCAGAATCAGAAAAACCTTCAAAATTGAAGGTGTTAGTCTTTGGGTATCATAAACCATGAGAAATTGTTTCAAGTAGGTATCTAATAATTATTTTGACAACACTAAGGTGAGATTCCTTATGAGTTGACTGATACCTGACACATTTGCAGACACTAAATATGATGTATGGTCGACTGACATTGAGGTAGAGTAGTGATCCAATCATTCCTCTATACTTAGTTTCATCAACTGGTTTACCTTTATAAGGATTATTGAGCATGTAAGACTCATGGGATTCCCATTATCTTTGCTTCACTATCTTTGCTTCACTCATGCCAAATTTTTCGATGAGCTCCTTGGTGTATTTACTTTGACAAATGAATATTTCCTTCTCAGATTGATGAATTTGTCATCCCAAGAAGAATTTCAATTCTCCCTCAATTCTCCCATCATACTCATCTCAAATTCACTTTGCATTATATTGGAAAATTCCTTACACATAGAGGCATTAGAACTTCTAAATATAATATCATCAACATAAATTTGAATAATAACGTTTTCAGATGAGGTTCTTTTAATAAATAAAGTATAATTAAGTTTTCCTCTAGAAAAACCATGTTCAACTAGAAAAGTACTTAGCCAATTATATCAAGCTTTTAGGGCTTGCTTAAGGCCTTATAGAGCTTTAGTTACATGATAAGGAAATTTAGAGTTTTCAAAACCAGAAGGTTGTTTAACATAAATTTCTTCATTAATGAAACTATTTAAAAAGCACTTTTAACATTCATTTAAAAAAGTTTAAAGCCTTTAAAAGCAGCATAAGAAAGTAACATTCGAATTGATTCTAACCGGGCAACTAGACCAAATGTTTTATCATAGTCGTCTCCTTCTTGTTGTGAGTATCCTTTAGCAACAAGCCAAGCTTTATTTCTTATTACATCTCCAGCTTCATTGAGCTTGTTTTGAAACACCCATTTAGTTCCAACAATTGAAGCATTTTCAGGTCTAGGAACTAGATTCCACACATTATTTTTCTCAAATTGGTCTAGTTCTTCCTTCATAAATTTAATTCAGTGATCATCTTTCAAAGCTTCATCAACTTTCTGTGGCTCTAGTTGTGAGATAAGAGCCAAATTTACATTATTTTTTGCTGAAGATCTAGTCTTCATTTTTTCATTTATGTCTTCTATAATGAACTTCTTTGGATAGTCGGGCTCGCTTCTCCATTCATTTGGAATAGTTCTAACTGTTAGATTAGCCGACTTTTCAAGTTCAATAGTCGACTCTTTATTGTTGTTTAGCTTAGCAGTTGAAGTGATTGTTGTAGTTAGTAGTTGACTATCTTCATCATCTGTAGGTTTACCTTTCTCGGACAAGTCATTAGTATCATCAAAAATAACATGAATAGATTCTTCAATAGTTAGACTACGTTTATTAAATACTCTAAAGGGTCTACTAGTAGTTGCATAACAAAGAAAAATACCTTCATCATTGTGTGGATCAAACTTATCAGGATTATTCTTCTCATTGTTATGAACAAAGAACTTACATCCAGAAGGTTGAAAGTAACGTATGTTAGGCTTCTTTTCCGTCCATAGCTCAAATGGAGTTTTCTTCAAGATTGGTCTAATCAAACATCTATTTAAGACATGACATGGTGTGCTTACAACTTTAGCCCAGAAGTGATGCGGAAGATTGTTTTCCATCATCATTGTTATTGCCATATCTTGTAGTGTTCTGTTTTTTTGCTCAACACCACCATTTTGTCGGGAAGAGCGTGGTGAAGAGAAGTTGTGAGTATATTCATTTTCGTTACAAAACTCTTCAAACGCCTTGTTTTTAATTTCTCCTCCATGATCACTTCTAATAAAAGAGATGTAGTATCCTTTTTCACGTTACTTTCTCACAGAAAAACTTAAAGTTATTTAAAGTATCATCTTTATGAGCGAGAAATATAACTCATGTAAAACGAGAGTAATCATCTGTTATGACAAAAGCGTACCTCTTTCCTCCAATACTAACATTTCTAGTGGGACAAACTAGGTCAATGTGGAGCAATTGTAAGAGTTTAGAGGTAGACACGATATCTTTAGAATTAAAAGAGTTTCTTGTTTGCTTACCTTTTTTGCAGGCATCACACACATGATCCTTGGAATAGTTCAGCGTAGGCAGTCCTACTACTAGTTCATGCTTTGCAAGTTTTTCTATCAAGTGCATACTTGCATGTCCAAGCTTTTTGTGCCAAATCCATAGGTCTTCTCCCATTGATGCTAAGCAAATGTGTCCCACAGGACTCTTTACTCAATCAAGTATGTACACATTTGTATTTCTGCTTCCAGGTAGCACAGATTTTCCAAAGAGGTCTTCAATGATGCATCCTGTTTTTCTGAATCTAACTTCTAGATCAAAATCACATAGTTGACTTATGCTATTAGGTTATATCTGAGACCCTTCACCAAGTAAACGTTAGTGATATCACAAGAGTTATTAAAGGTTATGGTTCCCATACCAATTACAATTCCAGTAGACTTGTCTCCAAATGTTAACAGTCCTCCATCAAAGTCCACAATTGTTTTGAATAAGCTTTTATCACCAGTCATGTGACTCGAACACACACTATCTAAATATCACTTACCTCTTGATTTTTCCTTGTGGTGTTTCTGTAAAACAAGGTAACTACTTTCTTTTAGGTACCCAAATTTTCTTGGGTTCTTGAGGTTAGTTCTAATATAGTTATTATTATCTTTTGGTTTCCATGTCCAACCCGGAGTAGTTTTGTAATTAAATCTATAGTTGTAAAATTTATTTCTAATTTTCCACGACAAAAACAGGATTGAGAAAAGTGTTCTTGGGTGACATGTTGATTAGTCGACTTGCTAGGATAATTTTGATTAATAGACGTCCTATCAGTTGACTTAGTCCATTCAGTCGACTGATCTATCTTAGAATAAGCAATAGACTTATGAGTTGAGTAGCTAAAAGCAGACTTGTCACTCATAGGTTTTTTCCCAGTTGACTTATTGTGATAAGTTGACTGGTTTGACCTAATAGAAATATGACCAGTAGATTTCAGTAAATTGTTTAGTTGTAGTAGCAAATCATTCACTTCTTCTTAAAGAAGATCCCTTTCAATCTCACATACTTCTAGGTTAATTTTACAGTCTTTATTTTATCTCATTAATTTTCTGTATTCATCAAAAACTTTATTTAGATCTTCAAGGGTCAATCAACTCTTGAGTTTCCATACATTTTGAACAAGGATATGGTCTTACTTTGCTAGTTTTACCAATTGCCATGAAGCAAATGTTGTCAGTTTCTTCATTCTCATATTCTAAGATTTCATCTTCACTCCAGTTGTTAAATGCTCTTTGTTTTTGTTGTCCTCTAAATGACTTGTTTTTATTCTGGACATTCATAGGCTATATGACCATGCTTTCCACATTCATAGCATTTTCCATCATTTCTTGGTTGATAACCTTGAGATTCACCTTTTCTAAAGTTTGAAGAATTTCTCCTGTTGTTCCTAAATCTTCTTATGGCTTCAACCACAAAGATAGATATCATAGTGACTTCTTCTTCCCTAATATCATCATCAAATTCTTCAACTTGGGATTTGAATGCCACAACTATCTTCTTGCTTTCATCTTGTCCAGGCTTATTTAGATAATTTTTTTCAAAACCTATTAAGTCTCATCTTACTTCATCATAGGTAAGTGTCTTGAGATTTATGCTTTTAAGAGCAACAACTTTAGCATGCCACTGTGGAGGAAGACATTTGAGAATCTTCCTTATGTTATCCACAGATGATAAGACTTTTCCTAAAGCTTTGAGTTCTCCTAGAATCTTGTTGAATCTTGCAATCATGTCCTCTACTGTTTCTCCATCTTTCATCTTTCATCTTAAAGGTTTCATAATCATAGACAAAGAGACTAACAATAGTTTCCTTTACTTTGTCAATACCTTCATAGGTGACTTCAAATTTATCCCACATTTCTTTAGCGGTTTCACATGTAGAGATCTAATCATATTCTTCTCCATTGATAGCTTTGTATAGCAGGTTCCTTGCTTTTGAGTTTATTTGCATCACCTGCATCTGTGCATCAGTGTAGTCAGCTAGAAAGGCCAACTCATTAGTTGATGTGGCTTCTTCCTTCTTATTATCATCAGTCTTTATTTTGGGCATAGGAATGTCTCCCAACTTGATGACCCTCCAGATCATAACATCATATGACTTGATGTAAGTTTTCATTCTAACTTTTCAATGAGAGAAATGCTTCCCATTGAAGTAGGGTGGTCTAGTTTGGAAAGTACCTTCTTGAAATAAAGCTCCAGCAGTAACGTGGGTTGACATGATCTTTTTCTCACTGACTGTCCCTCTGGTTCTTCCTCTCCTTTGGTCTGTCATCTCCAAAAGTTTTTGTATAGGCTGAGACAAGCTTCTAGGAAGTAGTATGCCAAGTTGTATCAAGTCCTGGACTCTAAGGGCTATTCTCATTCACCTAATGATCACTCTCTTTTCATCAAAAAGTCCTCTTCATTCATTGTTCTTCTTGTTGTATATGTGGATGATATTATTCTGTCTGGTGATGACTTGGATGAACTGTTTGATCTCAAGTCCTTTTTGGACTCTCAGTTTAAAATTAAGAATTTGGGCACCCTTAACTATTTTTTGGGTATTGAAGTTTGTTATTCTTCTGCAGGGTTATTGCTATTGCTACATCAAATAAAGTTTATCAGGGACCTTCTTAAAGAATACCACTGTGATGTCGCCAGTCCTGTTATATGTCCTTTTGAACTGTCCATCAAGTGGAAAGCTGACATGGGTGATCCTCTTCCCTCAATCATATAGTAGTGGGAATATTGAATTTCCTAATTCACACCAAGCCCGATTTTTCATTTACTGTAACTTTCAGAAACCAATACATTGTCACATGAAGGCAGCTTTGCATCTTCTTAGATACCTGAAGGGTTTCTCTGATGTTGGTATATTATTTTTGAATGCTCCTGATTTCTCTCTTTCTGCATATAATGATAGTGATTGGGGTGCATGCCCTGACACTCGAAGGTCAGCACTGGTTTTTATGTTTTACTAGGTGGTTCTCTTATTTCTTGGAAGGACAATAAATAACCTGTTGTGTCCGTCTCTTCAATTGAAGCTGAATATAGATTTGTGAGTAAAGTGGTTGTAGAGTTGGTCTGGTTATTACACCTTCTCTATGATTTTGGTGTCTCTATTTATGATCTTGTTCCTGTGTTCTATGACAATTTAGTTGTCATACATATTGCCAAGAATCTTATTTTCCGTGAACGGATCAAGCATATTAAAGTGGATTGCCATTTCATTCGTACAAAGCTTACTTATGAGTTGGTTGAATTGCTGCATGTGCCTACCTCTTCCCAGTTGGCCGATGTATTTACCAAACCTTTGACTGGACTTGTTCATCATGACATCTTGCTCAAGTTGGGTGTTCAATCCCCCTCCAACTTGCAAGGGGTATTGGAGTTAATAATACATATGGTGTCAGGGGCGAATTTAACCATTAAATTTGAGGCACGTGAACCCATAGTCTCTCTGCAAAATTAGATATTTTATGTATATATTTCTAAAATTGATATAATATTTCGCCTTTCCATGGTGTTACCAATACACAGTCAGATGTAGTGAATCCAACACGAGGCCCATTCTACACATTTTATGTAATATTATAGACAACTCAGTGTAAATGTAATAACAGGGCTCATTCTTTTATTCTTTGTACTCGGTTCCGGCCCATTGTATATAAGGACCAATGGGTCCTTCTAGATAGGACGGATTCGTTCTTTCAGATTCATCAGAAATAAAATTTCTCTTCTATTTTCTCTCAAGCCCTAGCTGGTTTGTTTCGAATATTCAATCAATTTCCGCATTTTAACAAGTATATATATATATATAATATTGGAACCCTTTTCCTTATCAATGAATATGCTGTTATTTTCCAGCCACTTGACCTAAATAACCATCCACGCAATTACTTAAATTAAAAATAGCTGATGATGTATACTATATGCATAACTGTGTATAAAATATATAATCTATGTATACTGGTTAGGAAAATAAACAATGAATTCAACGGTCATTTTGTGTATAAAGATCCCTTTATTTTATGCGGTGTCGATCTATGCATGTGAATATTTTCATCAAAGTGATGACACCCGCTTACATATTCTTTGATGACAATCATATAATATGAATCTCCTAAAATGGATTTAATAACAGTTCACGTCCCAAATGTTTGACGATTAAACTATGTCTCTTTCTCCATTTATAAAAAAAAAAAGAAGATGAACTTGTGGTACTTGGCCTATAATAAGTGAATAAGAGGGTATGGGGTTCAGGTCTTTTTCAAATCAAAATTGACTAATAAGCAATCCCCTTATGTCGTTTTAATGTGAAAGAGAGAAAGGTCCTTAGTAAAAGGAGTATAAAAGATGAATATTGCTAGAGGGGTCAAGGAAAAACTACGGAGCTAAATTTGTAGATCGGATTCAAATTTGGAGAATGTAGCCACCTTTAATAAGAAGTGTTTTATTTCCACACCGAGTTTTTTTAATGTACATTCAAATTAATCGAGTTTTAAAATGAATATTCAATACTAGTGAGAAATAAAAAAAAAAAAAACTTTATTTTCCAAAGGCGAATATGATATTCAACTTTTTAATAAGATGTAAGTAAATCAAAGATGAGGGGAAATTATAAACCTTCCTTTAGGTCTACGTTAAGGTTCCACGTGTTAATGGCATAGACCCACTTTGAAATCTGGCTTCTTCTCGCACATTCTTACTCTCTCTTTTGAGCTTCTTCTTCTGCTCATCTCTGCTCTCTTTTTTATTTATCCAGTGAGTTCTTATTCTTCCTCTTTCCTTTTTGTTGAGTTTGTTTTTTTCAATTCTGATTTCTTTATATTTTCCTTTTGGATTTTTTCTGTAACCTTTTAGTTTGCTGAGACAAATCGTCATGCAATTAATCCTAGATATGCTTTTTGCTTCTTCCGTTGATTTTTCAAAATACACACAACGATCATCACTTCCTCATTATATTAAGCTTATGGGCATAACTTTTCTATAGTTGTTGGTGTAAATTTCTGTTATTTCTCTATATGGTTATGATTTAATGAAACTAAATAAAATTAAGGTTAATATGATTTTCAGAGGGTAAGGTTCTCTGTTATTGCAAGATTATTATTACCTTTGAGAGTAAAGTTGCAATCTTGTAATATTACATAGAAATTGACTGCTCTTATGACTCAGGTTGTGAAGTGTATTCTGTAGATTTTAATATTATGCATGACATCATAAAAAATTAAGTAAATAGTTTTTGTTGGATATGTAAAGCAGTACAAGAAGTAAATAAATATTACAAGTGTTCAAAAGAATAAACAAACAAGCCAATATTCAGAACTATCGCAAGCTTGTTGAGTCTTGAATCTTGATAACCTGAAATCAAGAAACACTAAATTTGGATTGTTACAACTGTGGGCTGAGTCGAAAGATGACTCTCTGTCTCTAAGACAAGATTGCCCCGTATATATGCTTTTACGTTAACGGACAATAGTCTCCCAAGATAAAACAACAACTAATCAACACTACAAAGCAAATAGGTTGATTCTGACGAAGAAAACAAACACGAAATGACTTGCTGAAGAATAGAAAAGGAATGAAGAGTTTTCTGTTTTTGTCCACTGTTTCTGGACAGATTTTGGACAGAATTTTGTGTTGTGCTCTCTTCTGTTTGTCTCTGTGTTGTGTTGTATATTTTTCGTCTCTACAATTGAGCCAAAAGGCTCCAATATAGCATAAGGGGAGGGACTCCTCAACTGCCAAATATGACAGTTTATGGCCAAGTAATGGTCATTAGTGAGGGAGTTAATCAGCCAAGTAATGGCTGATTAAAGGAGCTGTTAGGTGCAGATTAATGGAGTTTTAACGCTCCAAAAATCAACTCCAACGGCAGGCAGAAAGTTTCTGCCTTCCGTCGTTCCCAATTTCAGCTTTTCAGAAATTTCATGGACCAAACTGTAAATATTAAGCAATTTGGGGTCCAAAGAGATAATATCAGAAGAGGCTCATGGCCACGACCCACGACCCGTGACCCGAGCCCGAACTGGACTGGCGAGCGGCGGCGGATCGCGTGTGGGCTTAGCCTTGAACCCAAGCACATCTAGGTTCTCCCTTCTTCAAACACATGGGTTACCCCTTGGGGTCCCAAACCTTTAGCCAATTTTGAGACTTATAAAGAGAACAATTCTTCCTTTTCCCACCGGTGTGGTAGATTTGTCCCACACCATATTTCCATGCCTCAAATACCTTACTTCGTGGACCAATATCTCTTTCATTTCTCAATGAAATTTGACGATTCTTGGCCCTACGGTCATCTACTCACTTAGTAGATTATGCACGTGTGAAGAGACAGAGCCTCCAACCTGCCGAACCCTAGTGTTTAAGTCATTAAATATGGGTGGATGCACCTCCCCACCAAAGGCAAATTTCCAACAATCCCCTCTTGAAAGAGATTTTGGCACACACACAAGGTGCCTACTTTCAACAATCTTTCAGCGAAAAGATATTGCATCAGGAGAGGTAGCTTTCGCTTTGAACCTTCCCTGGTTGAATATCACCGGACTTACTTACTGCGCGCTGAACGTGATGTCTTGAACCGTCAGTGTTTAGTGTAAGCCAAAACAATGATACCAACACAATAACTCTCCTTATTCATTTTCTTCTTATTGTTTTGTCCGTTGTGGCCATGGACACACTTGGATTCTTAAGTGCGTTCATTTGAGGCGGTCTGTCCTCGCACTTAAATAGGTGATCTCCTATAAGTTATCCTACTATACCCCACTTCACAAGTGTTAGGAATCATTAATAGTTTCCCTAACCTTAACCTCAACCGTTTGAGGATCGTTAAAGGTTTGAAAGCTTAACCTTTATCCACCATGCAGGTAGCACTTTAATGTCTATCGCGGGAATAGCTTTGGATTTATGTTTCCCTACAGAAATCATCATCCGAAGTGCTCTTGCTTCCACCGAAGCGCTCAACTGAACCTTTTACAGCTTAGTTTTCCCATTGAACCAAATTCTTTGGATATATGGTTGGGTTACCACCGCAACGGTTTGTATTGTTTGGGTTTTAAGCCCATTCCCCTAGACAGACAGAACACTTGATCTCCAGGTAGTCCCTTAGTTAAAAGGGTATGTTATATCATTTGATTAGTAATCAAGGAAGTGACACCCGTGATGATCAACTGCCATACAGTCTTATGTCTCCGACAGATCCTGACAGATATGTCCAGACGCTGTCATCCGTGTCCTTTCTGAAGCCGATCGGCTAGCCACAGTGTATAACTGCTGAAGGCATGGGTTTCTCCCAATAAGGGACGTCCTCTAAGGAGTCGTGAAGTTACTCAACTTCTTTCGTGCTTTGTATAAAGCGTTAAACTCTGATTCCATCATGAATCGGCCGATGCAAGTTTGCTTAAAGGATTTTCCAAGACCCATCATACACATTTACTTGTGGTTTTGATGTTCTTCACATCTGATGTCTAGTTTGCATCATTGTGTTCTCCAAGAACCGCTGGACATCCAGACCATAATCCATAGATAAGCGAATATTTCAGATATCATCATATCCGAGTCAACGCCTTCTATTGATCATCTATTAAAATTATCAGTGAACCTTAGTTCAACTGATCTGCTTTGTAGGCCGATACCAGGTCGGTTGTAGTGTGTACAATACATTGAACTACATATGACCTGCACATATCGCTCCTTGTCTATGGGTGCACCATGATTCCAATCAGTCTATGATTCATATACATTGGTGGCTTCAACGAGACTTGTCAATTATCTCACAACTGAGTTTGGAGTTAGACCAGTCCGTTAGATGTCTTAAAAATCCAATTCCTAAGATGTCATCTGTGATACTCATATCTTTTGTTTCAATATAACTTCCACTCTCAGACTGTTAGTTTTCCAACTATTGGTTTTCTAACTTCAGAGTCAATGTTTCTGTGGTCAGATTCATTGTTTCTGTTTTATCTTAAACTTCCAGGACCAAAATGTAAACATTTTAGGGACCAAAATGAAAGTTCAGGAAGAAGCCCAACAGTCCAGCAAATCAACTATTATTCTCATCTTCCAACTCTCCGGTTAGGAAGGCAGTTTCAACATCCATGCCACGCAAGACTGCAATGGCCCTGGATGTTAAGCTATTCACAGGGATGCACATGTACAAGTAGCCGAGGCCTTATACTCGTCAGTAGATCCATCTACTTTGTACTCACTTTTGAGTATCATTTTTCACAACCCAAAGGTTCTTTTCCCGGAGGAAGATCAACCATTACACAAGTATGGTTCTATATGATGGAATCTATTTCTCTCTTTAGCTTCTTTCCAAAACAGCGCTTTTGGAGATGACAATTCTTTGTTAATTGTCCATGGTTCATTCTCAACCATACAAGCTAGAAGGCCTGGAACAAGTCTTTATCCCCTCTTTGATCCATCTCGGTTCAACATCTAGAATCCCTGAGTTCTGTAGATCTGGAATATTAAGTTCCGGATAGACAGCAACTTTCGGGTCCTGTAGATACGGAACGTCTAGTTCCGGACAGTCAGTCCCTCGTGAGTTCTTGTTAACCTTGAGCAATTACTTCTTTTTCCTTTTCAAGGAAAGTTATCCTCGAAGAATTCTGCATTCTTTGACACCAAGAGGCGATAAGCACTATAGTCTTAGGTCCAACTTTACCTGTTTCGGTATTCCAACTTCCACCAAGCCACCCCACATCACAACATTTGTATGTGGGATCCTTTCCATGTTTCACACGGAGGATTATCCTTATCCTTATGCGGAGTTCTATTGAGAATCGCATTAGCGATAAGGATCGCCTTGCCCCACATATTATTGGGCGTACGGCTTTGCGCTTGGCTAACATTGTTAGACTGAGGTGAGTAATGAGAAGTCATTTGATGAACGATGCTTCACATTCTTCCCCTCTATCACTACGAATTTCTCAATCCGTAGGCTTAGTTGATTTTCAACTTCTGCTTTGTAGCGCTTATCCTCTTCAACAACTTCATCTTTGCTTTTCAACAAACAAATGATACAATACGTTGTACCATCATCAATGAAGGTCACAACGTACTTATCTCCCCCTCTATTTTGTACAACCTTTAAATCACCCATGTAGGTGTGACTAAATTCTAGAGGAGCGGTGCTTCTTTCGCTATTCCTTTGACGAAACTTGGAAAGGTGATTTTGCCTCTTCGCCTACCTCACATTCATTTTGAGGGTTTATGTCGACAGAAGGCAACAATCTCAACTTCGTTAGCTTTTGAATGACTTTCTATTTAACGTGTCTTGATCTATGATGGCATAGATACACGGATTACAAATATATCATTCATTTGGCTACAGACATACTGTACCATTCTTAGTTATTACAGACCTGTTGGACTAGTCTAAAACCAGCTTGACCAACATCGTCTCTTAAACCAAGTTTGGGACATGTATCACCTCATATAAGAGTGATCCCATTCCATGAAGTCCTATTGAGGACAACCTCTCTAACCCCTTCTACTTTAGAGGTGGCGTTGCTTCACATGAACAACCTCTTGTCTGTGGTTAGGGTGTAACCGGATCATATGTGATCTCGATACTCTGGCCCACTCCAGTTGCTTTAGCAGACTGAGTGTCCAATTTCTTTTCTGTCTTTCTTTAGGCCTTCAGGTCATTTAAGACCTGGAAACTCTGGCCCACTCCAGTTACTTTGGCAGACTGAGTGTCCAATTTCTTTTCTTGTATTCTGGCCCCACTCCAGTCGCCCATAGGCTTTGTATGAGTGAGTGTCCAATATCATCCTATCAAAGGAATTTTGGCCCCACTCCAATCGCCCGTAGGCTTTGTATGACTGAGTGTCCAATATCATCCTATGAAGGATCTTCTGCCAAATAGTGTGACAGCTCAACGTCTTTAGCTTTTAGTCTTCTTCCCTTATGATTGGTGTCCAGACAATTCTTGGCGCTTACTTAAGAGTGGTAACAGTTTTCGCACAATCAGTGGATCTTTCTCCCTCGTATGTGCGAACATACTTTACACACTTTTAATAATTACAATTAAAAGAACGGATCTTTTTAAGTCGTTTACAAAATTCAATCTTTAAAGCGCGAGGAATATAAATTATTTCGGAAAACATTTTCATATTCCTCCTTACTTTAAGTCCTTTTTAATCAGACATCATTTAATCTTATTTTTAACAAGGAAGGAAAATTACTTATCCCAATTTCGGATTCTGGCCCACTTCAGTCACTTCATCGGACTGAGTGTCCATTTCCTCCTTACCATGATTGGAATCATTTGTCTGGGACAGATATAGGCCTTCTACTACAAGATAGAACCACATCTTCAGCCTTCTCCTCTTGTCCCATTTGACATCCCCAGCCTCTCGTGGGCGCTTGTTCCCACCATTCTCAGGAGCGGTGACACCATGAACATGTTGACCTTCAACAACATAATCACAAGTCTCTTCTACCAGAAAACCACAGCCATATCCAGATTTGGTCACACAACTTTTGACCGACATCTTTCGAACACTAATACAAATCTTGTCTTAAAACTGTTGGATATGTAAAGCAGGACGGGAAGTAAATAAATATTACAAATGTTCGAAAGGATAAACAAACAAACCAATATTCAGAACTGTCGCAGGCTTGTTGAGTCTTGAATCTTGATAACTTGAAATCAAGAAACACTAAATCTGGATTGTTACAACTGTGGGCTGAGTCGAGAGATGACTCTCTGTCTTTAAGACAAGATTGCCCCGTATATATGCTTTTACGTTAACGGGCAATAGTCTCCCAAGATAAAACAACAACTAATCAATACTACAAAGCAAATAGGTTGATTCTGACAAAGAAAACAAACACGAAACGACTTGATGAAGAATAGAAAATGAAGGAAGAGTTTTCTATTTTTGTCCACTGTTTCTGGACAAATTTTGGATAGAATTTTGTGTTGTGCTCTCTTCTGTTTGTCTTTGTATTGTGTTGTATATTTTTCGTCTCTGCAATTGAGCCAAAAGGCTCCAATATATAGCATAAGGGGAGGGACTCCTCAACTTCCAAGTAATGGCAGTTTATGGTCAAGTAATGACTGTTTATGGCCATTAGTGAGCGTGTTAATCAGCCAAGTAATGGCTGATTTAATGTGCAACATAAATGAGCTATTAGGGAGGTTTAAGGTGTAGATTAATAGAGTTTAACACTCCAAAAATCAACTCCAATGGCAGGAAGAAACTTTCTGCCTTCCGTCGTTCCCAATTTCAGCTTTCCAGAAACTCCAGGGACCAAACTGTAAATATTAAGCAATTTGGGGTCCAAAAAGATAATATCAGAAGAAGCCCAAGGCCCAAGGCTCACGACCAGGACGGGCGGGTGGCGGCGGCGCGCGTGTGGGCTTAACCTTGAACCCAAGCACATCTAGGTCCTCCCTCATTCAAACACATGGGTTACCCCTTGGGGTTCCAAACCCTTAGCCAATTTTGAGACTTATAAAGAGAACAATTCTTCCTTTTTCCCACCGATGTGGTAAATTTGTCCCACGCCATATTTTCATGCCTCAAACACCTTACTTTGTGGACCAATATCTCTTTCATTTCTCAATGAAATTTGACGATTCTTGGCCCTACGGTCATCTACTCACTTAGTAGATCATGCACGTGTGAAGAGACAGAGCCTCCAACATGCCGAACCCTAGTGTTTAAGTCATTAAATATGGGTGGACGCACCTCCCCACCAAAGGCAAATTTCCAACAATCCCCTCTTGAAAGAGATTTTGGTGCACACACAAGGTGCCTACTTTCAGCAATATTTCAGCGAAAAGATATTGCATCAGGAGAGGTAGCTTCCGCTTTGAACCTTCCCTAGTTGAATACCACTGGACTTACTTACTGCGCGGTGAACGTGATGTCTTAAACCGTCAGTGTTTTGTGTAAGCCAAGACAATGATACCAACACAATAACTCTCCTTATTCGTTTTCTTCTTATTGTTTTGTCCGTTGTGGCCATGGACACACTTGTTGATCACTATGGTAAATTGGTTGACAAAACTTTCCTATTTTCTGTATCTAATGGTTAATGGTGTCCAAATGGAGTAACAAGAATCATTGACCAAAAAAAAGTGCACTTTAGTTGTCCCAAATAGAGTATGTGAAATGGTTAGTAGACACCAAAATAGGTGTTGAGCTCATTAGGAAAAAGGATGGATTTGTCCTCTAAAACTTCTATCGAGTTGGAAAAATGGATACGAGCAACTTTTCCAACAAGAGTAGTAAGACCATTCTTATTCAAAGAATTTATATTGCTAAAAGAATTTCAGTAGTTTTTCAAAGGTACTACTGCAATTATAAAAAATTAAATATGTGTATGTTGGTGGTGGTCTATGTGCATTGCTTTATCTATTTCATTTATATATCAGATATTTTTATATCTCTTGTTGCTTTTTGGTAAAATATCACATGTTTCTTGTGATACAATGTCAACCTTCTTAGTTTACTTCTAACACATTTTTCGGGTGTAAACAAGCACTTTGAAATTCTCTTTGCTGGCTTCTTAAGTTCCAAAAGAGAATCACTTTGAAAACGTGTTCGCGAGTTCTCTTCATTTATATAATTTCATGCTTGGCTTAGTTCTTAGAGCCTTTGTATTGAATATCAATTTTGATTCACCTGGTCTTAAGTTAGCTTTATGTAGTAACTCCTATATTATCCTGTGAATACAACAGTTGTGGTGAGAGCATTAGTCTCAGTGTCCTTGATCTTCGCCTCTCTCCAAAGCATAAATTTAGAAGATATTTAGCTACCTTAGTAACTATTTCTGGCATCGCACCCTTGCAGTTGGGTTTTGCTCCGGTTATTTCATGATTTTCTATATTTATTGTTAGATAAGAGTGCGCAATGGTATAAGTGCCTACTTTGTTTAGATACCTGCAGTTATTTTTATTTCACCTTCTTAGACCCATCAATCATATATTGTATATACACGAGGGAATTGATGAAAGCTTCATGTATCAAAGTGCAAAAAGCAAAAGTGTAATCCACCGGAACTTAGTTTATTCTCCTGATATAGTTACATTTTTTATAAAACAGAAAAATTGTCTTAGTTCCTTCTCCTGATATAGCTCATTTTTATACAGCAGAAAAGTTGTGCAAGAAAGATGATTGCACCAGCTTGAGAAAAGAAGGATAACTGAATTTACTGTGGTATTCAAAGCAACAAATTGCAAAACAGAAGAAGCGTAATTCACCAGAACTTATATATTCTCGTGATATAGTTTATTTTTATACAACAGAAAAGTTGTGCACGAAAGATGATTGTACCAGCTTGAGAAAAGAAGTGAGACTAACTGAATCTATTGCTAAGTTAGTTGTATATGATAAGATTGTTATAACATTAGGAAAGCATATTCTTGAGAAATTATGTCTTCAGGGTATTTATACTTTTTGAAAGCAGAGCTTGTTTAAGACATTCTTGTCGGTACAATTTATTCCCTTGAAGCACAGGCATCAAAATGTATAAATAATAAATAATATATATATTATGTGATTGATTCACCAAAAGTAGAAAACATGCAACCATAATTATGCGCCGCAAAGTTATCTCTCTAAGTCTAAAGTGGGTGTTTAGATCTTCATTAGACATTTGAATATCCCTACTTATTTTCCTCATTATGCGCCAACGGAAATTACTATGCTTATTAGTGGTGCAAGATGCATTTTAATTAAGGGCTTTTAAAATATTTGGTCACTTGGCCAAAATAATTATAATTGTTAGTCCTAAATATACAAAAGTATATACTAATTATATATATACACAAAAAATATATATATTTATAGGCTATTATTTCGGAGAACATCTATAAAGTATAAAAAAAACTTTGAATTAACAGATCATGAATATTTAGTTACCATAAATTATTCTTGAATCACGAAATATATTACTATCTGTCTCTCTCGCCCGTCATTATTCCTTATCGAAGACAACAACAACATATCCAGTGAAATCTCACAACGTGGGGTCTGGGGAGAGTAGAGTGTATGCAGACCTTACCTCTACCTTGGTAGGTAGAGCGGATGTTTCTGAGAGACACTCGACTCAAGACAAAGCACAAGCACAAGCACAAGCAAAGCAAGAGAAAAGGTCAGACCCAGACAGAAAATTTAAAGCAGTATGAAAATATTGGTATCAAAAGCGAGTAAGTCATGATAGCGCATTCTGAAAAAGAAGCAGTAACTAACGCAGGTAAATAAGATAAACAAAGTACACTAGAGAACACATAGCAGCATAAATCAAACGACAAGTGACTATAAAACAATATTGCGCCTGCTAGTATTATAGGCTAAGTGACCCTACAATAATAACACTACAACTACCAGTTTGTAAGCTTAAGTAGGACTACGCTGGACTACTTACTACCCTTCTACCCTAATCCGTGTCCTCCATAACCCCCTATCTAAGGTCATTTCCTCAGTAAGTTGCACTTGCGCCATATCCCGTCTAATCACCTACCTCCAATACTTCTTTGGCCTACCTCTACCCCTTCTGAACCCGTCCATAGCCAACCTCTCACACCTCCGCACTGGAGCATTTGTGTCTCTCTTCTGCATGTGCCCGAACCATCTCAACCTAGCTTCCCACATCTTATCCTCCACCGAGGCCACTCCCACTCTGTCTCGGATATCATCATTTCTAATTTTATCCCTCCTTGTATGCCCACATATCCGTCTCAACATCCTCATCTTCGCAACTTTCATCTTTTGGGTGTGCGAAGTCTTGACCGGCCAATACTCCGCCCCATACAACATAGTCGGTCTAACCACCACTCTATAGAACTTGCCTTTAAGTTTTGGTGGCACCTTTTTATCGCACAAGACTCCAGATACGAGCCTCTATTTCATCCACCCTACCCCAATACGATGTGTGACATCGTCATCAATCTCTCAATTCCCTTGGATAATAGACCCAAGGTACTTGAAGCTTCTTTTCTTTGGAATGACCTGAGTACCAAGACACACCTCCACGCCTGTCTCAAGGTCACTCCCGTTACTGAACTTGCACTCCAAGTATTCAGTCTTGGTCTTACTCAACTTGAACCCTTTAGACTCCAGAGTCTATCTCCAAACCTCCAGCTTAGCATTCACTCCGCTGTGAGTCTCATCAATCATGACTATATCGTCTGCAAATAACATATACCATGGCACCTCCCCTTGGATTTATCGCATCAATTCATCCATTACCAAGTCAAATAGGAATGGGCTAAGAGCTGATCCCTAGTGCAGCCCCATCATCACTGGGAAGTGCTCCGAATCTCCTCCTATTGTCTGTAGCCTAGTCTTGGCTCCATCATACATATTCTTGATTGTCTTACTGTACGCCACATGTACACCTCTAACCTCAAAACATTCCATATAACCTCCCTAGGGACTTTGTCGTATGCCTTCTCGAGGTCTATGAAAACCATATGTAAGTCTCTCTTCCTCTCCTTATACTGCTCCACCAACCTCCTAATAAGATGGATGGCTTCTATAGTCGAACGCCCCGGCATGAGTCCAAACTGGTCTCGAAAATAGACACGTCTTTTCTCACCCTCATCTCCACGACCCTTTCCCAAACTTTCATAGTGTGGCTTAGCAGCTTGATACCCCTATAGTTGTTGCAACTCTGAATATCACATTTGTTCTTGTACAAAGGAATCATTGTATTCCACCTCCATTATTCGGGCATTCTCGCTGTCTAAAAAATAACGTTAAACAACTCCGTCAGCCACTCCAAACCTGTCCTGCATGCGCTCTTCCAAAATTCAACTGGAATCTCATCAGACCCGGTCGCTCGTCCCCTGCGCATCCTGCGATCAACACCCTGAACCTCCTCCACCTTAATGCTTCTACAATACCAAAATCCTGGTACCTACCAGATTGCTCCAGATCTCCCAGCACAATGTCTCTATCTTCTTTTTTGTTCAAGTGTTTTACCGAAGACACAATCAAGTAAATAAATGTGTATGCTATTTCAATAGCTTAATTTTTAGATGAAATGGTTACACTTCAATGAATAATTCATCAAAGCCGACAAAATCTAAGTCCGTAAATTCTATTCTCATTATCATCCACTATGAAAAATAATTATCACATGTTTGGTTTACGAAAAAGAATCAACTTGCACGTGGGAGACACATAATTAATTAAATAAAAATGTATGCATTCCTTTTAATAGAATAAACTTTTACAGAAAATAATCACACACTTTAACATTCATAAGCACATTAATATGTTTTTTTTGTTGCTAGATAATCATGTAAAAATGGAAGTATATTTCTTATTTTAATGGAACTATATCTAGAACGTGGAGCGAAATTTAATAGGAATTGTATGTCTTTAAAGATTTATGTATATAACTATTTCACGAAAATACGGAAAGAGGGATGTTAATTGTTATGTAAACTTTTAATGGAAGTTACCCTACGTACACAGAATTGGGATTAAAAAAAAGAAAAATGCAAAGATGAAAAATGTGAATTGAAACATTCAATTTCAGAAAATATTGTTATTTGTGTGACAAATATGGTGTGTACCATCTTCACCTTTTAAGGAAGACTTACAAAGAGAAAACAACGGAATCAAATTCTGCTAAGAAGAATGCCCATATTGTGGCAATTCCACCCATATGCTTATCCTCATAAATTTTGAATTTGAATTTCTGGAGATTGGTTTATTCCTTTTTCTTCTAAAAAATGTAGAGTTTAAGTTATATACATCGTTAGTGTAAAATTTTTACACTATCAGGTCATTTTTACATGTTGTAGTATGTAATATATCTTATTTTAAGATTAAAAATTCTCACATTTTAATGAGCCTTACTTATGAATATTCTTGGGTGACGTGATAGTGTAAGAAGTTCTTACACTTACTGTGCATATAATTTAAACTAAAAAGTGTAACATATTATTTATGAGACTTTCATTTGTATGTAGACACGAGCATATTGGAAAATCAAGAACATAAAGAAAAACCAAAAGACTCTTACTTGGTGGTAGTTTTTGTCATTCAAAATTGAAAATTCTTGTGGAGAAGTAGAAAAAAATAGGTGTAACGAGGATGACATGAGAAGAAGAGAGCAAACTGTAGCCAAGAACAACTTGCCGGAATTAGAAAATTCTGGCAAATTTTGCTTCGGCAAGTCATCCTTGGCTGCAACTTCACTCTCTACATCTTCATGCGAACCTCATACACTAAACATTTTAGACTTGTCTATTAAATGATGTTGCCAAGGTGAGAATATATAGGCTAAGAAATAAAGTGATTGCTATGTCCCACCCTTATACGATTTTGACAAATTTAGTAGGTCCATTTAAACATCACCAAAATTAAGGGACTTTCCTGTCAATGAAATGGGCGAAGCATATATGATCAGGGTTCAAATTTCAGTAGAAATTAAATGTATTAGGTAATTTCTTGCCATTGACCTAAGCTTTGATTGAAAAGCTATCTGATATATGTGTTTATTGGAAGGTAGCAGCTACCTATGGTAATATTTAAGGTATGCATAATTTATACGGACACCACCATTATTAAAAAGAATATTTAAGAAACATTATTGGTTGAACTTTTATAATTTGATTTTTAGAACTATTTATAAATACTGAATTTTGTACTCAAGATATCATCAACAGTTATGCTAGAGTGGTAAATATCCTTCTATTTCTTTACCAGAGGTCTCGATTCGAGCCTTAAGAATAGAGTTGTCTTGAATCGAAAGAGTTTTATCCCGTGCGAATGTTTTGGTGTGAATCACATTATTTGGGTCCCAAAATCGGTACCAATTATTAGGTGTGAAATCAGGAAAGAATTTTATACAAATGATCGTAAGCATTGAAAAATGTACTACTACATGCAATTGAAATTGTACTCCTATTGAAATGTCAATGTTTTTAAATTTAATATTTCCACTAAAAATTTCGACACTAATAATTAAGAATGGTCAATGAATATGAGAATGCTTTGTAGCTAATAGTAAGAAAGTGCATCCGGTCTGAAAATGCTCCCTTCCTGGGGTAACATGCCCAAAAAAGCAAGTGCTTACTATATCATCCAAGAGAGTGAAGCAGGAATGGGCTCATAAAGTTATTTGGTACATAATTATTGTCATCCAAAACCCTCCAATTATGGATTACTGCAAGTTGATAATGAATTTTGTACTCAAGATACCATCAACAGTTATGCTAATTTATCAGAGAGGTCTCGATTCGAGCCTTAAGAATAGAGTTGTCTTGAATCGAAAGAGCTTTATCCCGTGAGAATTTTTTGGTGCGAATCACATTATTTGGATCTCAAAGTCGATACCAATTATTAGGTGTGAAACCAGAAAAGAATCTTTATACAAATGATCGTAAACATTGAAAAATGTACTACTACATGCAATTGAAATTGTACTCCTAGTGAAATGTCAATGTTTTTAAATTTAATATTTCCACTAAAAATTTCGACACTAATAATTAAGAATGGTCAATGAGTATGAGAATGCTCTAGCTAATAGTAAGAAAGTGCATCCGGTCTGAAAATGTTCCCTTCCTGGGGTAACATGCCCAAAAAAGAAACTGTTTACTATATCATCCAAGACAGTGAAGCAGTGATGGGCTCATAAAGTTATTTGATACATAATTATTGTCATCCAAAACCCTCCAATTATGGATTACTGCAAGTTGTTCTGGCACCAAAAAAGGACTCTGACCTTTGAGTGTGTGTGGGGGTTCCCAATTAGTGATGGAGAAAAGAATTGCCATTGGTGGAGGAATGTTTGGATTTGAATAAAGTGGGAAAATAGAATCAAATCTTTGAGGAGGGTGGGGGGGGGGGAGGGGGCTCTTTTGGTTTTTGTTCTTCATTCATTCCAGTTTATGTGGTACCATTTGACTTAACACAAAATTTAAGAAAGAAAGGAATACTGTTAAAATGTGTGATCCAAAATATGTCTTAAATAAATGTGTGGATGTAAATCATCTCATAAAGTTAAATTGTTTCTAAATATAGAAATGTGACATTCTTTTTTGGACAGATAAAAAAAAAATGGTACCACATAAATTGGGAGATAGAGTATATGATATGTGTCTTTATGTACACTCTTTATCAGTATTCTATAATGACTTAATGCGTACCCATTTTTAATTTAATTTATGATTTAACTATAAAAGGGTAATCTGATGCACTAAGCTCCCGCTATGCGCGGGGTCCGGGGAAGTATTGTATAATCGGGTAATGGAATTAATAATAGGTTAGGTACACCGAAAAATGATGTTATCTTTAAAGGTATTAATCCTCCCTCTCAGGTGTAACTAAGGAATTAACCTTCCAGGATACAAAATCTATATTCTCAGAAATCCGAAAGTTACGCTCTAATGAATTTCAGAAGCAGAAATCGCACGTATAAAATATAGACTTTAAAGAAAGAATAAATCTCAGAGAAGGGGAATTTCAGAAGCAGAAATTGTATTATGTTTTCTGTAATGTATTCTCTATATCTTTTCGTTTCTGCAAATCACTGAATATTTATGGATACTCAATGGTTGCCCCGAAATGTTGAAACATATTCACGAAGGGATATTTCCCTTGAAAAAACAGAAATGCTGAAACGTCTCTACGTTTCGTACCCTGTCGCCTTTTAAATATTTATAAAATATTTATTTATAATATATATATATATATATAAGAGAGAAAGTTTTGAACTATTGAAGCTACTATTGATTTTCCTCCATAATGAATGGAAGCCCAAGAACTTGACCAACATGTCAAACTCATTAACTCATTTTATAGACACAAGGAAGTTCAAACTTCTTCTCAAACACCAATGTGGGACAAATGACTCTTTACTTAAAAAACATCAATGTGGGACAATTGACTATATGTGACAAATGACAATGTGGGACAAGTGTCTTAATTATGATGGAAATACTTATATCCAATGTGGGATATATAACAATCCCCCACTTATTTACATGCATAATGAAAATAATAAAAAATATGTATAACGTGCGTTACACAACGAATAGCCATGAAGTGAACTAGGCCTTTAACTTATGGTTGAATATGAAACACTAAGGAATCATATTCTCGTTGCGTATGATTTCTTGCTTCTTTTTAATCTTGGCATCATCGTTTAGTTATGGGCCTTATGCTGAATCTTGGATTCACAAGTACTCTAGGATCTTACCGAATGACCCCTAAGAAGCGGCCTCTCACTTCTATACTTGTATAGGTAGACTCATCAAGAATGTCCACAACACATTCCACAACACATTCCACATAGCTATAATCTATTAAGAACTTAAAGTCCAACCTTTACCTGTTGTGGTAAACAAAAGTGCATAGGTCAGATATAGAGCTTTCGAAATAGTATCACCCCCACTATTTCCAAATTATGCACCTTGAGATGTATCTAAGTTTCCATCTCGCCAATGTCTAATATTGAATTGCCTTTCTAACTCTCATAATAAGATGCCAAATATATAAATTGTACCTTAGAATAGAGTTGGTTTCAATCAAGACATCGTTTATATCAATAATAGCCCCATATCTCGCATGACCTTTTTTATCTTATCTCCCGTTAATTGTTTTGTTACCGAGTCTGCTAGCATTTGCCTTGTTGGGAAATATTCAAGTGTGATCTTCCCTTCTTAACCATACTTTGAATATGATTATATCTCATAGAAATATGTTTACTATGATCAGATATTCTCTCATTCTTTGCTTTGTAAATCGCAACTTGATTGTCACAATACAAAGTTATAGGACCCTTCTTTGGTTCTATAAAAGGAATAGTTTTAGGAATCTTCTAAACCACAGAAGCTCTTTGCCAGCCATTGACATGGCTATGTATTCAAATTCCATTGAAGATAAAGCAATACAACTTTGCTTTTTTTGAAGCCCAAGAAACTATGGCACCTCCAACAGTGAATAACCATCTACTAGTTAACTTAGAAACACTTGCATCTGATGCCTAATTTGCATCACTAAAAAACTCAAAGTGTAGATGCATTACATTTGTAATTCAGACCATAATTCCTTGTTGACTTCAAGTACCTTAGTACTCGTTTTAGTTCCTTCCAATGATATTTTCCTGGATTGCTAGTAAATCTACTCAATATGCCAATAGAACACGCAAGATCGGGTCTTGTGTGATTCACCACATGCATAATACTATCGATTATTTTGGCATATTCTTCTTGATTTATAGTTTCTCATTTATTTGGAACTATTTTTACGGTTGGATTGATAGGACCTGTACTATCCTTGCCGTCAAATTAATTAAAACTTCTTTAACACTTTCTCAATGTAATGAGATTGTGTTAGAATGTAAGTTCCTCATCTCTTGAGCACATTGACTCCCAATATGACATCAACAGGACCTAAATCCTTTATGTCAAAAGCTTGCTTTAAAAATTCTTTGGTCTCATTCACACATTTTAAGTCAGAACCAAATATAAGCAAGTCATCAACGTATAAAGTCACCACTACTTTATACTCAAGAGCAACCTTAGTAAAAACACAACTTTCTACTTTGCTACTCTTAAATCCGAACCTTTTAATTTCTTGCTTAAACTTTTTGTACCATTGTCGTGGTGCTTGTTTAAGCCCATACAGAGACTTTTTTAATTTACATACTTTATGTTCTTCACCCTTAACAACATAACCTTCAGGCTGATGCAAATAAATTTCCTCATCCAATTCTCCGTTTAAGAACGCAGTTTTAACATCCATTTGATGAACCTCTAATCCATACATATATGCAATAGCAAACATGGTTATGATTGATGTGAATTTAGAAACAGGAGAGAATGTCTCAAAATAATTAATCTCTTCTTTTTTACTATAACTTTTGGCTACCAATCTAGCCTTGTATTTATCAATAGTACCATCAGTTTTGAGTTTCTTTTTCAGAACCCACTTGCAACCAATAGGTTTAGTCATAGGAGGTAAATCAACAAGAGTCCAGGTTTGGTTTTCAAGTATAGACTTGATTTCATCATCCATGGCTCTTTTCCACATATCAGCATCTGATTGTGACGTAGCTTCTTGAAAAGTTTTTGGATCCTCTTCTAACATGTAAGTCAACATATCAGACCAAAATTCTTTTCAATTCTATGTCTCTTACTTTCCTTAATTCGATTATTTCATCATTCTCATTTTCTCCAAAATTTCTCATCATTCACAATTTCATTTCCGGTTGCATGTTCATTAATATCAAGTTCACCAAATAAATCATTATTTATTTCTATTTTATCAGCATCACGAATATTCAAGTGTTCATAAAATATAGCATGCGCAGCCTCAAATACACTATTATCATGAATCCTAAGAAATCTATATGTTTTACTCATAGCAGAATAACCAATAAAAATAGATTTAACTGCTCTACTACCAAGTTTTCGACTTTTTAAAGTTGCGTCCAAAATATATGCAATACAACCCCATACCCTTAGATGTTTAATACTAGGCTTACGCCCAATAAACAACTCAAATGGAGTTTTCATATGTTTCTTGTTTACAATCCTATTAGTAATGTAACAAGAACTCAATAGTGCCTCTCCCCAATAACTCATTGGTAATTTTGAATGTATTAGCATGGTACTAACCATTTCCATTAAAGATCTATTTTTTCTTTCGACCACTCCATTTTGTGGTGGAGTATTAAGTGCTTAAAATTCTCTAACAATTCCATTTTGTAAATAAAATGATATAAACTCGTTAGATAGATATTCACCACCCCTGTCCGATCTCAAACATTTGATCCTTAAATTGGTTTTATTTTCAACTTCCTCCTTAAAAAATTTAAATTTATTAGAAGCCTCATCTTTGGTTTTAAGCAAATACACATAGGTGAATTTTGAATAATCATCAATAAAAGTTATGAAGTATCTTTTACCACCTTTAGTAATATGCTCTTTATTATCACAAATATCCGTATGAATAAGTTCAAGTAAACCATTTGTTCTAACAACACTTTTGAAAGAAGATTTAGCCAATTTGGATTGAGAGCAACATTCACATGTTTTTGTGGTAAAAGTTTTAGAAGACTTTGAAATAAAATCATTTGAAATCATGTGATTCATAGCATTTATACCAACATGCCCTAGTCTATAATGCCAATTCACATGATCATCAACATTAAGTAAAACAACAGAAAAGTAAGCAGAAGATGCAGTCTTATTATAGTCAACATTTAACAAGTACATTTTGTCTTTCATGTAGCCTTTTCCTACAAACTTCCCATTCTTAATGATAGTTACTTTTTGGGAACCAAAGGCTACTTTGAAACCATTTTCGTCCAATTTGTGGACCGATACAAGATTCTTCCTCATAGAGGGGATATGATACACATTTCTCAAAGTTAAAGTATTTTCCAAAGTAAGGGGAAGAACAACATTGCCTACGCCAAGAACTTCGCTTGATGACGCATTTCCCATGTAGACGGCCTTGGCCTCTTTCACCATTTCATATGTCTTGAACAAACTCTTGTTTGGGGTAACATGACAGGTAGCACCCGAGTCTACCCACCAATCAGTAGTTCCATCGTTGACAAGGCATACTTCAGACATGATAGCGACAAAGTCTTTGTCATCAACCACATTGGTTTGTTCCTTTTTATTGTCTTTCCCCTTACGGTGACGACATTCCCCAGCATAGTGATCAGGTTTTCCACAAACATAACAACTATTTTTGTTGGACGTTCCTTGGTTTTCCTTAGAAGTTCCATGAAGGTTTTTCTCATAAACATGATTCACACCATCATTCTTCGAAGAAACTGAACCATCTCTTCTAAGGCTTTCGATCTCAATTTGAATGCTCTGAAGAAGTTCATCCAAAGAGATAGACCTCTTCTTATGTTTCAGTTTCTTTTGGTAATCTTTCCATGAAGGCGGAAGTTTACCAATGATGGTTGAAACTTGAAAAGTTTCAGAAATTGGTTCACCAGAATCATCACATTCTGTTGCTATATCATTTAACTCGTTAACCTGATCAATGACCGGTCGAGAATCCACCATCTTGTATTCAACATACTTGTTAACCAAAAAAGACTTATTACCAACATCTTCATTTACATACCTTCATTTTATAGCATTTCAGAGTTCTGCAGCAGTTTTGTGGATGTGAAATACGTTGAACAGTGTGTTGTTTAGCGACTGCAGAATGGTGTAGCGACAAACGAAATCATCATTTTTCCATTTGTTCGCCTTCTCTGTTTCCTCAGTCTTTTGTACCTCGGTTGCATCCGGATCAGTGACTTCCTCCGGACAGCCTTGAAACAGAACATAGAATACCTTTGCAATTGTCAAAAGGTACTCCATCTTTAGACTCCAACGCTTGTAGTTGAGTCCGTTCAGCCTTTCCAATTTGTCTCCATCATTCAACTACGCCTTAACCAATACTGACTCCATTGCAGAAAGATTAATACCTTTAAAATTATTGTATAATAGAGTAATGGAATTAATATTAGGTTAGGCACACCGATAAACAATGTTATCTTTAAAGGAATTAACCTTCCAGGATACAAAACCTATATTTTCAGAAATCCGAAAGTTACATTCTAACGAATTTCAGAAGCAGAAATCACACGTATAAATATAGACTTCAAAGAAAGAATAAATCTCAGAGAAGGGGAATTTCAGGAGCAGAAATTGTATGTTTTTTTGTATTGTATTCTCTATATCTTTTCGTTTCTGCAAATCACTGAGTATTTATGGATACTCAATGGTTGCCCCGAAACGTTGAAACATATTCAAGAAGGGATATTTCCGTTGAAAAAATAGAAATGCCAAAACGTCTCTACGTTTCGTCCCCTGTCCCCTTTTAAATATTTATTTATTTATTTATTTATTTCTTTTATATATATATATATACCCACATTGATGTTTTTTAAGTAAAGAGTCATTTGTCCCACATTGGTGTTTGAGAATTAAACTTCCTTGTGGCTATAAAAGGAGTTAATGAGTTTGCCATGTTGTTCAAGCTCTTGGGCTTCCATTCATTATGGAGGAAAACCAATAGTAGCTTCAATAGCTCAAAAGTTTCTCTTATGATGGAAATACTTATATCCAATGTGGGATATACAACAGGAAGGGCCGGACCACAAGGATCGGTTGTACGCAATCTTACCTTGCATTTCTGTAATTTATGATTTAACTATAGTAAATTAATAAGGTGTGGTATAAACATGTCATGACTCAAATTGCCTAAACCGTGATGGCACCCAACTCCAACTTGTTAGGTGAATCCATCATTCTGCCAATTTTTTTTTTAATTATGAAAACGCAGTAATAAACATTGGAAGCAAGTATTATATCAAAAGAGAAGTTATAATGTCATAAACTGCGAAATGACATAAGAAGCATTATTGGTTGAACTTCTATTTGATTTTTAAAACTATTTATAAATAATGAATTTTGTACACAAGATACCATCAACGGTTGTGCTAGAGTGGTAAATATTCTTCTATTCTTTTCCAGAGAGGTCTCGGGTCTTAAGAATAGAGTTGCATTGAATCGAAAGAGCTTTATTCCATGAGATTTTCTGGTGCGAATCACATTATTCTGGGAGCGGATCACCATGACTTTTGTGGTAGGATTGCCACATATCTTGGGGAGATTTGATGCAGTTTGGGTGATAGTAATAGATTGACCAAGTATGCTCACTTCATACCAGCCCAGACTACCTACAATTTAGAGAAGTTGCCCAATTTTTACATCCATATGCTAGTTTGGTTGCATGAAGTACCGATTTCCATTATTTCAAATCTGGGTACATAACTCATATCTCACTTTTGAAAGTCCGTACAGTAGGAGTTGGGTACACATGTTGAGCTTAGCAAGATATTTCATCCACAGACTGATAGTCGCTCCAAACAGACTATTCAAATTCTCGAGGACATGTTAAGAGCATGTGTGGTTAACTTTGGTATTCATAAGGACTAGTTATTATCCTTGACGTGGTTTGCTTATAATAACAACTATCAATCCAGTATTCAAATGGCTCCATATGAGGCTTTATATAGTACGCAGTGTTGTTCACCCGATAGTTGGTTTGATCCCAGTGAAGCTAGGCCATGGGGTATAGATTTGGTAAAGCAGGCCTTAAAAAAGATCAAGTTGGTTCAGAAGCAATTTCTCACATCTCATAGCAGGCACAAGAGTTATGCAGACCAAAATGTTCATGATTTGGAGTTCATGAAGGGTGAAGAGGGTATTGTTAAAGGTCTCACCTATAAAGGGTGTTATGCATTTCGAGAAGAACGGAAAGATTACTCCAAGGTTTATAGGCTTGCTCGAGATGTTTGGATTGCATTAGAGAGATGGCTTACAATCTTGCCCTACCACCAGGCATGACATGAGTTCATCAGGTATCCCATGTGCCCATATTACGGAGGTACAATGAGGATAGGTCTCATGTCTTGACATTTGATATGGTAAAATGAAAACTTGACCTATGAGGAGGAGCCTTTGGCCAAGGATCGTCAGGTTCGAAAGCTATGGTTTAAGAAGATAACTTTTGTGAAAGTGCATTGGAAGCATCATCTGATTGAGAAGGCTACTTAGAAGATAGAGTCGAATATGTGAAGTAGATATTCATAGTTATTTGATAGCTTAAGCACAATTTTAAATCCTTTCAAGATTGAATGTTTGTTTAAGTGGGGAGAATGTAAAATACAACTCTTTATGTGTTGGTTAAAATGCTCAATTATGTAATTTGAAACTTTCTATAAGTCATATTGATCTTTTACGACTTGTTTGGGTGGTTTTGGTTGGGATGCGAAGGGTTTAGATAGGGTTTGAACAACAAAACCAGATTTGCACTGTGCAGAATTTCCGTAGTGCGAGCTCAATAGCGCTGAAGGAGTGGGATAGCGAAGGAGGAAATTTTCTAAACTTGTGCTATCACGCAAAAAGTGTGTTATGGCGCTAAAGGTCAGGGCCGGCTAGCGCCATCACGCTGCCAGAGCACAAATGCGCACAAGCTAGGCTATGGTCAAAGCTAACATACCAGCTTCGCACGGTCACACACTTTTTTGCATTGGGCGCAATGTGGCAGCTTGAGCGGAATTGCACTAAAGCATTGTTTCTGATATAAAAGAGCAAAATTAGCATTTTATGTCTATTTTACCATTGTTGGATTGTGGGAGCTCGTGAAAACTCCATTCTAAGAGAGGGATCTCGTCTACAAGCTTGAGTAACCGATCTAAATTATTTTTTATTATAACACGATTACTAATTGACTTTATTGCTTAATATATGGCTATTTGAAGTAGAATTTGGGGGCGGGGGTCCTAGGTTTAAAAGAGTGAAATTTGTCATTTGTTCGATTTAATATCGGATTTGAAATCTAATTCTATATGTAAACTCATAGAGATGAGTAACCCAAAAACATAATCAATTTTGAAGTTTGACCTCAAAGCTCGCGATTGAATATTTTGATTGACTTTAGTCTTTAATTAGTCTAAAATTACAACATGAGTATCATTAGACTCATTTAATCCCATAGAGTATTCTGTTGAATAGATCGAGATTGTGTAATCAATTTGAGGCGTGGAAAGATGGTTGAGACGGCTAGAGTTGTTTCGGACCAAGGTAAGTTAAGGCTTTGACTTCAATGAAGGAATTTTTCTAAATTGAATATGTTCTACATACTGTATATCTATGGGGTTTCTGAATATATATGAGGTGATGAGTATATATGTCAGGATCGAGGTTACAAACGCTATATGGGTTATATGACGATTGTTGTCATACTTTCTTTATGTGTTTTAGCTGAATCATGACTACTTTGCGCATGTTATCATGTTAGTGTAATATTTTTGAGCTATGTGCATGTTTACTTACATGTTTAGCTGCGTAGTCATGCATTGTTCCCGTGTCTATGAATTGCATAAGTGATTCACACCTTTATATGTGGTTGAGCTGACGAATCTAGCGAGGGCTACGACATAGATGTTAGCGATTGAGATTATAATTGATACTATGATTTCAGCTGATGAGTCTAGTGTGATCCACGACTTGAATGTCAGATGGTTCTGTTAAATCTAGTTAATGAATAAAACTAGCCAAGTTGGTGTGAATGAGAAATGGAGAGAAAAATGAAAGGCCTTTCCGAACAGTCACCAACCTATTCCGAAGAGGCACCTTCGAGGCTATATAAACTGAGGCAATGCCTCATTTTTAATACACAAATTTTTTTTTCCTGCATCAGAAATTCTGCATTCTTTTTCACAAATAAACTATCGAGTCTTACTGTGTTTCGTTGCCAACTTTGAGTTCGTCGAAGTCGAAGGCGTTTGACGTACCGCTACTCCTGCGACATGTATATCCGTTTTATCCTGGGAGGAAGTAATCCATAACCTCGGGTACAGTGAGGGGATTAAATTCCTTAAGGACACACATGGAATTCGTGGTCTCGGATATTTTCTTACTTCTGCATTATTTTTCCAGTTTCTGTTTTTTTTTCTGGTTTTGGTTTTTTTTTTTCGTTTGGTTTCTGTTTTTCCTGATTGTTTGAACACAGGCACAATAACAAGCTTAAGGAATTTATTAATTATTTCTGTGTTCATTTGTTCTTGTTTAACAATTACAGAACGTTGTCTGAAAAAAATATGTTTGTTGTTTCGGTGTAACGAACTTATATGTTGTTCGGAGACTAAAATCTTCGGATTTTCTACTCCGGTTGAGATTAAAGTTTTCATAACTTTCTACCCATTTGGGTACTTGATTTGAATATATAAAAACTTCATCAAGTATACAACATACAATTTACTGGAAAAAAAATGTTTGTTGTTTCGGTGTAACGAACTTATATGTTGTTTGGAGACTAAAATATTCGGATTTTCTACTCCGGTTAACATTAAAGTTTTCATAACTTTCTACTCATTTGGGTACTTGATTTGAAGATATAAAAACTTCATCAAGTATACAACATATAATTTACTGGGAAAAAAAATATTTGTTGTTTCGGTGTAACGAACTTATATGTTGTTTGAAGACTAAAATCTTCGGATTTTCTACTCCGGTTGAGATTAAAGTTTTCATAACTTTCTACTCATTTGGAGACTAAAAACTTCATCAAGTATACAACATACAATTTACTGCATTTCGTTTCAAGTATTTTAAATCTGTTTGTGTAACCTTGATTCGGTTTGAAGAAATAAAATCTTCACCGTTGTGTATTATATTTGTTGCTGTCAAAACTGATTCGGTTCGAAGTCTTCACCGTTTATTAAATTTTTCTGTTGTTTCGTTTGCGACAGAAATGGGAGACATGACTCCAAATTTGAATGCTACTGCTACTGCCACACCAACCTCCATGGTTGGTTCTACGAGCAATGTCCGCGTCCTCCCGGTCGATCTTGCACCAAAGACCGCTCCGGCAGAGAAGCCTGGAAAATTCACGGAATTGATTTCAAACGATGGCAACAAAAGATGTTCTTCCATTTAACTACTTTAAACCTCCAAAAGTTTATTAAGGAGGTCGTTCCGGTTTTGCCGGAATCAACACCTGAGAATGAACGTTTTGTTGTAACTGAGGCGTGGAAGCACTCAGATTTTTTGTGCAAGAATTATATTCTTAGCAGACTGGAGGATGATCTTTACAACGTCTATAGTAATGTGGAAACATCAAAAGAACTATGGGATGAGTTAGAAAAGAAATATAAAACAGAAGATGTTGGATTAAAGAAGTTTATCGCTGCCAAGTTTCTGGACTACAAAATGGTAGATGGCAAGTCTGTTGTTACTCAAGTTCAAGAATTGCAGGTTATCATCCACGATCTACTCGCTGAAGGTTTGGTGATTAGTGGGGCGTTTCAAGTTGCGGCAAGTAATAGAGAAGCTGCCTCCTTCATGGAAGGACTTCAAAAATTACTTGAAACACAAGCGAAAGGAGATGACACTGGAAGATCTCATCGTCCGGTTGAGAATCGAGGAAGATAACAAGGAAGCGGAGAAGAAGGCAAATGAGAGATCAACCATAGGGGGAGCACATATTGTTGAAACTTCCCCAACTAATCTGAAAAATAGGAAAAATGCATTGGGACCAAGGAGCTATCCCAACAAGAAGAAATTCAAGGGAAACTGCCACAATTGTGGAAAAATCGGACACAAAGTTGCAGACTGTCGTGCTCCGAAAAAGGAAAAGAAGAAAGGTCAGGCTAATATGGTTGAAACAAATGAGGAGGTTGATGACTTGTGCGCTATGTTGTCTGAGTGCAACCTAGTGGGAAATCCGAAAGAGTGGTGGATTGACTCTGGCGCCACTCGCAACATTTGTGCTGTTAGAGAAGCCTTTGCTTCATATGCTCCCGCCGGGCCCGACGAGACCATATATATGGGAAATTCTGCAACGGCCAAAATTGAAGGTTATGGAAAGATACTACTGAAGATGACATCTGGCAAGTTGGTGACTCTCAACAACGTCTGTCATGTTCCTGAAATTAGGAAAAATCTAGTATCTACCGGACTTCTAGTAAAGAATGGTTTTAAGTGTGTTTTTGTTTTTGACAAGGTTGTAATAAGTAAGAACGAGATGTACATAGGAAAAGGTTACCTCACAGAGGGCCTTTTCAAACTGAATGTAATGGTCATTGCCAATAATAATAAAGTTTTTGCTTCATCTTACTTACCTAAGTCAAATAATTTATGGCATTCACGTTTAGGACATGTCAATTATAGAACCTTGTGAAAAATCATTAGTTTGGAAGTATTGCCTAAGTTTGAATGCAATCAATCAAAATGTCAAATCTGTGTTGAGTCTAAGTATGTTAAACATCCTTATAAGTCAGTTGAAAGGAATTCAAGTCCTTTAGACTTAATCCATACAGATATTTGTGACATGAAGGCAATCCCATCTCGCGGTGAAAATAAGTATTTCATAACTTTTATTGACGATAGTACGCGGTATTGCTACGTTTATTTACTTAATAGTAAAGATGAAGCAATTGAAGCATTCAGGCAATACAAAACTGAAGTTGAGACTCAACTTAACAAAAAGATTAAAATGATAAGGAGTGATAGGGGCGGTGAATATGAATCTCCTTTTGAAAAAATATGTTTGGAATATGGCATTATTCATCAAACAACTGCCCCTTACTCGCCACGGTGTGAATGAGAAATGGAGGGGAAAATGAAAGGCCTTTCCGAACAGTCACCAACCTATTCCGAAGAGGCACCTTCGAGGCTATATAAACTGAGGCAATGCCTCATTTTTAATACACAATTTTTTTCCTGCATCAGAAATTCTGCATTCTTTTTCACAAATAAAACTATCGAGTCTTACTGTGTTTCATTGCCAACTTTGAGTTTGTCGAAGTCGAAGGCGTTTGACGTACCGCTACTCCTGCGACAGGTATATCCGTTTTATCCTGAGAGGAAGTAATCCATAACCTCGGGTACAGTGAGGGGATTAAATTCCTTAAGGACACACAGTGAATTCTGTGGTCTCGGATATTTTCTTACTTCTGCATTATTTTTCCAGTTTCTGTTTTTTTTTCTGGTTTTGGTTTTTTTTTTCGTTTGGTTTCTGTTTTTCCTGATTGTTTGAACACAGGCACGATAACATCTTCTAGCGTGCGAATAAGGATCCACCCCTCATAAGTCAGTATGTTTAGTTGTACGGCGTTACAAGAGAACATGCGTTTAGCTAGAGACGCGGTTCCTAGTTAAAGTAGCAAAATCCCTAGCTAACATCAATTTAGCTAAGATCATGTTCCTAGCAAATGTCCGTACTAATGCGCTCTTAGCTAAATTTTAGCTAGAGAAATTTGTTATCCCAAGCTAATTTTGCTAGGATATATCTGCTAGGCACCATCCCTAGCAAATATTTTGCTACGATTGCTTTTAGCTATATTCCAAGCAAAGTTAGTTTGGTCAATGTTGACTTTACTGAAACTTAGCTAGTAAAGATCCTAGCTAAACTTATAAATATTCTAGCCTTTTTCCACGTTTTGCTTGGAATAAAAATAGCTAGGAATATTTTGTCAAGGTTATTCAATAGCTAATTTGATAAATATCCTAGCCTATATTTTTGTTTGGCTTTGGATATTTTCCTGCTAAATCTAGTTAGGTATAATTCCTAACTCGCATATGATGAAATACAACTATAATTTGATAAATGATTAAATAAAAAATTGAATCCATTCAAGTTACCAAATTATCTTACATAATCATTTCATAGAGTACCATTAATCTGTGAATAATGAAGGTACATCTAATGGGAAAAATAAAATGTCTTAAATCTAAAATTCAATGTATAACACGAACTCAAAATTCTTTTAAAGTATGCTTGTGGAAGAACTAGAAGTGGCAGTGGTTGAGGATAGAGACCAAGCACCAGACCAAATAATATAATGTATGCTCCTCCAAGTGTTTGTATCCAAGTTTACAATAGTTGCTCATCAAGTATAGTTTTCAGCAAATTCACAATATTGTCTTCACGAACATTTTCTTCTTCCTCATTTTTATTTATTTCTCCATCACCCACCTTCTCCTTAATAATCAGCTATAAATATATTCTGAAAAAGAGAAAGAGAAACAATAGAGATGAATCAGCAAATTAAGTCTCTTGTTACCTCTTATAAGCTATTTTCTTTGTTCTAGCGAGGCAAGATGTGTGTTGCTAACATGGATGCTTTGAAAGAAGAAATAGACGATGAATAAGTAGACTTCTATAATTGTAGTCAATGAAAAGTATATATATAACCAATACAAAACTCAATCAAAATAAAAATGTAAGGCTCCGGTGCTAAATTGGAATGACAATTCTCTCGGTTCTATTTCTTTGTTGTTTTAAGTTCTAACAACTTGAGAGTTTGTATAGAAGTATTAAACTAAAATATCACAAAGAAAATAGGGCAGAGGTTTCCTCTTTTGTTTCTTCATTGCAGGTTTCATTGGAGGTAGAAGTTAGACAGAAATCAGAGTAGCAAAAAAACCATTCCCCTCTCTACAGTTACTAGTATCCATTTCAGATTACAACGTGATTATTAAACAAAGCAACCCAAAGCCATATTATATTTTCCCATTTATTCATCCCATAAGTTTGTTCAAACTTTATTTACTGATTATTGAATATACAAAATTGCTCAACAACAGAAGTCATTCATCTTGTGAGGAGGCTGGTGGAGCAATACAGGGAGAGGAAGAAGGACCTTCACATGGTGTTCATAGACCTTGAGAAGGCTTACGATAAAGTCCCTAGAGAAGTTCATGGAGTTATTTGGAGGTTAGAGGTGTACATGTGGCGTACTCTAGGGCGATCAAAGACATGTATGAGGGAGCCAAGATTCGGGTAAGAACAGTGGGAGGAGATTCGGAGCCCTTCCTAGTTATGATGAGATTGCACCAGGGATCAGCTCTTAGCCCATTTCCATTTGCATTAGTGATGGATGTTTTGACACGGCATACTCAAGGAGTGTTATCATGGTGTATGTTATTTGTGGATAACATAGTGCTGATTGACGAGACCAGGGGGAGTTAACGCTAAGTTGGAGGTTTGGAGACATACCCTGGAGTCTAAAGGGTTCAGGTTGAGCAGGACCAAGACTGGATACTTGGAGTGTCAATTCAGTGGTGTGACGAGAGAGGCAGACGTGGAAGTAACGCTTGACACACATGCCATCCCAAAGAAATGAAGTGTCAAGTACCTTGGATCTATTATTCAAGATAATTGAGAGTTTGATGATGTTACACATCGTATTGGTGTAGGTGGATGAAATAGAGGCTCATATCCGGAGTCTTGTGTGATAAGAAGGTGTTACCAAAACTCAAAGGTAAGTTCTACAGAGTGGCGGAGATGAGGATGCTGCGGTGGATGTGTGGATGTACTAGGAGAGATAAAATTAGAAATGAAGATATCCCGGATAAGGTGGGCGTGGCCTCGATGGAGGACAAGATGCGGGAAGTGAGGCTGAGATGATTTGGGCATGTGAAGAGGAGAGGCGTGGATGCCCCAGTGGAGGTGTGAGAGGTTGGCTATGGATGGCTTCATGAGAGGTAGAGGTAGACCGAAGAAGTATTGAGGGGAGGTGATTAGACAGGACATGGTACAATTGCAGCTTACCGAGTACATGACCTTAGATAGGACATATGAGGTTGTGAAGGACACGAATTAGGATAGTCGAGTAGTAGGTAGTAGAGCATTGCAGTGCTTATCCTTCCATACTAGTGGTTGTAGCATTTTTTCTATAGTTTCATGTCCTTACGAATTTCTTTTGTAATTTCTTGTCCTTCGATTTTTTATAGTATTTACTATTTCTCGTTCTTCGCGTAGCATACTATTTTGACTTGATTTGTTATTTCTCTATTTATTTATTGTTATTGCTTTATTATATTTCTCTTAGCCGAGGGTCTATTGGAAACAACCTCCCTACCTTTCGGGGGAGGGGTAAGGTCTGCGTACAACCTACCCTTCTTAGACCCCAATTTGTGGAATTACACAACGTATGTTGTTGTTGTTGTTGAATATACAAAATTGTTAAGTTTTTGATCCTCTAATAAGAGGTACTACATGAAAGTTACTTAATTTCAGTTCTATTTCATGTATCATTTTATTGGAGTAAATCATAGAGCATCGATATGTACACTGTCTCCACGTTTTTAGATGGAGATCACACAACAATCGGTATATTATGGAGTGTTCTTTTCATTCTTGAAACTATATCAGTAATAACTATAAGATAGAATAATTTCCCTTAGGGATTCCTTTCATTATTCACAATATATATAGTTGTACAAATGTTGATTCCTAATACAGTACGAATCCTAAGTTACCTTAAATGGTTGATTCCTAATACAATTAGAATCCTAAGTTACCTTAAATATACATCTATCATAATTACAAAATATACGGTGAATATTCGCTAATACTCCCACTCTGACGGAGCGGGAGGAGGGCGAACGCTAAGGCTGGATCGGAAGTCGGTGAAGAGCTGTCGCGGTAGTCCCTTTGTGAAAATGTCTGCATACTGATAAGAGGAAGGCACGTGTAAAATTTTGACCTGACCACGGGCAATCTTCTCTCGCACAAAGTGGATATCCATCTCAATATGCTTAGTCTGCTGATGTTGGAACAGATTATGAGACATATAGATGGCAGATATGTTGTCACAATAGTCTATAGACGCCATGCGTAATGGACACTGGAGCTCCAAAAGTAGATTTCGGAGCAAACAGATCTCAGCAACGATATTAGCAATTTCGCGATATTCTGCTTCAGCAATCGAACGGGATAGTGTGGCCTTCCGCTTGGCGGACCATGAGATAAGATTATCCCCAAGAAACACACAGTACCCTGAGATGGAGTGACGTGTGTCGGGGCATCATGCCTAATCTGCATCCGTGTAGGCTAGCAACTTGGTTGGGGCAAAGGGGTATAAATGTAGTCCAAAGTCTAGTGTGCCCTTAACGTATCTGATAATACGTTTGAAGGAGGCAAAATGGGACTCTCAGGGGTCATGCATAAACAGACACACATGTTGAATGACATATGCAATATCAGGCCTAGTGAATGTAAGATACTGAATAGCACCTGCAAGACTCCGATATAGAGTGGGATCAGAAAATGGCGCACCATCATTGGCACTAAGCTTGGATTTTGAGTCCACCAGAGTTGGCATAATTTTACAATTTGCCATCTTGGCCCTGTACACTATCTGTTCTGCATACTTATGCTGACAGAGGAACATAGTGGCTGCAGATCTGGTCACCGATATACCCAAAAAATAACTCAGTTTGCCCAAGTCAGTCATAGAAAATTCAGTTTTGAGTAGAGCAATGATTTCACTCTTCAAACTGTCAGATGAGGCAGTAAGAACAATGTCATCAACATATAATAGCAAATATGCAGTGTTGCTACCTCGGTGAAAAGTGAAGAGAGAGTTATCACACCTGCTACATATAAAACCAATCTGCAGAAGATACTTGGGAAAACGATCATACCAAGCGCGGGGTGCCTGTTTCAATCCATACAATGATTTCCTCAGATGACATACAAACTGCGAAATTTGCCCTAAATACATTAAAGACCACTTCTTCGCCATGCACTCGGAGTATCAACTCACCCTTCTGAACATCTATAAGTGCTTTCCCCGTGGCTAAAAATGGTCTCCCATGAATTATGGGCACATCAGCATCCTCCTCCATGTAAAAGACAATTAAATCAGCAGGAAAAATGAATTTATCCACTTTAACTAACACATCCTCAATAATTCCCCGTGGATGCTTGATTGAGCGATCTGCTAACTACAAGGTAACCGTTGTAGGCCTAGCTTCACCCAAAACCAAGTCTACGAAACAGATAAGGGCATCAGGTTGATACTTGCCCCCAAATCACACAGCGCATGCGAGCACTCAAAATTCCCGATAGTGCAGGGAATATTGAAGCTCCCTGGATCGCTCAACTTCTGGTGAAACTTCTTTTGCAGAATGGCGCTGCACTTTTCAGTTAGCGCCACAGTCTCATAATCTCCTATTTTTCTCTTTTGGAAATGCTTCTTTTTAAAAATGCTTTGGAAATGCTTCTTTTTAATGGTCACTTGTTCATTTTTCTAAGTTTACATGTTTGTCAAGCTAACTACACATTTGTTTTGCCTGACTAAGTGTTAAAATATATTCATATTATCATCTCTTAAGTTATCATATATCATGTCTATCCGTCGGATTGCTTGAATGTCATTTGCATTAGTCCTTTGCACTATTTGAACCAGTTTATGCCATGATAAATCATAGTCTCTAATGCATTCTATATTTGGCTTTGTGACCATGTCTTCATATAGTAAGCATGTATAGGGTATAGTTTGAATGACAAAATGCAGTCAGTTAATTTCTAAATCTACATAAGTCTGTTACAAATGATGGATTATCTGTTAATACTTTTGTGTTTGCGTAAAAAAATATTAGATCAACATGTAGACCCTGTGTAAACTTGATTTAATTCCCCCTGACTATTTGTAGCAGATTTGTTGAGTCTTTGTATTTCTCAATCCACTCTTAAAGAATCTGAATTCTAGTCCTCGTTTGTTAAAACATGACTAAGTTATCCAAATAAATGGAATGCTTCATGTTTTATTGCTCTTGACAAAGTTTGGCTATTTGATACTCATCCTTCACTCTTCTCTTTCTTTGCATAACTTGGGGAGAATTCTACAATCGCCAATGTTCTCGAGCTACTGCATTTTGGTTGCCCCACTGCTGCTGCGTCTTGAGGCCAAATGTTTATTGTATTTTGGACTTTTGAGGCTGTCAAAAGTGCTGCACTTTGGCTGCTATATTTCGCTAGTGGCTGCATTTCGAGGGAAAAACAGATGTTACATTTGAAATAAATGTGCTGCATTTTGAGCTGCTGTGTTGTTGCTACATTCTGAGCTTAACCATTGTTGCATTTGAGAATGGTTGCTGCATTTCTTTGGCTGAAAAGTGTCATCTCTTGAGCAGATTTGGGGTCGAAATGACTACGGTATTTTTGGGCAATTTTGAGGCCATTTGCTGCTGCCTTTTTAGCCAAACTGCTACTGTGTTTTGGTCTAATTACTGTTGCACTTTAGGTAGATTTAACGCCAAATTATTGCTGTGTATTCTTGGCCAAATTTGAGCCAAACCACTGCTGCGTTTCGAAGCTATTTCGGGCCAAATTTGAGGCAAAAGTGGTGGCCATTTTGCTGTTGCGTTTCGATGCTATTTTGAGCCAATTTGTTGCCATATGTCGAGGCAAACTACTGCTGTGTTACTGCTACAATTTTGGCCAAGTTCTGCTGCAATTTGAGTCAACTAGTTGCTGCATTTTGAGTCAAATTGCTGCTGCATTTTTTAGGCAAGCAGATGCAGCGCTCTTGAAGAAAATAGTTGCTTTAAGACTGCTTCGGACAGCTGCAATATTTCTGAAAAGTCTACTGACTTGAATAAAATGCTACACTTAGGCCAATGAAATTGAATTCGAGGCCGCGTCCCTTCGGAAAGTGCCTCTCGGTTTCAATTTTTTTGCTGCTTTGGTATTATTTTACTGACTTGAACAGAATACTACACTTAGGCCAATGAAATTGAATTTGAGGCCGCGTCCCTTCGGAAAATGCCTCTCGGTTTCGGCTTGCTGCTTTGGTATAATTGACTGATTTGAAGATGATACTACATTGGCCGATGAAAAATATCCGTCGATTTTGAGGCCTCCACAGTTGGAAAGACGGAAATATAACTTCTGGGCGAGGATGAGACTTAAATCTTTTTATTTCATCCGAGGGATCAACATGTTTAGTAGGCGAGGTGACTAAAATAACCAACAAGTTATATGTTCGCAGCCACGACGTGATTATAATGATCTTTTCTTTTTCATCCGAGAGACCAACACGTTTAGTAGGCGAGGCAATCAAAATGACCACCGAGTCATACGTTTGCAGCCACGACGTGATTGGGATGGTCTTTTCCAAAATTTAAGTCTGAGCCCTCCGTGATCAAAACACTCACTGTTTTGGACACGGATCCGAAGTTATTTGTATTTAACTGTTTCTAACCGTTTGTTCTTGATAGCTTGCAGGGAACAAAGTAAATAAAGGCAGATATTCCTCGGAGTTTATTTATTTTATTGTTTTTACTTTCTTTAATTCAGCTTTTACCCCGCTCTGTATTGTAATATTATATATCGCACTTATGTAACTATTGAAATGCTTAGAATAGGCAAACTTAGAATTAATTCATAGGGTAGTTTAAAACTTGAAACCTGTCGCTAGTATATTTACTTGTAGGTTCGGGTAATTCAAACTTAGAAACCCTCCGCTAGTTATTTTATTTTCAGGCTCGTCATGCATATTCAAAATTTTCAAAAAAATCATTTTGGTCATCTTTTATTCACTTCATTAATCATACAAATAAGTTTATCCTTTCAATTTGCAAAATCAATGATTTCCAAAAGTTTACTCTTTTGGCATTAAATTATTCATTTTTCTCCTTACTATTAATTATTACAAATGCATATTTTCTCAACTTTACATGTATTTTTCTTTAATATCATACAGATGCATACTGGTACAAATGCATCTTTTACTAAATATTTGCAAACATCTTTTTACTCTATATACTTTTTAAACATGCATTTTCTCTTAGCAATAATTAACCTGAGTTTGACCGGATAACCGCAAGTTAGCGGATCTTAAAGGATGTCTAACCCCTTCCCTTTAGGATAATAAAGAATCCTTACCTAGAATCTCACTAGTTTCGCAGACCTTAAAATTGGAGTTATTGCAGCATTTATTTAATATTTAGGTGTCCTAATTCACCATAAATAATTAGGTGGCGACTCCTTAATTTACCCAGGAATCACCGATACGTTGTGCTCCGCTTTGACCTCTCGCGGGTCGGAAAAAATGGGCACGACATATAGTATATTCAAATCTCCCTTCTCAGATCTCGATTTGAAATCATATAGATAATGAAAACTAAAGGCCTATTAATTCTCATTCAATAAACGCAGGTTGAATAGATTTTAATAGATGAAGAAGAACATTAACAATGCATTAAATCATAATAGAGTTTCAAGTGATTCAACGGAAAATCCTAATAAAGTAACTAGCTCCTAGACATGCTAAGAAAACTAATTAACTTAATATCCAACATAAACTGAATTAAAGTAAAGAAAAAGAAAAGAACTTGAACAATAGATGTCTCTAATGACTTCTTTGTTCTCTTGTTCTTTCCTTTGAGGTGTTCTACTTTCTGAAAAACGTTTCCCTCAATATATATCATGAAAACCCCCAAAATGGACATTTTTGCCCTTGTTAAATTTAGGTTTTTCACTGCTCCGACGTCGTTGGCACCGCGACGCTAATTCACTTCTAAAAATCATTTGCTCTCTGCCAGTGTGGCGCCGCGGCCCTTTAGTTTGTTGCATCGCGGCTCTTCAGCATTCTTCATCCGGACTTTGTTTAAACTTCTTCCCGAGCTTCCCAGGGCTACTTTGACTCATTTCTTGTGACTAGATATGCATTTTTATCCTCAATGACCTCCTATTTCCTTTGGATTCGCCTTATTCCTTTCTGAATCGCTTAAAACCTGAAAACACACAACACACACATAATACTGCACAAAACAACTAAAAGACAAACAAAAGACCCCCTAAAACACACTCTAAAACAGTACTAAAATCTACCTAACAGATATCAGGCAACTAGATTCGACGAAGGAAGAAACACAAATATCACCAGAACAACAGTGCCTGGAGTTTACGAGAACCCTCATCCACTGGAACAAGAAAGATCAACTCTAGAAAAGGGACGTCACAGAATACCCAAAATCTTTTCTCATTAATATTGTGCTTTTTATAAAAGTAGAATAGCCACTTATAGCTCTCCCAATCCAACCAAGACATGGTTCAATTAATTGCTCGAAACCATCCTTGTTTAAATTGGAATTGAACTTCACGCGTACAGCCAACTTCTCCTTTCTCCAAGCTAATTCCATATGTTCAATTATGATAATGTTTCCATGTATTGAACTCATGTTTCTTGTAGAATTGAATTATGCTATCCCAATACTCCAAGGTTTTCTTTTGTGTGCATGAAACAACTTCTTCTTAGTAGACCAAACAATCTCCAATTCTTGTCCAAAGGACCTGGTTCTCTCAACAATCCTGCATCTGTGTTGCCTGCTTCACCAGTTCCTTTTGGAGATCTGTTGATGACCTGGTTCTTGGACATCTTTGTTCATTCTTTCTTGTATGTAGATTGTCATTTGTGCAATGCTTGTAATCATCAAAACTCCATAATATCAAGAATTAATATTGAGATCATGGTAGCTCAACAATTATCGACAACGTTTTTGCTGGATATAATTCTTAGTGAAGCATGTGTAGAAGCTTTATCACTCTATTGCCCAACAATAGATTGATCATCACCTTGTAACACCTTATCACCTTAATCTTCATTAGTTTCATTAGGATACTCATTAGCATTTTGTAAATTCGTAGAGTTGACATGATTAAAATTTAACTCAGGATGCAAGATGTGACACCCATCTTCATTATAGCCTTGCAAACAACAATATTTCCAATACTTAGGCATATGATCGTATTTAAGTTGAACATGTCATCCACAAGAGACTAGAAGTTATAGAACTATACCTTTCAAAATTAGATGTGGTTTCTTTGGACCCTTTTCATTCTCTCTAACACGAGGATTTCTCCACGAACTTAATTAGGATGGGGACATGTGAAGAACTAGAGATCACAGATTCAAAGGACGTCCAAATTTGACATTCTCATATGAAGGGAATAAAAGATATTCAAAATTAATCACGAGTCAAAATCGTCATATTAATTATACATAGAACAACTGTTTTAAAATGTGGATTGTTGTCACCACAATTTTGATAAATTATCGTATTAAAACACTCTTAATTTTCATACATTTTAGTAGCGCGAAATCAAAGGCTTCTGATGGTGGATAGAAGAAGCAATTGGTCAATTAGGAGATACAAGGTTCAACGAGTTAAGGAGATAGAGGTCTTTGTTCCATATTTTATGTTTTCCCCCTTTCTTATTTTCTATGAATTTAAACAAATGACTTGCAATAAGATAGAATTACTACTAAATTTCAAATTGAACAAATACAAAATTCAAAATATAAAACAACAAATAGATAGATCTAAGAAACTAATAAATATTACATCTGTCTCGTTTTATTAGGCACACTTTCCTTTGTTATTTGTCCTAAAAAAAATAACATCATTCTTTATTAAAAAAGATTTAACTTTAAACGTTTTATCATATCCTTACTGAGATAATTTACATGCCTTACAAATATTTATGACTTATTTTAAGCCACAAATTTTAAATTCTTTTATTTCTCTCAAATTACTTGTGGGGCCGGCCACTACAAGTAATTGCGCAATTGAAGTAAATAATATAATGAAATAGCAAATAATAATAGTAGTAGTAGTAGTAGAAGTTGCTAGAGATTAGTAGGGATTCGACTAGCTAAAGAAAATAATTGGAACTCCAGCTAAAACTTAACTATAGAGTTTGCGAGAAAACTTTCCTAGCTACCTATCAATTTGCTAGGAAACTTCCCTAGCTAAAACATAGCTAGGGATTGGCTAAGATTGTATCCCTAGCTAAACCATAATCTTGGAGGGGAAAAAATTAGCGCCAAATTTCATTTCCATCAAAATATTAGCAAGAGATTTCGCTAGGAAAGTTCCTAGCTATGTATTAGCTAGGAATGTCCATAGCTAATTCCTAGATATCATTTGACTAAATTCTCAAACGATTTTTTTGCTAGGAAACAGGGGATTTCTAGCTAAATTCGATGCTAATGATGTAAATTAGCTAGAAATCTGAGTTCTTTAGCTAAAATCCATAGCTAATAGCCTGTTCTCTTGTAGTGCGGGAGATTATTGGCACGAGGAGTGTTGGTTTGATATAAAGTTTGAGTCTTTATTATACATCCCTGATTTTAACTTTTGTAAATATGCATATATTTCTATGTTGTTCGTGTACATGTGCATTCATTATTATATTGTATTTGTTTTGTTACTTCTGTTCAAATATTTTAATTGTACAAGTGATTTAAGTAAGTAATTTCTGACCAACCCTCGCCACAACTTTGTTGTGGTCAACTGATGCTACTTACTTATTACCCGTTGTTTATATACTCGTGCACATTTGCCGCTCTTTTTGGTGTAGATACAAATTCGTGCACTAGTAGATCTAGAGAGCGGGTCTTGTAGTTGTCAGATATATTCAGGGCGAGCTGCTTGGATTGGTTCTCATCACCGCACATTCTCCTCTATCATTCATTACTGCTCTTCCTTGCTGACGATACTTGTTTCGAGTTTATTGCATTGGCTATGTATTAGCAGCTCATGACTCGTCATACCTTACACTGATGTGTTTATGTTATATTTGCAGTTTATGAAGTTATAAGTTTGCTTTTGATAAATTAATACTTGCTTTAAAAGTTTATTTCAGTGTTTTCATAATTAAAATGAACTTAATTGGCACGAGGAAGGGTTCGTCTAACGAGGTTGCATTAGGTCTCATCTCGACTTAGGTAATTCAAATCGTTACAAAACACCGGGTTCAGATAATATTTTACCTATATGAATGCACCAACATTGCCGGAGGAATAATAGTTGAGGCGAGAGTTTTTGGTGGGATTGAAATTCTACACCTATGTGATATATATAAGGTAGAGTTCTAATCAATAAATAGCAACTCTTGTATGATACCAAAGAGGTAGAAAGGGCGAAGAAATAGCAAGCAAGATAGTAAGACCACATGCTACAAGTGTTTTCCTACGAGAGACGACTGGGCTTCAACATTTCGAAGGACGGCTTGCCACAAACCTGGTTTCAACATCCATAAGGACGACTTGCCAAGCTAGTCGAATAGTAAATTTGTTCATAGATGCAAAAGTTTTTCCTACAAATGGCTGGCTTCTACATCCCAAAGGACGACTTGTCAAGCTACTCAACTCGGAAAAACTTCTACACTACTTAGAGATTTAGCTGCTTATAACTCGGAAAAGTTTTGTATTTGTAGCAAGTTAAGTTGCTCAATATTTTCTAATCCTATACTAAATTAAGGACCAGTCTTTCCATGTCATTCGAAGAGAAGAACAATAGAGAAATTTAGAAAGCACCCCTTTATTGAATATTGCAAAGATTACAAGATGATTATTTGATGGTCTTCCAAGTACTACCTAGCCTCCTTTATATAGGAGTCGGAAGCCTACTACATGACAAATCTATATTACATGCAAACTTATCACACAAAGTGGGGCCCACAAAACATGAAAAGGGTCATAATAAAATAAGAAAAACATAATCCTAAACACTTGAAAGCATGTTAAAATGGAAATATATACATGGAAAAGCATGTGACACCATGTGGTAGCATGTGCAAGTGGGGTCCATAATATGTGCAAGTAGGGTCCGCTTTCGTCTTCTTTTATGTAGCATGCGGTAAGCATGTGAAAGTGGGGTAGGAAATATAAAATTATAGGAAGATTTGTCTTGGCATGGGTAGTGAAATTTTGTGGGTAATTTGTTGAGGTAAGTGAGGGTAAGTGGTGAAATTCTTGCACACGTCATTAAGCATCATCCGATGGAGCAGTGTTTGATGGTGTTGATGGCAGGCTTGTGTATCCTTCATCTATCCACCAATTGGCACTATGCTTTTTCTTGAAGCTCTCTTTGTTTTCTAGGCTCCTCTTCAACGACCTTGTGTAGTAACATTTTCTGCTAGATGATTCCGCTATATCGTGCTCTATTTTTGTGAATTTTGCGATGGAATATTTAATCTTATCCTTGTAATAGCCTGAGTGACTTCATCCCTGATGACTTCATACGATACTTGATATTTCTTTGCTGCTTCTCGGACTTTTTCTTAGTGGGGATGATTATCAGTGAAATTCCAACGTGCCCACTCCTTTGGCCATATCTCCTTTGGAATGCACCTATTTTGCTGGATAATAATTCTCCGTGTTTTGCTGTATTCATCTTCTAAGGACAAGATGGAGATGGGGAATTTTCACTAGAATAAAATATCCGTCCGCGCATGCACTTTTCTGTCAATAATCTTTACTGATCAATGTAACATGAATACCTTTACTATGTAGGAATCTCGAAAGAATTGAACCCAATATCTTCGTGGTTTAAACCATTGTAGAAACTTTCTTAGAGCAGGTTCAATCTTATCAAAATCCCGGAACATGTCGCACTTGAATACCATAAAGATGTAATATTAGTGACACAAGTACTAGAAAAACCATAATAGCTCCTGCTAAAAATCATTTGTTAGTGGTATGAAATGGGAATTCCGGATTGACTCTGAATGGCTTAAGGATGGATCCTCCACATTTCTGAAAACTTGAAGCTCATAGAAAGTCCTTATTTATGTAAGGATGGACAGATCAAATGGGTCCACGAATGGTCTGAATAATTTCGGTGAATGATTTACTATCCTGGATGAACCAACTCCTGGTGAGTTTGCAACCATGAAGATTTGGCTAGTTGGTTGTTTATTTTTCTTGCCCTTTTCTGACAAAAATCTCTCTAAAAATTCATCTAGCATGAATAGGAAATCTGCAAGAATATTATCCTTCCCTTTGAGGTGATTCACTTGGAATTTATAAGAGGAGAACCATTGTGCCCATATGTGAATCTGCAAATTTAGAATAATCTTTGGATTTATCTGGATCATCTTCGGGAAAGCCTTCATATCCATTTCGATCAGAAATTATGTGTGAATTAAAAAGAAATTGAACTTTTTAATTATGTTCTTTACGGCAAGAATTTCTTTAAATGTGTAATGATAGTGTTGTTCAACATCTTTGAATCTTCCAGTGGCATATTCGTATATCTTCCGCTGGCCATCTTTTTCTTCAAAAAGGACCGCACTCCAATATTCGTTGCTGGCATCAGTTTGCGATATTTTTCTTCCATCTGAAGAGATATGGAGGGCCTTGACTTCTTTGGATATTTCTTTTATTTTTTGAACTGGTTCATCTTGTTCCTTCCCCCAATCTTGAGCATTTTTGTAAGTGGAGAAATGTATGTAGTGATATTAGGAATAAAATATCTAACATAATTAATCACACCTAAAATTTGCTGGAGCTGCTTTGTTGTGAAGTTCATCTGGAAACTTGAGTAACTTCTAACAAATGTGCGGCCCCGGGCTGTATGCTCCATGGACAAAATGCATCCCAAGAAAATCAATTTCTCATTTACTAAGAATAATCTTTTTTGCTGAGAGCATGATTCCATTTTTTTACTAGATCATGAATTGGTTAAGCAAGTTGAGATGCTCTTCCACAGTATCACTAAATAATAATAGGGAATCAATGTAAACTAGTGATGCGTGGAGAATGGGTTGAAATATTTTTATCATGGCCTTTTAGAAGAGAGAGGGTGCAATTTTTAACCCAAAGGGCATGACTTTCCATTGAAAATGGTGATCAGGTATGCAAAACCATGTTTTGCCCTTTCTTTAGGGCTTATTCACAATTGCCAAAACTTGAAATTAAGGTCAAACTTGGAGAAGTATTTAGCTTTGGCTAAGTGTGAGAAAATGGTAAGTTTATTTGGGATATGGAATTTATCATCTTGGAGGAAATGGTTAAGAGGTTGGTAGTTTATGTCTAATATGAGTTTACCTCTTGTTTGTTCCACACGTTTGTTGACATAGAATGCTTGGCATGCCCATTGCGAATCGGATGGCTCGATTAGACCAAAATCCAAGAATTCTTCACATTCCTTTTTCGCAAGCTGAAGATATTCTGGATTCATGCCTGAGTGACTTGCCTTTGTTGGATTAATGCTTTCATTTTTCTTGAAAGGGAGTTTAACGAAAAACTCTTCATTTAGCCACAAAGGATTTTTGCTTTTTCGCATAAACTCTTTGTGAGATTCTGCACATAAATGCTCTACCAAGTGCCGTTCGATTTCCTTGATTTGCTCATCATCTGTTAAATGAAATAACCGTGAAACTTCAGAGTATGACTTGAATTATTTTTTGAATGTTATTTCATGAGCATCTGAAGTTGATCTTTGAGTTGCCTATAGATATCATATACGACAATGAGGTCTTTTCCTGGGATATCTGAACCAAGCAACTTAGTTAAAAAATTAAATCCTAGGAAGAATTCAATTGTTTTGGGATGCTTTGTGATGGCGGTGGTAGTCAACATTCCATTTGATGCACTGGTGAAAATTTTGAAATGTGGAATTCATTGATCCTTAGGAAGGAGGACTGGGTTCATTAGCGAACATCCTACTCCAGTGTCCATGAAAGCAATAACGTGGATTGGTTTATCCCATTTGAATGGATAAACTTTAATTTAGACGTGAGGGATAATCATGATGCTATTGATTTCCTCTTGAGTCTTTATATCTGCTTTTGAAATCTGGTAATGGTCATCTCCATATTCTTCATATACATCCATAGAGAAGAGTTTTCTCTATTGGTTCGTCCTCTAATGAGAGAACAGATTCAAGATTATCACTGTCACCAAGATGGATACCAACGTAATTTTCTATTTCAGCAAGAAGGTTGACGCACTTTCTGGATTTAGTTCAATTTTTGCAAAATGTCCAATTTTGTTGCAGATGAATCATCTGTCATTTTTTTGGAAATCGTCTGGGCTTCTTCTTCTGAAATATTTTATGCGCCGTCTGAATTTAGATCTTTCCCCTAGAGTCTTTGGCCATTTGAACCACTTGAAATCTCTTCATCGTCTAGGGGTATGACACGAAAAACTTGTCCTAGTGACTAGGTCAAATTTACCGCAGGCTTTATCAAGGGCTGGGTTGTTTTGTATGATCTGCTTCAAAATGGACCTCTTTGTGCAAATGTCATCCAATGCTAGAAAAATTGCTTGCTTGATGTAGTCGACTTGTGGGATTGTGATTGACTGGATCTTTTCTTCAATGATCATCATGGTTCGGCCTCCTAGCATCTTTGGAAGTGATCAAACAAAGGCTTGATTTAGACTAGCTTCTCCGCCTACTTTTAAAAATATTTTTTCCATTTTTTGAAAGTGGATATCAATGACATTTCTGTCAAATGATATGCACTTCATTTTGAAGAACTGTCTCCTCAACTTTTCTTGCCTCTGGCCACATAACACTTCATGTAGGATTTTGATGTTGAAAGCAAAATCTTAGGATGTGAGGAAAGTGTTTTTGTCTTGTATCCCAAGTGAATTCCACCAGTCTCTGAGGACTCTGGAGAATGTTGAAGTGAATTATGACAAGATTAGATACTTTTCCCGTTCTAGCAATATTTTTTCACCATCCAAGTAAAGAATTTTGGATCATTTTCATCCATTTTGAAACTTTAGTAGCGTCCAGAGTGAAGGTATGGAATCCGGTTCCCACAGATTTTGCCATTGTCTGTTCGGGTCTTCTTTCTGGAACTAGCTTATCTGTCATCCCATCATGATCATCATCTACTTCAGAAATCTCTGGCTCTCTTGGTTGATTCATGAATATTTGTGGGTTGTCTACCTTAGAAAAGTCTAGTAAGGAATCCTCACTCATCTCCAAGATTTTTTCCGTAGGATCACTATCATATGAATCTTGAGAATTGGATCCTAGGATATCATCCTCCTCTATGTCGTTATTTGGTTGGGCCACACAGAGGTCGGGAACTACGTGATATGAGATCATCAAGTTTTCTACGTCGGGGTCTTTTGAAGTTTCTCCAAATTCATTCTTTCGTTTGGACTGCTTTTGAGCCGCAATAGAGTCCTTCTTTTCCAACACCATTTTTGCAATGTCAAACTTAGGTTCATCTTTTTGTTTTTGAGTGAAGGATATGATATTTTGTGAAATGGAAGGGAAAGTAGAGAAAGAGTGGTCTATTTTAGGCGGTAAGTATGTCTGTGATGACATGGGGGAAAATGGGTTTTGAAGGGTGACTTTGAGGTTTTTGTGGTTCAAAGGGACCATGTTTCAGTTGTTGGATATGTTCTTTGATGGCAGTCAATTCCTTATAATGTTGTTGAAAGAAATGGAAAAGTGAGGTGCATGGTGGACAAATCTCATATTGCATATTTATCTGTCTCAATTCAAGGGCTTTGATTAGTCCGGCATGTTGAGAAGATGCTTGCTCCACTTTTTTCTCAATGTTCTCCACCTTTCTTATCATTTTGTTTTGTGTGTGAGCAACATTTTGAATGAAATTGCCAATATTGGTTAACACTTTGTTTTGACAGATGACATTTTCAGATTGCCAGTTGATTGTTGCTTTTATATCACTTGTTGGTGACTTTTCTCCAGTTCGCAGCACAACATTTTTCTATGGAATATTTGGAGCATGGCGTGTACCATCTTTTTCAAAAGGTTGTTGCGATGGGAATTTAGGGGTATGACTGGATCTTGAGGGGCTCATCATGAATATTTATGGTTTTGGTTCATTTATGGTTGAGGGCTTTTGGTATGTGTTTGGGCTAGGTAGTGTTGGCCAATTTAGGGATTTGTATGAAATAAGGAATTCATATTTTCGTGGACGGATAAGTGAACCAATACACGAATCTCCATTTTCATACTTTTCTCGGAACTCTATCTCAGAGTTTCTCCCTTTTTTCTTTTTCTTTCGTGTGGCTCTTCTTGCATGATGTCCATCCCAGTCAATTTCATCATCAAGATATTCTTGACAATCACACTCTATATTACATGGGCAGTGTCCCGTGAAAGAACATGTGAACCACCATACATCATGACCTTCGCTATCGAACTCCTTTATCCAGTCATGTTCCCTCATGATATCAGGGAGATGCCAAGAGAATGATTAAGGGTCATCTTCATTTGTGAAGCTATAAGTAGGTTGGTACATTCGAAAGGAAAAGGTTGTTTTACTGGATTTTTTTTAGGTGAGAGTGATCAAAACTTATGGAAATTATTTTGTCATGTTTTTAAAAAAAAGGTTGGTTTAGAGGATTGGATAGGCTTAACAGATTCTCTCAATTTTTCATAATTTGTGACCCATGAATCAGGAAGAATTTTGACAAGTTCCTCCTTAGAAATTTTCCTTGGGATTTAGGTCCATATGGTAGTTCCTTTGGTGGCATCTATGTATAAGAGAAAAGCATTTTCTCCCCCCGGAAGAGAAAGATACATATCATGATTCTGAAATGTCCAAGCTATTTTATAATGTAAAGTAGCTTGAATAGCATCTCTAGCTTGTGGAGCACCTTGGATTTGGACTTGGATTTTTATGGCCTCCGTCAGATATGGATCATACAGGACATGTTGAAGTTTGGAAATATAGTGACAAAGACCGTCCCAACATTTAAAGTAACTTCTATGGTACCTCTTTTGTATCAGATCCAGTCCATCCTTTCAGAGGGAAGAGCAATTTAGTAAAATGTGTCTCAGTCATTTCCATCATCGTCCAACCCTTGTACATCCATTGCAAGAATAAATATGTCTCCTACTCTTTATAAAACCTTTTCACATAAATATGATTACCTATATGAAGTAGATATCCTACCCGATGAAAATAAAGTGTCTCCATCCAAACTACCCCTCATAAGTTCATATTCCGCTTTTGCCAAAAAGACATATTCTCCGTGGTCACAAATTCATTATTTGGTCCAACAAAAACCTAAAGGGGTTAAAGAATATGTTGTTGCCTCAAAACTTGACCAACACCCTATTCTTGCAACTCAGGAGGAACAATTTATCACTCTACAAAGTCCAGAGGATTTTCCTAGATAATAGAAAAATCATAGTTTAACCTATATAAATTTTGGTGCTATTAGGATTGCGTTGACATATTATCGAAGAAAAGGCCAACCAGTCGTGGTACCTTTCCCTTTTTTATACCAGATATTATGAGTACCAACATGCAAATTTGGGTACCACAAAAGTTACTCTAAATGCTGGGACAGTTTATCACTATATTTCCAAACATCAACATGTCCCTTTATGATACATATCTGATGAAGCCTTAAAAATCCATGTCCAAATCAAAGGCGCTCCACAAGATAGAGATGCTACTCAATCTACTCTAGATTATCAAATAGCTTGGCGAGTTCACAATCATGCTATGGATCTTTCTCTTCCGGGTGCAGAAAATGCTTTGCACTTAAACATATATTCCACCAAAGGAACTACCATGTGCACCCAAATCCCAAGGTAAATTTTGTTACACCCTATAATTTCGTTCATCGGATATACCTTAAGATAAGGAGCCTAAGACAAGAAAGAATGTTCCCTTGGAAAGATTTTGGAAGGATTGAGTTGAAGCCCGAGGAAGTCGTAAGAGTTTAAGACTCGTGAAGTCCTTCGTGCCTGCAATTCACACGTTGTGTACGTCGTGTCGAACTGATGTGAGATGAGAAAAGTTATGATGGTCATAAAAGTTTAAGGAAGGCCTTAGGACAAGGTTGGAAGTATAGCTAAGAGACTATGAATTACACCCGTTGTTCATGCACATTTAAGAGTATAGTTAATCGACTTGAGCTTCGATGACTCGAGCCCCGTCCCGAGGGACTTTTATGACATAAATGGATGTTAAAAGGGTCTACAGATGGTTATAAGTCATTGGGATCAAAGGAATAACATCGCGACAAAGGTCTACAGATGGGATCCGCCTCTCGGAAAGGGGCGCATATGAGCCAAGGGATCAAGGCAAGCTCACTGCCCTGATATGCCCTTGGATATGCGGCTGCATATGGCATGTGCCACCGCATATGCCATCACATATCAAGGGCGATGGCCGACCATCGTAGTTTATTTAAGAATTGACTTGCCTTTTTTACCCTTGTTTCGACCAAAACTCGTCCCTAACACCCCCAAACCCTCCCTGGATGTTCTCTAAGATTCCAAGAGTGATTACCAAGTGAACTCACCCTATTACAACACCAATATCTTGTCTTAGTGAAAGATAACACTTGTATGGCAAGATAGAGTGATAAAAAATGGATAAGAGCAAAAATAAGCTTTGATATCAAGTGGTTACTTCTGATAAAGGTATAATTGTGTTATCTTAAGTGTTCTTAAGTTCTCCTATCTTAAGGTAACCTTTGGCAAAGAAATCCATGGAGAAATTGAGACAACCGTATAGTTGATCATGATAAATTATTGTGTTAATTGTTGGATGTCTAGATTTCATGAAGTATGATTCTTGTGGTCTTGGTGGTGTTGTGAATACTGTAAAGAAGGTAAGAATGACTTAAGCGTCTATGAATTAAGATGGGATAAAGTATGCACGCTAAGTGTTCGACGAAATGTCACAACGATAAGTCCTTGGAACTCTTGAATGAAATATGAGATGGATTGTCCTTATTGTTTAGGTCGACAATTGTAGGACAAGCTGGAAGCTATAGGAGTTGTATTGGTCGTCGACAAGGTATGTTAAGATTCACTTTTCTATCCCTTTTGGCATGGTCTACGAATAAGCGTAACATAACAACGCCCCTACAAAAGGAACTTTATTCTTAAATTTTAAGCTTGCGATTACTTTTGTATCTTATTGATGTAATTCATGACTCCTATTATTCTATTTCGGGAGAATTTTTCTGACTTGATAGTAACTTGAATCATATGCCTTCTTACCAATTTCATTGATTCATAGCCCATCGATACAAATGTAGTTACATAATGATAGTCGGAGAATAATGACCCCGAGTCACTCCGATCAAGATTCATAAGGCCCTTCAGAGTCATTGCATGCATTATATATATACGTATCTATTTTATGACACCGCACCGCGCTATAGTATGTGGGGAAGACACTTATATATGCACACAACTGCAGTTGGAAAGTTTATGATAATAGCCCCACAGAGCAGTGTAATGATGACAAAGTAGCCCCGATGTGTGGCATATATATATTTATATATACGTATGTTTTAAAAAAAAGTATGCATATTCCTTGCCCATAGAGGCACTCTGTGTACAGGTTGTTTCTCCATTGCTCTACTTACAGTTTTGCACTCAGTTACTATTTCAGTTGTATGCTTCATTCACAGTATTGTACTTGTTTAAGTTTCAACCTTACATATTTAGTACATCTTTTGTACTGACGACCCTTTGCTGGGGCGCTGCATTTCATACCCGCAAGTACAGACAGGGATACAGATGATACCTCGTAGTAGGTGACTCAACTCAGCTGAAGGTTTTCACGCTCTTTTATTCCGGAGCTATTTAGTGAGTTGATATGTATGGTGGTCGAATATATGTACATAGTTGGGTATGGCGGGGCCCTGTTCTGACCATATATTATTGATATACTCTTTAGAGGCTTGTAGACAGTTATCTTGTGTATAGTAGTCATGTCTGACCTTGTCGACCTTGATATACATATGTAGGTTGGGCCTTTTCTGCATGTAGGTGATTACGTCTTTAGATTAGAGATTCACTCGTTAGAGGCCTTATCGGGCTATGTTTTACTGAGTGTATTACCTATATCATGGTTTGTACGTTTGGGCCCTCGGGCATCGGGTACCAGCCACACCACCCAAGGTTCTGGTGTAATAAATTTATAAGGAGGAACTTGTCAACCAGATATCACGAGAGACTAAGACTGGATAAATGAGTTCGATAGCGAACGTCATGAATTATGGTGGTTCAAATGTCCTTTCACAGGACACTGCGCATGGAATATCAAGTGTGATTGTGAAGAATGTCTTGACGATGAAATTGAATGGGATGAACATCATGCAAGAATAGCCACACGAAAAGAAAAAAAAAGAGAAACTACAGGAGAGAGTTCCGAGAAAAGTATTAAAATGGAGATTCATCAATTGGTTCACTTAGCCGTCCAGCCGTCCAGGAAAATATAAATTCCTTGTTTCATACAAACCCCAAAATTGGCCAACACTACCTATCCCAAACACATACCAGAAGCCCTCAGCCACAAATGAACTAAAACTGCAAATATTCATGATGAGCCCCTCAAGCTCCAGTCATACCACTGAATTCCCATCACAACAACCTTTTGAAAAAGAAGGTACATGTCATTCTCCAAAAAATCCACAGAATAATGTTGTGCTGACAACTGGAGAAAAGTCACCAACAAATGATATAGAAGCAAAAATCAATTGGCAATCAGAAAATGTCATCTGTCAAAACAAAGTGTTACCAATATTGGCAATTCAATTCAAAATGCTGCTCCCACACAAAACAAAATGATGAGAAAGGTGGAGACCATTGAGAAAAAAGTAGACGAAACATCTTCTCCACATGTCGAACTAATCAAAGCCCTAGAATTGAGACTGACAAATATGCAATATGAGATTTGTCCATCGGCAACTCACTTTTCCACTTCTTTCACCTAAAGGAAATAACTGCCATCAAAGAACAGATCCAACGGCTGAAACATGGTCCCTTTGACCACTCAGAGTCACCCTTCGAAACCCACCTTTTTCCTCATGTCATCACAGACATACAAACTGCCTAAAATAGACCACTCTTTTCTACTTTCCCTTCTATTTCACAAAATCACATATCCTTCACTCAAAATCAAAAATAGATGAACCTGAGTTTGACATTGCAAAAATGGTGTGAGAAAAAAAGGGCTCTATTCCCATGGAATATTGAGTGTGATTGTCAAGAATGTCTTAAAGATGAAATTGAATGGGATTAACATCATGCAAGAATAGCCACACGAAAAGAAAAAAAAAAGAGAAACTACAAGAGAGAGTTCCGAGAAAAAGTATTAAAATGGAGATTCGTCAATTGGTTCACTTAGCAGTCCAGGAAAATATAAATTCCTTGTTTCATACAAACCCCAAAATTGGCCAACACTACCTATCCCAAACACATACCAACAGCCCTCAGCCACAAATGAACCAAAACTGCAAATATTCATGATGAGCCCCTCAAGCTCCAGTCATACCCCTGAATTCCCATCACAACAACCTTTTGAAAAAGATGGTACACGTTATGATCCAAAAATTCCACTGAAAAATGTCTTGTTGTCAACTGGAGAAAAGTTACCAACAAATGATATAGAAGCAACAATCAATTGGCAATCTAAAAATGTCATCTGTCAAAACAAAATGTTAACCAATATTGGCAATTCCATTCGAAATGTTGCTCACACACAAAACAAAATAAGGAGAAGGGTGGAGACCATTGAGAAAAAAGTAGACCAAGCATCTTCTCAACATGTCGGACTAATCAAAGCCCTAAAATTGTGACTGACAAATATGCAATATGAGATTTGTCCACCGGCACCTCACTTTTCCACTTCTTTCACCTAAAGGAAATGACTGCCATCAAAGAACATATCCAACAGTTGAAACCTGCTCCCTTTGATCCACAAAAAACTCAGAGTCACCGTTCAAAACCCATTTTTTTCCATGTCATCACAAACATACTCACTGCCTAAAATAGACCACTATTTTCTACTTTCCCTTCTATTTCACAAAATCCCATATTCTACACTCAAAAACAAAAAAGATGAACCTGAGTTTGACATTGCAAAAATGGTGTGGGAAAAGAACGGATCTATTGCCCATGGAATATTGAGTGTGATTTTCAAGAATGTCTTGAAGATGAAATTGAATGGGATGAACATCATGCAAGAATAGCCACACGAAAAGAAAAAAAAGTGAAACTCCGAGAGAGAGTTCCGAGAAAAGTATTAAAATGGAGATTCGTCTATTGGTTCACTTAGCCATCCAGAAAAATATAAATTCCTTGTTTCATACAAACCCCAAAATTGGCCAACACTACGTAGCGCAAAGACATACCAAAAGCCCTCAGCCACAAATGAACGAAAACCGCAAATATTCATGATGAGCCCCTCAAGCTCCAGTCACACCCCTGAATTCCCATCACAACAACCTTTTGAAAAAGATGGTACACGCCATGCTCCAAAAATTCCACAGAAAAATATCTTGTTGTCAACCGGAGAAAAGTCACCAACAAGTGTTATAGAAGCAACAATAAATTGGCAATCTGAAAATGTCATATGTCAAAATAAAGTTTTAACTAATATTGCAATTCCATTTGAAATGTTGTTCACACACAAAACAAAAAAATGAGAAGGGTGGAGACCATTGAGAAAAAAGTAGACCAAACATCTTCTCAACATGTTGGACTAATCAAAGCCCTAGAATTGAGACTGACAAAAATGCAATATGAGATTTGTCCACCGGCACCTCACTTTTCCACTTCTTTCAACTAAAGGAAATGACTGCCATCAAAGAACAGATCCAATAATTGAAACATGCTGCCTTTGAACCACAAAAAACTCAGAGTCACTGTTCAAAACCAACTTTTTCCCCAATTCATCACAAACATACCCACTGTCTAAAATAGACCACTCTTTTCTATTTTCACTTCTATTTCATAAAATCCCATATTCTTCACTCAAAAACAAAAAAGATGAACCCGAGTTTGACATTGAAAAAATGGTGTGGGAAAAGAACGGCTCTATTGCCCATGGAATATTGAGTATGATTGTCAAGAATGTCTTGAAGATGAAATTGAATGGGATGAACATCATGCAGGAAGAGCAACTCGAAAGAAAAAGAAAAAAAGAGAAACTCTGATAGAGAGTTTCTAGAAAAGAATGAAAATGGTGATTCTTCTATTGGTTCACTTAGCAGTCCAGGAAAATATAAATTCCTTGTTTCATACAAACCTCAAAATTGGCCAACACTACCTAGTCCAAACACATACCAGAAGCCTTCAGCCACAAATGAACCAAAACCGCAAATATTCATGATGATCCCCTCGAGCTCCAGTCATACCCCTGAATTCCAATCACAATAACCTTTTGAAAAAGAAGGTACACGCCATGCTCCAAAAATTCTACAGAAAAATGTTGTGCTGCGAACTGGGGAAAAGTCACCAACAAGTGATATAAAAGCAACAATCAACTGGCAATCTGAAAATGTCATCTGTCAAAATAAAGTGTTAACCAATATTTGCAATTCCATTTGAAATGTTGCTCACACACTAAAGAAAATTATGAGAAAGGTGGAGACCCTTGAGAAAAAAGTAGACGAAACATCTTCTCAATATGTCGGACTAATCAAAGCCCTAGAATTGAGACTGACAAACATGCAATATGAGATTTTTCCACCGACACCTCAACTTTCCAGTTCTTTCAACTAAAGGAAATGATTGCCATCAAAGAACAGATCCTACGGCTGAAACATGGTGCCTTTGAACCACAGAAAACTTAGAGTCGCCCTTCAAAACCCACCTTTTCCCCCATGTCATCACATACATACTCACTGCCTAAAATAGACCACTCCTTTATACTTTCCCTTATATTTCACAAAATCGCAGATCCTTCACTCAAAAACAAAAAAAGATGAACCTGAGTTTGACATTGCAAAAATAGTATGGGAAAAGAAGGGCTCTATTGCACATGGAATATTGAGTGTGATTGTCAAGAATGTCTAGACTATAAAATTGAATGGGATGAACATCATGCAAGAATAGCCACACAAAAAGAAAAAAAAAAGAGATACTACAAGAGAGAGTTTCGAGAAAAGAATGAAAATGGTGATTCTTCTATTGGTTCACTTAGCAGTCCAGGAAAATATAAATTCCTTGTTTCATACAAACCCCAAAATTGGCCAACACTAGCAATCCCAAACACATAACAAAATCCCTCAGCCACAAATGAACCAAAACCGCAAATATTCATGATGAGCCCCTCAAGCTCCAGTCATACCCCTGAATTCCCATCACAACAACCTTTTGAAAAAGATGGTACACGTTATGCTCCAAAAATTCCACTGAAAAATGTCTTGTTGTCAACTGGAGAAAAGTCACCAACAAATGATATAGAAGCAACAATCAATTGGCAATCTAAAAGTGTCATCTGTCAAAACAAAGTGTTAACCAATATTGGCAATTCCCTTCGAAATGTTGCTCACACACACAACAAAATAATGAGAAGGGTGGAGACCATTGAGAAAAAAGTAGACCAAGCGTCTTCTCAACATGTCGGACTAATCAAAGCCCTAAAATTGTGAGTGACAAATATGCAATATGAGATTTGTCCACCGGCACCTCCTTTTCCACTTCTTTCAACTAAAGGAAATGACTGCCATCAAAGAACATATCCAACAGTTGAAACACGCTCCCTTTGAACCACAAAAAACTCTGAGTCACCGTTCAAAACCCATTTTTTTCCCATGTCATCACAAACATACTCACTGCCTAAAATAGACCACTCTTTTCTACTTTCCATTCTATTTCACAAAATCCCATATTCTACACTCAAAAACAAAAAAGATGAACCTGAGTTTGACATTGCAAAAATGGTGTGGGAAAAGAACGGCTGTATTGCCCATGGAATATTGAGTGTGATTGTCAAGAATGTCTTGTACATGAAATTGAATGGGATGAACATCATGCAAGAATAGCCACACGAAAGAAAAAAAAGAGAAACTACAAGAGAGAGTTCCGAGAAAAGTATTAAAATGGAGATTCGTCAGTTGGTTCACTTAGCTGTCCAGGAAAATATAAATTCCTTGTTTCATACAAACCCAAAATTGGCCAACACTACCTAGTGCAAACACATACCAAAAGCCCTCAGCCACAAATGAACGAAAACCGCAAATATTCATGATGAGCCCCTCAAGCTCCAGTCATACCCCTGAATTCCGATCACAACAACCATTTGAAAAAGATGGTACACGCCATGCTCCAAAAACTCCAGAAAAAATATCTTGTTGTCAATCGGAGAAAAGTCACCAACAAGTGATATAGAAGCAACAATAAATTGGCAATCTGAAAATGTCATATGTCAAAATAAAGTTTCAACCAATATTGGAAATTCCATTCGAAATGTTGCTCACACACAAAACAAAAAAATGAGAAGGGTGGAGACCATTGAGAAAAAAGTAGACGAAGAATCTTCTCAACATGTCGGACTAATCAAAGCCCTAGAATTGATACTGACAAATATGCAATATTAGATTTGTCCACCAAGCACCTCACTTTTCCACTTCTTTCAACTAAAGTAAATGATCGCCATCAAAGAACAGATCCAACAATTGAAACATGCACCCTTTGAACCACAAAAAACTCAGAGTCACTGTTCAAAACCCACTTTTTTCCCTTGTCATCACAAACATACCCACTGCCTAAAATAGACCACTCTTTTCTACTTTCCCTTCTATTTCATAAAATCCCATATTCTTCACTCAAAAACAAAAAAGATGAACCTGTGTTTGACATTGCAAAATTGGTGTGGGAAAAAAAAGGCTCTATTGCCCATGTAATATTGAGTGTGATTGTCAAGAATGTCTTGAACATGAAATTGAATGGGATGAACATCATGCAAGAATAGCCACACGAAAAGAAAAAAAAGAGAAACTACAAGAGAGAGTTCCGAGAAAAGTATTAAAATGGAGATTCGTCAATTGGTTCACTTAGCCGTCCAGGAAAATATAAATTCCTTGTTTCATACGAACCCAAAATTGGCCAACACTACCTAGCGCAAACACATACCAAAAGCCCTCAGCCACAAATGAACGAAAACCACGAATATTCATGATGAGCCCCTCAAGCTCCAGTCATACCCCTGAATTCCGATCACAACAACCATTTGAAAAAGATGGTACACGCCATGCTCCAAAAACTCCACAGAAAAATATCTTGTTGTCAACTGGAGAAAAGTCACCAACAAGTGATATAGAAGCAACAATAAATTGGCAATCTGAAAATGTCATATGTCAAAATAAAGTTTCAACCAATATTGGAAATTCCATTCGAAATGTTGCTCACACACAAAACAAAAAAATGAGAAGGGTGGAGACCATTGAGAAAAAAGTAGACGAAGAATCTTCTCAACATGTCGGACTAATCAAAGCCCTAGAATTGATACTGACAAATATGCAATATTAGATTTGTCCACCGGCACCTCACTTTTCCACTTCTTTCAACTAAAGTAAATGACTGCCATCAAAGAACAGATCCAACAATTGAAACATGCACCCTTTGAACCACAAAAAACTCAGAGTCACTGTTCAAAACCCACTTTTTTCCCTTGTCATCACAAACATACCCACTGCCTAAAATAGACCACTCTTTTCTACTTTCCCTTCTATTTCATAAAATCCCATATTCTTCACTCAAAAACAAAAAAGAAGAACCTGAGTTTGACATTGCAAAATTGGTGTGGGAAAAAAAAGGCTCTATTGCCCATGTAATATTGAGTGTGATTGTCAAGAATGTCTTGAACATGAAATTGAATGGGATGAACATCATGCAAGAATAGCCACACGAAAAGAAAAAAAAGAGAAACTACAAGAGAGAGTTCCGAGAAAAGTATTAAAATGGAGATTCGTCAATTGGTTCACTTAGCCGTCCAGGAAAATATAAATTCCTTGTTTCATACGAACCCAAAATTGGCCAACACTACCTAGCGCAAACACATACCAAAAGCCCTCAGCCACAAATGAACGAAAACCACGAATATTCATGATGAGCCCCTCAAGCTCCAGTCATACCCCTGAATTCCCATCACAACAACCATTTGAAAAAGATGGTACACGCCATGCTCCAAAAACTCCACAGAAAAATATCTTGTTGTCAACTGGAGAAAAGTCACCAACAAGTGATATACAAGCAACAATAAATTGGCAATCCGAAAATGTCATATGTCAAAATAAAGTTTCAACCAATATTGGAAATTCCATTCGAAATGTTGCTCACACACAAAACAAAAAAATGAGAAGGGTGGAGACCATTGAGAAAAAAGTAGACGAAGAATCTTCTCAACATGTCGGACTAATCAAAGCCCTAGAATTGATACCGACAAATATGCAATATTAGATTTGTCCACAAGCACCTCACTTTTCCACTTCTTTCAACTAAAGTAAATGACTGCCATCAAAGAACAGATCCAACAATTGAAACATGCACCCTTTGAACCACAAAAAACTCAGAGTCACTGTTCAAAACCCACTTTTTTCCCTTGTCATCACAAACATACCCACTGCCTAAAATAGACCACTCTTTTCTACTTTCCCTTCTATTTCATAAAATCCCATATTCTTCACTCAAAAACAAAAAAGATGAACCTGAGTTTGACATTGCAAAATTGGTGTGGGAAAAAAAAGGCTCTATTGCCCATGTAATATTGAGTGTGATTGTCAAGAATGTCTTGAACATGAAATTGAATGGGATGAACATCATGCAAGAATAGCCACACGAAAAGAAAAAAAAGAGAAACTACAAGAGAGAGTTCCGAGAAAAGTATTAAAATGGAGATTCGTCAATTGGTTCACTTAGCCGTCCAGGAAAATATAAATTCCTTGTTTCATACGAACCCAAAATTGGCCAACACTACCTAGCGCAAACACATACCAAAAGCCCTCAGCCACAAATGAAGAAAAAGCCACGAATATTCATGATGAGCCCCTCAAGCTCCAGTCATACCCCTGAATTCCCATCACAACAACCTTTTGAAAAAGAAGGTACACGTCATGCTCCAAAAATTCCACAGAAAAATATTTTGTTGTCAACCGGAGAAAAGTCACCTACAGGTGATATAGAAGCAACAATAAATTGGCAATCTGAAAATGTCATATGTCAAAATAAGTTTCAACCAATATTGGCTATTCCATTCGAAATGTTGCTCACACACAAAACAAAAAAATAAGAAGGGTGGAGACCATTGAGAAAAAAGTAGACGAAGAATCTTCTCAACATGTCGGACTAATCAAAGCCCTAGAATTGAGACTGACAAATATGCAATATTAGATTTGTCCACCGGCACCTCACTTTTCCACTTCTTTCAACTAAAGTAAATGACTGCCATCAAAGAACAGATACAACAATTGAAACATGCACCCTTTGAACTACGAAAAACACAGAGTCACTGTTCAAAACCCACTTTTTTCCCATGTCATCACAAACATACCCACTGCCTAAAATAGACCACTCTTTTCTACTTTCCCCTCTATTGCATAAAATTCCATATTCTTCACTCAAAAACAAAAAAGATTAAACTGAGTTGACGTTGCAAAAATGGTGTGGGAAAAGAACGGCTCTATTGCCCATGGAATATTGAGTGTGATTGTCAAGAATGTCTTGAGGATGAAATTGAATGGGATGAACATCATGCAGGAAGAGCAATACGAAAGAAAAAAAAACAAGAGAAACTCTGAGAGAGAGTTTCGAGAAAAGAATGAAAATGGTGATTCTTCTATTGGTTCACTTAGCAGTCCAGGAAAATATAAATTCCTTGTTTCATACGAACCTCAAAATTGGCCAACACTACCTAGTCCAAACACATACCAGAAGCCCTCAGCCATAAATGAACCAAAACAGCAAATATTCATGATGAGCCCCTCAAGCTCCAGTCATACCCCTGAAATCCCATCACAACAACCTTTTGAAAAAGAAGGTACACGCCATGCTCCAAAAATTCAACCGAAAAATGTTGTGCTGCGAACTGGAGAAAAGTCACCAACAAGTGATATAAAAGCAACAATCAACTGGCAATCTGAAAATGTCATCTGTCAAAACAAAGTGTTAACCAATATTTGCAATTCCATTTGAAATGTTGCTCACACACTAAAGAAAATGATGAGAAAGGTGGAGACCATTGAGAAAAAAGTAGACGAAACAACTTCTCAACATTTCGGACTAAACAAAGCCCTAGAATTGAGACTGACAAACATGCAATATGAGATTTGCCCACCGACACCTCAACTTTCCAGTTCTTTCAGCTAAAGGAAATGACTGCCATCAAAGAACATATCCAACGGTTGAAACATGGTCTCTTTGAACCACAGAAAACTTAGAGTCGCCCTACAAAACCCACCTTTTTCCCCATGTCATCACATACATACTCACTGCCTAAAATAGACCATTCTTTTATACTTTCCCTTATATTTCATGAAATCCCAGATCCTTCACTCAAAAATAAAAAAAGGTGAACCTGAGTTTAACATTGAAAAAATTGTATGGGAAAAGAAGGGCTCTATTGCACATGGAATATTGAGTGTGATTGTCAAGAATGTCTTGACGATGAAATTGAATGGGATGAACATCATGCAAGAATAGCCACACGAAAAGAAAAAGAAAAAAGAGAAACTCTGAGAGAGAGTTTCGAGAAAAGAATGAAAATGGTGATTCTTCTATTGGTTCACTTAGCAGTCCAGGAAAATATAAATTCCTTGTTTCATACAAACCTCAAAATTGGCCAACACTACCTAGTCCAAACACATACCAGAAGCCCTCAGCCACAAATGAACCAAAACCGCAAATATTCATGATGAGCCCCTCAAGCTCCAGTCATACCCCTGAATTCCATCACAACAACCTTCTGAAAAAGAAGGTACACGCCATGCTCCAAAAACTCCACAGAAAAATGTTGTGCTGCGAACTGGAGAAAAGTCACCAACAAGTGATATAAAAGCAACAATCAACTGGCAATCTGAAAATGTCATATGTCAAAACAAAGTGTTAACCAATATTTGCAATTTCATTTGAAATGTTGCTCACACACTAAAGAAAATGATGAGAAAGGTGGAGACCATTGAGAAAAAAGTAGACGAAACATCTTCTTAACATGTCGGACTAATTAAAGCCCTAAAATTGTGACAGACAAATATGCAATATGGGATTTGTCCACCGGCACCTTACGTTTCCACTTCTTTCAACTAAAGGAAATGACTGCCATCAAAGAACAGATCCAACGGCTGAAACATGGTCCCTTTTAACCAAAGAAAACATATAGTCGCCCTACAATACCCACCTTTTTCCCCATGTCATCACATACATACGAACTGCCTAAAATAGACCACACTTTTATACTTTACCTTATATTTCACAAAATTCCAGATCCTTCACTCAAAAACAGAAAAAATGAACCTGAGTTTGACATTGCATAAATGGTATGGGAAAAGAAATATTGAGTGTGATTGTCAAGAATGTCTTGAGGATGAAATTGAATGAGATGAACATCATGCAGGAAGAGCAACACGAAAGAAAAAGAAAGAAGAGAAACTCCGAGAGAGAGTTTCGAGGAAAGAATGAAAATGGTGATTCTTCTATTGGTTCACTTAGCAGTCCAGGAAAATATAAATTCCTTGTTTCATACAAACCTCAAAATTGGCCAACACTACCTAGTCCAAACACATACCAGAAGCCCCCAGCCACAAATAAACCAAACCCGCAAATATTCATGTTGAGCCCCTCAAGCTCCAGTCATACCCCTAAATTCCCATCACAACTACCTTTTGAAAAAGAAGGTACACGCCATGTTCCAAAAATTCCACAGAAAAATGTTGTGCTGCAAACTGGAGAAAAGTCACCAACAAGTGATATAAAAGCAACAATCAACTGGAAATCTGAAAATGTCATCTGTCAAAACAAAGTGTTAACCAATATTTGCAATTCCTTTTGATATGTTGCTCACACACTAAAGAAAATGATGAGAAAGGTGGAGACCATTGAGTAAAAAGTAGACGAAACATCTTCTCAACATGTCGGACTAATCCAAGCCCTAGAATTGAGACTGACAAACATGCAATATGAGATTTGTCCACCGACACCTCAACTTTCCAGTTCTTTCAACTAAAGGAAATGACTGCCATCAAAGAACAGATCCAACGGCTGAAACATGGTCCCTTTGTTCCACATAAAACTTAGAGTCGCCCTTCAAAACCCACCTTTTCCCCCATGTCATCACATACATACTCACTTCCTAAAATAGACCACCCTTTTATACTTTCCCTTATATTTCACAATATCCCAGATCCTTCACTCCAAAACAAAAAAAGATGAACCTGAGTTTGACATTGCAAAAATGGTATGGGAAAAGAACGGCTCTATTGCCCATGGAATATTGAGTGTGATTGTCAAGAATGTGTTGAAGATGAAATTGAATGGGATGAACATCATGCAGGAAGAGCATCACGAATGAAAAAGAACAAATAGAAACTCTGAGAGAGAGTTTCGAGAAAAGAATGAAAATGGTGATTCTTCTATTGGTTCACTTAGCAGTCCAGGAAAATATAAATTCCTTGTTTCATACAAACCTCAAAATTGGCCAACACTACCTAGTCCAAACACATACCAGAAGCCCTCAGCCACAAATGAACCAAAACCGCAAATATTCATGATGAGCCCCTCAAGCTCCAGTCATACCCCTGAATTCCCATCACAACAACCTTTTGAAAAAGATGGTACACGCCATGCTCAAAAAATTCCACTGAAAAATGTCTAGTTGTCAACTGGAGAAAAGTCACCAACAAGTGATATAAAAGCAACAATCAACTGGCAATCTGAAAATGTCATATGTCAAAACAAAGTGTTAAACAATATTTGCAATTCCATTTGAAATGTTGCTCATATACTAAAGAAAATGATGAGAAAGGTGGAGACCATTGAGAAAAAAGTAGACGAAACAACTTTTCAACATTTCGGACTAAACAAAGCCCTAGAATTTAGACTAACAAAAATGCAATATGAGATTTGCCCACCGACACCTCAACTTTCCAGTTCTTTCAACTAAAGGAAATGACTGCCATCAAAGAACATATCCAACGGTTGAAACATGGTCTCTTTGAACCACAGAAAACTTAGAGTCGCCCTACAAAACCCACCTTTTTCCCCATGTCATCACATACATACTCACTGCCTAAAATAGACCACTCCTTTATACTTTCCCTTATATTTCACGAAATCCCAGATCCTTCACTCAAAAACAAAAAAAGATGAACCTGAGTTTCACATTGAAAAAATTGTATGGGAAAAGAAGGGCTCTATTGCACATGGAATATTTAGTGTGATTGTCAAGAATGTCTTGACGATGAAATTGAATGGGATGAACATCATGCAAGAATAGCCACACGAAAAGAAAAAGAAAAAAGAGAAACCCTGAGAGAGAGTTTCGAGAAAAGAATGAAAATGGTGATTCTTCTATTGGTTCACTTAGCAGTCCAGGAAAATATAAATTCCTTGTTTCATACAAACCTCAAAATTGGCCAACACTACCTAGTCCAAACACATACCAGAAGCCCTCAGCCACAAATGAACCAAAACCGCAAATATTCATGATGAGCCCCTCAAGCTCCAGTCATACCCCTGAATTCCCATCACAACAACCTTTTGAAAAAGAAGGTACACGCCATGCTCCAAAAACTCCACAGAAAAATGTTGTGCTGCGAACTGGAGAAAAGTCACCAACAAGTGATATAAAAGCAACAATCAACTGGCAATCTGAAAATGTCATCTGTCAAAACAAAGTGTTAACCAATATTTGCAATTCCTTTTGATATGTTGCTCACACACTAAAGAAAATGATGAGAAAGGTGGAGACCATTGAGTAAAAAGTAGACGAAACATCTTCTCAACATGTTGGACTAATCCAAGCCCTAGAATTGAGACTGACAAACATGCAATATGAGATTTGTCCACCGACACCTCAACTTTCCAGTTCTTTCAACTAAAGGAAATGACTGCCATCAAAGAACAGATCCAACGGCTGAAACATGGTCCCTTTGTTCCACATAAAACTTAGAGTCGCCCTTTAAAACCCACCTTTTTCCCCATGTCATCACATACATACTCACTTCCTAAAATAGACCACCCTTTTATACTTTCCCTTATATTTCACAATATCCCAGATCCTTCACTCCAAAACAAAAAAAGATGAACCTGAGTTTGACATTGCAAAAATGGTATGGGAAAAGAAATATTGAGTGTGATTGTCAAGAATGTCTTGAGGATGAAATTGAATGGGATGAACATCATGCAGGAAGAGCAACACGAAAGAAAAAGAAAGAAGAGAAACACTGCGATAGAGTTTCGAGAAAAGAATGAAAATGGTGATTCTTCTATTGGTTCACTTAGCAGTCCAGGAAAATATAAATTTCTTGTTTCATACAAACCTCAAAATTGGCCAACACTACCTAGTCCAAACACATACCAGAAGCCCTCAGCCACAAATAAACCAAAACCGCAAATATTCATGATGAGCCCCTCAAGCTCCAGTCATACCCCTGAATTCCCATCACAACTACCTTTTGAAAAAGAAGGTACACGCCATGTTCCAAAAATTCCACAGAAAAATGTTGTGCTGCGAACTGGAGAAATGTCACCAACAAGTGATATAAAAGCAACAATCAACTGGCAATCTGAAAATGTCATATGTCAAAACAAAGTGTTAACCAATATTTGCAATTCCTTTTGATATGTTGCTCACACACTAAAGAAAATGATGAGAAAGGTGGAGACCATTGAGTAAAAAGTAGACGAAACATCTTCTCAACATGTCGGACTAATCAAAGCCCTAGAATTGAGACTGACAAACATGCAATATGAGATTTGTCCACCGACACCTCAACTTTCCAGTTCTTTCAACTAAAGGAAATGACTGCCATCAAAGAACAGATCCAACGGCTGAAACATGGTCCCTTTGTTCCACATAAAACTTAGAGTCGCCCTTCAAAACCCACCTTTTTCCCCATGTCATCGCATACATACTCACTTCCTAAAATTGACCACTCTTTTATACTTTCCCTTATATTTCACAATATCCCAGATCCTTCACTCCAAAACAAAAAAAGATGAACCTGAGTTTGACATTGCAAAAATGGTATGGGAAAAGAACGGCTCTATTGCCCATGGAATATTGAGTGTGATTGTCAAGAATGTGTTGAAGATGAAATTGAATGGGATGAACATCATGCAGGAAGAGCATCACGAATGAAAAAGAACAAATAGAAACTCTGAGAGAGAGTTTAGAGAAAAGAATGAAAATGGTGATTCTTCTATTGGTTCACTTAGCAGTCCAGGAAAATATAAATTCCTTGTTTCATACAAACCTCAAAATTGGCCAACACTACCTAGTCCAAACACATACCAGAAGCCTTCAGCCACAAATGAACCAAAACTGCAAATATTCATGATGAGCCCCTCAAGCTTCAGTCATACCCCTGAATTCCCATCACAACAATCTTTTGAAAAAGATGGTACACGCCATGCTCCAAAAATTCCCCTGAAAAATGTCTTGTTGTCAACTGGAGAAAAGTCACCAACAAGTGATATAAAAGCAACAATCAACTGGCAATCTGAAAATGTCATATGTCAAAACAAAGTGTTAACCAATATTTGCAATTCCATTTGAAATGTTGCTCACACACTAAAGAAAATGATGAGAAAGGTGGAGACCATTGAGAAAAAAGTAGACGAAACAAGTTCTCAACATGTCGGACTAAACAAAGCCCTAGAATTGAGACTAACAAACATGCAATATGAGATTTGCCCACCGACACCTCAACTTTCCAGTTCTTTCAGCTAAAGGAAATGACTGCCATCAAAGAACATATCCAACGGTTGAAACATGCTCTATTTGAACCACAGAAAACTTAGAGTCGCCCTACAAAACCCACCTTTTTCCCCATGTCATCACATACATACTCACTGCCTAAAATAGACCACTCTTTTATACTTTCCCTTATATTTCACAAAATCCCAGATCCTTCACTCAAAAACAAAAAAAGATGAACCTGAGTTTGACATTGAAAAAATTGTATGGGAAAAGAAGGGCTCTATAGCACATGGAATATTGAGTGTGATTGTCAAGAATGTCTTGACGATGAAATTGAATGGGATGAACATCATGCAAGAATAGCCACACGAAAAGAAAAAAAATGTGAAACTACAAGAGAGAGTTCCGAGAAAAGTATTAAAAAGGAGATTCGCCAATTGGTTCACTTAGCCATCCACGAAAATATAAATTCCTTGTTTCATACAAACCCCAAAATTGGCCAACACTACCTAGCGCAAACACATACCAAAAGCCCTCAGCCACAAATGAACCAAAACCGCAAATATTCATGATGAGCCCCTCAAGCTCCAGTCATACCCCTGAATTCCCATCACAACAACCATTTGAAAAAGATGGTACACGCTATGCTCCAAAAATTCCACAGAAAAATATCTTGTTGTCAACTGGAGAAAAGTAACCAACAAATGATATAGAAGCAACAATAAATTGGCAATCTGAAAATGTCATATGTCAAAATAAAGTTTTAACCAATATTGGAAATTCCATTCGAAATGTTGCTCACACACAAAACAAAATAATGAGAAGGGTGGAGACCATTGTGAAAAAAGTAGACCAAGCATCTTCTCAACATGTCGTACTAATCAAAGCCCTAAATTTGTGACTGTCAAATATGCAATATGAGATTTGTCCACCGGCACCCCTACTTTTCCAGTTCTTTCAACTAAAGAAAATGATTGCCATTAAAGAACATATCCAACAGTTGAAACATGCTCCCTTTGAACAACAAAAATCTCAGAGTCACTGTTCAAAACCCACTTTTTCCCCATGTCATCACAAACATACCCACTGCCTAAAATAGTCCACTCTTTTCTACATTCCCTTCTATATCTTAAAATCCCATATTGTTCACTCAAAAACAAAAAAGATGAACCTTAGTTTGCCATTGCAAAAATGGTGTGGGAAAAGAACGGCTCTATTGCCCATGGAATATTGAGTGTGATTGTCAAGAATGTCTTGAAGATGAAATTGAATGGGATGAACATCATGCAGGAAGAGCAACACGAAAGAAAAAGAACAAAGAGAAACTCTGAGAGAGAGTTTCGAGAAAAGAATGAAAATGGTGATTCTTCTATTGGTTCACTTAGCAGTCCAGGAAAATATAAATTCCTTGTTTTATACAAACCTCAAAATTGGCCAACACTACCTAGTCCAAACACATACCAGAAGCCCTCAGCCACAAATGAACCAAAACCGCAAATATTCACGATGAGCCCCTCATGCTCCAGTCATACCCCTGAATTCCCATCACAATAACCTTTTGAAAAAGAAGGTACACGCCATGCTCCAAAAACTCCACAGAAAAATGTTGTGCTGCGAACTGGAGAAAAGTCACCAACAAGTGATATAAAAGCAACAGTCAACTGGCAATCTGAAAATGTCATATGTCAAAACAAGTTAACCAATATTTGTAATTCCATTTGATATGTTGCTCACACACTAAAGAAAATGATGAGAAAAGTGGAGACCATTGAGAAAAAAGTAGACGAAACATCTTCTCAACATGTCGGACTACTCAAAGCCCTAGAATTGAGATTGACAAACATGCAATATGAGATTTGTCCACCGACACCTCAACTTTACAGTTCTTTCAACTAAAGGAAATGACTGCCATCAAAGAACAGATCCAACGGCTGAAACATGGTCCCTTTGAACTACAGAAAACTTAGAGTCGCCCTTCAAAACCCACTTTTTTCCCCATGTCATCACATACATACTCACTGCCTAAAATAGACCACTCTTTTATACTTTCCCTTATATTTCACAAAATCCCAGATCCTTCACTCAAAAACAAAAAAAGATGAACCTGAGTTTGACATTGCAAAAATGGTATGGGAAAAGAAGGGCTCTATTGCACATGGAATACTGAGTGTGATTGTCAAGAATGTCTTGACTATGAAATTGAATGGGATGAACATCATGCAAGCATAGCCACATGAAAAGAAAAAAAAAAGAGAAACTACAAGAGAGAGTTCAGAGAAAAGTATTAAAATGGAGATTCGTCAATTGGTTAACTTAGCCGTCCAGGAAAATATAAATTCCTTATTTCATACAAACCCCAAAATTAGCCAACACTACCTAGCGCAAACACATACCAAAAGCCCTCAGCCACAAATGAACCAAAACCGCAAATATTCATGATGAGCCCCTCAAGCTCCAGTCATACCCCTGAATTCCCATCACAACAACCATTTGAAAAAGATGGTACACGCCATGCTCCAAAAATTCCACAGAAAAATATCTTGTTGTCAACTGGAGAAAAGTCACCAACAAATGATATAGAAGAAACAATAAATTGGCAATCTGAAAATGTCATATGTCAAAATAATGTTTTAACCAATATTGGAAATTCCATTCGAAATGTTGCTCACACACAAAACAAAATAATGAGAAGGGTGGAGACCATTGTGAAAAAAGTAGACCAAGCATCTTCTCAACATGTCGGACTAATCAAAGCCCTAAAATTGTGACTGACAAATATGCAATATGAGATTTGTCCACCGGCACCCCTACTTTTCCACTTCTTTCAACTAAAGAAAATGATTGCCATTAAAGAACATATCCAACAGTTGAAACATGCTCCCTTTGAACCACAAAAAACTCAGAGTCACTGTTCAAAACCCACTTTTTCCCCATGTCATCACAAACATACCCACTGCCTAAAATAGTCCACACTTTTCTACTTTCCCTTCTATATCTTAAAATCCCATATTCTTCACTCAAAAACAAAAAAGATGAACCTTAGTTTGACATTGCAAAAATGGTGTGGGAAAAGAACGGCTCTATTGCCCATGGAATATTGAGGGTGATTGTCAAGAATGTCTTGAACATGAAATTGAATGGGATGAACATCATGCAGGAAGAGCAACACGAAACAAAAAGAACAAAGAGACACTCTGAGAGAGAGTTTCGAGAAAAGAATGAAAATGGTGATTCTTCTATTGGTTCACTTAGCAGTCCAGGAAAATATAAATTCCTTGTTTCATACAAACCTCAAAATTGGCCAACACTACCTAGTCCAAACACATACCAGAAGCCCTCAGCCACAAATGAACCAAAACCGCAAATATTCACGATGAGCCCCTCATGCTCCAGTCATACCCCTGAATTCCCATCACAATAACCTTTTGAAAAAGAAGGTACACGCCATGCTCCAAAAACTCCACAGAAAAATATCTTGTTGTCAACTGGAGAAAAGTCACCAACAAGTGATATAAAAGCAACAGTCAATTGGCAATCTGAAAATGTCATATGTCAAAACAAGTTAACCAATATTTGTAATTCCATTTGATATGTTGCTCACACACTAAATAAAATGATGAGAAAGGTGCAGACCATTGAGAAAAAAGTAGACGAAACATCTTCTCAATATGTCGGACTACTCAAAGCCCTAGAATTGAGACTGACAAACATGCAATATGAGATTTGTCCACCGACACCTCAACTTTCCAGTTCTTTCAACTAAAGGAAATGACTGCCATCAAAGAACATATCCAACGGCTGAAACATGGTCCCTTTGAACTACAGAAAACTTATAGTCGCCCTTCAAAACCCACTTTTTCCCCCATGTCATCACATACATACTCACTGCCTAAAATAGACCACTCTTTTATACTTTCCCTTATATTTCACAAAATCCCAGATCCTTCACTCAAAAACAAAAAAAGATGAACCTGAGTTTGACATTGCAAAAATGGTATGGGAAAAGAAGGGCTCTATTGCACATGGAATATTGAGTGTGATTGTCAAGAATGTCTTGACTATGAAATTGAATGGGATGAACATCATGCAAGAATAGCCACACGAAAAGAAAAAAAATGTGAAACTACAAGAGAGAGTTCCGAGAAAAGTATTACAAAGGAGATTCGCCAATTGGTTCACTTAGCCATCCACGAAAATATAAATTCCTTGTTTCATACAAACCCCAAAATTGGCCAACACTACCTAGCGCAAACACATACCAAAAGCCCTCAGCCACAAATGAACCAAAACCGCAAATATTCATGATGAGCCCCTCAAGCTCCAGTCATACCCCTGAATTCCCATCACAACAACCATTTGAAAAAGATGGTACACGCCATGCTCCAAAAATTCCACAGAAAAATATCTTGTTGTCAACTGGAGAAAAGTCACCAACAAATGATATAGAAGCAACAATAAATTGGCAATCTGAAAATGTCATATGTCAAAATAAAGTTTTAACCAATATTGGAAATTCCATTCGAAATGTTGCTCACACACAAAACAAAATAATGAGAAGGGTGGAGACCATTGTGAAAAAAGTAGACCAAGCATCTTCTCAACATGTCGGACTAATCAAAGCCCTAAAATTGTGACTGTCAAATATGCAATATGAGATTTGTCCACCGGCACCCCTACTTTTCCACTTCTTTCAACTAAAGAAAATGACTGCCATTAAAGAACATATTCAACAGTTGAAACATGCTCCCTTTGAACCACAAAAATCTCAGAGTCACTGTTCAAAACCCAATTTTTCCCCATGTCATCACAAACATACCCACTGCCTAAAATAGTCCACTCTTTTCTACATTCCCTTCTATATCTTAAAATCCCATATTCTTCACTCAAAAACAAAAAAGATGAACCTTAGTTTGCCATTGCAAAAATGGTGTGGGAAAAGAACGGCTCTATTGCCCATGGAATATTGAGTGTGATTGTCAAGAATGTCTTGAAGATGAAATTGAATGGGATGAACATCATGCAGGAAGAGCAACACGAAAGAAAAAGAACAAAGAGAAACTCTGAGAGAGAGTTTCGAGAAAAGAATGAAAATGGTGATTCTTCTATTGGTTCACTTAGCAGTCCAGGAAAATATAAATTCCTTGTTTCATAAAAACCTCAAAATTGGCCAACACTACCTAGTACAAACACATACCAGAAGCTCTCAGCCACAAATTAACCAAAATCGCAAATATTCACGATGAGCCCATCAAGCTCCAGTCATACCCATGAATTCCCATCACAACAACCTTTTGAAAAAGAAGGTACACGCCATGCTCCAAAAACTCCACAGAAAAATGTTGTGCTGCGAACTGGAGAAAAGTCACCAACAAGTGATATAAAAGCAACAATCAACTGGCAATCTAAAAATGTCATATGTCAAAACAAAGTGTTAACCAATATTTGCAATTCCATTTGATATGTTGCTCACACACTAAAGAAAATGATGAGAAAAGTGGAGACCATTGAGAAAAAAGTAGACGAAACATCTTCTCAACATGTCGGACTACTCAAAGCCCTAGAATTGAGACTGACAAACATGCAATATGAGATTTGTCCACCGACACCTCAACTTTCCAGTTCTTTCACCTAAAGGAAATGACTGCCATCAAAGAACAGATCCAACGGCTGAAACATGGTCCATTTGAACTACAGAAAACTTAGAGTCGCCCTTCAAAACCCACTTTTTCCACCATGTCATCACATACATACTCACTGCCTAAAATAGACCACTCTTTTATACTTTCCCTTATATTTCACAAAATCCCAGATCCTTCACTCCAAAACAAAAAAAGATGAACTTGAGTTTGACATTGCAAAAATGGTATGGGAAAAGAAGGGCTCTATTGCACATGGAATATTGAGTGTGATTGTCAAGAATGTCTTGACTATGAAATTGAATGGGATGAACATCATGCAAGTATAGCCACACGAAAAGAAAAAAAAAGAGAAACTACAAGAGAGAGTTCAGAGAAAAGTATTAAAATGGAGATTCGTCAATTGGTTAACTTAGCCGTCCAGGAAAATATAAATTCCTTATTTCATACAAACCCCAAAATTAGCCAACACTACCTAGCGCAAACACATACCAAAAGCCCTCAGCCACAAATGAACCAAAACCGCAAATATTCATGATGAGCCCCTCAAGCTCCAGTCATACCCCTGAATTCCCATCACAACAACCATTTGAAAAAGATGGTACACGCCATGCTCCAAAAATTCCACAGAAAAATATCTTGTTGTCAACTGGAGAAAAGTCACCAACAAATGATATAGAAGAAACAATAAATTGGCAATCTGAAAATGTCATATGTCAAAATAAAGTTTTAACCAATATTGGAAATTCCATTCGAAATGTTGCTCACACACAAAACAAAATAATGAGAAGGGTGGAGACCATTGTGAAAAAAGTAGACCAAGCATCTTCTCAACATGTCGGACTAATCAAAGCCCTAAAATTGTGACTGACAAATATGCATTATGAGATTTGTCCACCGGCACCCCTACGTTTCCACTTCTTTCAACTAAAGAAAATGATTGCCATTGAAGAACATATCCAACAGTTGAAACATGCTCCCTTTGAACCACAAAAAACTCAGAGTCACTGTTCAAAACCCACTTTTTCCCCATGTCATCACAAACATACCCACTGCCTAAAATAGTCCACACTTTTCTACTTTCCCTTCTATATCTTAAAATCCCATATTCTTCACTCAAAAACAAAAAAGATGAACCTTAGTTTTCCATTGCAAAAATGGTGTGGGAAAAGAACGGCTCTATTGCCCATGGAATATTGAGGGTGATTGTCAAGAATGTCTTGAAGATGAAATTGAATGGGATGAACATCATGCAGGAAGAGCAACACGAAAGAAAAAGAACAAAGAGAAACTCTGAGAGAGAGTTTCGAGAAAAGAATGAAAATGGTGATTCTTCTATTGGTTCACTTAGCAGTCCAGGAAAATATAAATTCCTTGTTTCATACAAACCTCAAAATTGGCCAACACTACCTAGTCCAAATACATACCAGACGCCCTCAGCCACAAATGAACCAAAACCGCAAATATTCACGATGAGCCCCTCATGCTCCAGTCATACCCCTGAATTCCCATCACAATAACCTTTTGAAAAAGAAGGTACACGCCATGCTCCAAAAACTCCACAGAAAAATGTTGTGCTGCGAACTGGAGAAAAGTCACCAACAAGTGATATAAAAGCAACAGTCAACTGGCAATCTGAAAATGTCATATGTCAAAACAATGTGTTAACCAATATTTGCAATTCCATTTGATATGTTGCTCACACACTAAATAAAATGATGAGAAAGGTGGAGACCATTGAGAAAAAAGTAGATGAAACATCTTCTCAATATGTCGGACTACTCAAAGCCCTAGAATTGAGACTGACAAACATGCAATATGAGATTTGTCCACCGACACCTCAACTTTCCAGTTCTTTCAACTAAAGGAAATGACAGCCATTAAAGAACAGATCCAACGGCTGAAACATGGTCCCTTTGAACTACAGAAAACTTAGAGTCGCCCTTCAAAACCCACTTTTCCCCCCATGTCATCACATACATACTCACAGCCTAAAATAGACCACTCTTTTATAGTTTTCCTTATATTTCACAAAATCCCAGATCCTTCACTCAAAAACAAAAAAAGATGAACCTGAGTTTGACATTGCAAAAATGGTATGGGAAAAGAAGGGCTCTATTGCACATGGAATATTGAGTGTGATTGTCAAGAATGTCTTGACTATGAAATTGAATGGGATGAACATCATGCAAGCATAGCCACACGAAAATAAAAAAAAAGAGAAACTACAAGAGAGCGTTCAGAGAAAAGTATTAAAATGGAGATTCGTCAATTGGTTAACTTAGCCGTCCAGGAAAATATAAATTCCTTGTTTCATACAAACCCCAAAATTAGGCAACACTACCTAGCGCAAACACATACCAAAAGCCCTCAGCCACAAATGAACCAAAACCGCAAATATTCATGATGAGCCCCTCAAGCTCCAGTCATACCCCTGAAATCCCATCACAACAATTATTTGAAAAAGATGGTACACGCCATGCTCCAACAATTCCACAGAAAAATATCTTGTTGTCAACTGGAGAAAAGTCACCAACAAGTGATATAGAAGCAACAATAAATTGGCAATCTGAAAATGTCATATGTCAAAATAAAGTTTTAACCAATATTGGAAATTCCATTCGAAATGTTGCTCACACACAAAACAAAATAATGAGAAAAGTGGAGACCATTGAGAAAAAAGTAGACGAAACATCTTCTCAACATGTCGGACTACTCAAAGCCCTAGAATTGAGACTGACAAACATGTAATATGAGATTTGTCCACCGACACCTCAACTTTCCAGTTCTTTCAACTAAAGGAAATGACTGCCATCAAAGAACAGATCCAACGGCTGAAACATGGTCCATTTGAACTACAGAAAACTTAGAGTCGCCCTTCAAAACCCACTTTTTCCCCCATGTCATCACATACATACTCACTGCCTAAAATAGACCACTCTTTTATACTTTCCCTTATATTTCACAAAATCCCAGATCCTTCACTCCAAAACAAAAAAAGATGAACCTGAGTTTGACATTGCAAAAATGGTATGGGAAAAGAAGGGCTCTATTGCACATGGAATATTGAGTGTGATTGTCAAGAATGTCTTGACTATGAAATTGAATGGGATGAACATCATGCAAGCATAGCCACACGAAAATAAAAAAAAAGAGAAACTACAAGAGAGCGTTCAGAGAAAAGTATTAAAATGGAGATTCGTCAATTGGTTAACTTAGCCGTCCAGGAAAATATAAATTCCTTGTTTCATACAAACCCGAAAATTAGCCAACACTACCTAGCGCAAACACATACCAAAAGCCCTCAGCCACAAATGAACCAAAACCGCAAATATTCATGATGAGCCCCTCAAGCTCCAGTCATACCCCTGAAATCCCATCACAACAATTATTTGAAAAAGATGGTACACGCCATGCTCCAACAATTCCACAGAAAAATATCTTGTTGTCAACTGGAGAAAAGTCACCAACAAGTGATATAGAAGCAACAATAAATTGGCAATCTGAAAATGTCATATGTCAAAATAAAGTTTTAACCAATATTGGAAATTCCATTCGAAATGTTGCTCACACACAAAACAAAATAATGAGAAAAGTGGAGACCATTGAGAAAAAAGTAGACGAAACATCTTCTCAACATGTCGGACTACTCAAAGCCCTAGAATTGAGACTGACAAACATGTAATATGAGATTTGTCCACCGACACCTCAACTTTCCAGTTCTTTCAACTAAAGGAAATGACTGCCATCAAAGAACAGATCCAACGGCTGAAACATGGTCCATTTGAACTACAGAAAACTTAGAGTCGCCCTTCAAAACCCACTTTTTCCCCCATGTCATCACATACATACTCACTGCCTAAAATAGACCACTCTTTTATACTTTCCCTTATATTTCACAAAATCCCAGATCCTTCACTCCAAAACAAAAAAAGATGAACCTGAGTTTGACATTGCAAAAATGGTATGGGAAAAGAAGGGCTCTATTGCACATGGAATATTGAGTGTGATTGTCAAGAATGTCTTGACTATGAAATTGAATGGGATGAACATCATGCAAGCATAGCCACACGAAAATAAAAAAAAAGAGAAACTACAAGAGAGCGTTCAGAGAAAAGTATTAAAATGGAGATTCGTCAATTGGTTAACTTAGCCGTCCAGGAAAATATAAATTCCTTGTTTCATACAAACCCGAAAATTAGCCAACACTACCTAGCGCAAACACATACCAAAAGCCCTCAGCCACAAATGAACCAAAACCGCAAATATTCATGATGAGCCCCTCAAGCTCCAGTCATACCCCTGAAATCCCATCACAACAATTATTTGAAAAAGATGGTACACGCCATGCTCCAACAATTCCACAGAAAAATATCTTGTTGTCAACTGGAGAAAAGTCACCAACAAGTGATATAGAAGCAACAATAAATTGGCAATCTGAAAATGTCATATGTCAAAATAAAGTTTTAACCAATATTGGAAATTCCATTAAAAATGTTGCTCACACACAAAACAAAATAATGAGAAAAGTGGAGACCATTGAGAAAAAAGTAGACGAAACATCTTCTCAACATGTCGGACTACTCAAAGCCCTAGAATTGAGACTGACAAACATGCAATATGAGATTTGTCCACCGACACCTCAACTTTCCAGTTCTTTCAACTAAAGGAAATGACTGCCATCAAAGAACAGATCCAACGGCTGAAACATGGTCCATTTGAACTACAGAAAACTTAGAGTCGCCCTTCAAAACCCACTTTTTCCCCCATGTCATCACATACATACTCACTGCCTAAAATAGACCACTCTTTTATACTTTCCCTTATATTTCACAAAATCCCAGATCCTTCACTCCAAAACAAAAAAAGATGAACCTGAGTTTGACATGGCAAAAATGGTATGGGAAAAGAAGGGCTCTATTGCACATGGAATATTGAGTGTGATTGTCAAGAATGTCTTGACTATGAAATTGAATGGGATGAACATCATGCAAGCATAGCCACACGAAAAGAAAAAAAAAGAGAAACTACAAGAGAGAGTTCAGAGAAAAGTATTAAAATGGAGATTCGTCAATTGGTTAACTTAGCTGTCCAGGAAAATATAAATTCCTTATTTCATACAAACCCCAAAATTAGCCAACACTACCTAGCGCAAACACATACCAAAAGCCCTCAGCCACAAATGAACCAAAACCTCAAATATTCATGATGAGCCCCTCAAGCTCCAGTCATACCCCTGAATTCCCATCACAACAACCATTTGAAAAAGATGGTACGCGCCATGCTCCAAAAATTCCACAGAAAAATATCTTGTTGTCAACTGGAGAAAAGTCACCAACAAATGATATAGAAGCAACAATATATTGGCAATCTGAAAATGTCATTTGTCAAAATAAAGTTTTAACCAATATTGGAAATTCCATTCGAAATGTTGCTCACACACAAAACAAAATAATGAGAAGGGTGGAGACCATTGTGAAAAAAGTAGACCAAGCATCTTCTCAACATTTCGGACTAATCAAAGCCCTAAAATTGTGACTGACAAATATGCAATATGAGATTTGTCCACCGGCACCCCCACTTTTCCATTTCTTTCAACTAAAGAAAATGACTGCCATTAAAGAACATATCCAACAGTTGAAACATGCTCCCTTTGAACCACAAAAAACTCAGAGTCACTGTTTAATACCCACTTTTTTCCCATGTCATCACAAACATACCCACTGCCTAAAATAGTCCACTCCTTTCTACTTTCCCTTCTATATCATAAAATCCCATATTCTTCACTCAAAAACAAAAAAGATGAACCTTAGTTTGCCATTGCAAAAATGGTGTGGGAAAAGAACGGCTCTATTGCCCATGGAATATTGAGTGTGATTGTCAAGAATGTCTTGAAGATGAAATTGAATGGGATGAACATCATGCAGGAAGAGCAACACGAAAGAAAAAGAACAAAGAAAAACTCTGAGAGAGAGTTTCGAGAAAAGAATGAAAATGGTGATTCTTCTATTGGTTCATTTAGCAGTCCAGGAAAATATAAATTCCTTGTTTCATACAAACCGCAAAATTGGCCAACACTACCTAGTCCAAACACATACCAGAAGCCCTCAGCCACAAATGAACCAAAACCGCAAATATTCATGATGAGCCCCTCATGCTCCAGTCATACCCCTGAATTCCCATCACAACAACCTTTTGAAAAAGAAGGTACACGCCATGCTCCAAAAACTCCACAGAAAAATATCTTGTTGTCAAGTGGAGAAAAGTCACCAACAAGTTATATAGATGCAACAATAAATTGGCAATCTGAACATGTCATATGTCAAAATAAAGTTTTAACCAATATTGAAAATTCCATTCGAAATGTTGCTCACACACAAAACAAAATAATGAGAAGGGTGGAGACCATTGAGAAAAAAGTAGACCAAGCATCTTCTCAACATGTCGGACTAATCAAAGCCCTAAAATTGTGACTGACAAATATGCAATATGAGATTTGTCCACCGGCACCCCCACTTTTCCATTTCTTTCAACTAAAGAAAATGACTGCCATTAAAGAACATATCCAATAGTTGAAACATGCTCCCTTTGAACCACAAAAAACTCAGAGTCACTGTTCAATACCCACTTTTTTCCCATGTCATCACAAACATACCCACTGCCTAAAATAGTCCACTCCTTTCTACTTTCCCTTCTATATCATAAAATCCCATATTCTTCACTCAAAAACAAAAAGGATGAACCTTAGTTTGCCATTGCAAAAATGGTGTGGGAAAAGAACGGCTCTATTGCCCATGGAATATTGAGTGTGATTGTCAAGAATGTCTTGAAGATGAAATTGAATGGGATGAACATCATGCAGGAAGAGCAACACGAAAGAAAAAGAACAAAGAAAAACTCTGAGAGAGAGTTTCGAGAAAAGAATGAAAATGGTGATTCTTCTATTGGTTCATTTAGCAGTCCAGGAAAATATAAATTCCTTGATTCATACAAACCTCAAAATTGGCCAACACTACCTAGTCCAAACACATACCAGAAGCCCTCAGCCACAAATGAACCAAAACCGCAAATATTCACGATGAGCCCCTCATGCTCCAGTCATATCCCTGAATTCCCATCACAATAACCTTTTGAAAAAGAAGGTACACGCCATGCTCCAAAAACTCCACAGAAAAATGTTGTGCTGCGAACTGGAGAAAAGTCACCAACAAGTGATGTAAAAGCAACAGTCAACTGGCAATCTGAAAACGTCATATGTCAAAACAAAGTGTTAACCAATATTTGCAATTCCATTTGATATGTTGCTCACACACTAAAGAAAATGATGAGAAAGGTGGAGACCATTGAGAAAAAAGTAGACGAAACATCTTCTCAATATGTCGGACTACTCAAAGCCCTAGAATTGAGACTGACAAACATGCAATATGAGATTTGTCCACCGACACCTCAACTTTCCAGTTCTTTCAACTAAAGGAAATGACAGCCATCAAAGAACAGATCCAACGGCTGAAACATGGTCCCTTTGAACTACAGAAAACTTAGAGTCACCCTTCAAAACCCACTTTTCCCCCATGTCATCACATACATACTCACTGCCTAAAATAAACCACTCTTTTATACTTTCCCTTATATTTCACAAAATCCCAGATCCTTCACTCAAAAACAAAAAAAGATGAACCTGAGTTTGACATTGCAAAAATGGTATGGGAAAAGAAGTCTCTATTGCACATGGAATATTCAGTGTGATTGTCAAGAATGTCTTGACTATGAAATTGAATGGGATGAACATCATGCAAGAATAGCCACACGAAAAGAAAAAAAAAGAGAAACTACAAGAGTGAGTTCAGAGAAAAGTATTTAAATGGAGATTCGTCAATTGGTTAACTTAGCCGTCCAGGAAAATATTAATTCCTTGTTTCATACAAACCCCAAAATTAGCCAACACTACCTAGCGCAAACACATACCAAAAGCCCTCAGCCACAAATGAACCAAAACCGCAAATATTCATGATGAGCCCCTCAAGCTCCAGTCATACCCCTGAATTCCCATCACAACAACCATTTGAAAAAGATGGTACACGCCATGCTCCAACAATTCCACAGAAAAATATCTTGTTGTCAACTGGAGAAAAGTCACCAACAAGTGATATAGAAGCAACAATAAATTGGCAATCTGAAAATGTCATATGTCAGAATAAAGTTTTAACCAATATTGGAAATTCCATTCGAAATGTTGCTCACACACAAAACAAAATAATGAGAAGGGTGGAGACCATTGAGAAAAAAGTAGACCAAGCATCTTCCCAACATGTCGGACTAATCAAAGCCCTAAAATTGTGACTGACAAATATGCAATATGAGATTTGTCCACCGGCTCCCCCACTTTTCCACTTCTTTCAACTAAAGAAAATGACTGCCATTAAAGAACATATCCAACAGTTGAAACATGCTCCCTTTGAACCACAAAAAACTATGAGTCACTGTTCAAAACCCACTTTTTTCCCATGTCATCACAAACATACCCACTGCCTAAAATAGTCCACTCTTTTATACTTTCCCTTCTATATCATAAAATCCCATATTCTTCACTCAAAAACAAAAAGGATGAACCTTAGTTTGCCATTGCAAAAATGGTGTGGGAAAAGAACGGCTCTATTGCCCATGGAATATTGAGTGTGATTGTCAAGAATGTCTTGAAGATGAAATTGAATGGGATGAACATCATGCAGGAACAGCAACACGAAAGAAAAAGAACAAAGAGAAACTCGAGAGAGAGTTTCGAGAAAAGAATGAAAATGGTGATTCTTCTATTGGTTCACTTAGCAGTCCAGGAAAATATAAATTCCTTGTTTCATACAAACCTCAAAATTGGCCAACACTACCTAGTCCAAACACATACCAGAAGCCCTCAGCCACAAATGAACCAAAACCGCAAATATTCATGATGAGCCCCTCAAGCTCCAGTCATACCCCTGAATTCCCATCACAACAACCTTTTGAAAAAGAAGGTACACGCCATGCTCCAAAAACTCCACAGAAAAATATCTTGTTGTCAAGTGGAGAAAAGTCACCAACAAGTTATATAGATGCAACAATAAATTGGCAATCTGAACATGTCATATGTCAAAATAAAGTTTTAACCAATATTGAAAATTCCATTCGAAATGTTGCTCACACACAAAACAAAATAATGAGAAGGTTGGAGCCCATTGAGAAAAAAGTAGACCAAGCATCTTCTCAACATGTCGGACTAATCAAAGCCCTAAAATTGTGACTGACAAATATGCAATATGAGATTTGTCCACCGGCTCCCCCACTTTTCCACTTCTTTCAACTAAAGAAAATGACTGCCATTAAAGAACATATCCAACAGTTGAAACATGCTCCCTTTGAACCACAAAAAACTATGAGTCACTGTTCAAAACCCACTTTTTTCCCATGTCATCACAAACAGACCCACTGCCTAAAATAGTCCACTCTTTTATACTTTCCCTTCTATATCATAAAATCCCATATTCTTCACTCAAAAACAAAAAAGATGAACCTTAGTTTGCCATTGCAAAAATGGTGTGGGAAAAGAACGGCTCTATTGCCCATGGAATATTGAGTGTGATTGTCAAGAATGTCTTGAAGATGAAATTGAATGGGATGAACATCATGCAGGAAGAGCAACACGAAAGAAAAAGAACAAAGAAAAACTCTGAGAGAAAGTTTCGAGAAAAGAATGAAAATGGTGATTCTTCTATTGGTTCACTTAGCAGTCCAGGAAAATATAAATTCCTTGTTTCATACAAACCTCAAAATTGGCCAACACTACCTAGTCCAAACACATACCAGAAGCCCTCAGCCACAAATGAACCAAAACCGCAAATATTCACGATGAGCCCCTCATGCTCCAGTCATATCCCTGAATTCCCATCACAATAACCTTTTGAAAAAGAAGGTACACACCATGCTCCAAAAACTCCACAGAAAAATGTTGTGCTGCGAACTGGAGAAAAGTCACCAACAAGTGATATAAAAGCAACAGTCAACTGGCAATCTGAAAACGTCATATGTCAAAACAAAGTGTTAACCAATATTTGCAATTCCATTTGATATGTTGCTCACACACTAAAGAAAATGATGAGAAAGGTGGAGACCATTGAGAAAAAAGTAGACGAAACATCTTCTCAATATGTCGGACTACTCAAAGCCCTAGAATTGAGACTGACAAACATGCAATATGAGATTTGTCCACCGACACCTCAACTTTCCAGTTCTTTCAACTAAAGGAAATGACAGCCATCAAAGAACAGATCCAACGGCTGAAACATGGTCCCTTTGAACTACAGAAAACTTAGAGTCACCCTTCAAAACCCACTTTTCCCCCATGTCATCACATACATACTCACTGCCTAAAATAGACCACTCTTTTATACTTTCCCTTATATTTCACAAAATCCCAGATCCTTCACTCAAAAACAAAAAAAGATGAACCTGAGTTTGACATTGCAAAAATGGTATGGGAAAAGAAGTCTCTATTGCACATGGAATATTGAGTGTGATTGTCAAGAATGTCTTGACTATGAAATTGAATGGGATGAACATCATGCAAGAATAGCCACACGAAAAGAAAAAAAAAGAGAAACTACAAGAGTGAGTTCAGAGAAAAGTATTTAAATGGAGATTCGTCAATTGGTTAACTTAGCCGTCCTGGAAAATATTAATTCCTTGTTTCATACAAACCCCAAAATTAGCCAACACTACCTAGCGCAAACACATACCAAAAGCCCTCACCACAAATGAACCAAAACCGCAAATATTCATGATGAGCCCCTCAAGCTCCAAATCATACCCCGAATTCCCATCACAACAACCATTTGAAAAAGATGGTACACGCCATGCTCCAACAATTCCACAGAAAAATATCTTGTTGTCAACTGGAGAAAAGTCACCAACAAGTGATATAGAAGCAACAATAAATTGGCAATCTGAAAATGTCATATGTCAGAATAAAGTTTTAACCAATATTGGAAATTCCATTCGAAATGTTGCTCACACACAAAACAAAATAATGAGAAGGGTGGAGACCATTGAGAAAAACGTAGACCAAGCATCTTCTTAACATGTCGGACTAATCAAAGCCCTAAAATTGTGACTGACAAATATGCAATATGAGATTTGTCCACCGGCTCCCCCACTTTTCCACTTCATTCAACTAAAGAAAATGACTGCCATTAAAGAACATATCCAACAGTTGAAACATGCTCCCTTTGAACCACAAAAAACTATGAGTCACTGTTCAAAACCCACTTTTTTCCCATGTCATCACAAACATACCCACTGCCTAAAATAGTCCACTCTTTTATACTTTCCCTTCTATATCATAAAATCCCATATTCTTCACTCAAAAACAAAAAAGATGAACCTTAGTTTGCCATTGCAAAAATGGTGTGGGAAAAGAACGGCTCTATTGCCCATGGAATATTGAGTGTGATTGTCAAGAATGTCTTGAAGATGAAATTGAATGGGATGAACATCATGCAGAACAAACAACACGAAAGAAAAAGAACAAAGAGAAACTCGAGAGAGAGTTTCGAGAAAAGAATGAAAATGGTGATTCTTCTATTGGTTCACTTAGCGGTCCGGGAAAATATAAATTCCTTGTTTCATACAAACCTCAAAATTGGCCAACACTACCTAGTCTAAACACATACCAGAAGCCCTCAGCCACAAATGAACCAAAACCGCAAATATTCATGATGAGCCCCTCAAGCTCCAGTCATACCCCTGAATTCCCATCACAACAACCATTTGAAAAAGATGGTACACGCCATGCTCCAACAATTCCACAGAAAAATATCTTGTTGTCAACTGGAGAAAAGTCACCAACAAGTGATATAGAAGCAACAATAAATTGGCAATCTGAAAATGTCATATGTCAGAATAAAGTTTTAACCAATATTGGAAATTCCATTCGAAATGTTGCTCACACACAAAACAAAATAATGAGAAGGGTGGAGACCATTGAGAAAAAAGTAGACCAAGCATCTTCTCAACATGTCGGACTAATCAAAGCCCTAAAATTGTGACTGACAAATATGCAATATGAGATTTGTGCACCGGCACCCCCACTTTTCCACTTCTTTCAACTAAAGAAAATGACTGCCATTAAAGAACATATCCAACAGTTGAAACATCCTCCCTTTGAATCACAAAAAACTCAGAGTCACTGTTCAATACCCACTTTTTTCCCATGTCATCACAAACATACCCACTGCCTAAAATAGTCCACTCTTTTCTACTTTCCCTTCTATATCATAAAATCCCATATTCTTCACTCAAAAACAAAAAAGATGAACCTTAGTTTGCCATTGCAAAAATGGTGTGGGAAAAGAACGGCTCTATTGCCCATGGAATATTGAGTGTGATTGTCAAGAATGTCTTGAAGATGAAATTGAATGGGATGAACATCATGCAGGAACAGCAACACGAAAGAAAAAGAACAAAGAGAAACTCTGAGAGAGAGTTTCGAGAAAAGAATGAAAATGGTGATTCTTCTATTGGTTCACTTAGCAGTCCAGGAAAATATAAATTCCTTGTTTCATACAAACCTCAAAATTGGCCAACACTACCTAGTCCAAACACATACCAGAAGCCCTCAGCCACAAATGAACCAAAACCGCAAATATTCATGATGAGCCCCTCAAGCTCCAGTCATACCCCTGAATTCCCATCACAACAACCATTTGAAAAAGATGGTACACGCCATGCTCCAACAATTCCACAGAAAAATATCTTGTTGTCAACTGGAGAAAAGTCACCAACAAGTGATATAGAAGCAACAATAAATTGGCAATCTGAAAATGTCATATGTCAGAATAAAGTTTTAACCAATATTGGAAATTCCATTCGAAATGTTGCTCACACACAAAACAAAATAATGAGAAGGGTGGAGACCATTGAGAAAAACGTAGACCAAGCATCTTCTCAACATGTCGGACTAATCAAAGCCCTAAAATTGTGACTGACAAATATGCAATATGAGATTTGTCCACCGGCTCCCCCACTTTTCCACTTCTTTCAACTAAAGAAAATGACTGCCATTAAAGAACATATCCAACAGTTGAAACATGCTCCCTTTGAACCACAAAAAACTATGAGTCACTGTTCAAAACCCACTTTTTTCCCATGTCATCACAAACATACCCATTGCCTAAAATAGTCCACTCATTTATACTTTCCCTTCTATATCATAAAATCCCATATTCTTCACTCAAAAACAAAAAAGATGAACCTTAGTTTGCCATTGCAAAAATGGTGTGGGAAAAGAACGGCTCTATTGCCCATGGAATATTGAGTGTGATTGTCAAGAATGTCTTGAAGATGAAATTGAATGGGATGAACATCATGCAGGAACAGCAACACGAAAGAAAAAGAACAAAGAGAAACTCTGAGAGAGAGTTTCGAGAAAAGAATGAAAATGGTGATTCTTCTATTGGTTCACTTAGCAGTCCAGGAAAAATATAAATTCCTTGTTTCATACAAACCTCAAAATTGGCCAACACTACCTAGTCCAAACACATACCAGAAGCCCTCAGCCACAAATGAACCAAAACCGCAAATATTCATGATGAGCCCCTCAAGCTCCAGTCATACCCCTGAATTCCCATCACAACAACCATTTGAAAAAGATGGTACACGCCATGCTCCAACAATTCCACAGAAAAATATCTTGTTGTCAACTGGAGAAAAGTCACCAACAAGTGATATAGAAGCAACAATAAATTGGCAATCTGAAAATGTCATATGTCAGAATAAAGTTTTAACCAATATTGGAAATTCCATTCGAAATGTTGCTCACACACAAAACAAAATAATGAGAAGGGTGGAGACCATTGAGAAAAAAGTAGACCAAGAATCTTCTCAACATGTCGGACTAATCAAAGCCCTAAAATTGTGACCGACAAATATGCAATATGAGATTTGTCCACCGGCACCCCCACTTTTCCATTTCTTTCAACAAAAGAAAATGACTGCCATTAAAGAACATATCCAACAGTTGAAGCATGCTCCCTTTGAACCACAAAAAACTCAGAGTCACTGTTCAATACCCACTTTTTTCCCATGTCATCACAAACATACCCACTGCCTAAAATAGTCCACTCCTTTCTACTTTCCCTTCTATATCATAAAATCCCATATTCTTCACTCAAAAACAAAAAAGATGAACCTTAGTTTGCCATTGCAAAAATGGTGTGGGAAAAGAACGGCTCTATTGCCCATGGAATATTGAGTGTGATTGTCAAGAATGTCTTGAAGATGAAATTGAATGGGATGAACATCATGCAGGAACAGCAACACGAAAGAAAAAGAACAAAGAGAAACTCGAGAGAGAGTTTCGAGAAAAGAATGAAAATGGTGATTCTTCTATTGGTTCACTTAGCGAGTCCAGAAAATATAAATTCCTTGTTTCATACAAACCTCAAAATTGGCCAACACTACCTAGTCCAAACACATACCAGAAGCCCTCAGCCACAAATGAACCAAAACCGCAAATATTCATGATGAGCCCTCAAGCTCCAGTCATACCCCTGAATTCCCATCACAACAACCATTTGAAAAAGATGGTACACGCCATGCTCCAACAATTCCACGAGAAAAATATCTTGTTGTCAAGCTGGAGAAAAGTCACCAACAAGTGATATAGAAGCAACAATAAATTGGCAATCTGAAAATGTCATATGTCAGAATAAAGTTTTAACCAATATTGGAAATTCCATTCGAAATGTTGCTCACACACAAAACAAAATAATGAGAAGGGTGAAGACCATTGAGAAAAAAGTAGACCAAGCATCTTCTCAACATGTCGGACTAATCAAAGCCCTAAAATTGTGAGTGACAAATATGCAATATGAGATTTGTGCACCGGCACCCCCACTTTTCCACTTCTTTCAACTAAAGAAAATAACTGCCATTAAAGAACATATCCAACAGTTGAAACATGCTCCCTTTGAATCACAAAAAACTCAGAGTCACTGTTCAATACCCACTTTTTTCCCATGTCATCACAAACATACCCACTGCCTAAAATAGTCCACTCTTTTCTACTTTCCCTTCTATATCATAAAATCCCATATTCTTCATTCTTCACTCAAAAACAAAAAAGATGAACCTTAGTTTGCCATTGCAAAAATGGTGTGGGAAAAGAACGGCTCTATTGCCCATGGAATATTGAGTGTGATTGTCAAGAATGTCTTGAAGATGAAATTGAATGGGATGAACATCATGCAGGAACAGCAACACGAAAGAAAAAGAACAAAGAGAAACTCTGAGAGAGAGTTTCGAGAAAAGAATGATAATGGTGATTCTTCAATTGGTTCACATAGCAGTCCAGGAAAATATAAATTCCTTGTTTCATACAAACCTCAAAATTGGCCAACACTACCTAGTCCAAACACATACCAGAAGCCCTCAGCCACAAATGAACCAAAACCGCAAATATTCATGATGAGCCCCTCAAGCTCCAGTCATACCCCTGAATTCCCATCACAACAACCATTTGAAAAAGATGGTACACGCCATGCTCCAACAATTCCACAGAAAAATATCTTTTTGTCAACTGGAGAAAAGTCACCAACAAGTGATATAGAAGCAACAATAAATTGGCAATCTGAAAATGTCATATGTCAGAATAAAGTTTTAACCAATATTGGAAATTCCATTCGAAATGTTGCTCACACACAAAACAAAATAATGAGAAGGGTGGAGACCATTGAGAAAAAAGTAGACCAAGCATCTTCTCAACATGTCGGACTAATCAAAGCCCTAAAATTGTGACTGACAAATATGCAATATGAGATTTGTCCACCGGCACCCCCACTTCTCCACTTCTTTCAACTAAAGAAAATGACTGCCATTAAGAACATATCCAACAGTTGAAACATTCTCCCTTTGAACCACAAAAAACTCAGAGTCACTGTTCAATACCCACTTTTTTCCCATGTCATCACAAACATACCCACTGCCTAAAATAGTCCACTCTTTTCTACTTTCCCTTCTATATCATAAAATCCCATATTCTTCACTCAAAAACAAAAAAGATGAACCTTAGTTTGCCATTGCAAAAATGGTGTGGGAAAAGAACGGCTCTATTGCCCATGGAATATTGAGTGTGATTGTCAAGAATGTCTTGAAGATGAAATTGAATGGGATGAACATCATGCAGAACAAAGCAACACGAAAGAAAAAGAACAAAGAGAAACTCTGAGAGAGAGTTTCGAGAAAAGAATGAAAATGGTGATTCTTCTATTGGTTCACTTAGCAGTCCAGGAAAATATAAATTCCTTGTTTCATACAAACCTCAAAATTGGCCAACACTACCTAGTCCAAACACATACCGAAGCCCTCACCACAAATGAACCAAAACGCAAATATTCATGATGAGCCCCTCAAGCTCCAGTCATACCCCTGAATCCCATCACAACAACCATTTGAAAAAGATGGTACACGCCATGCTCCAACAATTCCACAGAAAAATATCTTGTTGTCAACTGGAGAAAAGTCACCAACAAGTGATATAGAAGCAACAATAAATTGGCAATCTGAAAATGTCATATGTCAGAATAAAGTTTTAACCAATATTGGAAATTCCATTCGAAATGTTGCTCACACACAAAACAAAATAATGAGAAGGGTGGAGACCATTGAGAAAAAAGTAGACCAAGCATCTTCTCAACATGTCGGACTAATCAAAGCCCTAAAATTGTGACTGACAAATATGCAATATGAGATTTGTCCACCGGCACCCCCACTTCTCCACTTCTTTCAACTAAAGAAAATGACTGCCATTAAGAACATATCCAACAGTTGAAACATTCTCCCTTTGAACCACAAAAAACTCAGAGTCACTGTTCAATACCCACTTTTTTCCCATGTCATCACAAACATACCCACTGCCTAAAATAGTCCACTCTTTTCTACTTTCCCTTCTATATCATAAAATCCCATATTCTTCACTCAAAAACAAAAAAGATGAACCTTAGTTTGCCATTGCAAAAATGGTGTGGGAAAAGAACGGCTCTATTGCCCATGGAATATTGAGTGTGATTGTCAAGAATGTCTTGAAGATGAAATTGAATGGGATGAACATCATGCAGGAACAGCAACACGAAAGAAAAAGAACAAAGAGAAACTCTGAGAGAGAGTTTCGAGAAAAGAGTGAAAATGGTGATTCTTCTATTGGTTCACTTAGCAGTCCAGGAAAATATAAATTCCTTGTTTCATACAAACCTCAAAATTGGCCAACACTACCTAGTCCAAACACATACCAGAAGCCCTCAGCCACAAATGAACCAAAACCGCAAATATTCATGATGAGCCCCTCAAGCTCCAGTCATACCCCTGAATTCCCATCACAACAACCTTTTGAAAAAGAAGGTACACGCCATTCTCCATAAACTCCACAGAAAAATATCTTGTTGTCAACTGGAGAAAAGTCACCAACAAGTGATATAGATGCAACAATAAATTGGCAATCTGAAAATGTCATATGTCAAAATAAAGTTTTAACCAATATTGGAAATTCCATACGAAATGTTGCTCACACACAAAACAAAATAATGAGAAGGGTGGAGACCATTGAGAAAAAAGTAGACCAAGCATCTTCCCAACAAGTCGGACTAATCAAAGCCCTAAAATTGTGACTGACAAATATGCAATATGAGATTTGTCCACCGGCACCCCCACTTTTCCATTTCTTTCAACTAAAGAAAATGACTGCCATTAAAGAACATATCCAACAGTTGAAACATGCTCCCTTTGAACCACAAAAAACTCAGAGTCACTGTTCAATACCCACTTTTTTCCCATGTCATCACAAACATACCCACTGCCTAAAATAGTCCACTCTTTTCTACTTTCCCTTCTATATCATAAAATCCCATATTCTTCACTCAAAAACAAAAAAGATGAACCTTAGTTTGCCATTGCAAAAATGGTGTGGGAAAAGAACGGCTCTATTGCCCATGGAATATTGAGTGTGATTGTCAAGAATGTCTTGAAGATGAAATTGAATGGGATGAACATCATGCAGGAACAGCAACACGAAAGAAAAAGAACAAAGAGAAACTCTGAGAGAGAGTTTCGAGAAAAGAATGAAAATGGTGATTCTTCTATTGGTTCACTTAGCAGTCCAGGAAAATATAAATTCCTTGTTTCATACAAACCTCAAAAGTGGCCAACACTACCTAGTCCAAACACATACCAGAAGCCCTCAGCCACAAATGAACCAAAACCGCAAATATTAATGATGAGCCCCTCAAGCTCCAGTCATACCCCTGAATTCCCATCACAGCAACCTTTTGAAAAAGAAGGTACACGCCATGCTCCAAAAACTCCACAGAAAAATATCTTGTTGTCAAGTGGAGAAAAGTCACCAACAAGTTATATAGATGCAATAAAAAAATTGGCAATCTGAAAATGTCATATGTCAAAATAAAGTTTTAACCAATATTGAAAATTCCATTCGAAAAGTTGCTCACACACAAAACAAAATAATGAGAAGGGTGGAGACCATTGAGAAAAAAGTAGACCAAGCATCTTCTCAACATGTCGGACTAATCAAAGCCCTAAAATTATGACTGACTAATATGCAATATGAGATTTGTCCACCGGCACCCCCACTTTTCCATTTCTTTCAACTAAAGAAAATGACTGCCATTAAAAAACATATCCAACAGTTGAAACATGCTCCCTTTGAACCACAAAAAACTCAGAGTCACTGTTCAATACCCACTTTTTTCCATGTCATCACAAACATACCCACTGCCTAAAATAGTCCACTCTTTTCTACTTTTCCTTCTATATCATAAAATCCCATATTCTTCACTCAAAAACAAAAAAGATGAACCTTAGTTTGCCATTGCAAAAATGGTGTGGGAAAAGAACGGCTCTATTGCCCATGGAAATTGAGTGTGATTGTCAAGAATGTCTTGAAGATGAAATTGAATGGGATGAACATCATGCAGGAACAGCAACACGAAAGAAAAAGAACAAAGAGAAACTCTGAGAGAGAGTTTCGAGAAAAGAATGAAAATGGTGATTCTTCTATTGGTTCACATAGCAGTCCAGGAAAATATAAATTCCTTGTTTCATACAAACCTCAAAATTGGCCAACACTACCTAGTCCAAACACATACCGAAGCCCTCACCACAAATGAACCAAAACCGCAAATATTCATGATGAGCCCCTCAAGCTCAAATCATACCCCCGAATTCCCATCACAACAACCATTTGAAAAAGATGGTACACGCCATGCTCCAACAATTCCACAGAAAAATATCTTGTTGTCAATCGGAGAAAAGTCACCAACAAGTGATATAGAAGCAACAATAAATTGGCAATCCGAAAATGTCATATGTCGAATAAAGTTTTAACCAATATTGGAAATTCCATTCGAAATGTTGCTCACACACAAAACAAAATAATGAGAAGGGTGGAGACCATTGAGAAAAAAGTAGACCAAGCATCTTCTCAACATGTCGGACTAATCAAAGCCCTAAAATTGTGACTGACAAATATGCAATATGAGATTTGTCCACCGGCACCCCCACTTTTCCACTTCTTTCAACTAAAGAAAATGACTGCCATTAAAGAACATATCCAACAGTTGAAACATGCTCCCTTTGAACCACAAAAAACTCGAGTCACTTTGTTCAAAACCCACTTTTTTCCCATGTCATCACAAACATACCCACTGCCTAAAATAGTCCACTCTTTTCTACTTTCCCTTCTATATCATAAAATCCCATATTCTTCACTAAAAAACAAAAAAGATGAACCTTAGTTTGCCATTGCAAAAATGGTGTGGGAAAAGAACGGCTCTATTGCCCATGGAATATTGAGTGTGATTGTCAAGAATGTCTTGAAGATGAAATTGAATGGGATGAACATCATGCAGGAAGACAACACGAAAGAAAAAGAACAAAGAGAAACTCGAGAGAGAGTTTCGAGAAAAGAATGAAAATGGTGATTCTTCTATTGGTTCACTTAGCATCCGGGAAAATATAAATTCCTTGTTTCATACAAACCTCAAAATTGGCCAACACTACCTAGTCCAAACACATACCAGAAGCCCTCAGCCACAAATGAACCAAAACCGCAAATATTCATGATGAGCCCCTCAAGCTCCAGTCATACCCCTGAATTCCCATCACAACAACCATTTGAAAAAGATGGTACACGCCATGCTCCAACAATTCCACAGAAAAATATCTTGTTGTCAACTGGTGAAAAGTCAACAACAAGTGATATAGAAGCAACAATAAATTGGCAATCTGAAAATGTCATATGTCAGAATAATGTTTTAACCAATATTGGAAATTCCATTCGAAATGTTGCTCACACACAAAACAAAATAATGAGAAGGGTGGAGACCATTGAGAAAAAAGTAGACCAAGCATCTTCTCAACATGTCGGACTAATCAAAGCCCTAAAATTGTGACTGACAAATATGCAATATGAGATTTGTCCACCGGCACCCCCACTTTTCCACTTCTTTCAACTAAAGAAAATGACTGCCATTAAATAACATATCCAACAGTTGAAACATGCTCCCTTTGAACAACAAAAAACTCAGAGTCACTGTTCAATACCCACTTTTTTCCCATGTCATCACAAACATACCCACTGCCTAAAATAGTCCACTCTTTTCTACTTTCCCTTCTATATCATAAAATCCCATATTCTTCACTCAAAAACAAAAAAGATGAACCTTAGTTTGCCATTGCAAAAATGGTGTGGGAAAAGAACGGCTCTATTGCCCATGGAATATTGAGTGTGATTGTCAAGAATGTCTTGAAGATGAAATTGAATGGGATGAACATCATGCAGGAAGAGCAACACGAAAGAAAAAGAACAAACAGAAACTCTGAGAGAGAGTTTCGAGAAAAGAATGAAAATGGTGATTCTTCTATTGGTTCACTTAGCAGTCCAGGAAAATATAAATTCCTTGTTTCATACAAACCTAAAAATGGCCAACACTACCTAGTCCAAACACATACCAGAAGCCCTCAGCCACAAATGAACCAAAACCGCAAATATTCATGATGAGCCCCTCAAGCTCCAGTCATACCCCTGAATTCCCATCACAACAACCTTTTGAAAAAGAAGGTACACGCCATTCTCCATAAACTCCACAGAAAAATATCTTGTTGTCAACTGGAGAAAAGTCACCAACAAGTGATATAGATGCAACAATAAATTGGCAATTTGAAAATGTCATATGTCAAAATAAAGTTTTAACCAATATTGGAAATTCCATTCGAAATGTTGCTCACACACAAAACGAAATAATGAGAAGGGTGGAGACCATTGAGAAAAAAGTAGACCAAGCATCTTCTCAACATGTCGGACTAATCAAAGCCCTAAAATTGTGAGTGACAAATATGCAATATGATATTTGTCCACCGGCACCCCCACTTTTCCACTTCTTTCAACTAAAGAAAATGACTGCCATTAAAGAACATATCCAACAGTTGAAACATGCTCCCTTTGAACCACAAAAAACTCAGAGTCACTGTTCAAAACCCACTTTTTTACCATGTCATCACAAACATACCCACTGCCTAAAATAGTCCACTCTTTTCTACTTTCCCTTCTATATCATAAAATCCCATATTCTTCACTCAAAAACAAAAAAGATGAACCTTAGTTTGCCATTGCAAAAATGGTGGGGGAAAAGAACAACTCTATTGCCCATGGAATATTGAGTGTGATTGTCAAGAATGTCTTGAAGATGAAATTGAATGGGATGAACATCATGCAGGAACAGCAACACGAAAGAAAAAGAACAAAGAGAAACTCTGAGAGAGAGTTTCGAGAAAAGAATGAAAATGGTGATTCTTCTATTGGTTCACTTAGCAGTCCAGGAAAATATAAATTCCTTGTTTCATACAAACCTCAAAATTGGCCAACACTACCTAGTCCAAACACATACCAGAAGCCCTCAGCCACAAATGAACCAAATCCGCAAATATTCATGATGAGCCCCTCAAGCTCCAGTCATACCCCTGAATTCCCATCACAACAACCATTTGAAAAAGATGGTACACGCCATGCTCCAACAATTCCACAGAAAAATATCTTGTTGTCAACTGGAGAAAAGTCACCAACAAGTGATATAGAAGCAACAATAAATTGGCAATCTGAAAATGTCATATGTCAGAATAAAGTTTTAACCAATATTGGAAATTCCATTCGAAATGTTGCTCACACACAAAACAAAATAATAAGAAGGGTGGATACCATTGAGAAAAAAGTAGACCAAGCATCTTCTCAACATGTCGGACTAATCAAAGCCTTAAAATTGTGACTGACAAATACGCAATATGAGATTTGTCCACCGGCACCCCCACTTTTCCACTTCTTTCAACTAAAGAAAATGACTGCCATTAAAGAACATATCCAACAGTTGAAACATGCTCCCTTTGAACCACAAAAAACTCAGAGTCACTGTTCAATACCCACTTTTTTCCCATGTCATCACAAACATACCCACTGCCTAAAATAGTCCACTCTTTTCTACTTTCCCTTCTATATCATAAAATCCCATATTCTTCACTTAAAAACAAAAAAGATGAACCTTAGTTTGCCATTGCAAAAATGGTGTGGGAAAAGAACGGCTCTATTGCCCATGGAATATTGAGTGTGATTGTCAAGAATGTCTTGAAGATGAAATTGAATGGGGTGAACATCATGCAGGAACAGCAACACGAAAGAAAAAGAACAAAGAGAAACTCTGAGAGAGAGTTTCGAGAAAAGAATGAAAATGATGATTCTTCTATTGGTTCACTTAGCAGTCCAGGAAAATATAAATTCCTTGTTTCATACAAACCTCAAAATTGGCCAACACTACCTAGTCCAAACACATACCAGAAGCCCTCAGCCACAAATGAACCAAAACCGCAAATATTCATTATGAGCCCCTCAAGCTCCAGTCATACCCCTGAATTCCCATCACAACAACCATTTGAAAAAGAAGGTACACGCCATGCTCCAACAATTCCACAGAAAAATATCTTGTTGTCAACTGGAGAAAAGTCACCAACAAGTGATATAGAAGCAACAATAAATTGGCAATCTGAAAATGTCACATGTCAGAATAATGTTTTAACCAATATTGGAAATTCCATTCGAAATGTTGCTCACACACAAAACAAAATAATGAGAAGGGTGGAGACCATTGAGAAAAAAGTAGACCAAGCATCTTCTCAACATGTAGGACTAATCAAAGCCCTAAAATTGTGACAGACAAATACGCAATATGAGATTTGTCCACCGGCACCCCAACTTTTCCACTTCTTTCAACTAAAGAAAATGACTGCCATTAAAGAACATATCCAACAGTTGAAACATGCTCCCTTTGAACCACAAAAAACTCAGAGTCACTGTTCAATACCCACTTTTTTTCCATGTCATCACAAACATACCCACTGCCTAAAATAGTCCACTCTTTTCAACTTTCCCTTCTATATCATAAAATCCCATATTCTTCACTTAAAAACAAAAAAGATGAACCTTAGTTTGCCATTGCAAAAATGGTGTGGGAAAAGAACGGCTCTATTGCCCATGGAATATTGAGTGTGATTGTCAAGAATGTCTTGAAGATGAAATTGAATGGGATGAACATCATGCAGGAACAGCAACACGAAAAAAAAAGAACAAAGAGAAACTCTGAGAGAGAGTTTCGAGAAAAGAATGAAAATGGTGATTCTTCTATTGGTTCACTTAGCAGTCCAGGAAAATATAAATTCCTTTTTTCATACAAACCTCAAAATTGGCCAACACTACCTAGTCCAAACACATACCAGAAGCCCTCAGCCACAAATGAACCAAAACCGCAAATATTCATGATGAGCCCCTCAAGCTCCAGTCATACCCCTGAATTCCCATCACAACAACCATTTGAAAAAGATGGTACACGCCATGCTCCAACAATTCCACAGAAAAATATCTTGTTGTCAACTGGAGAAAAGTCACCAACAAGTGATATAGAAGCAACAATAAATTGGCAATCTGAAAATGTCATATGTCAGAATAAAGTTTTAACCAATATTGGAAATTCCATTCGAAATGTTGCACACACACAAAACAAAATAATGAGAAGGGTGGAGACCATTGAGAAAAAAGTAGACCAAGCATTTTCTCAACATGTCGGACTAATCAAAGCCCTAAAATTGTGAGTGACAAATATGCAATATGAGATTTGTCCACCGGCACCCCCACTTTTCCACTTCTTTCAACTAAAGAAAATGACTGCCATTAAAGAACATATCCAACAGTTGAAACATGCTCCCTTTGAACCACAAAAAACTCAGAGTCACTGTTCAAAACCCACTTTTTTCCCATGTCATCACAAACATACCCACTGCCTAAAATAGTCCACTCTTTTCTACTTTCCCTTCCATATCATAAAATCCCATATTCTTCACTAAAAAACAAAAAAGATGAACCTTAGTTTGCCATTGCAAAAATGGTGTGGGAAAAGAACAGCTCTATTGCCCATGGAATATTGAGTGTGATTGTCAAGAATGTCTTGAAGATGAAATTGAATGGGATGAACATCATGCAGGAACAGCAACACGAAAGAAAAAGAACAAAGAGAAACTCTGAGCGAGAGTTTCGAGAAAAGAATGAAAATGGTGATTCTTCTATTGGTTCACTTAGTAGTCCAGGAAAATATAAATTCCTTGTTTCATACAAACCTCAAAATTGGCCAACACTACCTAGTCCAAACACATACCAGAAGCCCTCAGCCACAAATGAACCAAATCCGCAAATATTCATGATGAGCCCCTCAAGCTCCAGTCATACCCCTGAATTCCCATCACAACAACCATTTGAAAAAGATGGTACACGCCATGCTCCAACAATTCCACAGAAAAATATCTTGTTGTCAAGCGGAGAAAAGTCACCAACAAGTGATATAGAAGCAACAATAAATTGGCAATCTGAAAATGTCATATGTCAGAATAAAGTTTTAACCAATATTGGAAATTCCATTCGAAATGTTGCTCACACACAAAACAAAATAATAAGAAGGGTGGATACCATTGAGAAAAAAGTAGACCAAGCATCTTCTCAACATGTCGGACTAATCAAAGCCTTAAATTTGTGACTGACAAATACGCAATATGAGATTTGTCCACCGGCACCCCCACTTTTCCACTTCTTTCAACTAAAGAAAATGACTGCCATTAAGAACATATCCAACAGTTGAAACATTCTCCCTTTGAACCACAAAAAACTCAGAGTCACTGTTCAATACCCACTTTTTTCCCATGTCATCACAAACATACCCACTGCCTAAAATAGTCCACTCTTTTCTACTTTCCCTTCTATATCATAAAATCCCATATTCTTCACTTAAAAACAAAAAAGATGAACCTTAGTTTGCCATTGCAAAAATGGTGTGGGAAAAGAACGGCTCTATTGCCCATGGAATATTGAGTGTGATTGTCAAGAATGTCTTGAAGATGAAATTGAATGGGATGAACATCATGCAGGAACAGCAACACGAAAGAAAAAGAACAAAGAGAAACTCTGAGAGAGAGTTTCGAGAAAAGAATGAAAATGATGATTCTTCTATTGGTTCACTTAGCGAGTCCAGAAAATATAAATTCCTTGTTTCATACAAACCTCAAAATTGGCCAACACTACCTAGTCCAAACACATACCGAAGCCCTCGCCACAAATGAACCAAAACCGCAAATATTCATTATGAGCCCCTCAAGCTCCGGTCATACCCCGAATCCCATCACAACAACCATTTGAAAAAGATGGTACACGCCATGCTCCAACAATTCCACAGAAAAATATCTTGTTGTCAACTCGGAGAAAAGTCACCAACAAGTGATATAGAAGCAACAATAAATTGGCAATCGAAAATGTCATATGTCGAATAAAGTTTTAACCAATATTGGAAATTCCATTCGAAATGTTGCTCACACACAAAACAAAATAATGAGAAGGGTGGAGACCATTGAGAAAAAAGTAGACCAAGCATCTTCTCAACATGTTGGACTAATCAAAGCCCTAAAATTGTGGTGACAAATATGCAATATGAGATTTGTCCACCGGCACCCCAACTTTTCCACTTCTTTCAACTAAAGAAAATGACCGCCATTAAAGAACATATCCAACAGTTGAAACATGCTCCCTTTGAACCACAAAAAACTCGAGTCTTTGTTCAATACCCACTTTTTTTCCATGTCATCACAAACATACCCACCTTTGCCTAAAATAGTCCACTCTTTTCTACTTTCCCTTCTATATCATAAAATCCCATATTCTTCACTTAAAAACAAAAAAGATGAACCTTAGTTTGCCATTGCAAAAATGGTGTGGGAAAAGAACGGCTCTATTGCCCATGGAATATTGAGTGTGATTGTCAAGAATGTCTTGAAGATGAAATTGAATGGGATGAACATCATGCAGAACGAAGCAACACGAAAAAAAAAGAACAAAGAGAAACTCGAGAGAGAGTTTTGAGAAAAGAATGAAAATGGTGATTCTTCTATTGGTTCACTTAGTAGTCAGGAAAATATAAATTCCTTTTTCATACAAACCTCAAAATTGGCCAACACTACCTAGTCCAAACACATACCGAAGCCCTCGCCACAAATGAACCAAAACCGCAAATATTCATGATGAGCCCCTCAAGCTCCAGTCATACCCCTGAATTCCCATCACAACAACCATTTGAAAAAGATGGTACACGCCATGCTCCAACAATTCCACAGAAAAATATCTTGTTGTCAACTGGAGAAAAGTCACCAACAAGTGATATAGAAGCAACAATAAATTGGCAATCTGAAAATGTCATATGTCAGAATAAAGTTTTAACCAATATTGGAAATTCCATTCGAAATGTTGCTCACACACAAAACAAAATAATGAGAAGGGTGGAGACCATTGAGAAAAAAGTAGACCAAGCATTTTCTCAACATGTCGGACTAATCAAAGCCCTAAAATTGTGACTGACAAATATGCAATATGAGATTTGTCCACCGGCACCCCCACTTTTCCACTTCTTTCAACTAAAGAAAATGACTGCCATTAAAGAACATATCCAACAGTTGAAACATGCTCCCTTTGAACCACAAAAAACTCGAGTCACTTTGTTCAAAACCCACTTTTTTCCCATGTCATCACAAACATACCCACTTTGCCTAAAATAGTCCACTCTTTTCTACTTTCCCTTCCATATCATAAAATCCCATATTCTTCACTAAAAAACAAAAAAGATGAACCTTAGTTTGCCATTGCAAAAATGGTGTGGGAAAAGAACAGCTCTATTGCCCATGGAATATTGAGTGTGATTGTCAAGAATGTCTTGAAGATGAAATTGAATGGGATGAACATCATGCAGGAACAGCAACACGAAAGAAAAAGAACAAAGAGAAACTCTGAGCGAGAGTTTCGAGAAAAGAATGAAAATGGTGATTCTTCTATTGGTTCACTTAGTAGTCCAGGAAAATATAAATTCCTTGTTTCATACAAACCTCAAAATTGGCCAACACTACCTAGTCCAAACACATACCAGAAGCCCTCAGCCACAAATGAACCAAAACCGCAAATATTCATGATGAGCCCCTCAAGCTCCAGTCATACCCCTGAATTCCCATCACAACAACCATTTGAAAAAGATGGTACACGCCATGCTCCAACAATTCCACAGAAAAATATCTTGTTGTCAACTGGAGAAAAGTCACCAACAAGTGATATAGAAGCAACAATAAATTGGCAATCTGAAAATGTCATATGTCAGAATAAAGTTTTAACCAATATTGGAAATTCCATTCGAAATGTTGCTCACACACAAAACAAAATAATGAGAAGGGTGGAGACCATTGAGAAAAAAGTAGACCAAGCATCTTCTCAACATGTCGGACTAATCAAAGCCCTAAAATTGTGACTGACAAATATGCAATATGAGATTTGTCCACCGGCACCCCCACTTCTCCACTTCTTTCAACTAAAGAAAATGACTGCCATTAAGAACATATCCAACAGTTGAAACATTCTCCCTTTGAACCACAAAAAACTCGAGTCACTTTGTTCAATACCCACTTTTTTCCCATGTCATCACAAACATACCCACTTTGCCTAAAATAGTCCACTCTTTTCTACTTTCCCTTCTATATCATAAAATCCCATATTCTTCACTCAAAAACAAAAAAGATGAACCTTAGTTTGCCATTGCAAAAATGGTGTGGGAAAAGAACGGCTCTATTGCCCATGGAATATTGAGTGTGATTGTCAAGAATGTCTTGAAGATGAAATTGAATGGGATGAACATCATGCAGGAACAGCAACACGAAAGAAAAAGAACAAAGAGAAACTCTGAGAGAGAGTTTCGAGAAAAGAATGAAAATGGTGATTCTTCTATTGGTTCACTTAGCGGTCCGGAAAATATAAATTCCTTGTTTCATACAAACCTCAAAATTGGCCAACACTACCTAGTCCAAACACATACCAGAAGCCCTCAGCCACAAATGAACCAAAACCGCAAATATTCATGATGAGCCCCTCAAGCTCCAGTCATACCCCTGAATCCCATCACAACAACCATTTGAAAAAGATGGTACACGCCATGCTCCAACAATTCCACAGAAAAATATCTTGTTGTCAACTGGAGAAAAGTCACCAACAAGTGATATAGAAGCAACAATAAATTGGCAATCTGAAAAGGTCATATGTCAGAATAAAGTTTTAACCAATATTGGAAATTCCATTCGAAATGTTGCTCACACACAAAACAAAATAATGAGAAGGGTGGAGACCATTGAGAAAAAAGTAGACCAAGCATCTTCTCAACATGTCGGACTAATCAAAGCCCTAAAATTGTGAGTGACAAATATGCAATATGAGATTTGTCCACCGGCACCCCCACTTTTCCATTTCTTTCAACTAAAGAAAATGACTGCCATTAAAGAACATATCCAACAGTTGAAACATGCTCCCTTTGAACCACAAAAAACTCAGAGTCACTGTTCAATACCCACTTTTTTCCCATGTCATCACAAACATACCCACTGCCTAAAATAGTCCACTCCTTTCTACTTTCCCTTCTATATCATAAAATCCCATATTCTTCACTAAAAAACAAAAAAGATGAACCAAAGTTTGCCATTGCAAAAATGGTGTGGGAAAAGAACGGCTCTATTGCCCATGGAATATTGAGTGTGATTGTCAAGAATGTCTTGAAGATGAAATTGAATGGGATGAACATCATGCAGGAACAGCAACACGAAAGAAAAAGAACAAAGAGAAACTCTGAGAGAGAGTTTCGAGAAAAGAATGAAAATGGTGATTCTTCTATTGGTTCACTTAGCAGTCCAGGAAAATATAAATTCTTTGTTTCATACAAACCTCAAAATTGGCCAACACTACCTAGTCCAAACACATACCAGAAGCCCTCAGTCACAAATGAACCAAAACCGCAAATATTCATGATGAGCCCCTCAAGCTCCAGTCATACCCCTGAATTCCCATCACAACAACCATTTGAAAAAGATGGTACACGCCATGCTCCAACAATTCCACAGAAAAATATCTTGTTGTCAACTGGAGAAAAGTCACCAACAAGTGATATAGAAGCAACAATAAATTGGCAATCTGAAAAGGTCATATGTCAGAATAAAGTTTTAACCAATATTGGAAATTCCATTCGAAATGTTGCTCACACACAAAACAAAATAATGAGAAGGGTGGAGACCATTGAGAAAAAAGTAGACCAAGCATCTTCTCAACATGTCGGACTAATCAAAGCCCTAAAATTGTGTGACAAATATGCAATATGAGATTTGTCCACCAAGACACCCCACTTTTCCACTTCTTTCAACTAAAGAAAATGACCGCCATTAAAGAACATATCCAACGGTTGAAACATGCTCCCTTTGAACCACAAAAAACTCGAGTCACTTGTTCAAAACCCACTTTTTTCCCATGTCATCACAAACATACCCAATCGCCTAAAATAGTCCACTCTTTTCTACTTTCCCTTCTATATCATAAAATCCCATATTCTTCACTCAAAAACAAAAAAGATGAACCTTAGTTTGCCATTGCAAAAATGGTGTGGGAAAAGAACGGCTCTATTGCCCATGGAATATTGAGTGTGATTGTCAAGAATGTCTTGAAGATGAAATTGAATGGGATGAACATCATCCAGGAACAGCAACACGAAAGAAAAAGAACAAAGAGAAACTCTGAGAGAGAGTTTCGAGAAAAGAATGAAAATGGTGATTCTTCTATTGGTTCACTTAGCAGTCCAGGAAAATATAAATTCCTTGTTTCATACAAACCTCAAAATTGGCCAACACTACCTAGTCCCAACACATATTAGAAGCCCTCAGCCACAAATGAACCAAAACCGCAAATATTCATGATGAGCCCCTCAAGCTCCAGTCATACCCCTGAATTCCCATCACAACAACCTTTTGAAAAAGAAGGTACACGCCATGCTCCAAAAACTCCGCAGAAAAATGTTGTGCTGCGAACTGGAGAAAAGTCACCAACAAGTGATATAAATGCAACAATCAACTGGCAATCTGAAAATGTCATGTCAAAACAATGTATTAACCAATATTTGCAATTCCATTTGATATGTTGCTCACACACTAAAGAAAATGGCGAGAAAGGTGGAGACCATTGAGAAAAAAGTAGACGAAACATCTTCTCAACATGTCGGACTACTCAAAGCCCTAGAATTGAGACTGACAAACATGCAATATGAGATTTGTCCACCGACACCTCAACTTTCCAGTTCTTTCAACTAAAGAAAATGACTGCCATCAAAGAACTGATCCAACGGCTGAAACATGGTCCCTTTGAACTACAGAAAACTTAGAGTCGCCCTTCAAAACCCACTTTTTTCCCCATGTCATCACATACATACTCACTGCCTAAAATAGACCACTCTTTTATACTTTCCCTTATATTTCACAAAATCCCAGATCCTTCACTAAAAAACAAAAAAGATGAACCAAAGTTTGCCATTGCAAAAATGGTGTGGGAAAAGAACGGCTCTATTGCCCATGGAATATTGAGTGTGATTGTCAAGAATGTCTTGAAGATGAAATTGAATGGGATGAACATCATGCAGGAACAGCAACACGAAAGAAAAAGAACAAAGAGAAACTCTGAGAGAGAGTTTCGAGAAAAGAATGAAAATGGTGATTCTTCTATTGGTTCACTTAGCAGTCCAGGAAAATATAAATTATTTGTTTCATACAAACCTCAAAATTGGCCAACACTACCTAGTCCAAACACATACCAGAAGCCCTCAGCCACAAATGAACCAAAACCGCAAATATTCATGATGAGCCCCTCAAGCTCCAGTCATACCCCTGAATTCCCATCACAGCAACCATTTGAAAAAAATGGTACACGCCATGCTCCCAAAATTCCACAGAAAAATATCTTGTTGTCAACTGGAGAAAAGTCACAAACAAGTGATATAGAAGCAACAATAAATTGGCAATCTGAAAATGTCATATGTCAAAATAATGTTTTAACCAATATTGGAAATTCCATTCGAAATGTTGCTCACACACAAAACAAAATAATGAGAAGGGTGGAGACCATTGAGAAAAAAGTAGACCAAGCATCTTCTCAACATGTCGGACTAATCAAAGCCCTAAAATTGAGACAGACAAATATGCAATATGAGATTTGTCCACCGGCACCCCCACTTTTCCACTTCTTTCAACTAAAGAAAATGACTGCCATTAAAGAACATATCCAACAGTTGAAACATGCTCCCTTTGAACCACAAAAAACTCAGAGTCACTGTTCAAAACCCACTTTTATCCCATGTCATCACAAACATACCCACTGCCTAAAATAGTCCACTCTTTTCTACTTTCCCTTCTATATCATAAAATCCCATATTATTCACTCAAAAACAAAAAAGATGAACCTTAGTTCGCCATTGCAAAAATGGTGTGGGAAAAGAACGACTCTATTGCCCATGGAATATTGAGTGTGATTGTCAAGAATGTCTTGAAGATGAAATTGAATGGGATGAACATCATGCAGGAACAGCAAAACGAAAGAAAAAGAACAAAGAGAAACTCTGAGAGAGAGTTTCGAGAAAAGAATGAAAATGGTGATTCTTCTATTGGTTCACTTAGCAGTCCAGGAAAATATAAATTCCTTGTTTCATACAAACCTCAAAATTGGCCAACACTACCTAGTCCAAACACATACCAGAAGCCTTCAGCCACAAATGAACCAAAACCGCAAATATTCATGATGATCCCCTCGAGCTCCAGTCATACCCCTGAATTCCAATCACAATAACCTTTTGAAAAAGAAGGTAGACGCCATGCTCCAAAAACTCCACAGAAAAACTCTTGTTGTCTGCGAAGCGGAGAAAAGTCACCAACAAATAGATATAAAAGCAACAATCAACCGGCAATCTGAAAATGTCATATGTCAAAACAAAGTGTTAACCAATATTTGCAATTCCATTTGATATGTTTCTCACACACTAAACAAAATGATGAGAAAGGTGGAGACCATTGAGACAAAAGTAGACGAAACATTTTATCAACATGTCGGACTTCTCAAAGCCCTAGAATTGAGACTGACAAACATGCAATATGAGATTTGTCCACCGACACCTCAACTTTCCAGTTCTTTCAACTAAAGGAAATGATTGCCATCAAAGAACAGATCCAACGGCTGAAACATGGTCCCTTTGAACTACAGAAAACTTAGAGTCGCCCTTCAAAACCCACTTTTTTCCCCATGTCATCACATACATACTCACTGCCTAAAATAGACCACTCTTATATACTTTCCCTTATATTTCACAAAATCCCAGATCCTTCACTCAAAAATAAAAAAAGATGATCCTGAGTTTGACATTGCAAAAATGGTATGGGAAAAGAAGGGCTCTATTTCACATGGAATATTGAGTGTGATTGTCAAGAATGTCTTGACTATGAAATTGAATGGGATGAACATCATGCAAAAATAGCCACACGGAAAGTAAAAAAAAGATAAGCTACAAGAGAGAGTTCAGAGAAAAGTATTAAAATGGAGATTCGTCAATTGGTTAACTTAGCCGTCCAGGAAAATATAAATTCCTTGTTTCATACAAACCTCAAAATTGGCCAACACTACCTAGTCCAAACACATACCAGAAGCCCTCAGCCACAAATGAACGAAAACCGCAAATATTCATGATGAGCCCCTCAAGCTCCAGTCATACCCCTGAATTCCCATCACAACAACCTTTTGAAAAAGAAGGTACACGCCATGCTCCAAAAACTCCACAGAAAAATATCTTGTTGTCAAGTGGAGAAAAGTCACCAACAAGTTATATAGATGCAACAATAAATTGGCAATCTGAACATGTCATATGTCAAAATAAAGTTTTAACCAATATTGAAAATTCCATTCGAAATGTTGCTCACACACAAAACAAAATAATGAGAAGGGTGGAGACCATTGAGAAAAAAGTAGACCAAGCATCTTCTCAACATGTCGGACTAATCAAAGCCCTAAAATTGTGAGTGACAAATATGCAATATGAGATTTGTCCACCGGCACCCCCACTTTTCCATTTCTTTCAACTAAAGAAAATGACTGCCATTAAAGAACATATCCAACAGTTGAAACATGCTCCCTTTGAACCACAAAAAACTCAGAGTCACTGTTCAATACCCACTTTTTTCCCATGTCATCACAAACATACCCACCGCCTAAAATAGTCCACTCCTTTCTACTTTCCCTTCTATATCATAAAATCCCATATTATTCACTCAAAAACAAAAAAGATGAACCTTAGTTTGCCATTGCAAAAATGGTGTGGGAAAAGAATGGCTCTATTGCCCATGGAATATTGAGTGTGATTGTCAAGAATGTCTTGAAGATGAAATTGAATGGGATGAACATCATGCAGGAACAGCAACACGAAAGAAAAAGAACAAAGAGAAACTACAAGAGAGAGTTCAGAGAAAAGTATTAAAATGGAGATTCGTCAATTGGTTAACTTAGCCGTCCAGGAAAATATAAATTCCTTGTTTCATACAAACCCCAAAATTGGCCAACACTACCTAGCGCAAACACATACCAAAAGCCCTCAGCCACAAATGAACGAAAACCGCAAATATTCATGATGAGCCCCTCAAGCTCCAGTCATACCCCTGAATTCCCATCACAACAACCTTTTGAAAACGGAGGTACACGCCATGCTCCAAAAACTCCACCGAAAAATGTTGTGCTGCGAACTTGAGAAAAGTCACCAACAAGTGATATAAAAGCAACAATCAACTGGCAATCTGAAAATGTCATATGTCAAAACAAAGTGTTAGCCAATATTTGCAATTCCATTTGATATGTTGCTCACACACTAAAGAAAATGATGAGAAAGGTGGAGACCATTGAGAAAAAAGTAGACGAAACATCTTCTCAACATGTCGGACTACTCAAAGCCCTAGAATTGAGACTGACAAACATGCAATATGAGATTTGTCTACCGACACCTCAACTTTCCAGTTCTTTCAACTAAAGGAAATGACTGCCATCAAAGAACAGATCCAACGGCTGAAACATGGTCCCTTTGAACTACAGAAAACTTAGAGTCGCCCTTCAAAACCCACTTTTTTCCCCATGTCATCACATACATACTCACTGCCTAAAATAGACCACTCTTTTATACTTTCCGTTATATTTCACAAAATCCCAGATCCTTCACTCAAAAACAAAAAAAGATGAACCTGAGTTTGACATTGCAAAAATGGTATGGGAAAAGAAGGGCTCTATTGCCCATGGATTATTGAGTGTGATTGTCAAGAATGTCTTGAAGATAAAATTGAATGGGATGAACATCATGCAGGAAGAGCAACACGAAAGAAAAAGAACAAAGAGAAACTCTGAGAGAGAGTTTCGAGAAAAGAATGAAAATGGTGATTCTTCTATTGGTTCACTTAGTAGTCCAGGAAAATATAAATTCCTTGTTTCATACAAACCTCAAAATTGGCCAAGACTACCTAGTCCAAACACATACCAGAAGCCCTCAGCCACAAATGAACCAAAACCGCAAATATTCTTGATGAGCCCCTCAAGCTCCAGTCATACCCCTGAATTCCCATCACAACAACATTTTCAAAAAGAAGGTACACGCCATGCTCCAAAAACTCCACAGAAAAATGTTGTGCTGCGAACTGGAGAAAAGTCACCAACAAGTGATATAAAAGCAACAATCAACCGGCAATCTGAAAATGTCATATGTCAAAACAAAGTGTTAACCAATATTTGCAATTCCATTTGATATGTTGCTCACACACTAAAGAAAATGATGAGAAAGGTGGAGACCATTGAGAAAAAAGTAGACGAAACATCTTCTCAACATGTCGGACTACTCAAAGCCCTAGAATTGAGACTGACAAACATGCAATATGAGATTTGTCCACCGACACCTCAATTTCCAGTTCTTTCAACTAAAGGAAATGACTGCCATCAAAGAACAGATCCAACGGCTGAAACATGGTCCCTTTGAACTACAGAAAACTTAGAGTCGCCCTTCAAAACCCACTTTTTTCCCCATGTCATCACATACATACTCACTGCCTAAAATAGACCACTCTTTTATACTTTCCCTTATATTTCACAAAATCCCAGATCCTTCACTCAAAAACAAAAAAAGATGAACCTGAGTTTGACATTGCAAAAATGGTATGGGAAAAGAAGGGCTCTATTGCACATGGAATATTGAGTGTGATTGTCAAGAATGTATTTACTATGAAATTGAATGGGATGAACATCATGCAAGAATAGCCACACGGAAGGAAAAAAAAAGAGAAACTACAAGAGTGAGTTCAGAGAAAAGTATTAAAATGGAGATTCGTCAATTGGTTAACTTAGCCGTCTAGGAAAATATAAATTCCTTGTTTCATACAAACCCCAAAATTGGCCAACACTACCTAGTCCAAACACATACCAAAAGCCCTCAGCCACAAATGAACCAAAACCGCAAATATTCATGATGAGCCCCTCAAGCTCCAGTCATACCCCTGAATTCCCATCACAACAACCATTTGAAAAAAATGGTACACGCCATGCTCCCAAAATTCCACAGAAAAATATCTTGTTGTCAACTGGAGAAAAGTCACCAACAAGTGATATAGAAGAAACAATAAATTGGCAATCTGAAAATGTCATATGTCAAAATAAAGTTTTAACCAATATTGGAAATTCCATTCGAAATGTTGCTCACACACAAAACAAAATAATGAGAAGGGTGGAGACCATTGAGAAAAAAGTAGACCAAGCATCTTCTCAACATGTCGGACTAATCAAAGCCCTAAAATTGTGACTCACAAATATGCAATATGAGATTTTTCCACCGGCACCCCCACTTTTCCACTTCTTTCAACTAAAGAAAATGACTGCCATTAAAGAACATATCCAACAGTTGAAACATGCTCCCTTTGAACCACAAAAAACTCAGAGTCACTGTTCAAAACCCACTTTTTTCAGATGTCATCACAAACATACCCACTGCCTAAAATAGTCCACTCTTTTCTACTTTCCCTTCTATATCATAAAATCCCATATTATTCACTCAAAAACAAAAAAGATGAACCTTAGTTCGCCATTGCAAAAATGGTGTGGGAAAAGAACGACTCTATTGCCCATGGAATATTGAGTGTGATTGTCAAGAATGTCTTGAAGATGAAATTGAATGGGATGAACATCATGCAGGAACAGCAAAACGAAAGAAAAAGAACAAAGAGAAACTCTGAGAGAGAGTTTCGAGAAAAGAATGAAAATGGTGATTCTTCTATTGGTTCACTTAGCAGTCCAGGAAAATATAAATTCCTTGTTTCATACAAACCTCAAAATTGGCCAACACTACCTAGTCCAAACACATACCAGAAGCCTTCAACCACAAATGAACCAAAACCGCAAATATTCATGATGATCCCCTCGAGCTCCAGTCATACCCCTGAATTCCAATCACAATAACCTTTTGAAAAAGAAGGTAGACGCCATGCTCCAAAAACTCCACAGAAAACTGTTGTGCTGCGAACTGGAGAAAAGTCACCAACAAATAGATATAAAAGCAACAATCAACCGGCAATCTGAAAATGTCATATGTCAAAACAAAGTGTTAACCAATATTTGCAATTCCATTTGATATGTTGCTCACACACTAAAGAAAATGATGAGAAAGGTGGAGACCATTGAGAAAAAAGTAGACGAAACATCTTCTCAACATGTCGGACTACTCAAAGCCCTAGAATTGAGACTGACAAACATGCAATATGAGATTTGTCCACCGACACCTCAATTTCCAGTTCTTTCAACTAAAGGAAATGACTGCCATCAAAGAACAGATCCAACGGCTGAAACATGGTCCCTTTGAACTACAGAAAACTTAGAGTCGCCCTTCAAAACCCACTTTTTTCCCCATGTCATCACATACATACTCACTGCCTAAAATAGACCACTCTTTTATACTTTCCCTTATATTTCACAAAATCCCAGATCCTTAACTCAAAAACAAAAAAAGATGAACCTGAGTTGACATTGCAAAAATGGTATGGGAAAAGAACGGCTCTATTGCCCATGGATTATTGAGTGTGATTGTCAAGAATGTCTTGAAGATGAAATTGAATGGGATGAACATCATGCAGGAAGAGCAACACGAATGAAAAAGAACAATGAGAAACTCTGAGAGAGAGTTTTGAGAAAAGAATGAAAATGGTGATTCTTCTATTGGTTCACTTAGCAGTCCAGGAAAATATAAATTCCTTGTTTCATACAAACCTCAAAATTGGCCAACACTACCTAGTCCAAACACATACCAGAAGCCCTCAGCCACAAATGAACCAAAACCGCAAATATTCATGATGAGCCCCTCAAGCTCCAGTCATACCCCTGAATTCCCATCACAACAACATTTTGAAAAAGAAGGTACACGCCATGCTCCAAAAACTCCACAGAAAAATGTTGTGCTGCGAACTGGAGAAAAGTCACCAACAAGTGATATAAAAGCAACAATCAACCGGCAATCTGAAAATGTCATATGTCAAAACAAAGTGTTAACCAATATTTGCAATTGCATTTGATATGTTGCTCACACACTAAAGAAAATGATGAGAAAGGTTGAGACCATTGAGAAAAAAGTAGACGAAACATCTTCTCAACATGTCGGACTACTCAAAGCCCTAGAATTGAGACTGACAAACATGAAATATGAGATTTGTCCACCGACCCCTCAACTTTCCAGTTCTTTCAACTAAAGGAAATGACCGCCATCAAAGAACAGATCCAACGGCTGAAACATGGTCCCTTTGAACTACAGAAAACTTAGAGTCGCCCTTCAAAACCCATTTTTCCCCATGTCATCACATACATACTCACTGCCTAAAATAGATCACTCTTTTATACTTTCCCTTATATTTCACAAAATCCCAGATCCTTCATTCAAAAACAAAAAAAGATGAACCTGAGTTTGACATTGCAAAAATGGTATGGGAAAAGAAGGGATCTATTGCACATAGAATATTGAGTGTGATTGTCAAGAATGTCTTGACTATGAAATTGAATGGGATGAATATCATGCAAGAATAGCCACACGGAATGAAAAAAAAAGAGAAACTACAAGAGTGAGTTCAGAGAAAAGTATTAAAATGGAGATTCGTCAATTGGTTAACTTAGCCGTCTAGGAAAATATAAATTCCTTGTTTCATACAAGCCCCAAAATTGGCCAACACTACCTAGTCCAAACACATACCAAAAGCCCTCAGCCACAAATGAACCAAAACCGCAAATATTCATGATGAGCCCCTCAAGCTCTAGTCATACCCCAGAATTCTCATCACAACAACCATTTGAAAAAGATGGTACACGCCATGCTCTCAAAATTCCACAGAAAATTATCTTGTTGTCAACTGGAGAAAAGTCACCAACAAGTGATATAGAAGCAACAATAAATTGGCAATCTGAAAATGTCATATGTCAAAATAAAGTTTTAACCAATATTGGAAATTCCATTCGAAATGTTGCTCACACACAAAACAAAATAATGAGAAGGGTGGAGCCCATTGAGAAATAAGTAGACCAAGCATCTTCTCAACATGTCGGACTAATCAAAGCCCTAAAATTGTGACTGACAAATATGTAATATGAGATTTGTCCACCGGCACCCCCACTTTTCCACTTCTTTCAACTAAAGAAAATGACTGCCATTAAAGAACATATCCAACAGTAGAAACATGCTCCCTTTGAACCACAAAAAACTCAGAGTCACTGTTCAAAACCCACTTTTTTCCCATGTCATCACAAACATACCCACTGCCTAAAATAGTCCACTCTTTTCTACTTTCCCTTCTATATCATAAAATCCCATATTCTTTACTCAAAAGAAAAAAAAGATGAACCTTAGTTTGCCATTGCAAAAATGGTGTGGGAAAAGAACGGCTCTATTGCCCATGGAATATTGAGTGTGATTGTCAAGAATGTCTTGAGGATGAAATTGAATGGGATGAACATCAGGCAGGAACAGCAACACGAAAGAGAAAGAACAAAGAGAAACTCTGAGAGAGAGTTTCGAGAAAAGAATGAAAATGGTGATTCTTCTATTGGTTCACTTAGCATTCCAGGAAAATATAAATTCCTTGTTTCATACAAACCTCAAAATTGGCCAACACTACCTACTCCAAACACATACCAGAAGCCCTCAACCACAAATGAACCAAAATCGCAAATATTCATGATGAGCCCCTCAAGCTTCAGTCATACCCCTGAATTCCCATCACAACAACCTTTTGAAAACGGAGGTACACGCCATGCTCCAAAAACTCCACCGAAAAATGTTGTGCTGCGAACTTGAGAAAAGTCACCAACAAGTGATATAAAAGCAACAATCAACTGGCAATCTGAAAATGTCATATGTCAAAACAAAGTGTTAGCCAATATTTGCAATTCCATTTGATATGTTGCTCACACACTAAAGAAAATGATGAGAAAGGTGGAGACCATTGAGAAAAAAGTAGACGAAACATCTTCTCAACATGTCGGACTACTCAAAGCCCTAGAATTGAGACTGACAAACATGCAATATGAGATTTGTCCACCGACACCTCAACTTTCCAGTTCTTTCAACTAAAGGAAATGACTGCCATCAAAGAACTGATCCAACGGCTGAAACATGGTCCCTTTGAACTACAGAAAACTTAGAGTCGCCCTTCAAAACCCACATTTTTCCCCATGTCATCACATACATACTCACTGCCTAAAATAGATCACTCTTTTATACTTTCCCTTATATTTCACAAAATCCCAGATCCTTCACTCAAAAACAAAAAAAGATGAACCTGAGTTTGACATTGCAAAAATGGTATGGGAAAAGAAGGGCTCTATTGCACATGAAATATTGAGTGTGATTGTCAAGAATGTCTTGACTATGAAATTGAATGGGATGAACATCATTCAAAAATAGCCACAAAAAAAGAAAAAAAAGAGAAACTACAAGAGAGAGTTCAGAGAAAAGTATTAAAATGGAGATTCGTCAATTGGTTAACTTAGCCGTCCAGGAAAATATAAATTCCTTGTTTCATACAAACCCCAAAATTGGCCAACACTACCTAGCGCAAACACATACCAAAAGCCCTCAGCCACAAATGAAAGAAAACCGCAAATATTCATGATGAGCCCCTCAACCTCCAGTCATACGCCTGAATTCCCATCACAACAACCATTTGAAAAAGATGGTACACGCATGCTCCCAAAATTCCACAGAAAAATATCTTGTTGTCAACCGGAGAAAAGTCACCAACAAGTGATATAGAAGCAACAATAAATTCGCAATCTGAAAATGTCATATGTCAAAATAAAGTTTTAACCAATATTGGCAATTCCATTCGAAATGTTGCTCACACACAAAACAAAATAATGAGAAGGGTGGAGACCATTGAGAAAAAAGTAGACCAAGCATCTTCTCAACATGTCGGACTAATCAAAGCCCTAAAATTGTGACTGACAAATATGCAATATGAGATTTTTCCACCGGCACCCCCACTTTTCCACTTCTTTCAACTAAAGAAAATGACTGTCATTAAAGAACATATCCAACAGTTGAAACATGCTCCCTTTGAACCACAAAAAACTCAGAGTCACTGTTCAAAACCCACTTTTTTCCCATGTCATCACAAACATACCCACTGCCTAAAATAGTCCACTCTTTTCTACTTTCCCTTCTATATCATAAAATCCCATATTATTTACTCAAAAACAAAAAAGATGAACCTTAGTTTGCCATTGCAAAAATGGTGTGGGTAAAGAACGGCTCTATTGCCCATGGAATATTGAGTGTGATTGTCAAGAATGTCTTGAGGATGAAATTGAATGGGATGAACATCAGGCAGGAACAGCAACACGAAAGAGAAAGAACAAAGAGCAACTCTGAGAGAGAGTTTCGAGAAAAGAATGAAAATGGTGATTCTTCTATTGGTTCACTTAGCAGTCCAGGAAAATATAAATTCCTTGTTTCATACAAACCTCAAAATTGGCCAACACTACCTACTCCAAACACATACCAGAAGCCCTCAGCCACAAATGAACCAAAATCGCAAATATTCATGATGAGCCCCTCAAGCTCCAGTCTTACCCCTGAATTCCCATCACAACAACCTTTTGAAAAAGAAGGTACACGCCATGCTCCAAAAACTCCACCGAAAAATGTTGTGCTGCGAACTGGAGAAAAGTCACCAACAAGTGATATAAAATCAACAATCAACTGGCAATCTGAAAATGTCATATGTCAAAACAAAGTGTTAGCCAATATTTGCAATTCCATTTGATATGTTGCTCACACACTAAAGAAAATGATGAGAAAGGTGGAGACCATTGAGAAAAAAGTAGACGAAACATCTTCTCAACATGTCGGACTACTCAAAGCCCTAGAATTGAGACTGACAAATATGCAATATGAGATTTGTCCACCGACACCTCAACTTTCCAGTTCTTTCAACTAAAGGAAATGACTGCCATCAAAGAACTGATCCAACGGCTGAAACATGGTCCCTTTGAACTACAGAAAACATAGAGTCGCCCTTCAAAACCCACTTTTTGCCCCATGTCATCACATACATACTCACTGCCTAAAATAGACCACTCTTTTATACTCTCCCTTATATTTCACAAAATCCCAGATCCTTCACTCAAAAACAAAAAAAGATGAACCTGAGTTTGACATTGCAAAAATGGTATGGGAAAAGAAGGGCTCTATTGCACATGAAATATTGAGTGTGATTGTCAAGAATGTCTTGACTATGAAATTGAATGGGATGAACATCATGCAAGAATAGCCACAAAAAAAGAAAAAAAAGAGAAACTACAAGAGAGAGTTCAGAGAAAAGTATTAAAATGGAGATTCGTCAATTGGTTAACTTAGCCGTCCAGGAAAATATAAATTCCTTGTTTCATACAAACCTCAAAATTGGCCAACACTACCTAGCGCAAACACATACCAAAAGCCCTCAAAACAAATGAATGAAAACCGCAAATATTCATGATGAGCCCCTCAAGCTCCAGTCATACGCCTGAATTCCCATCACAACAACCATTTGAAAAAGATGGTACACGCATGCTCCCAAAATTCCACATAAAAATATCTTGTTGTCAACCGGAGAAAAGTCACCAACAAGTGATATAGAAGCAACAATAAATTGGCCATCTGAAAATGTCATATGTCAAAATAAAGTTTTAACCAATATTGGCAATTTCATTCGAAATGTTGCTCACACACAAAACAAAATAAGGAGAAGGGTGGAGACCATTGAGAAAAAAGTAGACCAAGCATCTTCTCAACATGTCGGACTAATCAAAGCCCTAAAATTGTGACTGACATAAATGCAATATGAGATTTGTCCACCGGCACCCCCACTTTTCCACTTCTTTCAACTAAAGAAAATGACTGTCATTAAAGAACATATCCAACAGTTGAAACATGCTCCCTTTGAACCACAAAAAACTCAGAGTCACTGTTCAAAACCCACTTTTTTCCCATGTCATCACAAACATACCCACTGCCTAAAATAGTCCACTCTTTTCTACTTTCCCTTCTATATCATAAAATCCCATATTCTTTACTCAAAAACAAAAAAGATGAACCTTAGTTTGCCATTGCAAAAATGGTGTGGGAAAAGAACGGCTCTATTGCACATGGAATATTGAGTGTGATTGTCAAGAATGTCTTGAGGATGAAATTGAATGGGATGAACATCAGGCAGGAACAGCAACACGAAAGAGAAAGAACAAAGAGAAACTCTGAGAGAGAGTTTCGAGAAAAGAATGAAATGGTGATTCTTCTATTGGTTCACTTAGCAGTCCAGGAAAATATAAATTCCTTGTTTCATACAAACCTCAAAATTGACCAACACTACCTACTCCAAACACATACCAGAAGCCCTCAGCCACAAATGAACCAAAATCGCAAATATTCATGATGAGCCCCTCAAGCTCCAGTCATACCCCTGAATTCCCATCACAACAACCTTTTGAAAAAGAAGGTACACGCCATGCTCCAAAAACTCCACCGAAAAATGTTGTGCTGCGAACTGGAGAAAAGTCCCAACAAGTGATATAAAAGCAACAATCAACTGGCAATATGAAAATGTCATATGTCAAAACAAAGTGTTAGCCAATATTTGCAATTCCATTTGATATGTTGCTCACACACTAAAGAAAATGATGAGAAAGGTGGAGACCATTGAGAAAAAAGTAGACGAAACATCTTCTCAACATGTCGGACTACTCAAAGCCCTAGAATTGAGACTGACAAACATGCAATATGAGATTTGTCCACCGACACCTCAACTTTCCAGTTCTTTCAACTAAAGGAAATGACTGCCATCGAAGAACTGATCCAACGGCTGAAACATGGTCCCTTTGAACTACAGAAAACTTAGAGTCGCCCTTCAAAACCCACTTTTTTCCCCATCTCATCACATACATACTCACTGCCTAAAATAGACCACTCTTTTATACTCTCCCTTATATTTCACAAAATCCCGGATCCTTCACTCAAAAACTAAAAAAGATGAACCTGAGTTTGACATTGCAAAAATGGTATGGGAAAAGAAGGGCTCTATTGCACATGGAATATTGAGTGTGATTGTCAAGAATGTCTTGACTATAAAATTGAATGGGATGAACATCATGCAAGAATAGCCACAAAAAAAGAAAAAAAAAGAGAAACTACAAGAGAGAGTTCAGAGAAAAGTATTAAAATGGAGATTCGTCAATTGGTTAACTTAGCCGTCCAGGAAAATATAAATTCCTTGTTTCATACAAACCCCAAAATTGTCCAACACAACCTAGCGCAAACACATACCAAAATCCCTCAGCCACAAATGAACGAAAACCGCAAATATTCATGATGAGCCCCTCAAGCTCCAGTCATACGCCTGAATTCCCATCACAACAACCATTTGAAAAAGATGGTACACGCATGCTCCCAAAATTCCACAGAAAAATATCTTGTTGTCAACCGGAGAAAAGTCACCAACAAGTAATATAGAAGCAACAATAAATTGGCAATCTGAAAATGTCATATGTCAAAATAAAGTTTTAACCAATATTGGAAATTCCATTCGAAATGTTGCTCACACACAAAACAAAATAATGAGAAGGGTGGAGACCATTGAGAAAAAAGTAGACCAAGCATCTTCTCAACATGTCGGACTAATCAAAGCCCTAAAATTGTGACTGACAAATATGCAATATGAGATTTGTCCACCGGCACCCCCACTTTTCCACTTCTTTGAACTAAAGAAAATGACTGCCATTAAAGAACATATCCAACAGTTGAAACATGCTCCCTTTGAACCACAAAAAACTCAGAGTCACTGTTCAAAACCCACTTTTTTCCCATGTCATCACAAACATACCCACTGCCTAAAATAGTCCACTCTTTTCTACTTTCCCTTCTATATCATAAAATCCCATATTCTTTACTCAAAAATAAAAAAGATGAACCTTAGTTTGCCATTGCAAAAATGGTGTGGGAAAAGAACGGCTCTATTGCCCATGGAATATTGAGTGTGATTGTCAAGAATGTCTTGAGGATGAAATTGAATGGGATGAACATCAGGCAGGAACAGAACACGAAAGAGAAAGAACAAAGAGAAACTCTGAGAGAGAGTTTCGAGAAAAGAATGAAAATGGTGATTCTTCTATTGGTTCACTTAGCAGTCCAGGAAAATATAAATTCCTTGTTTCATACAAACCTCAAAATTGGCCAACACTACCTACTCCAAACACATACCAGAAGCCCTCAGCCACAAATGAACCAAAACCGCAAATATTCATGATGAGCCCCTCAAGCTCCAGTCATACCCCTGAATTCCCATCACAACAACCTTTTGAAAAAGAAGGTACACGCCATGCTCCAAAAACTCCACCGAAAAATGTTGTGCTGCGAACTGGAGAAAAGACACCAACAAGTGATATAAAAGCAACAATCAACTGGCAATCTGAAAATGTCATATGTCAAAACAAAGTGTTAGCCAATATTAGCAATTCCATTTGATATGTTGCTCACACACTAAAGAAAATGATGAGAAGGGTGGAGACCATTGAGAAAAAAGTAGACCAAGCATCTTCTCAACATGTCGGACTAATCAAAGCCCTAAAATTGTGACTGACAAATATGCAATATGAGATTTGTCCACCGGCACCCCCACTTTTCCACTTCTTTCAACTAAAGAAAATGACTGCCATTAAAGAACATATCCAACAGTTGAAACATGCTCCCTTTGAACCACAAAAAACTCAGAGTCACTGTTCAAAACCCACTTTTTTCCCATGTCATCACAAACATACCCACTGCCTAAAATAGTCCACTCTTTTCTTCTTTCCCTTCTATATCATAAAATCCCATATTCTTTACTCAAAAACAAAAAAGATGAACCTTAGTTTGCCATTGCAAAAATGGTGTGGGAAAAGAACGACTCTATTGCCCATGGAATATTGAGTGTGATTGTCAAGAATGTCTTGAGGATGAAATTGAATGGGATGAACATCAGGAAGGAACAGCAACACGAAAGAGAAAGAACAAAGAGAAACTCTGGGAGAGAGTTTCGAGAAAAGAATGAAAATGGTGATTCTTCTATTGGTTCACTTAGCAGTCCAGGAAAATATAAATTCCTTGTTTCATACAAACCTCAAAATTGGCCAACACTACCTACTCCAAACACATACCAGAAGCCGTCAGCCACAAATGAACCAAAACCGCAAATATTCATGATGAGCCCCTCAAGCTCCAGTCATACCCCTGAATTCCCATCACAACAACCTTTTGAAAAAGAAGGTACACGCCATGCTCCAAAAACTCCACCGAAAAATGTTGTGCCGCGAACTGGAGAAAAGACACCAACAAGTGATATAAAAGCAACAATCAACTGGCAATCTGAAAATGTCATATGTCAAAACAAAGTGTTAGCCAATATATGCAATTTCATTTGATATGTTGCTCACACACTAAAGAAAATGATGAGAAAGGTGGAGACCATTGAGAAAAAAGTAGACGAAACATCTTCTCAACATGTCGGACTACTCAAAGCCCTAGAATTGAGACTGACAAACATGCAATATGAGATTTGTCCACCGACACCTCAACTTTCCAGTTCTTTCAACTAAAGGAAATGACTGCCATCAAAGAACAGATCCAACGGCTGAAACATGGTCCCTTTGAACTACAGAAAACTTAGAGTCGCCCTTCAAAACCCACTTTTTTCCCCATGTCATCACATACATACTCACTGCCTAAAATAGACCACTCTTTTATACTCTCCCTTATATTTCACAAAATCCCAGATCCTTCACTCAAAAACAAAAAAAGATGAACCTGAGTTTGACATTGCAAAAATGGTACGGGAAAAGAAGGGCTCTATTGCACATGGAATATTGAGTGTGATTGTCAAGAATGTCTTGACTATGAAATTGAATGGGATGAACATCATGCAAGAATAGCCACAAAAAAAGAATAAAAAGAGAAACTACAAGAGAGAGTTCAGAGAAAAGTATTAAAATGGAGATTCGTCAATTGGTTAACTTAGCCGTCCAGGAAAATATAAATTCCTTGTTTCATACAAACCCCAAAATTGGCCAACACTACCTAGCGCAAACACATACCAAAAGCCCTCAGCCACAAATGAACGAAAACCGCAAATATTCATGATGAGCCCCTCAAGCTCCAGTCATACGCCTGAATTCCCATCACAACAACCATTTGAAAAAGATGGTACACGCATGCTCCCAAAATTCCACAGAAAAATATCTTGTTGTCAACCGGAGAAAAGTCACCAACAAGTGATATAGAAGCAACAATAAATTGGCACTCTGAAAATGTCATATGTCAAAATAAAGTGTTAACCAATATTGGCAATTCCATTCGAAATGTTGCTCACACACAAAACAAAATAATGAGAAGGGTGGAGACCATTGAGAAAAAAGTAGACCAAGCATCTTCTCAACATGTCGGACTAATCAAAGCCCTAAAATTGTGACTGACAAATATGCAATATGAGATTTGGCCACCGGCACCCCACTTTTCCACTTCTTTCAACTAAAGAAAATGACTGCCATTAAAGAACATATCCAACTGTTGAAACATGCTCCCTTTGAACCACAAAAAACTCAGAGTCACTGTTCAAAACCCACTTTTTTCCCATGTCATCACAAACATACCCACTGCCTAAAATAGACCACTCTTTTCTACTTTCCCTTCTATATCATAAAATCCCATATTCTTCACTCAAAAACAAAAAAGATGAACCTTAGTTTGCCATTGCAAAAATGGTGTGGGAAAAGAACGGCTCTATTGCCCATGGAATATTGAGTGTGATTGTCAAGAATGTCTTGAGGATGAAATTGAATGGGATGAATATCATGCAAGAATAGCCACACGGAAGGAAAAAAAAGAGAAACTACAAGAGTGAGTTCAGAGAAAAGTATTAAAATGGAGATTCGTCAATTGGTTAACTTAGCCGTCCAGGAAAATATAAATTCCTTGTTTCATACAAACCCCAAAATTGGCCAACACTACCTAGCGCAAACACATACCAAAAGGCCTTAGACACAAATGAACCAAAACCGCAAATATTCATGGTGAGCCCCTCAAGCTCTAGTCATACCCCTGAATTCCCATCACAACAACCATTTGAAAAAGATGGTACACGCCATGCTCTCAAAATTCCACAGAAAAATATCTTGTTGTCAACTGGAGAAAAGTCACCAACAAGTGATATAGAAGCAACAATAAATTGGCAATCTGAAAATGTCATATGTCAAAATAAAGTTTTAACCAATATTGGAAATTCCATTCGAAATGTTGCTCACACACAAAACAAAATAATGAGAAGGGTGGAGACCATTGAGAAAAAAGTAGACCAAGCATCTTCTCAACATGTCGGACTAATCAAAGCCCTAAAATTGTGAGTGACAAATATGCAATATGAGATTTGTGCACCGGCACCCCCACTTTTCCACTTCTTTCAACTAAAGAAAATGACTGCCTTTAAAGAACATATCCAACAGTTGAAACATGCTCCCTTTGAACCACAAAAAACTCAGAGTCACTGTTCAAAACCCACTTTTTTCCCATGTCATCACAAACATACCCACTGCCTAAAATAGTCCACTCTTTTCTACTTTCCCTTCTATATCATAAAATCCCATATTCTTTACTCAAAAACAAAAAAGATGAACCTTAGTTTGCCATTGCAAAAATGGTGAGGGAAAAGAACGACTCTATTGCCCATGGAATATTGAGTGTGATTGTCAAGAATGTCTTGAGGATGAAATTGAATGGGATGAACATCAGGCAGGAACAGCAACACGAAAGAGAAAGAACAAAGAGAAACTCTGAGAGAGAGTTTCGAGAAAAGAATGAAAATGGTGATTCTTCTATTGGTTCACTTAGCGGTCCAGAAAATATAAATTCCTTGTTTCATACAAACCTCAAAATTGGCCAACACTACCTACTCCAAACACATACCAGAAGCCCTCAGCCACAAATGAACCAAAACCGCAAATATTCATGATAAGCCCCTCAAGCTCCTGTCATACCCCTGAATTCCCATCACAACAACCTTTTGAAAATGAAGGTACACGCCATGCTCCAAAAACTCCACCGAAAAATGTTGTGCTGCGAACTGTAGAAAAGTCACCAACAAGTGATATAAAAGCAACAATCAACTGGCAATCTGAAAATGACATATGTCAAAACAAAGTGTTAGCCAATATTTGCAATTCCATTTGATATGTTGCTCACACACTAAAGAAAATGATGAGAAAGGTGGAGACCATTGAGAAAAAAGTAGACGAAACATTTTCTCAACATGTCGGACTACTCAAAGCCCTAGAATTGAGACTGACAAACATGCAATATGAGATTTGTCCACCGACACCTCAACTTTCCATTTCTTTCAACAAAAGGAAATGACTGCCATCAAAGAACTGATCCAACGGCTGAAACATGGTCCCTTTGAACTACAGAAAACTTAGAGTCGCCCTTCAAAACCCACTTTTTTCCCCATGTCATCACATACATACTCACTGCCTAAAATAGACCACTCTTTTATACTCTCCCTTATATTTCACAAAATCCCAGATCCTTCACTCAAAAACAAAAAAAAATGAACCTGAGTTTAACATTGCAAAAATGGTATGGGAAAATAAGGGCTCTATTGCACATGGAATATTGAGTGTGATTGTCAAGAATGTCTTGACTATGAAATTGAATGGGATGAACATGATGCAAGAATAGCCACAAAAAAAGAAAAAAAAGTGAAACTACAAGAGAGAGTTTAGAGAAAAGTATTAAAATGGAGATTCGTCAATTGGTTAACTTAGCCGTCCAGGAAAATATAAATTCCTTGTTTCATACAAACCCCAAAATTGGCCAACACTACCTAGCGCAAACACATACCAAAAGCCCTCATCCACAAATGAACGAAAATCGCAAATATTCATGATGAGCCCCTCAAGCTCCAGTCATACGCCTGAATTCCCATCACAACAACCATTTGAAAAGATGGTACACGCATGCTCCCAAAATTCCACAGAAAAATATCTTGTTGTCAACCGGAGAAAAGTCACCAACAAGTGATATAGAAGCAACAATATATTGGCAATCTGAAAAAGTCATATGTCAAAATAAAGTTATAACCAATATTGGCAATTCCATTCGAAATGTTGCTCACACACTAAACAAAATAATGAGAAGGGTGGAGACCATTGAGAAAAAAGTAGACCAAGCATCTTCTCAACATGTCGGACTAATCAAAGCCCTAAAATTGTGACTGACAAATATGCAATACGAGATTTTTCCACCTGCACCCCACTTTTCCACTTCTTTCAACTAAAGAAAATGACTGCCATTAAAGAACATATCCAACAGTTGAAACATGCTCCCGTTGAACCACAAAAAACTCAGAGTCACTGTTCAAAACCCACTTTTTTCCCATGTCATCACAAACATACCCACTGCCTAAAATAGACCACTCTTTTCTACTTTCCCTTCTATATCATAAAATCCCATATTCTTCACTCAAAAACAAAAAAGATGAACCTTAGTTTGCCATTGAAAAAATGGTGTGGGAAAAGAACGGCTCTATTGCCCATGGAATATTGAGTGTGATTGTCAAGAATGTCTTGAGGATGAAATTGAATGGGATTAACATCATGCAGGAACAGCAACCCGAAAGAAAAAGAAAAAAGAGAAACTCTGAAAGAGAGTTTCGAGAAAAGAATGAAAATGGTGATTCTTCTATTGGTTCACTTAGCAGTCCAGGAAAATATAAATTCCTTGTTTCAAACAAACCTCAAAATTGGCGAACACTACCTAGTCCAAACACATACCAGAAGCCCTCAGCCACAAATGAACCAAAACCGCAAATATTCATGATGAGCCCCTCAAGCTCCAGTCATACCCTTGAATTCCCATCACAACAACCTTTTGAAAAAGAAGGTACACGCCATGCTCCAAAAACTCCACCGAAAAATGTTGTGCTGCGAACTGGAGAAAAGTCACCAACAAGTGATATAAAAGCAACAATCAACTGGCAATCTGAAAATATCATATGTCAAAACAAAGTGTTAGCCAATATTTGCAATTCCATTTGATATGTTGCTCACACACTAAAGAAAATGATGAGAAAGGTGGAGACCATTGAGAAAAAAGAAGACGAAACATCTTCTCAACATGTCGGACTACTCAAAGCCCTAAAATTGTGCCTAACAAACATGCAATATGAGATTTCTCCACCGACACATCAACTTTCCAGTTCTTTCAACTAAAGGAAATGACTGCCATCAAAGAACTGATCCAACGGCTGAAACATGGTCCCTTTGAACTACAGAAAACTTAGAGTCGCCCTTCAAAACACACTTTTTTTCCCATGTCATCACGTACATACTCACTGCCTAAAATAGACCACTCTTTTATACTCTCCCTTATATTTCACAAAATCCCAGATCCTTCTCTCAAAAACAAAAAAAGATGAACCTGAGTTTGACATTGCAAAAATGGAATGGGAAAAGAAGGGCTCTATTGCACATGGAATATTGAGTGTGATTGTCAAGAATGTCTTGACTATGAAATTGAATGGGATGAACATCATGCAAGAATAGCCACAAAAATAGAAAAAAAAGAGAAACTACAAGAGTGAGTTCTGAGAAAAGTATTAAAATGGAGATTCGTCAATTGGTTAACTTAGCCGTCCAGGAAAATATAAATTCCTTGTTTCATACAAACCCCAAAATTGGCCAACACTACCTAGCATAAACACATACCAAAAGCCCTCAGCCACAAATGAACGAAAACCGCAAATATTCATGATGAGCCCCTCAAGCTCCAGTCATACCCCTGAATTCCCATCACAACATGCATTTGAAAAAGATGGTACACGCATGCTCCCAAAATTCCACAGAAAAATATCTTGTTGTCAACTGGAGAAAAGTCACCAACAAGTGATATAGAAGCAACAATAAATTGGCAATCTGAAAAGGTCATATGTCAGAATAAAGTTTTAACCAATATTGGCAATTCCATTCGAAATGTTGCTCACACACAAAACAAAATAATGAGAAGGGTGGAGACCATTGAGAAAAAAGTAGACCAAGCATCTTCTCAACATGTCGGACTAATCAAAGCCCTAAAATTGTGACTGACAAATATGCAATACGAGATTTGTCCACCGGCACCCCACTTTTCCACTTCTTTCAACTAAAGAAAATGACTGCCATTAAAGAACATATCCAACAGTTGAAACATGCACCCTTTGAACCACAAAAAACTCAGAGTCACTGTTCAAAACCCACTTTTTTCCCATGTCATCACAAACATACCCACTGCCTAAAATAGACCACTCTTTTCTACTTTCCCTTCTATATCATAAAATCCCATATTCTTCACTCTAAAACAAAAAGATGAACCTTAGTTTGCCATTGCAAAAATGGTGTGGGAAAAGAACGGCTCTATTGCCCATGGAATATTGAGTGTGATTGTCAAGAATGTCTTGAGGATGAAATTGAATGGGATGAACATCATGCAGGAACAGCAACACGAAAGAAAAAGAAAAAACAGAAACTCTGAGAGAGTTTCGAGAAAAGAATGAAAATGGTGATTCTTCTATTGGTTCACTTAGCAGTCCAGGAAAATATAAATTCCTTGTTTCATACAAACCTCAAAATTGGCCAACACTACCTAGTCCAAACACATACCAGAAGCCCTCAGCCACAAATGAACCAAAAACGCAAATATTCATGATGGGCCCCTCAAGCTCCAGTCATACCCCTGAATTCCCATCACAACAACCTTTTGAAAAAGAAGGTACACGCCATGCTCCAAAAATTCCACAGAAAAATGTTGTGCTGCGAAGTGGACAAAAGTCACCGACAAATGATATAGAAGCAACAATCAATTGGCAATCTAAAAATGTCATCTGTCAAAACAAAGTGTTAACCAATATAGGCAATTCCATTCGAAATGTTGCTCACACACAAAACAAAATAATGTGAAGGGTGGAGACCATTGAGAAAAAAGTAGACCAAGCATCTTCTCAACATGTCGGACTAATCAAAGCCCTAAAATTGTGAGTGATAAATATGCAATATGAGATTTGTCCACCGGCACCTCACTTTTCCACTTCTTTCAACTAAAGAAAATGACTGCCATCAAAGAACATATCCAACAGTTGAAACATGCTCCCTTTTTTCCCATGTCATCACAAACATACTCACTGCCTAAAATAGACCACTCTTTTCTACTTTCCCTTCTATTTCACAAAATCCAATATTCTTCACTCAAAAACTAAAAAGATGAACCTGAGTTTGACATTGCAAAAATGGTGTGGGAAAAGAACAGCTCTATTGCCCATGGAATATTGAGTGTGATTGTCAAGAATGTCTTGAAGATGAAATTGAATGGGATGAACATCATGCAAGAATAGCCACACGAAAGAAAAAAACAGAGAAACTCCGAGAGAGAGTTCCGAGAAAAGTATTAAAATGGAGATTCGTCTATTGGTTCACTTAGCCGTCCAGGAAAATATAAATAACTTGTTTCATACAAACCCCAAAATTGGCCAACACTACCTAGTGCAAACACATACCAAAATCCCTCAGCCACAAATGAACGAAAACCGCAAATATTCATGAAGAGCCCCTCAAGCTCCAGTCATACCCCTAAATTCCCATCACAACAACTATTTGAAAAAGATGGTACACGCCATGCTCCAAAAATTCCACAGAAAAATATCTTGTTGTCAACCGGAGAAAAGTCACCAACAAGTGATATAGAAGCAACAATAAATTGGCAATCTGAAAATGTCATATGTCAAAATAAAGTTTTAACCAATATTGGCAATTCCATTCGAAATGTTGCTCACACACAAAACAAAATATTGGGAAGGGTGGAAACCATTGAGAAAAAAGTAGACCAAGCATCTTCTCAACATGTCGGACTAATCAAAGCCCTAAAATTGTGACTGACAAATATGCAATATGAGATTTTTCCACCGGCACCTCCCTTTTCCACTTCTTTCAACTAAAAAAAATGACTGCCATCAAAGAACATATCCAACAGTTGAAACATACTCCCTTTTTTCCCATGTCATCACAAACATACTCACTGCCTAAAATAGACCACTCTTTTCTACTTTCCCTTCTATTTCACAAAATCCAATATTCTTCACTCAAAAACAAAAAAGATGAACCTGAGTTTGACATTGCAAAAATGGTGTGGGAAAAGAACAACTCTATTGCCCATGGAATATTGAGTGTGATTGTCAAGAATGTCTTGAAGATGAAATTGAATGGGATGAACATCATGCAAGAATAGCCACACGAAAGAAAAAAACAGAGAAACTCCGAGAGAGAGTTCCGAGAAAAGTATTAAAATGGAGATTCGTCTATTGGTTCACTTAGCCGTCCAGGAAAATATAAATAACTTGTTTCATACAAACCCCAAAATTGGCCAACACTACCTAGTGCAAACACATACCAAAATCCCTCAGCCACAAATGAACGAAAACCGCAAATATTCATGAAGAGCCCCTCAAGCTCCAGTCATACCCCTAAATTCCCATCACAACAACTATTTGAAAAAGATGGTACACGCCATGCTCCAAAAATTCCACAGAAAAATATCTTGTTGTCAACCGGAGAAAAGTCACCAACAAGTGATATAGAAGCAACAATAAATTGGCAATCTGAAAATGTCATATGTCAAAATAAAGTGTTAACCAATATAGGCAATTCCATTCGAAATGTTGCTCACACACAAAACAAAATAATGTGAAGGGTGGAGACCATTGAGAAAAAAGTAGACCAAGCATCTTCTCAACATGTCGGACTAATCAAAGCCCTAAAATTGTGACTGACAAATATGTAATATGAGATTTGTCCACCGGCACCTCACTTTTCCACTTCTTTCAACTAAAGAAAATGACTGCCATCAAAGAACATATCCAACAGTTGAAACATGCTCCCTTTTTTCCCATGTCATCACAAACATACTCACTGCCTAAAATAGACCACTCTTTTCTACTTTCCCTTCTATTTCACAAAATCCAATATTCTTCACTCAAAAACAAAAAAGATGAACCTGAGTTTGACATTGAAAAATGGTGTGGGAAAAGAACAACTCTATTGCCCATGGAATATTGAGTGTGATTGTCAAGAATGTCTTGAAGATGAAATTGAATGGGATGAACATCATGCAAGAATAGCCACAAGAAAGAAAAAAACAGAGAAACTCCGAGAGAGAGTTCCGAGAAAAGTATTAAAATGGAGATTCGTCTATTGGTTCACTTAGCCGTCCAGGAAAATATAAATAACTTGTTTCATACAAACCCCAAAATTGGCCAACACTACCTAGTGCAAACACATACCAAAAGCCCTCAGCCACAAATGAACGAAAACCGCAAATATTCATGAAGAGCCCCTCAAGCTCCAGTCATACCCCTAAATTCCCATCACAACAACTATTTGAAAAAGATGGTACACGCCATGCTCCAAAAATTCCACAGAAAAATATCTTGTTGGCAACCGGAGAAAAGTCACCAACAAGTGATATAGAAGCAACAATAAATTGGCAATCTGAAAATGTCATATGTCAAAATAAAGTGTTAACCAATATAGGCAATTCCATTCGAAATGTTGCTCACACACAAAACAAAATAATGTGAAGGGTGGAGACCATTGAGAAAAAAGTAGACCAAGCATCTTCTCAACATGTCGGACTAATCAAAGCCCTAAAATTGTGACTGACAAATATGTAATATGAGATTTGTCCACCGGCACCTCACTTTTCCACTTCTTTCAACTAAAGAAAATGACTGCCATCAAAGAACATATCCAACAGTTGAAACATGCTCCCTTTTTTCCCATGTCATCACAAACATACTCACTGCCTAAAATAGACCACTCTTTTCTACTTTCCCTTCTATTTCACAAAATCCAATATTCTTCACTCAAAAACAAAAAAGATGAACCTGAGTTTGACATTGCAAAAATGGTGTGGGAAAAGAACAGCTCTATTGCCCATGGAATATTGAGTGTGATTGTCAAGAATGTCTTGAAGATGAAATTGAATGGGATGAACATCATGCAAGAATAGCCACACGAAAGAAAAAAACAGAGAAACTCCGAGAGAGAGTTCCGAGAAAAGTATTAAAATGGAGATTCGTCTATTGGTTCACTTAGCCGTCCAGGAAAATATAAATAACTTGTTTCATACAAACCCCAAAATTGGCCAACACTACCTAGTGCAAACACATACCAAAATCCCTCAGCCACAAATGAACGAAAACCGCAAATATTCATGAAGAGCCCCTCAAGCTCCAGTCATACCCCTAAATTCCCATCACAACAACTATTTGAAAAAGATGGTACACGCCATGCTCCAAAAATTCCACAGAAAAATATCTTGTTGTCAACCGGAGAAAAGTCACCAACAAGTGATATAGAAGCAACAATAAATTGGCAATCTGAAAATGTCATATGTCAAAATAAAGTGTTAACCAATATAGGCAATTCCATTCGAAATGTTGCTCACACACAAAACAAAATAATGTGAAGGGTGGAGACCATTGAGAAAAAAGTAGACCAAGCATCTTCTCAACATGTCGGACTAATCAAAGCCCTAAAATTGTGACTGACAAATATGTAATATGAGATTTGTCCACCGGCACCTCACTTTTCCACTTCTTTCAACTAAAGAAAATGACTGCCATCAAAGAACATATCCAACAGTTGAAACATGCTCCCTTTTTTCCCATGTCATCACAAACATACTCACTGCCTAAAATAGACCACTCTTTTCTACTTTCCCTTCTATTTCACAAAATCCAATATTCTTCACTCAAAAACAAAAAAGATGAACCTGAGTTTGACATTGAAAAATGGTGTGGGAAAAGAACAACTCTATTGCCCATGGAATATTGAGTGTGATTGTCAAGAATGTCTTGAAGATGAAATTGAATGGGATGAACATCATGCAAGAATAGCCACAAGAAAGAAAAAAACAGAGAAACTCCGAGAGAGAGTTCCGAGAAAAGTATTAAAATGGAGATTCGTCTATTGGTTCACTTAGCCGTCCAGGAAAATATAAATAACTTGTTTCATACAAACCCCAAAATTGGCCAACACTACCTAGTGCAAACACATACCAAAAGCCCTCAGCCACAAATGAACGAAAACCGCAAATATTCATGAAGAGCCCCTCAAGCTCCAGTCATACCCCTAAATTCCCATCACAACAACTATTTGAAAAAGATGGTACACGCCATGCTCCAAAAATTCCACAGAAAAATATCTTGTTGGCAACCGGAGAAAAGTCACCAACAAGTGATATAGAAGCAACAATAAATTGGCAATCTGAAAATGTCATATGTCAAAATAAAGTGTTAACCAATATAGGCAATTCCATTCGAAATGTTGCTCACACACAAAACAAAATAATGTGAAGGGTGGAGACCATTGAGAAAAAAGTAGACCAAGCATCTTCTCAACATGTCGGACTAATCAAAGCCCTAAAATTGTGGTGACAAATATGTAATATGAGATTTGTCCACCGGCACCTCACTTTTCCACTTCTTTCAACTAAAGAAAATGACTGCCATTAAAGAACATATCCAACAGTTGAAACATGCTCCCTTTTTTCCCATGTCATCACAAACATACTCACTGCCTAAAATAGACCACTCTTTTCTACTTTCCCTTCTATTTCACAAAATCCAATATTCTTCACTCAAAAACAAAAAAGATGAACCTGAGTTTGACATTGCAAAAATGGTGTGGGAAAAGAACAGCTCTATTGCCCATGGAATATTGAGTGTGATTGTCAAGAATGTCTTGAAGATGAAATTGAATGGGATGAACATCATGCAAGAATAGCCACACGAAAGAAAAAAACAGAGACACTCCGAGAGAGAGTTCCGAGAAAAGTTTAAAATGGAGATTCGTCTATTGGTTCACTTAGCCGTCCAGGAAAGTATAAATAACTTGTTTCATACAAACCCCAAAATTGGCCAACACTACCTAGCGCAAACACATACCAAAACCCCTCAGCCACAAATGAACGAAAACCTCAAATATTCATGAAGAGCCCCTCAAGCTCCAGTCATACCCCTAAATTCCCATCACAACAACTATTTGAAAAAGATGGTACACGCCATGCTCCAAAAATTTCACAGAAAAATATCTTGTTGTCAGCCGGTGAAATGTCACCAACAAGTGATATAGAAGCAACAATAAATTGGCAATCTGAAAATGTCATATGTCAAAATAAAGTTTTAACCAATATTGGCAATTCCATTCGAAATGTTGCTCACACACAAAACAAAATAATGGGAAGGGTGGAGACCATTGAGAAAAAAGTAGACCAAGCATCTTCTCAACATGTCGGACTAATCAAAGCCCTAAAATTGTGACTGACAAATATGCAATATGAGATTTTTCCACCGGCACCTCACTTTTCCACTTCTTTCAACTATAGAAAATGACTGCCATCAAAGAACATATCCAACAGTTGAAACATGCTCCCTTTTTTCCCATGTCATCACAAACATACCCACTGCCTAAAATAGTCCACTCTTTTCTACTTTCCCTTCTATATCATAAAATCCCATATTCTTCACTCAAAAACAAAAAAGATGAACCTTAGTTTGCCATTGCGAAATGGTGTTGGAAAAGAACAGCTCTATTGCCCATGGAATATTGAGTGTGATTGTCAAGAATGTCTTGAAGATGAAATTGAATGGGATGAGCATCATGCAGGAAGAGCAACACGAAAGAAAAAGAACAAAGAGAAACTCTGAGAGAGAGTTTCGAGAAAAGAATGAAAATTATGATTCTTCAATTGGTTCACTTAGCAGTCCAGGAAAATATAAATTCCTTGTTTCATACAAACCTCAAAATTGGCCAACACTACCTAGTCCAAACACATACCAGAAGCCCTCAGCCACAAATGAACGAAAACCGCAAATATTCATGATGAGCCCCTCAAGCTCCAGTCATACCCCTAAATTCCCATCACAACAACCATTTGAAAAAGATGGTACATGCCATGCTCCAAAAATTCCACAGAAAAATATCTTGTTGTCAACCGGAGAAAAGTCACCAACAAGTGATATAGAAGCAACAATAAATTGGCAATCTGAAAATGTCATATGTCAAAATAAAGTTTTAACCAATATTGGAAATTCCATTCGAAATGTTGCTCACACACAAAACAAAATAATGGGAAGGGTCGAGACCATTGAGAAAAAAGTAGACCAAGCATCTTCTCACCATGTCGGACTAATCAAAGCCCTTAAATTGTGAGTGACAAATATGCAATATGAGATTTGTCCACCAGCACCCCCACTTTTCCACTTCTTTCAACTAAAGATAATGACTGCCATTAAAGAACGTATCCAACAGTTGAAACATGCTCCCTTTGAACCACAAAAAACTCAGAGTCACTTTTCAAAACCCACTTTTTTCCCATGTCATCACAAACATACCCACTGCCTAAAATAGTCCACTCTTTTCTACTTTCCCTTCTATATCATAAAATCCCATATTCTTCACTCAAAAACAAAAAAGATGAACCTTAGTTTGCCATTGCGAAATGGTGTTGGAAAAGAACGGCTCTATTGCCCATGGAATATTGAGTGTGATTGTCAAGAATGTCTTGAAGATGAAATTGAATGGGATGAGCATCATGCAGGAAGAGCAACACGAAAGAAAAAGAACAAAGAGAAACTCTGAGAGAGAGTTTCGAGAAAAGAATGAAAATTATGATTCTTCAATTGGTTCACTTAGCAGTCCAGGAAAATATAAATTCCTTGTTTCATACAAACCTCAAAATTGGCGAACACTACCTAGTCCAAACACATACCAGAAGCCCTCAGCCACAAATGAACCAAAGCCGCAAATATTCATGATGAGCCCCTCAAGCTCCAAATCATACCACTTAATTCCCATCACAACAACCTTTTGAAAAAGAAGGTACACACCATGCTCCAAAAATTCCACAGAAAAATGTTGTGCTTTGCGAACCGGAGAAAAGTCACCAACAAATGATATAAAAGCAACAATCAAGCGGCAATCTAAAAATGTCATCTGTCAAAATAAAGTGTTAACCAATATTTGCAATTCCATTTGAAATGTTGCTCACACACTAAAGAAAATGACGAGAAAGGTGGAGTCCATTTATAAAAAAGTAGACGAAACATCTTCTCAACATGTCGGACTACTCAAAGCCCTAGAATTGAGACTGACAAACATGCAATATGAAATTTGTCCACCGACACCTCAACTTTCCAGTTCTTTCAACTAAAGGAAATGAGCGCCATCAAAGAACAGATCCAACGGCTGAAACATGCTCCCTTTGAACCACAAAAAACTCAGAGTCATTGTTCAAAACCCACTTTTTTCCCATGTCATCACAAACATACCCACTGCCTAAAATAGTCCACTCTTTTCTACTTTCTCTTCTATATCATAAAATCCCATATTCTTCACTCAAAAACAAAAAAGATGAACCTTAGTTTGCCATTGCGAAATGGTGTTGGAAAAGAACGGCTCTATTGCCCATTGAATATTGAGTGTGATTGTCAAGAATGTCTTGAAGATGAAATTGAATGGGATGAGCATCATGCAGGAAGAGCAACACGAAAGAAAAAGAACAAAGAGAAACTCTGAGAGAGAGTTTCGAGAAAAGAATGAAAATTATGATTCTTCAATTGGTTCACTTAGCAGTCCAGGAAAATATAAATTCCTTGTTTCATACAAACCTCAAAATTGGCGAACACTACCTAGTCCAAACACATACCAGAAGCCCTCAGCCACAAATGAACCAAAGCCGCAAATATTCATGATGAGCCCCTCAAGCTCCAAATCATACCACTTAATTCCCATCACAACAACCTTTTGAAAAAGAAGGTACACACCATGCTCCAAAAATTCCACAGAAAAATGTTGTGCTGCGAACTGGAGAAAAGTCACCAACAAATGATATAAAAGCAACAATCAACTGGCAATCTAAAAATGTCATCTGTCAAAATAAAGTGTTAACCAATATTTGCAATTCCATTTGAAATGTTGCTCACACACTAAAGAAAATGACGAGAAAGGTAGAGTCCATTTATAAAAAAGTAGACGAAACATCTTCTCAACATGTCGGACTACTCAAAGCCCTAGAATTGAGACTGACAAACATGCAATATGAAATTTGTCCACCGACACCTCAACTTTCCAGTTCTTTCAACTAAAGGAAATGACTGCCATCAAAGAACAGATCCAACGGCTGAAACATGCTCCCTTTGAACCACAAAAAACTCAGAGTCATTGTTCAAAACCCACTTTTATCCCATGTCATCACAAACATACCCACTGCCTAAAATAGTCCACTCTTTTCTACTTTCCCTTCTATATCATAAAATCCCATATTCTTCACTCAAAAACAAAAAAGATGAACCTTAGTTTGCCATTGCAAAAATGGTGTGGGAAAAGAACGGCTCTATTGCCCATGGAATATTGAGTGTGATTGTCAAGAATGTCTTGAAGATGAAATTGAATGGGATGAGCATCATGCAGGAAGAGCAACACGAAAGAAAAAGAACAAAGAGATACTCTGAGAGAGAGTTTCGAGAAAAGAATGAAAATTATGATTCTTCAATTGGTTCACTTAGCGAGTCCAGAAAATATAAATTCCTTGTTTCATACAAACCTCAAAATTGGCGAACACTACCTAGTCCAAACACATACCGAAGCCCTCACCACAAATGAACCAAAGCCGCAAATATTCATGATGAGCCCCTCAAGCTCCAAAGTCATACCACTTAATTCCCATCACAACAACCTTTTGAAAAAGAAGGTACACACCATGCTCCAAAAATTCCACGAGAAAAATGTTGTCTTGCGAACCGGAGAAAAGTCACCAACAAATGATATAAAAGCAACAATCAACTGGCAATCTAAAAATGTCATCTGTCAAAATAAAGTGTTAACCAATATTTGCAATTCCATTTGAAATGTTGCTCACACACTAAAGAAAATGACGAGAAAGGTAGAGTCCATTTATAAAAAAGTAGACGAAACATCTTCTCAACATGTCGGACTACTCAAAGCCCTAGAATTGAGACTGACAAACATGCAATATGAAATTTGTCCACCGACACCTCAACTTTCCAGTTCTTTCAACTAAAGGAAATGAGCGCCATCAAAGAACAGATCCAACGGCTGAAACATGCTCCCTTTGAACCACAAAAAACTCAGAGTCATTGTTCAAAACCCACTTTTATCCCATGTCATCACAAACATACCCACTGCCTAAAATAGTCCACTCTTTTCTACTTTCCCTTCTATATCATAAAATCCCATATTCTTCACTCAAAAACAAAAAAGATGAACCTTAGTTTGCCATTGCAAAAATGGTGTGGGAAAAGAACGGCTCTATTGCCCATGGAATATTGAGTGTGATTGTCAAGAATGTCTTGAAGATGAAATTGAATGGGATGAGCATCATGCAGAAGAGCAACACGAAAGAAAAAGAACAAAGAGATACTCTGAGAGAGAGTTTCGAGAAAAGAATGAAAATTATGATTCTTCAATTGGTTCACTTAGCAGTCCAGGAAAATATAAATTCCTTGTTTCATACAAACCTCAAAATTGGCGAACACTACCTAGTCCAAACACATACCAGAAGCCCTCAGCCACAAATGAACCAAAGCCGCAAATATTCATGATGAGCCCCTCAAGCTCCAGTCATACCACTTAATTCCCATCACAACAACCTTTTGAAAAAGAAGGTACACACCATGCTCCAAAAATTCCACGAGAAAAATGTTGTGCTGCGAACTGGAGAAAAGTCACCAACAAATGATATAAAAGCAACAATCAACTGGCAATCTAAAAATGTCATCTGTCAAAATAAAGTGCTAACCAATATTTGCAATTCCATTTGAAATGTTGCTCACACACTAAAGAAAATGACGAGAAAGGTGGAGTCCATTTATAAAAAAGTAGACGAAACATCTTCTCAACATGTCGGACTACTCAAAGCCCTAGAATTGAGACTGACAAACATGCAATATGAAATTTGTCCACCGACACCTCAACTTTCCAGTTCTTTCAACTAAAGGAAATGAGCGCCATCAAAAACAGATCCAACGGCTGAAACATGCTCCCTTTGAACCACAAAAAACTCGAGTCATTGTTCAAAACCCACTTTTTTCCCATGTCATCACAAACATACCCACTTTTGCCTAAAATAGTCCACTCTTTTCTACTTTCTCTTCTATATCATAAAATCCCATATTCTTCACTCAAAAACAAAAAAGATGAACCTTAGTTTGCCATTGCGAAATGGTGTTGGAAAAGAACGGCTCTATTGCCCATTGAATATTGAGTGTGATTGTCAAGAATGTCTTGAAGATGAAATTGAATGGGATGAGCATCATGCGGGGAAGAGCAACACGAAAGAAAAAGAACAAAGAGAAACTCGAGAGAGAGTTTCGAGAAAAGAATGAAAATTATGATTCTTCAATTGGTTCACTTAGCAGTCCAGAAAATATAAATTCCTTGTTTCATACAAACCTCAAAATTGGCGAACACTACCTAGTCCAAACACATACCGAAGCCCTCACCACAAATGAACCAAAGCCGCAAATATTCATGATGAGCCCCTCAAGCTCCGGTCATACCACTTAATTCCCATCACAACAACCTTTTGAAAAAGAAGGTACACACCATGCTCCAAAAATTCCACAGAAAAATGTTGTCCGCGAACCGGAGAAAAGTCACCAACAAATGATATAAAAGCAACAATCAACCGGCAATCTAAAAATGTCATCTGTCAAAATAAAGTGTTAACCAATATTTGCAATTCCATTTGAAATGTTGCTCACACACTAAAGAAAATGACGAGAAAGGTAGAGTCCATTTATAAAAAAGTAGACGAAACATCTTCTCAACATGTCGGACTACTCAAAGCCCTAGAATTGAGACCGACAAACATGCAATATGAAATTTGTCCACCGACACCTCAACTTTCCAGTTCTTTCAACTAAAGGAAATGACTGCCATCAAAGAACAGATCCAACGGCTGAAACATGCTCCCTTTGAACCACAAAAAACTCATAGTCATTGTTCAAAACCCACTTTTATCCCATGTCATCACAAACATACCCACTTGCCTAAAATAGTCCACTCTTTTCTACTTTCCCTTCTATATCATAAAATCCCATATTCTTCACTCAAAAACAAAAAAGATGAACCTTAGTTTGCCATTGCAAAAATGGTGTGGGAAAAGAACGGCTCTATTGCCCATGGAATATTGAGTGTGATTGTCAAGAATGTCTTGAAGATGAAATTGAATGGGATGAGCATCATGCAGGAAGAGCAACACGAAAGAAAAAGAACAAAGAGATACTCTGAGAGAGAGTTTCGAGAAAAGAATGAAAATTATGATTCTTCAATTGGTTCACTTAGCAGTCCAGGAAAATATAAATTCCTTGTTTCATACAAACCTCAAAATTGGCGAACACTACCTAGTCCAAACACATACCAGAAGCCCTCAGCCACAAATGAACCAAAGCCGCAAATATTCATGATGAGCCCCTCAAGCTCCAGTCATACCACTTAATTCCCATCACAACAACCTTTTGAAAAAGAAGGTACACACCATGCTCCAAAAATTCCACAGAAAAATGTTGTGCTGCGAACTGGAGAAAAGTCACCAACAAATGATATAAAAGCAACAATCAACTGGCAATCTAAAAATGTCATCTGTCAAAATAAAGTGCTAACCAATATTTGCAATTCCATTTGAAATGTTGCTCACACACTAAAGAAAATGACGAGAAAGGTGGAGTCCATTTATAAAAAAGTAGACGAAACATCTTCTCAACATGTCGGACTACTCAAAGCCCTAGAATTGAGACTGACAAACATGCAATATGAAATTTGTCCACCGACACCTCAACTTTCCAGTTCTTTCAACTAAAGGAAATGACTGCCATCAAAGAACAGATCCAACGGCTGAAACATGCTCCCTTTGAACCACAAAAAACTCAGAGTCATTGTTCAAAACCCACTTTTTTCCCATGTTATCACAAACATACCCACTGCCTAAAATAGTCCACTCTTTTCTACTTTCTCTTCTATATCATAAAATCCCATATTCTTCACTCAAAAACAAAAAAGATGAACCTTAGTTTGCCATTGCGAAATGGTGTTGGAAAAGAACGGCTCTATTGCCCATTGAATATTGAGTGTGATTGTCAAGAATGTCTTGAAGATGAAATTGAATGGGATGAGCATCATGCAGGAAGAGCAACACGAAAGAAAAAGAACAAAGAGAAACTCTGAGAGAGAGTTTCGAGAAAAGAATGAAAATTATGATTCTTCAATTGGTTCACTTAGCAGTCCAGGAAAATATAAATTCCTTGTTTCATACAAACCTCAAAATTGGCGAACACTACCTAGTCCAAACACATACCAGAAGCCCTCAGCCACAAATGAACCAAAGCCGCAAATATTCATGATGAGCCCCTCAAGCTCCAGTCATACCACTTAATTCCCATCACAACAACCTTTTGAAAAAGAAGGTACACACCATGCTCCAAAAATTCCACAGAAAAATGTTGTGCTGCGAACTGGAGAAAAGTCACCAACAAATGATATAAAAGCAACAATCAACTGGCAATCTAAAAATGTCATCTGTCAAAATAAAGTGTTAACCAATATTTGCAATTCCATTTGAAATGTTGCTCACACACTAAAGAAAATGACGAGAAAGGTAGAGTCCATTTATAAAAAAGTAGACGAAACATCTTCTCAACATGTCGGACTACTCAAAGCCCTAGAATTGAGACTGACAAACATGCAATATGAAATTTGTCCACCGACACCTCAACTTTCCAGTTCTTTCAACTAAAGGAAATGACTGCCATCAAAGAACAGATCCAACGGCTGAAACATGCTCCCTTTGAACCACAAAAAACTCAGAGTCATTGTTCAAAACCCACTTTTATCCCATGTCATCACAAACATACCCACTGCCTAAAATAGTCCACTCTTTTCTACTTTCCCTTCTATATCATAAAATCCCATATTCTTCACTCAAAAACAAAAAAGATGAACCTTAGTTTGCCATTGCAAAAATGGTGTGGGAAAAGAACGGCTCTATTGCCCATGGAATATTGAGTGTGATTGTCAAGAATGTCTTGAAGATGAAATTGAATGGGATGAGCATCATGCAGGAAGAGCAACACGAAAGAAAAAGAACAAAGAGATACTCTGAGAGAGAGTTTCGAGAAAAGAATGAAAATTATGATTCTTCAATTGGTTCACTTAGCAGTCCAGGAAAATATAAATTCCTTGTTTCATACAAACCTCAAAATTGGCGAACACTACCTAGTCCAAACACATACCAGAAGCCCTCAGCCACAAATGAACCAAAGCCGCAAATATTCATGATGAGCCCCTCAAGCTCCAGTCATACCACTTAATTCCCATCACAACAACCTTTTGAAAAAGAAGGTACACACCATGCTCCAAAAATTCCACAGAAAAATGTTGTGCTGCGAACTGGAGAAAAGTCACCAACAAATGATATAAAAGCAACAATCAACTGGCAATCTAAAAATGTCATCTGTCAAAATAAAGTGCTAACCAATATTTGCAATTCCATTTGAAATGTTGCTCACACACTAAAGAAAATGACGAGAAAGGTGGAGTCCATTTATAAAAAAGTAGACGAAACATCTTCTCAACATGTCGGACTACTCAAAGCCCTAGAATTGAGACTGACAAACATGCAATATGAAATTTGTCCACCGACACCTCAACTTTCCAGTTCTTTCAACTAAAGGAAATGACTGCCATCAAAGAACAGATCCAACGGCTGAAACATGCTCCCTTTGAACCACAAAAAACTCAGAGTCATTGTTCAAAACCCACTTTTTTCCCATGTCATCACAAACATACCCACTGCCTAAAATAGTCCACTCTTTTCTACTTTCTCTTCTATATCATAAAATCCCATATTCTTCACTCAAAAACAAAAAAGATGAACCTTAGTTTGCCATTGCGAAATGGTGTTGGAAAAGAACGGCTCTATTGCCCATTGAATATTGAGTGTGATTGTCAAGAATGTCTTGAAGATGAAATTGAATGGGATGAGCATCATGCAGGAAGAGCAACACGAAAGAAAAAGAACAAAGAGAAACTCTGAGAGAGAGTTTCGAGAAAAGAATGAAAATTATGATTCTTCAATTGGTTCACTTAGCAGTCCAGGAAAATATAAATTCCTTGTTTCATACAAACCTCAAAATTGGCGAACACTACCTAGTCCAAACACATACCAGAAGCCCTCAGCCACAAATGAACCAAAGCCGCAAATATTCATGATGAGCCCCTCAAGCTCCAGTCATACCACTTAATTCCCATCACAACAACCTTTTGAAAAAGAAGGTACACACCATGCTCCAAAAATTCCACGAGAAAAATGTTGTCTGCCGCGAACCGGAGAAAAGTCACCAACAAATGATATAAAAGCAACAATCAACTGGCAATCTAAAAATGTCATCTGTCAAAATAAAGTGTTAACCAATATTTGCAATTCCATTTGAAATGTTGCTCACACACTAAAGAAAATGACGAGAAAGGTAGAGTCCATTTATAAAAAAGTAGACGAAACATCTTCTCAACATGTCGGACTACTCAAAGCCCTAGAATTGAGACTGACAAACATGCAATATGAAATTTGTCCACCGACACCTCAACTTTCCAGTTCTTTCAACTAAAGGAAATGACCGCCATCAAAGAACAGATCCAACGGGCTGAAACATGCTCCCTTTGAACCACAAAAAACTCAGAGTCATTGTTCAAAACCCACTTTTATCCCATGTCATCACAAACATACCCACTGCCTAAAATAGTCCACTCTTTTCTACTTTCCCTTCTATATCATAAAATCCCATATTCTTCACTCAAAAACAAAAAAGATGAACCTTAGTTTGCCATTGCAAAAATGGTGTGGGAAAAGAACGGCTCTATTGCCCATGGAATATTGAGTGTGATTGTCAAGAATGTCTTGAAGATGAAATTGAATGGGATGAGCATCATGCAGGAAGAGCAACACGAAAGAAAAAGAACAAAGAGATACTCTGAGAGAGAGTTTCGAGAAAAGAATGAAAATTATGATTCTTCAATTGGTTCACTTAGCAGTCCAGGAAAATATAAATTCCTTGTTTCATACAAACCTCAAAATTGGCGAACACTACCTAGTCCAAACACATACCGAAGCCCTCACCACAAATGAACCAAAGCCGCAAATATTCATGATGAGCCCCTCAAGCTCCGGTCATACCACTTAATTCCCATCACAACAACCTTTTGAAAAAGAAGGTACACACCATGCTCCAAAAATTCCACGAGAAAAATGTTGTGCCGCGAACGGAGAAAAGTCACCAACAAATGATATAAAAGCAACAATCAATCGGCAATCTAAAAATGTCATCTGTCAAAATAAAGTGTTAACCAATATTTGCAATTCCATTTGAAATGTTGCTCACACACTAAAGAAAATGACGAGAAAGGTAGAGTCCATTTATAAAAAAGTAGACGAAACATCTTCTCAACATGTCGGACTACTCAAAGCCCTAGAATTGAGACCGACAAACATGCAATATGAAATTTGTCCACCGACACCTCAACTTTCCAGTTCTTTCAACTAAAGGAAATGACTGCCATCAAAGAACAGATCCAACGGCTGAAACATGCTCCCTTTGAACCACAAAAAACTCAGAGTCATTGTTCAAAACCCACTTTTATCCCATGTCATCACAAACATACCCACTGCCTAAAATAGTCCACTCTTTTCTACTTTCCCTTCTATATCATAAAATCCCATATTCTTCACTCAAAAACAAAAAAGATGAACCTTAGTTTGCCATTGCAAAAATGGTGTGGGAAAAGAACGGCTCTATTGCCCATGGAATATTGAGTGTGATTGTCAAGAATGTCTTGAAGATGAAATTGAATGGGATGAACATCATGCAAGAATAGCCACACGAAAAAAAAAAAACGAGAGACACTCCGAGAGAGAGTTCCGAGAAAAGTTTAAAATGGAGATTCGTCTATTGGTTCACTTAGCCGTCCAGGAAAGTATAAATAACTTGTTTCATACAAACCCCAAAATTGGCCAACACTACCTAGCGCAAACACATACCAAAACCCCTCAGCCACAAATGAACGAAAACCTCAAATATTCATGAAGAGCCCCTCAAGCTCCAGTCATACCCCTAAATTCCCATCACAACAACTATTTGAAAAAGATGGTACACGCCATGCTCCAAAAATTTCACAGAAAAATATCTTGTTGTCAGCGGAGAAAAGTCACCAACAAGTGATATAGAAGCAACAATAAATTGGCAATCTGAAAATGTCATATGTCAAAATAAAGTTTTAACCAATATTGGCAATTCCATTCGAAATGTTGCTCACACACAAAACAAAATAATGGGAAGGGTGGAGACCATTGAGAAAAAAGTTGACCAAGAATCTTCTCAACATGTCGGACTAATCAAAGCCCTAAAATTGTGAGTGACAAATATGCAATATGAGATTTTTCCACAGGCACCTCACTTTTCCACTTCTTTCAACTATAGAAAATGACTGCCATCAAAGAACATATCCAACAGTTGAAACATGCTCCCTTTTTTCCCATGTCATCACAAACATACCCACTGCCTAAAATAGTCCACTCTTTTCTACTTTCCCTTATATATCATAAAATCCCATATTCTTCACTCAAAAACAAAAAAGATGAACCTTAGTTTGCCATTGCGAAATGGTGTTGGAAAAGAACGGCTCTATTGCCCATGGAATATTGAGTGTGATTGTCAAGAATGTCTTGAAGATGAAATTGAATGGGATGAGCATCATGCAGGAAGAGCAACACGAAAGAAAAAAACAAAGAGAAACTCTGAGAGAGAGTTTCGAGAAAAGAATGAAAATTATGATTCTTCAATTGGTTCACTTAGCAGTCCAGGAAAATATAAATTCCTTGTTTCATACAAACCTCAAAATTGACCAACACTACCTAGTCCAAACACATACCAGAAGCCCTCAGCCACAAATGAACGAAAACCGCAAATATTCATGAAGAGCCCCTCAAGCTCCAGTCATACCCCTAAATTCCCATCACAACAACCATTTGAAAAAGATGGTACATGCCATGCTCCAAAAATTCCACAGAAAAATATCTTGTTGTCAACCGGAGAAAAGTCACCAACAAGTGATATAGAAGCAACAATAAATTGGCAATCTGAAAATGTCATATGTCAAAATAAAGTTTTAACCAATATTGGAAATTCCATTCGAAATGTTGCTCACACACAAAACAAAATAATGGGAAGGGTCGAGACCATTGAGAAAAAAGTAGACCAAGCATCTTCTCACCATGTCGGACTAATCAAAGCCCTTAAATTGTGACTGACAAATATGCAATATGAGATTTGTCCACCAGCACCCCCACTTTTCCACTTCTTTCAACTAAAGATAATGACCGCCATTAAAGAACGTATCCAACGGTTGAAACATGCTCCCTTTGAACCACAAAAAACTCGAGTCACTTTTCAAAACCCACTTTTTTCCCATGTCATCACAAACATACCCACTGCCTAAAATAGTCCACTCTTTTCTACTTTCCCTTCTATATCATAAAATCCCATATTCTTCACTCAAAAACAAAAAAGATGAACCTTAGTTTGCCATTGCGAAATGGTGTTGGAAAAGAACGGCTCTATTGCCCATGGAATATTGAGTGTGATTGTCAAGAATGTCTTGAAGATGAAATTGAATGGGATGAGCATCATGCAGGAAGAGCAACACGAAAGAAAAAGAACAAAGAGATACTCTGAGAGAGAGTTTCGAGAAAAGAATGAAAATTATGATTCTTCAATTGGTTCACTTAGCAGTCCAGGAAAATATAAATTCCTTGTTTCATACAAACCTCAAAATTGGCGAACACTACCTAGTCCAAACACATACCAGAAGCCCTCAGCCACAAATGAACCAAAGCCGCAAATATTCATGATGAGCCCCTCAAGCTCCAGTCATACCACTTAATTCCCATCACAACAACCTTTTGAAAAAGAAGGTACACACCATGCTCCAAAAATTCCGCAGAAAAATGTTGTGCTGCGAACTGGAGAAAAGTCACCAACAAATGATATAAAAGCAACAATCAACTGGCAATCTAAAAATGTCATCTGTCAAAATAAAGTGCTAACCAATATTTGCAATTCCATTTGAAATGTTGCTCACACACTAAAGAAAATGACGAGAAAGGTGGAGTCCATTTATAAAAAAGTAGACGAAACATCTTCTCAACATGTCGGACTACTCAAAGCCCTAGAATTGAGACTGACAAACATGCAATATGAAATTTGTCCACCGACACCTCAACTTTCCAGTTCTTTCAACTAAAGGAAATGACTGCCATCAAAGAACAGATCCAACGGCTGAAACATGCTCCCTTTGAACCACAAAAAACTCAGAGTCATTGTTCAAAACCCACTTTTTTCCCATGTCATCACAAACATACCCACTGCCTAAAATAGTCCACTCTTTTCTACTTTCCCTTCTATATCATAAAATCCCATATTCTTCACTCAAAAACAAAAAATATGAACCTTAGTTTGCCATTGCAAAAATGGTGTGGGAAAAGAACGGCTCTATTGCCCATGGAATATTGAGTGTGATTGTCAAGAATGTCTTGAAGATGAAATTGAATGGGATGAACATCATGCAGGAAGAGCAACACGAAAGAAGAAGAACAAAGAGAAACTCTGAGAGAGAGTTTTGAGAAAAGAATGAAAATGGTGATTCTTCTATTGGTTCACTTAGCAGTCCAGGAAAATATAAATTCCTTGTTTCATACAAACCTCAAAATTGGCCAACACTACCTAGTCCAAACACATACCAGAAGCCCTCAGCCACAAATGAACCAAAACCGCAAATATTCATGATGAGCCCCTCAAGCTCCAGTAATACCCCTGAATTCCCATCACAACAACCTTTTGAAAAAGAAGGTACACGCCATGCTCCAAAAATTCCACAGAAAAATGTTTTGCTGCGAACTGGAGAAAAGTCACAAACAAATGATATAGAAGCAACAATCAATTGGCAATGTAAAAATGTCATCTGTCAAAACAAAGTGTTAACCAATATTGGCAATTCCATTCGCAATGTTGCTCACACACAAAACAAAATAATGTGAAAGGTGGAGACCATTGAGAAAAAAGTAGACCAAGCATCTTCTCAACATGTCGGACTAATCAAAGCCCTAAAATTGTGACTGACAAATATGCAATATGAGATTTGTCCACTGGCACCTCACTTTTCCACTTCTTTCAACTAAAGAAAATGACTGCCATCAAAGAACATATCCAACAGTTGAAACATGCTCCCTTTTTTCCCATGTCATCACAAACATACGCACTGCCTAAAATAGACCAGTCTTTTCTACTTTCCCTTCTATTTCACAAAATCCCATATTCTTCACTCAAAAACAAAAGATGAACCTGAGTTTGACATTGCAAAAATGGTGTGGGAAAAGAACGGCTCTATTGCCCATGGAATATTGAGTGTGATTGTCAAGAATGTCTTGAAGATGAAATTGAATGGGATGAACATCATGCAAGAACAACAACACGAAAGAAAAATAAAAAAGAGAAACTCTGAGAGAGAGTTTCGAGAAAAGAATGAAAATGGTGATTATTCTATTGGATCACTTAGCAGTCCAGGAAAATATAAATTCCTTGTTTCATACAAACCTCAAAATTGGCCAACACTAACTAGTCCAAACTCATACCAGAAGCCCTCAGCCACAAATGAACCAAAACCGCAAATATTCATGATGAGCCCCTCAAGCTCCAGTCATACCCCTGAATTCCCATCACAACAACCTTTTGAGAAAGAAGGTACACGCCATGCTCCAAAAATTCCAGAGAAAAATGTTGTGTTGCGAACTGGAGAAAAGTCACCAACAAGTGATATAAAAGCAACAATCAACTGGCAATCTAAAAATGTCATCTGTCAAAATAAAGTGTTAACCAATATTTGCAATTCCATTTGAAATGTTGCTCACACACTAAAGAAAATGATGAGAAAGGTGGAGACCATTGAGAAAAAAGTAAACGAAACATCTTCTCAACATGTCGGACTACTCAAAGCCCTAGAATTGAGATTGACAAACATGCAATATGAGATTTGTCCACCGACACCTCAACTTTCCAGTTCTTTCAACTAAAGGAAATGACTGCCATCAAAGAACAGATCCAACGGCTGAAACATGGTCACTTTGAACCACAGAAAACTTAGAGTCGCCCTTCAAAACCCACTTTTTTCCCCATGTCATCACATACATACTCACTGCCTAAAATAGTCCACTCTTTTATACTTTCCCTTATATTTCACAAAATCCCATATTTTTCACTCAAAAACAAAAAAGATGAACCTGAGTTTGACATTGCAAAAATGGTGTGGGAAAAGAACGGCTCTATTGCCTATGGAATATTGAGTGTGATTGTCAAGAATGTCTTGAGGATGAAATTGAATGGGATGAACATCATGCAAGAAGAGCCACACGAAAGAAAAAGAAAAAAGAGAAACTCTGAGAGAGAGTTCCGAGAAAAGAATAAAAATGTTGATTCTTCTATTGGTTCACTTAGCAGTCCAGAAAAATATAAATTCCTTGTTTCATACAAACCCCAAAATTGGCCAACACTACCTAGCGCAAACACATACCAAAAGCCCTCAGCCACAAATGAACGAAAACCGCAAATATTCATGATGATCCCCTCAAGCTCCAGTCATACCCCTGAATTCCCATCACAACAACCTTTTGAAAAAGATGGTACACGCCATGCTCCAAAAATTCCACAGAAAAATATCTTGTTGTCAACCGGAGAAAAGTCACCAACAAGTGATAATGAGTTAAAAATTGCACCCTCTTTATTTCAAATGGTCATGATTAAAATATTTCAACCCATCCTGCACAAATAACTAGTTTACATTGATGACATTTTACTATTTAGTAATACTGTGGAATAGCACCTCAACTTGTTTCATCAATTTTGTGATCTAGTAAAGAAAAATGGAAGCATGCTCTCAGCAAAAAAAATGGTTCTTAGTAAAAGAGAAATTGAATTTGTGGGGATGTATTTTGTCTATGGAGCATACAGCCCTAGGCCGCACATTTGTCAGGAGTTACTCATGTTTCCACACACCAACTTCACAACAAAGCAGCTCCAGTAATTTTTAGGTGTGATTAATTATATTAAATATTTTATTCCTAATATCTCTACATACTTTTCTCCACTTACAAAAACGCTCAAGAAAAATGCTCAAGTTTGGGGGAAGGAACAAGATGAAGCAGTTCAAAAAATAAAAGAAATATCCAAAGAAGTCAAGGCCCTCCATATCCCCTCAGATGGAAGAAAAATATCACAGACTGATGTCAACAATGAATATTGAAGAGTGGTCCTTTTTGAAGAAAAAGATGGCCAGCGAAAGATATACGAACATGCCAGTGGAATATTCAAAGATTTTGAACAACACTATCATTCCACATTCAAAGAAATTATTGCCGTGTAGAACGGAATTAAAATGTTCAATTTCTTTTTAATTCACACAGAATTTCTAATCGAAATGGATATGAAGGCTTTCCTGAAAGATGATCCAGATAAATCCAAAGATTATTCTGAATTCGTAGATTCTCATATTGGCACAATGGTTCTCCCCTTACAAATTTCAAGTGAAGCACCTCAAAGGGAAGAATAATATTCTTGCAGATTTCCTATCCAAGCCAGATGAATTTTTAAAGCGATTTGCGTCAGAACAGGGCAAGCAAAATAAACAACCAACTAGCCAAATATTCATGCTTGCAAACTCACTAGGAGTCAGTTCATCCAGGATAGCAAATCATCCACCGGAATTATTCAGAACGTTCGTGGACCCGTTTGATCCGTCCATCCTTATAGAAAGAAGTACTTTCTATGAGCTTCAAGTTTTCAGAAAATATGGAGGATCCATCCTTAAGCCATTTGGAGTCAATTCAGAATTCCCATTCTATCATGTTTTCATACCACTGGCCAATGATTTTCCACATAAGCTATTATGGTTTTTTTGGTACTTGTGTCACCAGTATTACATCTTTATGGAATTCAAGTGTGACATGTTCCGGGATTTTGATAAGATTGAACCTGCTCTCATAAATTTTTTATAATGGTTTAAACCAAGAATATATTGGGTTCAATGCTTTCGAGATTCCTACGCAGTAAAGGTATTCATGTTACACCGGCCGGTAAAGACTATTGACGGAAAAGTCCATGCGTAACTGGATATTTTATTCTGGTGGAAATTACTCATCTCCATCTTGTCCTTAGAATATGAATACAATGAAGTACGGAGAATTATTTTTTAGCAAAATAGGTGCATTCCAAAGGAGTGGTGTGTTGGAATTACACTGATAATCATCCCCACTGAGAAAAAGTCTGACAAACAGCAAAGGAATACCAAGTATTGTATGAAGTCATCAGGAATGAAGTCACTCAGGCTATCACAAGGATAAGTTTAAATATTCCATCACAGAATTTACAAAAAATAGAGCACGATTTAGCGGAATCATCTAGCAGAAAATGTTACTACACAAGGTCGTTGAAGAGAAACCTGAAAAACAAAGAGAGCTTAAAGAAAAAACATGGGGCCAATTGGTGGATAGATGAAGGATACACTATCCCGACATCAACACTATCAAACACTGCTCGATCGGATGATGGTTAATGACGTGTGCAAGATTTTCACCACTTACCCTCACTTACCTCAACAAATTACCCACAAAGTTTCACTACCCATACCAAGTTTCCTACCCCACTTTCACATGCTACCTAAAAGAGACGAAAGCGAACCCCACTTGCACATGCTACCACATGGTGTCACATGCTTTTCCATGTATATATTTCCATTTTCACATGCTTTCAAGTGTTTAGGGTTATGTTCTTCTTGTTTGCCATGTAATATAGGTTTGTCTTGTAGTGGTCTTCCAACTTCTATATAAAGGAGGCTAGGTAGTACTTGAAAGACCATTAAATAAGCATCTTGTAATCTTTGCTATATTCAATAAATGAGTGCTTTCTAAATTTCTCTCTTGTTCTTCTCTTCAAAAGGCAAGGAAAGACTGGTCCTTAATTTAGTGTAGGGTTAGAAAATATTGAGCAATTTAACTTGCTACAAATACAAAAGTTTTTTGAGTTATAGCAGCTAAATCTGTTAGTAGTGTAGAAGTTTGTCCGAGTTGAGTAGCTTGGCAAGCCGTCCATAGGGATGTAGAAATCAGCCCATTTGTAGGAAAAAATGTTTGTATCTATGATTAAATTTACTGTTCGACTAGATTGGCAAGCCGTCCTTATGTATGTTGAAGTTAGGTTTGTGGCAAGCCATCCTTCGGGATGTTGAAGCCCAGTCCTCTCTTGTAGGAAAACTCTTATAGCTTGTGGTCTTGTTGTCTTGCTTGCTATTTTCTCGCCCTTTCAACCTCTTTGGTATCAACTCAGAAGGTGTTTCTTTGTGTTATTTACTATCTATGATGATTTCAAACAATACTTGGAGAAATTGATAGCACAACCAAACCACATAGTACATTAATGATTCAAAATAAACGCTTAGTTAATTTGACCACTATAATTGTAATACAATATTTCTCAAGAATCAGCAGAAGTATTTGACAGATGTTCATTGCAAATTTAATTTAGATCATGAAGTATGATTCGCACGGATGTAGGTAATAGGTGTTTTGGCAAGCTTGGTGATGAAATTGCAAGTAAAATGGCGATTGTATTCACTGCTCTCTACTTGAAAAATACATATTATTGAACAATGCTAGAAACATATATTAATTTCATACTTACTATCATAATGATCGATAAAGAATAAAATTGTACTTCAAATTCATTCACTACTAGAAATAAAAGTTTTTCCCACCGACATTTAATGGAAAATTTGTGTTATAAAATATGATTCTCACATTTCATTCCCACCGACCCAGCTTACTGGAAAAACGCATGGTGGTAAACATGTTCCCACTAAAATGTTGAGAAACTTCTTAATTTTACAGTGTGAAAACACTACTATTTAGATTTTTCTAAGGGTGGCCAGTGGGACGGGATGGGACGGGACGGGGGCGGGATATGGGGGACGGGAAGTGGTCCTGTCCCGTCCCACATCCCATCAGCAGAGGGGACGGGATGTGGGGGGACGGGATGTGGGGGGACGGGACGGGTCGGGTAGGGGAATTTGGGGGGACTTTAATTTTTTTTTTTCTAGACACCTAATTTTAAAAAAATATATATTTAAAAACCTAAATAATTGAACAAGATAGTGAAAAAACATCCCAAGGCTAATTGCCTCTTATATTATTTAATAGAAATATGATTTTTTGTAATACAATTTCAAAATTGTAACTTTGTTTCGTAGTTCAAAAGTTGCAAATCACATAGTAAAATTGGCATTAAAAAAATTACATATGCAACCATACATTTTCTAATTTTTTGACAATCTCTTGAGGATCTTCTGTTGGAATTGGAAGTTGTTGGTCAAATTGTTCAACGTAGCTTCCCCCTCCCTCGGATAAGATTTCATTGTAATTGTAGTCGTCTTCTTTATTGATCTCTGGTTGACCGCACCTTCTACACCCTGCTCTAATCCAATCTCTAAATACAACTGCAATCTCCAAATTGTCTCCCGCCAATGAGTGTCTGTGCTCTCCTATTTGAAACCTTCCAACAGAAAACGCGCTTTCAGAAGCAGTTGATGATGCTTGAATATTCAACACATCTCGAGCCATCTTTGATAGAGTCGAAAATGTCTTCTCATTCTTCCTCCAGTATTTTAGTAAGTCTTCACGTCCATTTTCATTAGAAATTGATTTGAATGGTACAACACCCTGCAAAACATAAACATCAAACTCGCTAATTTGTGAAGCACTTGAATAACTATACATTCTATTTCAAAGGCATTGAATACTTGAAGCAAAAACCGCATGTGTTTTTATAAGGTTGAAGTGAAGTAGAAGAAGATGGTACAGAAGCCGGTTGATTATTTGCACTTTGCTCTTGGTAATACATATACATATTTTTGCATTGTATTTGTATGCTAGACATAACTTCTTCTTTAGTTGGTACTTAAGTTGGTTCTGTTGGAAGTATTTCTAAGCATTCATAAATCGTTTTAATAAGGGCATTATAACTGTCTACTTTAATAGTAGGATTTAATACAACACCAATAAAATAAATAGTGGGAATAGATTTTTTTTTAATTTTACAAACATTTTTGCAATAGCTGGAGCGTAAGTTCATTTTTTCATATATTCGTTAAATAACAAAAATATTAGAGCTATATAAAATAACATAGATGAAATAGTAGGATAATAAATACCAAAAAATTCCTTAGTAGCTAAAAAATTTCTCTAAGAATACAATAAGTTCCAAAAAAAATTCCAATCATCATCTACAAGCATATCCGAAGGATTTTGATTATGGGCGTTAAATAATAAAGTTATAGGTCTTCTATACTCGTGAGCAACAAGTAATTTTTCATACAAAGAATTTCACCTAGTTGCAACTTCTTCTGAAATTTTCCTATAAGGTAATCCACAATCATGACATGTCTTTTTATACTCTTTGCGTCTTTGTATTTTATTACCTTTAAAAATAAAGTTGATAGCAAATTGTACTTTATCAAGGATGTTTTTAAAAAGTTTTAGGCCACAACTAAGTTATAAATATGACATGCACATCTAACATGAAAAGTATGGGGAAAAGATGGAGTAAATCGAGTTTTTAAAATGTTTTCAGCATAATCATTAGAAGAAGCATTATCTAATGTAATAGTCATAATTTTATCAGTAATTCCATAATATTCACTAATTTCATGAATATTTCTTGAAATAAAACTTCAGTGTGCCTTTCATCAATATATCTATATGCTAATATACGTTTTTGCATAGACCAATTGTGATCTAACCAATGACATGTAATAATTAAATAATCATTATCATTAGTACTACGGCCTATGTCAGAAGTGATAGCCACTTTGACATTAAAATGATACAATGCATAACATAAATATTGTTGATATTCATGCACAAATTTAAAAACATCTCTTCTTATAGTTGATCTAGGAAACCGTTAAAAGCAGGATTATATATTTTTCGAATGTAGTGAATAAAATTAGGAGAGGAAGGAAATGAAAAAGGTAAACCCTCCACAACAACTAATTTTGCTAAATTTTCCCGATCTTTGTGTTTATCATATTTCGGACCTATAACTCCCCCGTCATCGGGTTAATTCGACCTTGTACTTGGTCGGGGACACTATGTGAACCTTGTCCCGACTCAGATGACACTTGCACACCCACTTTTTCATCCAAGTATTGGTTATACCTTGTTTTGTGAGAGTTTTCCACATGTCTCATTAAACCTCCTGTCCCACCTTGACCTTTTCCAGTTTTAAATTTATAAACTTCGCGACAAATTTTACAAATAGCTATTTGATTAGGAATGTCCCTTTCAAAAACATTCCATGCAAGTTGTTGACACCCAATTTTGTCCCATCCTTTTTTATTTATTTGCAATTTTGGATATTTTTGACACCTCAAAAAATATTTTTTATATATAGACATATACGTATATATATACACATATATTATTATTCTCAATATTATTATATTATTACTATTATTATTATTCATATTTTTTCTACAACCATTTGCCTTTTTAAATCATGATCATGATTTTACCCTATTATTCTATGCTATTCTATTTTTCGCAAAACGACATCGCATTTTCCGTTTTGAGCATTTTAAACATTTCGTAAATATTATGTTTTATTATTATCACATCGTTATACCTTATTTTAAATAATTTACATCTCTTCAAAGCATTTCTCATAATAAATCCTTTTATATTTTTAACCAACTCCCCCATTTTATTCCCCTCACCCAAAACAATATCAACCCACCACAAAATCACAGCCCAAACGAACCCCCATTTCCGCAGCCCAATCGGACAACCCAAACCCAACCGAGCCCAAAATTTTGCCCCAACCGACCATTCCCTTTAATCCCTAAAAAGTCCCAAACAAACTAGCCCACACCCGAAGTCAGCCCGAAATCGGCCACCTTTCTTCAACCCACCGAAGCCCAAACCCGTTGGGCCAGTCGGCCCACTCGACTGGCCCAACATCCCTTTTCCCCTTTTATTCAAACGCATTCCACTTCTTTCCTTTACCCCCAAACCCGACACCCATTAAAACCCAACCCCAAATCCCCGGGCCTACCAGCAAGCCCAACCGGCCACCCCCTAAACCGGCCCAACCCCACATCCCTTTTATTCCCTAACACCAAAAAAAAAACCTAAAACTCTTTTTCTTTTTCTCCCAGTCGGCCGCACACCCTAAGCTCCTACACCCCACGTTGTCGCACCCCTACCCCTGTCACATCACCACTGCCACCACCCTACCCTGACACCGCCGAACCCATCACCTCACCAACACACCCCAAAATCCGCAACACATGCCCCAAGAAATCGCCCTAAAAATCAGATTTTGTCCCCCTTTTATTTTGAAATTTGAATTCGTTTTTTTTTGTAAGGTGTATGGGGGGGTGAACGTTGGGGTGCGTATCTATAACCCCCCCCCCCCCCCCCATTTGCTCACTGTTTTAGGGATCGGGGGTTTTTTAGAGTAATTTTAGTTTTTTTTTTGGTCGATTTTAGGTCCGAAAATTCAAGTTTATGAATCCAAAATCTTCTTAAAGGTTGCATTGTATTTTGTTTGTGTTATTCTTCACTATTAGGAAGATTCCGGATTTCAAATAAAAATCCAAAATCTTCTTAAGAGTACTTGTTCTTGTTGCATGTGTTCTTCAACTTAAAGATTCCGAAAATATAGGTCGAAATTATTTGGTGTTGAAGAATCTGAAATTTTACTATTTTCCCACTGCTTTTCGGATTTCGGGTCAAGTCGAAATCCGGGTCAAAATTTTAGATTTCCAGTTTGGGTTTGAAGATTACAAATTCAAGTTTCTTTGTTACTAATTTTGGTTAAGAATCACCTCTTTTGTTCCTTACTTCCCCAAATCCGAAAATACCCCTTTGTTCTTAGATTTCCGAATCCTAAACACTACTTTTAGCCTTCAATTTTGCAATCTGAAAATTCCATTGCATTCCTCATATTTTCGCTCAATTCGGGTTTGATTTGATTCCTTGTCGGGTCGGGTCATTGCCAGGTCGGGTCAAAATTTTCAGAAACAGAATTCTTTTCAGAATTATAAATTCAGAATTCGGTGATCAAACATCCATAAATTTGAATTCTAAACATTCTCGAGCGAATTCGACGATTCAAAACAACGCCTCGGTTCGCTGCCCGGAGAAGGTCAGTAAAACTCAAACTCTTCGCATTTATTTTATTTGTTGTGCTTTTATGTGTTTTGCTACTGATTTAGCGATGTGGTGTGCTTAATGTTTAAGCATGTTAATTAGGTTAGGTTATTCATGTTTAGGAATATTTTGATGGATGATTACCGTTGTTTGAAGAATTGGGATGTTTGATTAAGTAGTGTTTAGTGCTAGCTGCTTTATTAAATTATCTTATTTGGGCTATCAATGCTTGGAAGTGATATGTGTACTATCTTGATGTTTGTACTAGTAAAGATTATGATATAGGTCATTAAATAATATGTTTGTTTCTGCCTCAAGAATCATGTTCTGAAATAATTAAGTTCTAACTGTGTGACTGGTTTCGGTCCTTGACATGTTTGGATACCCTGTAAGCAGTATCATTTTTGTCTTCTTGGTGGACTTGGATATACATGTTCACATACCTTTTTCTGTGATAAATGATTAGTATAGAATGGGTTTAGTATTAAGTCATCATTGGCATGTTAATTGAACCTGTATGCATGAGTTTAGGACAGTTAAAAGCATAATAAGAATTTTCGAGTGTGGTTTGCTGGGCATTATTTGAACATGATGAAATATGCTTGTCTTACTGAGTTCATGTATCTAGTTCTATAGGTATTAATTATTTGTTAGCTAAGGAGTGCTAGTCATTCAACTTGCAATCTGCTTAATAACCATCTTAACTGCATTGTGTTTTACTTTAAAATATCATTATGCCTAATGTATAACATGAATATGGTCCTTTTTATTTAAGTTTATGCCTAAATGGCCCTGCCTATTAAAAATGTTATCCTTTGAATGATTATTTGATCATCTCTATGTCTCATATATTTGCTAAATTGGTCATATTTGCCTTGTTTATTTGAATGTTGAAATGCATCCATATTAGATTATTACACCTCCTAAGACATCTTGTCTCATGCCCTATCTATTGAGTTGTCTAGACTGTGTTTCATGAGCATTTTGCACTAGTTGAAACTATTCTGTGCCATGTATGTTGTAGCCTTTGTTTGCATTTTACACTTAATTTTTAATATTGTTTCATGTAGTAAACATGTATAAGGAACAATATGATGTTAAAACTGCTCAATTCCTTTGAGTATGTGTTATTTTCTTTGTTTTGGATCTGTCCATGAGAGAATTCCTTTTTTTACAAGTTGTTAAGTCAGTGGTGTGTTAGAAATGGTCCTACCCCGGCTATGTTGGTATTCTCCAGTTCCCCTAAATGGTTATTTGGCTCATCCTTTTTATCCTATTAATGCCTACTGAATTGGTCATGCATTTCCACTATATGATTAAGTGTTAAGTACCTCCGTAACATCATATAAAGTCTTTTAAGTTATCTTATATTATGCTATGTTTACTAAGTTGCTGAATGATATCTGTATTAACATTTTGTACGTATTTGAACTAGTTTGTGGCGTGTTATATTACTGGCCATGTCTGCATTCTATGTTTACTGCCGAATGTTTTCTTTCATAGTTGCCTTGTCTGAACTTTCCTATTGTATTGCTTTGCCGGCTGAAAGGCAAGGCATGATTTGGGTTTGGGTTAGCCTCTTCTGATAGCCTGCCATGCCTGAGGTTCTAGAAACCTTTTTGATCTTGTTGCGGCATCAGAATATGGATGGTGGTAGCCCCTTTGATTTCTTGTCTTTCAACTTCGTGGTTTAGCTTGATTGTCAATCTCTAAATTCATTTCCTTTTTTAGGCACTGAGTTGGTTGATATATTTGCTCCATGATAACTACAAAGTATTCTGTTAAGTTATTGTTTTGTTAAAACATAAGTAATTTTGGATACTCATTCTTCACCCCTCCTTTCTTTGCATAACCCCGGGGAATTTCAAATATCAAATAATCTTGTGATGCTTCAACGAGCTTGCTGTATCTACTGCTGTGCTTGGTCGTTAGGCTCACTGGATATACTTGTCTGTTATATTGTACTGTTGCTACTTGTTGTTGGTGCACTGCAAAGCAGATGACTGTTGGCATTTTGAGATCATCCCTGCATCTGCAAGGCCAACTGTTGTTGCACTTGAGACATCAAAATTGTTGCTACGTTTGGCTTGCTATCGCTATCTTTTGGTCTGCTGGTTACTGCATTTTTGGGATTTAAATTGCTGCATCTTGAAACAATTGTTGCTGCTCTTTGGTGCCCCCTTTCTGAGGGTTAAAACATTTGCTGCTTCTGAAGCTTTTAAAAGGGCTTAATTGTTGCCACTTTTGAGCCAATTATTACAGCATTCTGGTCAAATTATTGTTGCACTTTTGAGCATATTTGATGTTTATTACTGCTGTATTTTTGCCCAAATTGTTGTTGTTTTCTTGGCTGAGATCAGCTGCTTCGAGACTGTTTGGGACAGCCCACTGCTTCTGTGTATTCAAGCCTACTGTTGCGGTATTTTTTGAACCCAATTGCTGCTGTTTTATCAGCCGAAAATAACCACTTTAAGACTGCTTCGGACAGCCGCAATATTTCTGAAAGGTCTACTAACTTGAACAGAATACTACACTTGGGCCAATGAAATTGAATTTGAGGTCGCGTCCCTTCAGAAAATGCCTCTCGATTTCGGCTTGCTGCTTTGGTATAATTGACTGATTTGAACATGATACTACACTTGGCCGATGAAAATATCCATCGATTTTTTAGGCCTCCACAGTCGGAAAGACGGAAATATAACTTCAGGGCAAGGATGAGACTTAAATCTTTTTCTTATTTCATCCGAGAGACCAACATGTTTAGTAGGCGAGGCAATTAAAATGACCACCGAGTTATATGTTTGCAGCCACGACATGATTGGAATGGTCTTTTTTCAAAATTTAAGTCTGAGCCCTCCGTAATCAAAACATTTACTGTTTTGGATACGGATTCGAAGTTATTTATATTTAATTGTTTCTAACCGTTTGTTCTTGACAGCTTGCAAGGAACAAAGTCAACGAAGGCAGATACTCCCCGGAGATTTATTTATTTTGTTGTTTTTTTTTACTTTCTTTAATTCAGCTTTATCTCGCTCTGTATTGTAATATTATTTATTGCACTTATGTAATCATTGAAATTCTTAGAATAGGTAGACTTAGAATTAATTTGTAGGGTAGTCTAAGATTGGAAACCCGCCGCTAGCTTATTTACTTGTAGGCTCGGTTAATTCAAACTTAGAAATTTTCCGCTAGTTTATTTATGTTTAGGCACGTCATGCATATTTAAAATTTTCAAAACAAACTTTGATCATCTTCTGTTCACTTTATTAATTGTACAACTCAAAATGATTTCCAAAATTACTTCTTTGGCATTAAAAGTATATTGTTTTTCTCCTTGCTATTAATCGTCCCAAATGCATACTTTTTCAACTTTACATGTATTTTTCTTTAAATACCATAAAAATGCATACTTGTACAAAATGCATCCTTTTACTAAATACTTGCAACATCATTTTAAGTTTAGATTTTTAAAAAGCATGCATTTTTCTTAAATACATTAATTAACCTGGGTTTGACCGGATAACCGCAAGTTAGCGGATCTTAAAGGATGCCTAACCCCTTCCCTTTAGGATAATAAAGAACCCTTACCTAAAATCTCATTAGTTTCGCAGACCATAAAATTGGAGTTAATTTGCAGCATTTATTTAATATTTAGGTGTCCTAATTCACCGTAAAATAATTAGGTGGCGACTCCTTAATCCAACCCAGGAATTACCAAATACGTTGTGCTCCGCATCGACCCGCGGGTCAAAACGGGCGCGACACAAGTGATTTTAATTTTAGTTGTTTTTGGCCTCTTCTCATACTAGGGGGAATAGGAGGGATTCCAGTTTCAGCCTGAGACTCGGTCTAAATCTGAGGTAGAGATGCACTAGTGGGTGTGTTATCTAAATTATCTTCTAATTCATTTTCTAAATCATAGTCTGGTTCAGATGCAGAATATACCTCATGATCTAATGATATATTAATATTAACATTAAAAAGACCAGTTTCATTTACATGAGTGAAATTATCGTAATTAGGATTACTAGAAGATGCACCCTTACCCCTGTTACCCCTAATACCTCTACCAGAAAAACATCCGCCCCGTTCCATTATAATTATGCAAATAAATAATTGAAGTTAAGAAAATTAAGTACGGTAATTAAAATTAAGTAACAATAATAATTTAAATAAAAGAATGAACGAAGGTACCAAACGTCGATGTGTAATCGAGGTTGAAAATTGAAACTTTGCTCGATGATCCTCAAGCTAGTTGCCAACTTCACTCCCAATTTTTGAACTTTGATAGAAAATAGCAAATAAAATATAATATTTAGTGTGCAATTTAGACTTGTAGAGAGAGAGATAGAGATGGTAGGAAGATTTGTGAGAAAATGAAAGGAAAATGAGGTATTTATAGTTGAGAAATAGAGTTAATGTGTAAATATACTAACTTAAGGGTTAAAAATAAATATTAAGGGGGTAGGGGGTTTATGTGGGGAGGCAAATGGCTGTTACTAGCCTTTGCCAACGGCTATAATTGAAAATGGTCGTTTGTGCAACGGTTAGTTTCTGCAAACGGGGCGGGACTGGTCGGGTCGGGAGGCGGGACGGGTCAGGACCGGGAGGGGCGGGACGAGCCAGAGTCCCGTCCCGAGTTCGAACCGGTACCAACAATCCTAATACCGTATTTTAACCGGCGGGTCGGGACCGGTAACGGGACGGGGCGGGATCGGGACGTCCGACCCACTGGACAACCCTAGTTTTTTTCCACCGACGTTTAGTGGGAAATAGCCACCGAATATTTTCAGTGAGAAATTTAGTGGGAAAATTAAAAATATTTAGTAGTGATTCACTAAAAATCCTTGATTCTCTTCTACCTTTTGGTTACAACTTACAAAATGATGCCAGTTCAAGCAAGGCCACTTTTTATGATTTGCTTGAAGAGGCCTTACTTCTAATGTGAGCTCTTCTTGATTTGGAAGGTCAATTTGTTGTATGACCCTTAAGCTTGCATCAGAGTTTTTCGTTCGAGCCCTGTGTCGGAGTAGTTCTATTTGGTAGCGAGTGTTAAAGCACCCATACTACTAAAAAAAAATATTTTTCCACTAAAAATATTTAGTGGTTATTTTTCACTGAATGTCCGTAAAAAAAATTTAAATAGTAGTGTTTTTACACACAAAAAATTAAGAAATTTTCCAGCGTTTTAATGGGAACCTTTTTCTCACCATGCGTTTTTCCAGTGAGCTAGTTCGGTAAGAATAAGGTCGGAAAATCATGTTTTATAACACAAATTTCTCACTGAATATGAGTGAAAAAATTCTTTGTTTCTAATAGTGTCATAGTAAGGTTTCTAAGAGTGAATTTAGATTAATCAGATCAGCGGACTTGGGTCAATGGTTAAACAAAACAAACTATAGGTAATATATAGGAAAAATTAAGTTAAGTGTCCATTCAAACATTTAGTTTGCCAAAAGTAACCCAACAATTCAGTTCTTACCTATATGTAATGTTCGGCAATTTAGCTTGCCGATTCTTTACCTATTGCAATAACATCATCATCCGTAAACTTGGCCACCACATCTTGGACAGTCCTTTTCTTTGGCTTCTTCACATCTTCATCCCAATCAGTTTCGAGCTCATTCATATAAACCTTTAATGACTTCAATTTCTTAACACGTTCTTCATCCAAAAAATAAGATTATGGCTGAGAGAAATAACACATGAATTTATCTATGTGCAAATGTCACTTTCTTCTTTCTGCAAATCTGATTAATCCTTTTTATTTTAGCATTAATTAAACATTTTTTAGTTTTGCTAATCCAACATTATTCTTTTTGGTGTATTTTATGTGTTCATAGAAGTAAAACAAATTAATGTTCGTGTTGTCGTACATTGAAGTTTTAACATTCATTTGCTGGGTCGATTTTGAAATTGATCTAAAATTAAGGTTAAATGCCTTCTCTCTAATTTCTAGTTTACTAATTTCGGGGGGATTTTGGGGAATGTTAATTTTTTTTCGAGACACTTAATTTTTAAAAAATATATATTTAAACACTTAAATAATTGAACAAGATAGTGAAAAAATATCCCAAGGCATTGCCTCTTATATTATTTAATAGAAATATAATTTGTTTTTGTAATACAATTTCAAAATTGCAACTTTGTTTCGTAGTTCAAAAGTTGCAAATCACATAGTAAAATTGTCATTAAAAAATTACATATTCAACCATACTTTTTCTAATTTTCTCACAATTTCTTGAGGAACTCCTGCTGGAATTGAAAGTTGTTGGTTAAATTGTTCGACGTCGCTTCTCGCTCCTCGGATAAGATTTCATGGTAGTTGTAGTCGTCTTCTTCATTGATATTTTTGGTTGACCGCACCTTCTACGCTCCGCTCTAATCCAATCTCTGAATAAAACTGCAATCTCCAAGCTGTCTCCCGCCAATGAGTGTCTGCGCTCTCCTATTTGAAACCTTCCAGCAGAAAAAGCGCTTTTAGAAATTGTTGATGACGTTTGAATATTCTACAAATCTCTGCCCATCTTTGATAGTGTCAGAAATGTCTTCTCATTCTCCCTCCAGTATTTCAACAAGTCTTCACGTCAATTTTCATTGGCAATTGATTCGAACGGTACAACACCCTGCAAAACATAAACATCAAACTCGCTAATTTGTCAAGAACTTGAACCACTATACATTCTATTTCTAAGGCCTTGAATACTTAAAGCAGAAACCGTATGTTTTTTTATAAGGTTGCATTGAAGTAGAACAAGATGGTACAGAAGCCAGTTGATTATTAGCACATTGTTGTTGGTAATACATATACATATTCTTACTTTATGTTTGTATGCTAGACATAACTTCTTCTTTAGTTGGTTCGTAAGTTGGTTCTTCAGTTGGGTCTGTTGGAAGTATTTCTAAGTATTCATAAATCGTTTCAATAAGGGCATTAAAACTGTCTACTTTAATAGTAGGATTTAATACAGCACCAATAAAATAAATAGTGGGAATAGGAAAAAATATTTTTTAAATTTTATAAATATTTTTGCAATAGCTGGAGCGTAAGTTGGTTTTTCATATATTCATTAAATAATAAAATATTAGAGTTATATAAAATAATATAGATGAAATAGTAGGATAATAAATACCAGAAAATTTATTAGCAGCTAGAAAAAAATCTCTAAAAATACAATAAGTTCCAAAATTTCATCCCAGTCATCATCTACAAGCATATCCGTTGGATTTTGATTTTGGGCGTTAAATAATAAAGTTATAGGTCTTCTATACTCGTGATCAACAAGTAATTGTTCATACAAAGAATTTCACCTAGTCGCAACTTCTTTTGGATTTTCCTATAAGGTAATCCACAATCATGATAAGTTTTTTTATAGTCTTTGCGTCTTTGTATTTTATTGCCTTTAAAAATAAAGTTGATAGCAAATTGTACTTTATCAAGGATGTTTTTTTAAAAAGTTTTAGGCCATCCTTTACAACTAAGTTATAAATATGACATGCACATCTAACATGAAAATATGGGGAAAAGATGGAGTAAATCGATTTTTTTAAATGTTTACAGAGAGATGATAGGAAGATTTGTGAGAAAAATGAAGAGGAAAAAGAGGTATTTATAGTTGAAAATAGGGTTAATGTGTAAATATACTAACTTAGGGGTTAAAAATAAATATTAAGGGGGTAGAGGGGAACAAAATGGTCATTACTAGCAGTTGCCAGTGGTTAAAATCGAAAGTAGCCCGTTGTGCAATGACTAGTTCTTCAAAGGGGGGGGGGGGCGGGTCGGGTCATTGGAAGGATGGGGCGGGATCGGGACGGGCGGGACGAACCCTAGTCCCATCCCTAGTTCGAACCCCACTACCGACGTTGTACATCTCGAATTTTTTTGCGGGTCGGGGTGGTAACCGGGACGGGCCGGGGTGGGATCGGGCCGTCCCGGCCCACTAGACAGCTTGATTTTGAATTGGAATTTTTGAGTCCCCAAGTAAAATTTTATTTATACATAGTTATACAGTGTTTATCATTATTATATAAAGCATATACATTATTTATACATTACATATAGTGTATACAAATGTATATGTAATGTACAATAGTGTACAATAATATATATGTAAAGTTATAAAAAAAAATTGAGCAACTTATATAATATCTATACAAAACAGATACATTATCTGTACAATGCAATTTGAGTTGATTTCGTACGTTTATACATGATTGTATAAAGCATATACATTATATTTACAGTGTATATGTAAATTTATATATAGTTATACAGAACAAATATATTATCTATACACCAATGATATAGTGGGCTACATTTGCTGCAAATTAGATGTGTGGGCCGTATATATATATTGTCTATACACCGATGATACAGTGGACTACGTAGACTGCAAACTAAATGGGTAGGTTGTATATACGGGTTATTTCCCCCAATATATAACATATACTTTTTGGGGGAAATAAAGGTTGTATGACTATCTATATATTCCTTGCACCCATCCCCCTCTCCAGACAATTCTATCACTCACAAATTAAAAGACAAAAAAAAATGAAAATGGATTTATATTATTTCCCTTCCTTTATGAGGAATACAACCCTCAATCTTGAAGATCACTTAATTTGTCGGCCAAGATTCTATACTTGTCTAGCTAGGGCATAGAGTATATGTCCATAAAGAAGAAATGGATTAAATCTAATTTAACCACTTTCAACTTCAGACTTACTCAGATTTCATTGAAATTATATATTGAGTATCATGAAACTACTAAACTTCCCTAAGTATGCCTTTTAAGAGAATTATAGTTTTTACCCGTATTAATTAATGAAAGTATACCGTGATATACACGGCATATACAGTGCCTTGTGTATATCGTGTATATCATGGAAACACAAAACAAAACAATTCGTGATATACATGCCAAGTATATCACGGTTTGAAGTATATTTGGTAACATATTATTTGTATATAATTAGCATTGTACACTTACAATAATTGTAGAATTCTTTTACAAATAGAATAGGATTTTGGGAGTAGAATAGGAATAGGATTTTCCATATTATGGAATTTGTAAATTGTATATATACTCATTCATTAATGGAAATAATCAAGGGATTATTTCTTTCATGGTATCAGAAGTCTAGGTCTAAACTTACTTCTCGATTTTTCCTCTCTTCCGCTGCCTCGGAATTCGCATCCCTTCTCAAATTCCGTGCCAATCTTACCTCCTCTCTTCCCAAATTCTCTTCCAAATCCCTTTGTTCTTTCATTATGTCGACGTCAAAGAACATGTTTCATCCCGCCCTTACTTACTGTTTCTAACATCAAGAACCATATCCCTATTGTTCTTGAGATGGAAAACGTCCAATATGCGACGTGGGCAGAGTCGTTCAAAATTCACGCAATCTTACATCAAGTCCTCCATCACATAATTCCTCCTGTTGTCCCTATACCCACGGAGTATCCTCAGTTATGGATCACTCTTGATGCTACCGTCCTTCAGTGGATTTACTCAACTATTTCTACCGACCTTTTACAGATGATCATTGAACCAGACACTATGGATATGGCTACCTAGAATAGATTGCGTGATATCTTCCAGGATAACCAACATTCCTGAGTTGTAACCCTTGAGCAAGAATTTTCACAAGTCAGCATGAAAGATTTCCCGAATGTTTCAGCCTATTGTAAACGACTCAAAGAATTGGTGGACCAACTCCGTAATGTTGTAGCGCCTGTTACCAATAATCGTCTTGTTCTACAAATGGTTGTAGGCCTATCTGAGGCCTATAATGGCGTTGGGACTCTCCTCCGTCAAAGTAATCCGCTTCCCCTTTTTTTATCAAGGTCATTCGATGCTCACGTTAGAAGAAGCTAGCTTAGCAAAAAAGGCGACTACCGGCGCCAGTTCCGTGGCTAGTTCGTATAATTTTTTAGATGACGAAGTCTCACCGTACATTATGCACCACTTATTGGGAAAATCCAGTACTCCCGGAACGCCAGCAGACCCACTGCCTGCTAGCCCGCCAACACCCACAGCCCATCCCGTCCTAGGTCCAGCAACTGGGCCACTCGTCCAGCCCAATTCTGCCCATGTTTATGTTCCAGTTCCCAGTCCAAATTCCAGTGTTGGCTTGCTGGCCAGTCCATACACCATCCGAATTTTTCCCAAAATCCACCCAATTCTTCCCCGAGTCACCGACCTGTTACTTGTAGTCAACAGGGTAGTTTTAAACCAAAAAGACATTTTAATCTTAATTCTAATGTTCTTAAATCTCCACTACCCCGTAACCCAGTGTCTGCATTAAATGACCCGAATTGAAAATTGGCTATGCACGATGAATATAATACTCTTATTGAAAATAAGACGTGGGAGTTGGTACCCCGTCCTTCTGGCATTAATATTATTCGGTCTATGTAGATTTTTACTCATAAAGATAATTCTGATGGTTCTTTTGCGAGACATAAGGCTCGTCTTGTAGGTGATGGTAAGACTCAACAGGTTGGTGTGGACTGTGGTGAGACTTTTAGTCCGGTGGTCAAACCGACTACCATTCGCACTATTCTCAGTCTGGCTCTTTCAAAGGCATGGCCCATTCATCAGCTAGATGTCAAGAATGCCTTCTTACATGGTGATCTTAAGGAGACAGTCTACATGCATCAGCCCTTGTGTTTTCGATACCCCAAGTATCCTAATCATGTCTGTTTATTTAAGAAGTCCTTGTATGGGCTCAAGCAGGCCCCTCGAGCTTGGTATAAGCGATTTACAGACTATGTATCTACTATTGGGTTTTCTCACAGCAGGTCTGATAATTCTCTGCTCATATATCGGCGTGGTACTTCCTTGGCACATATTCTATTATATATGGATGATATTATCTTGACTGTTTTTTCTGATGATTTATGGAAGTCTATCATGACACTACTCAGTTTTGAGTTTGCTATGAAAGACTTGGAGCCCTTGAGTTACTTCTTGGGGATTGTTGTCACTCGTCATGACGATGGGTTATTCTTATACCAACAGAAGTATGCCACTGAGATAATTGAGAGAGCTGGTATGTCATCGTGTAAGTCTACTTCCACTCCAGTTGATACTAAACTCAAGATAGGTGTTGCGGCTAGCTCACCTTATGAGGATCCCACTCACTATCGCAATCTTGATGGGGCTCTTCAGTATCTTACTTTCACGAGACCAGATACATATGTCGTACAACATGTGTGTTTGTTTATGCATGATCCTAGGGTTGAGCACATGAATGTATGCATTATCCTATAAATCTAGGGAACACTTGACTATGGCTTGCATCTATATCCTTTGACGGCCTCTACACTTATCTCGTATACAGATGTTGATTGGGGTGGCTATCAAGATCCCAGACGCTCCACATCTGATTATTGTATGTTTCTTGGTGATAACTTGGTCTCATGGTCTGCAAAGCGCCAGTCTACATTATCACGCTCCAGTGCAGAGGCCGAGTATCGATGGGTAGCCAATGTGGTATCTGAATCATGTTGGTTACATAATCTTCTCTTAGTGCTTCATTGTCCCATTCAGAAAGCTACCTTAGTTTATTGTGATAATATTAGTGTTGTCTATCTTTCTGGTAATCATGTTCAACATCAGCGCACTAAACATATCGAGATGGATATCCACTTCGTTCGAGAAAAGGTAGCTCGTGGACAAGTACACGTCTTACATGTTCCTTCTAGATACCAAATTGCAGACATCTTTACTAAGGGCCTTCCCTCGGTTATGTTTGAAGATTTTAGGGACAGTCTCAGCGTACGACGACCGCCCACTATGACTGCGGGGGTGTAAAAGTATACCGTGATATACACGACATATACAATGCCTTGTGTATACCATGTATATCACGGAAACACAAGACAAAACAGTCAGTGATATACATGCCAAGTAAATCACTGTTTGGAGTATATTTGGTAACATATTATTTGTATATAATTAGCATTGTACACTTACCATGATTGTAGAATTCTTGTACAAATAGAATAGGTTTTGGGAGTAGAATAGGAATAGAATTTTCCATATTATGGAATTTGTAAATTGTATATATATTCATTAATTAATGAAAATAATTAAGGAATTATTTCTTTCAATTAAACCAGTAAAAAATGAAAAAGTATTAGTGTATTCAATCGGAATTACAACAAGGCATAATCATATGTGTGCAATAAAAAAACAACTTGTATATCTAGGCAATTGAGCCGCTAAAAGAAAAAAGAGTAAGAAACTTAAATGGTGTTTAATGAGGTCTTACATGATAGTTTGCATACGATAATTGTCGACTAATCATCTATATCTATATATGTACTATTTTAAAAGCATGAATATAAATGTTTGGTTGACTAAAATATCCTTTAAATATTGAACCATTTTTTTTACCTTTAAAAGATAAATATTTCTTTCATGAAACAATTTGATATTGGATATAACTGTCATATTGAATAAAAACTAAGCCTTTCAGTCAAGAAGAATTCTACACTACATAGGATACAAAGATAGAGTATGCAATGAACTAAGCAGCTTCCACGAGATGAATTCTATATTGAATGGGATACAAAACAACGAATAAAGTTCCAAACAATTTGGAACTCATAACATTATACCATAGATCAACACCTCACTGGAAATAGTCCAAGTGATAATCCCCTGGGAATAGTAAATTCATAGACTAATGGTCACAGTGACCCATTGGATAAGTTCAACACCAATATAGACGGGAAAATATTTAAATACATTGAATTCCTAATTAACAAATTAGAGAATATAACTAAATTAAGCTACATAGTAAATTCGGAGGGGTTGCGTTATTTATAAATTGGATTTAATATCTATGTGGATCAATAAATTGTTGGAAATTTGCCTTTGGCGGGGAGATGCGTCCACCCATCTTTGATGAATTAAACACTAGTGTTCCGCATGTTGGAGACCTTGTCTCTTTACACATGCATGATCTACGAAGTGAGTAGATGACCGTAGGGCCAAGAATCGTCAAATTTCGTTGAGAAATAAAAGAGATATTGGTCCACGAAGTAAGGTGTTTAAGACATGGAAATGTGGTGTGGGATAAATCTACCACATCGGTGGGAATAGGAAGAATTGCTCTCTATATATGTCTTAAATTGGTAAAGGGTTTGGGACCCCAAGGGGTATCCCATGTGTTTAAAGGAGGGAAGACCTAGGTGTGCTTGGGTTCAAGGCTAAGCCCACACGCGCGCCGCCGCCGCCCGCCGGTCCGGTTCCGGGTTCTCCGGTCACGGGTCGTGGGCTGTGGGGACTTTTCTGATATTATCTTTTTGGACCAGAGAACTCTGCCAGATGTACAGTTTGATCCCTGAAGTTTCATATGTACAGTTTGGTCCCTGAAGTTTCAATATTTACAGTTTGGTCCCCAGAGTTTCTGGGAAGGTGACGGAAGGCAGAAAGCCTACCGTTGGGACTATCTTTTAAGGCATTAATCAATCATTACTTGGCTGATTAACTCCTCTATTAACAGCCCATTAGTTGGGCAATTGAGCAACCTCCTTCATGACCTTATTCACCTCATTCATGGCATTAAAACCTGTCATTACAGCCCTCCTTTAAGGGCCATTACAGCCTTGTTTGTGGTTGTTGGACAGCCCCTCCTCATGCTATATATTGAGCTTCATTTGGCTCAAAATAGAAGCTGGAAAACAGACCAGAAAACACACCAAAATAGCAGCAAATTTCAGTCACAAAAGAGCACAAAACAGTGGCTAAAAACTGCTCAAAACAGTGGCGAAAATCAGTGCAATTCGTGACTGAAAAACAGTGACTAAACCCTCACGTATACAAAAGATATACACTATAGAGACACACTATATACACAGAGACAAAAGAGAAGAGTAAAGAGAAACTCTTCCTTCCTATTCCATATCTTCAGCAAGTCGAGTCATATTTGTTTTCTTCGCCAGGCTCAACCTATTGGCTTTGTAGCGTTGAGATTAAAGTGTTGTTTTATCTTGGGAGACTATTGCCCGCTAACGTAAAAGCATATATACGGGGCAATCTTGTCTTAAGGATAGAGGGCAATCCCTCGACTCAACACACAACGTTGTAACCATCCAGATTTAGTTGTTTCTTGATTTCAGGATATCAAGATTCAAGACACAACAAGCTTGCGGCAGTTCTCAACATTGGCCTTGCAAAGTTATCAAGATTCAAGACACAACAAGCTTGCGGCAGTTTTGAAGATAGACCATTTATCTATCCTTTCGAACATTTGTAATAGTTACTTACTTCCCGTACTGCTTTATAAAGTACAATAGAGTACCAACATAAATTACTATCACTTATTTATTAAAGTTACACATACACAATTTTGATAATTCCATTAAAAGGATGGACATTTTTAACTGTAACGACCATTGAGTCTTAAAAGGTGGAGGGAGGGGTATTTTATGCTTAAAACTAACATTAAGGGCAACATGGGACAATAGGTGGAAAGAGAGGTATTTTAAGACAAAAACTAACATTAAGGGGAATATGAGACAATAGGCGGAAGGAGGACAAATTTATTATCATTTTCAATACGTTGGAGAATTTGTTTTTACCCATTTTCATTTCATATTTAAAAGCATTGAACATAGGTCAAAAATGTGTGAAATGTTGATTTGATAATATGATCTATTTTTATGCCCTTCAAAATTATTATTATATTATTTTTGTAAAAAATTATTTCGTATTTTGAAATACTTAATAATTATTTTTAGAATATCCATAGGTTGAAAGTTTATTAGTTTAAGTACACATTTCATAGTATTTGATGTAAGATATATTCGTGCAAAGCACGAACATAGAGATTAGTTATATTAAAAGCACGAAGGGACTTAGAAATATTGATTAAACTTTTTGTTCTTCATTAAAAGACTCTCCTATAGACAAAATTGTCATTACTATTTTTCTCATTAACTATATACGTAATTATACATAAACACTAATAATATATATATTTGGAAAAAGTAAAAAAACCCACCTTATTTTTGGAAATCTAAAAAACCCAACCTTATTTTTCGAATCCTTTTTTTTCTACGTCCCATTATTAAACTACAATTCAATTTAAGTAAAATTTGGAATTACAAAAAAGGAAAAGAGAAACAAGTCGGTTAAGAAAATTGTCGTAGGCTAAAAAAAAGGAATTATTAGGAGACAAGTTGGAAACTTATTACTCCATATCCCTATTAAAGAAGAAGTCCAATTGGCGTAGGTTCAAAAGGAAAAAAGAATAGTAGAATAAGTAGGAAACTTATAACTTATATTTAATATTTCTGTTAAAGAGGGTTTAAAACGTCCATTAATATCCTAATATTTATTCTCTATGGATATCGGTTGCTCCTCAACATGTGAGTTCTTTAAGCTATATTTATGTCGTTCTATAGCATTCAGTAATTTTTTCTTGGTTTAGTTCGTGTTACTTTTATTTTTAATTATTTTATATGGTTTTGTTAGAATTGTTTTTCGTTTAACTTTTTCCTTTATTATTGACCATCCAGTTCAATTTCGTTTAGGAATAAAAGATTGTGATGGTTTTTGCTTTAGGTTAATCTATATTTTATATAAAAACGTTCATTAATATTTGTTTTTATTCTACCATGGATATAAACTGCCCCTCAGCCGCAGCACGTGAGTTCTTTAAGTTATATTTATGTCGTTCTATAACATTTGGTAATTTTTTCTTGGTTTAGTTCGTCGTTACTTTTGTTTTTAATTCTTTTATATTGTTTTGGAATAATTTTTCATTTGTTACCATCCAATTCAATTTCTTTTAGAAATAAAAGCTTTACGTTTGACAAATAATCCTAACATCACGTAGTATCGAAATTTTTGTAAATGTTGATCGCCTATGTACCTTTTATAAGTAGATTTCACATTGAATAAAATTATAATTTAATTTTTATTCTCTTATATATAGGACTTGAAATCAGCTAAAATTTTAGTTATTAAATAATTTCTTATTTAAACTATACATGAAGTCCTGCTATTTAGGACTTTTAAAATCCATTAAGAATTACCTTAATGTTCTGGATAGGGAAATAACTTAATGCAAGAATTTCTTCTAAATTGTTGAGTCCTTATATAGAAGAGAAACCCGAATGGATGGGCTAGAAAGGAGTATAAGCCTATATAAAAGTAATTTATAATTAATTGATCCAACTACGTACAACATAAGAAGAATCTAAAAGATTTCTAATTTTTTTAGAGAAAGTAAAATGAATACTGACACTAATTTTCATAATAAATTTAAATTACTAGAAAGGAAAAACAATTTAAAATTTTACCTTTCATCTACGATCTTTGAATTATCGGGAATGTATTTTCTTTACCTTTTAAGCTACTCAAAAGATTGTGTAGTAATAATATGCATTAAATACTGACTACAAACATGTATTACCCATGTGTTCATTATCTATCAAACAATTTAAATTTTAGGGAAATGAGCTTATGTATTCCTACTGATAGTGGTGTTGAAGGTTTTGGGCTAAGGCTAGGTTTGAATTTATAAGTTTGATAACGTGTTAAGTTTTTTTTATGTTTGGTCATACATTTTGGAGTTGAAATTTGAAACTTCAAAATTTGAGTTTTTAAGTTGTAATTTTTGAAGTTGTATTTGGACTTGCAATTTTCTTCGAAAAAAATTGAAGTTATGTGAGCAAAAAGTGATTTTTTTTCTCATTTTGAAACTTTAGAACACTTTGAAGATAAATTTTAAAAATCTAATCAAATTTCATGCCAAATAGATATTTTAAAATAAATTTCAAAAATCTAATTCAAAATCTATAGTGAAACGTTTGCTGCAGTTGATCGTTTTGAAAAGAGATAAAAATGGCATACTAAATAAGTGGAGCAGAAAGATCAAAGCATTTTTTTCTTGAAATGTAATGACGTACCTTTTAATAGTTTGGTTACATCTTTCTACCTCAAATTATGATAGTAGAATTACTTCAAGTTGGAAGTACACTCAATTTTGTTGTCCATTGTTATTGTCTAATCGATTTAAGATTTCAAAAAAATTATATGAAAAAAAAGCTAACTTAACATACGCTAAGAACGTCATTATAAAGAGATATTATGTGAGATACAACAACATAATTTATTTGACTCTCATATATTCCCTCGAATAAAAAACAATGTTCACTTAGCCTTTTTTTTCTCTAAGTCAAAAAGAGTATCCACTTATCAAATCAAGAAAGAATTAACCTTATTTTTTTTTCAGATTATCTCCTATTAAGTGTTATGTGATCAAATTCCAATACCTATTTAATTAGGGGCAGTTCAGTCAATTTTTTTAGGAGTTAGTATTTTTTTAAGGGGCGTGCAAATGTCTAAGTGGACACGCTTTTTAATTCGGAGGGAGTACTAAATATCTATAGTTACATATAATATATAATTAGTTTAACTAAATTCACATTGTTTGAATGTTCAGTAAATATTGAATTCAACTATTATGTCCACATAATAATATTCATTTTCATCATTTAGACAATTACATTATTTTAATAAAAATGTACATTTCTTTTGTAAATTCTTTATTGACTCACACAATACATGTGCAACACACGTATACTAAGAATAGTATAATACTAAAAGTGGGAAGCTCTTATCTTTATAGTTGGATTATGATTTTACCCCTACTTTAAATTAATTTAAATATAATAAAATATAAAACATCTAATAAATATTAAATAGTAATAGCATAATTACATTGAGGCTAAACACGTTCAGCAGCATTAAGTTACAATCTACATGGAATGAAATCTTTAATATGATAATGATAACGTCCAAATTCACTCCTCAAGGAGAGAAAGTGTACACGGTCGTCGCAATATAATTTACCAAACTATGAGTCGGGGTCGAATCCACGAAAAATAATATAAAGGCGATTAAGAAAGTAAGGAATTATTATTTTCTAAGCTAAGTCAAACCCTTTTTAAATATTTGATTTTTTTATTTAAGAACTAACAATGGTAAAACTAACTAGAAAGCGGGTAAAATGATGAATGGCCACAAGCATGGATACAAGGGAAGTTACTCTCAAGTAACGATCCAATGTATTTCACGATTTTACAACAAAGAGTGAGTTTATGTAATAGATAATGATTTCTAAGACCTCATTGAAAGTCTTCCAACCAAATCAATGAACTTCACCCTACGCTCTTCCAAGCCTTAGATTATGTAGTTAAGCACAATCAATTTAACCTCAAGTTAACTATCATATCCCTAACTAAGTTATTAGATGAGGTTTAAAACCCCAAATCCTAGCTATTTACTCTTTTCCAAACTCTTACTCTCTTTTCCAAGCAAAGTTTTCCAAACTCTTACTCTCTTTTCCAAGCAAAGTAAAAGTAACTAGGAATAATTAATGTTGGTCACTATTAAAAGACATTAAAGCACTAAGAGTAAATAGAAAACATCAACCCACTTTGTTAGAAATAGCAAAACAAGAGAATCAATCCAAACTTTAACAATGAATATCTTCATAAACAAAATTTAATTAATAGAATGAAGTACTACACACTTAGATATTTAATATATAACAAAAAAGTTGAAGAAATGAGTAAAAAAGTAAGAAATTTCTCATCGAAGTCTTCAAATCATCAATCCCCAAGTGTGGGTGTAAGAACCCTAGCTTTCCAAGACTTGTGTTTTTGCCAAAGATGAGAGATATTACCCCTAGGTTTTGCTTTTATAAATCTCCAATTTTCTCAACTCAAAATATGACCAAAGCAGCCCCTATTTTCAGATTTGCAAATTCTGCCTATTTTTCCAATTTTAACGACTTTTCTCCTTTTCTTCAATTTGATCTCTTTTGACTTGTTTTTCACTTGATTTCTTCACGATCACTTCTCAACCATATAATCTGCCTATTTTTCCAATTTTAACGACTTTTCTCCTTTTCTTCAATTTGATCTCTTTTGACTTGTTTTTCACTTGATTTCTTCACGATCACTTCTCAACCATATAAACCCTGTAAAACACCGAGAAAATATTATAAATGCACTAATTTTCTCACTATTATTCACAAAAGTGTAAGTAAAAAGAAGAAATAAATTAGTAAAATACCAACTTATCAAACCCCCAAAACTTAAACTATTGTTTGTTCTCAAGTAAATCAAAACTCACAATTTCCTTCAAAGGATTCCACATCTAAGCTCAATAGTGCACCAACATACCAAGTCAAAAAGTTCACATTAAGCACAAAGACATGACTTTGATTGGTACCAACAATTAATCCAAGACATATGAACCGCCAACAACTTCTCAAAAATATCATTTCATTTCAAGTGCTCAAACACCAAGTTAATCAAAGTAGAGATTAAGTTATGACACTAAAGATTCAAACTTTGTATGTTTGTCACAAAACAACTTTCTTTTGTTCATTCTTTTCTGAAGGGTGTCAAAAGTTACGGAAAGTAAAAATAAGAGATGAAATAAATCGAATGTCAATTCTGTTTCCGAATGTCAGTGATAATGTCACCTGACACAAGTGACAACACTTCGATAAAACAGAAAACCTTCAAAAGTAAAATGCAGCAGAAAAATAAAGAACACAATGGTTTATATTTTCATAAGTTATATGTTGATATAACTTATGATGGTCAATGACCAGAAGTATTGTATATATATTATATACAAAATTACAAATTCCTTTCTTTACTGATTTACAATATAAAATGGAAATGAATTAAAAGTTGAAGTCGTAGATGACTTCTGCCTGAAAAATCTAACTACGTAGACATACACAACCTCTCATTACAATCGCTCCATACAAAACTAATCTAGAATCTAAACATCAATTGTAATGTTGGACGGAATGTTGTCGACACACTCAGGCAACACTTGTGATTCAGATTTCTGGGTTGAAATCCCGAGAGCTCTCTTGGTATTTTTGCAGTCTAATTCTGGATATCGATTCACTATATTTGCCTCTACATTTATAGAAGATAGTCTTTCTTGAAAAGCTCATCGATTGGTTGTGGAGGTTGAGGGAAAGGTGGGCAGCTGGTGTGTTTGTTGGAGAAGATCACGGAGTCTAAATCTCAACAACTTTGACTTGTTCTTCACTCGACTTCTTCCCCAAGCTTTGACTCTTTCTCCCACGTTTTACAAAGCTCCATTTCACCCAAACCTAAGTCATTTTTGCCCCACAAAAAAAATATTACTGCTTAATGTGAAGTAAGGCAAAACTGTTATATAAAAATATTGGTCTGAATGTTGTAATATTTGTCTCAACATTTTATGCATTCAAAAACAGTACTTCAGAGGATATGTTGGGTCAAATATCACAACACCAAACCCAACATTAACAATCTCCCCTTTTTTTCATTTCTTCACAAAACACATTATAAAATGTATAGACAACTTAGTGCTTTGTCATAGATGTTGTCTAGCACCTGTGATTACAAAACTGCTCCCCCTTAACCTGTGATGGTATACGCAAACAAGTGTATACCACTCTATAGGATTAGAAGAAAATTATAAGCACCTATATACACACATCATCCATTCTATGTACAATCGAAATAGAAATAAACCATTGTCAACAATTATCCACAGCAATCCATCAAAAATATTTAACAAACAATTATAGTTAAGGTTAGCAACATCTTTCATCTTCCTCTTTTCTCATCACACAGCAGTAGCAACTTTCTACTTCTGCATAACGACTTCAGCTTCAGCTCTCAGCCGTAACTTCTTCAGCAACACCTTTCTCCCCACAAGTTCTTCCCTTTGCACAGCAACATCAACAACTTCTTCTTCAGCAACAGCCTCACTATCTTGTGCACTTTCAGTTTCTTCCCCCTGCACATCATCTCCCTTTTTTTTGTGAAGAAAGCAAAAGCAAAAAATGGTTTCTGGCTTGAACCAAGGCATCTCTAGCTGTATCAATCTCAGAAATTTGTTGGTTGATTTTTGTAATTTGTTCCACAAGCCAATTTATTGACAGTGTAGATTGTCTTGGACCAGTGTTGGCCAGAATGTTGGTTGCATTTCTGGCAACATTTTCACTTTCATCTTCCTTCTTCCAGGGTAAGTCGATGACTCTTTTCTTGCTCTTCAAAATTGCTTTGTTTATAGTGTAAAGTACATGAGCTTTCCCTAAAGTGTCTTCTCTATTAGGCTCAAAGCCTTGGGTGATTAATACTTTGTAGATCAGAGAGAGAAAAAGAAGGATTAAAGTTGAATCTTTCTCAGCCAAGTTGTCCACATGATAAAAGATCATTTTCCCTAAATCAACTTTGAATCCTTTCCCAATTTTAAACAGCAGCGAGGCTTGTTTAGATGTCACAACTGACTCATTTAAGGAACGAAACCAATTGTGAATAGCAATTTTGTGGAGGTCTCATACACTGATTGATAATTGAGAGTGTAAATTGATACATCTTGTTATAGAAATATATCTTCCCAAATTTCTTTGAGGATGTATCCTCTATAGCAGAGTTTACATTAGCATAAAACAACCTTATTATCTTATTAACATATGGTTCTTTTTCAGTAATAGAGCCAAGAAGTTGTCTGTCCTTTAAGAATTCAACCAATACATATTCAGCACATGAATCAATATCTAACACTCTCTCAGGACTAATCACTCTATTCTTATAAAAGTCCTACTTATCATATTTAGCTTTAGAATAGAATTTATCGGAGAAAGAAGATACCTCTGTGTCTGACTCAGACATGGCTTACTCTCTGATTCTGTACTGTTGGGAGGATGAAGGTATTTGTGTCTCTTCTGATGTTGGCTAAAATGTTGCCTGAGATGTTGTGGCATCTGGGGCAATATTTGGAGCAGCACTAGACCTTGAAGATCTGAGAACTCCCTTCGGAAGGAATTGTTTCAGGGGTGTTTCATCAGGGATTTCCTCTTCTTGAGACACACTTGGCTAAACTGAAGCAGATGGTTCTTCATCAGTTGAGAAAATGGAGTATGTACTTCCACTATCACTGCTCGAGTAGGTGGGTGTAGATGTTTCACATTTAGTCTTTTTGCTACTCGAATCTTCTTGGACTGTTTTCTCGAACACTCTACTCGATCGGCGAGTAGGAAAGGCAAATGACTTGGGCCTCTTATCCAAAGATGTAAAATTTGCAATTTCATCAACATCTACGGGGTTGTTGTTATCTCCAGGATAGCTGATGTCTAAAGGTTCATCAAAACCTTTAAACACTATTGCTTTAGAGAGATCCTCAGGGAGATTTGAGGAAGAGGACTGGCCTGATTGCTGAGGTGTTCGTAGCTCCAGTTTTATAACAATTTGGTGAGGAATCCATTGCTAAATTAGCGACAAATTGTTATAAAATCTGTTAGCTACGAGTAATTTAGCGACGGATAAGAGACGGTGTTCGTAGCTCCAGTTTTTTGTACTGAATATTCTGAATTGCTAATTATTGTGATTTATAGGATTTTTTATGTAGTTTTTAAATATGTGAATTTTATTTCCAAAAACTTAAAAGCTCCTATGTATGAATTCACGGGTAAATTTAGAACTTTGTTTCTCGAGATCCGAAAGGCCACTTAAATTGGGATAGAGTGAGTAGCACTTCTTTCCGTTCTTATTTTGAAGATCTTTGTGTGTTTTTACTGGAAAGGGATATCTCTGTTTTCGCGGATAGAATGATGTTTACTATTTCTTTTGCTACGATTCTTAGTTATATGGGTGTTTTCTTAATATTTGATTCTACAGATATGTTCAACAAGTAATTAGAATTGTTTTTTATGTTGTTTCTATATATTTGCTGCTTGTATATACATATGCCTGTATTATGTGTATAATTATGTCTATACGTGTGAGTTTATGTTTATATTGTTTGATTTATAATCTAAAACTGTTTTTTGTGTATTGTATACTACAGCAAGTAGCATAAGGTAGAGCAGAGAATGTAGCTTTATTGTTTCATCATATGTTTTACTAATTGTTAGCAAATGTTCAATTATTTAACAACTAAATCTTTTGTGACTACTGATTTTTTTCCCAACTCCTGTGATATTGACCATTGTTTAAGCGTCACCTTGTACTCTAAAAATCCAAATTCTCTTTTAATATAAAGGTTGTGGTTTCTGTTAAATCATAGATAATATTTCCCAATTACAATCGTATTGTAGAAATTGGAAATACGTATTAAATATAAAAGACTAGATTGTAGAAAGTAGAAACACTATAAATAGATTAATTACTTTGATGAGCTATAAAAATAAGTCTATCAACACCTCAACATCGATTTGATTTCAAGTGTATCCCGTATTTAATTAGCTTAATTACCTTGAGAATTGAGAATCATGAAGGGGATACTCATTGAGAAAGAAATAGGTTACACATGTTTTCACCTGATACCACAAATAATTAACTCTTTACATATCGGCCAACCCTAACTAATTTCAATGGTTGCAATTTCAGGTTTAGAGGACATCAACTCACCCTCGCACTGATAAGCAACTCATCACACACCCTGAATATCCGTCAAACTGATCTTCAAACTTTTGCAGTAACATTTTCTATTGTTCATTGCACACTATAAACATTATCGTTCTAATTGACAATGAAACACCGAGACTGTTCTGCAAATACAACTGGTAAGTTTTTTCATCATAACACGAGGTGTCTTCATATAATGTATATATATCGTTCAAAAACTAATCAACACAAATTAACATGGGTCACACGTGCAACGCACGTGCTCAAAACTAGTGGATTATAAAGATGGGAATAAAGGGAAAAGTTTTTCTAAAATGTGTTTCATAAATTTTTTGCTGATGACTTCATGATTAAATATTTGACTATATGATCCTCATGCCAGCTAATTAGTTATTTTATTATTCAACAATCACTTAAGAGGCCTAATCATACCACAATCCTTAACTTAAACTACATGGTCAAACTAGGTAATTGAATTGTCATGACCAAATCTATGGTACATGTTATTCGCTTTGCCCCTACAAATCTCACGGATTTGTATCTTAAGATACAACATCATCGAGTCCAAGTATGTCTACAATGCCTTATGAAGCTCTTCATGTTCCTCTCTTATTCTGATGTAAAATTGTCATGGTCTAAAGTGTCATATGCACTGTTCTTCAAAAAATTGTCAGCCTAAAAGTCCGTCAGTTCTTCTCTTTGACCCCCTCGTCAGCCTGCCCTCCGTTGTGGGCGTCAGAACTACATGATATTAGGGTATATCTAGATTCTTTTCGGGTCACTAGTAATCTCTATCCTTCTACTACGACAGGTTGGTGTACCTTAGGCTACACCATCATCGTGTATTATGTCGGTCTCTAGATGGAACCTCCCCAGTATAAGATATGTTTATTGATACGATATCGAGAGCACAAATCACTCAAGATCATTCACCCAAGAACAAGCCAAGGAACTCCAAGCTTTACAAGTCATGTTAATGTAAAGGGAGGCTTTGGAGACTATTGAGGGCCCACAAGATATCATACGGATTTGGATGATTGCTTGGAGTGAAGACGAAGCCAAACCAAACCTGTCACAACCTGCGGCCGCTGACCTGCGACACCATCTGTGTCTCTAAGATGGTGTCACGGACTGAACTTGCCATTTTCGTTAGTTTCGCAATTTGGGTTATGGCCACTTTTGGACCTAATTTGTAATAAAAGCCTAATACTATATATAGTGGCTCATAGAGTTAGAAGAGTCGATTGGATGAATATTGAATGAGAGTGATTCTCTTAGTATCTAGTTTGTAGTGTTAACTTAGTGATAGCTTAGTGAGTAGATTATAGTGATAGATCAATTAGAGTGAATTCCTTAATTGTCAACCTTATTCATGATTCTCACATGAGATTGCTCACTTGTGGAATCATTCTCATAGCATAGGTGCCTTTTGATTGAATCTATTGCAGGGTTTGGTAACCAATCCAAGTTTACCTTTAGTTTCATTATCAATTGTGTCTTGCCTCTATGATGCTTATTTTGGTTAATTCCAGTGAGGTCTATTCTTTTATATAGCTTTGGTTGCTTTGAATTCCATCTCTTGTCCTTTCAATTTCTGCATTCAATTCCTTGTTGATATCTAGAGTTTCGCTTTAGAAATCGTATCATTTATGCCCAACCGGCAACATTGGATTTGGAAAATTATTTCTGAATGATCTACCATGTATTTGTTGGGCTACATCCCATTTCTATTATGAATCAAATTCTTTTGAAGCTCTGTTACTCATTGTGGATAGGTTCAAATGTACTTATTAATTTCCATTGGAACACCTGTAATAATGCATGCTAAACAGTTAACAGATATCACAAAGGAACTATCACTTGTCAAAAGTATCAATAACAAATAGATACATATGCTAGGACCCTCACGAGGTCAAAATCCCAAAACTTGCCATAAATGGCTGCTGAAATGGTGTTTCAGCTTTTTATATGTGCGATTGCGCTGAAGGCTGCACCAGAAAGAATCTGCACTGTGCATTGCTGGTGCAAGGATACCGAGAGTCACCCGCCCTCAGACCCCATCCCCAAACCATGCCAACAAGTTCCAAATGATGTTGTTGAGTTGTACAAAGTCTCGAAACACATTTTGAAGCATAAATACTCAAAAAGAGGAATTGAATTATTACAGTGAGGTACTCTAAATCAAAACATCAGTGTTGTTACAAAATGTTGGGACCTTTAGTCTTATTGAGATAAATATTAGACAGTTTTTCAATCTTGTACCTAAGTATACTGAACACTTACCTAATCTTAGAATTTTGAAAATTAATTTTCTTTTTCAATCAACTGGCATTAGCGCCAATGCCCACTCCATACTTTCCTTTGGTCAACAACCAACTAAAGTTCTCTATACCTCTTAAGTAGTCGTATAGGATTGACAGATTTAACTATGCATAAACAAGTATAGTTGGCCTTCAACATGAGCTAATTTTTTCATGCAAATGACATTGATGTTCCCAACTTTGTGAGAATCCAATAAACACATTACACACAAGCCATTTTTAGGATTAAAATACAAGCCATCGTAATAGCTATGTTCATACAAAATAGCAGCTCAGCTTCTTGAAGATAAAATAGGTAGAAAAGTTGCAACATATTTACACTTCGGATTGCATCTACTCTATGACAATTTCTGATAAACCACCTCCAAAACTTGATGCAAAGTGATTGTTCTTGGGGCAACATTCTTTTCTAAAGCTCTCACAGCATCCATTAATGTGTCTCTTCTCCAATGGTGAACAAACCTTACGACCACTGCAGTCTAGATGATGATGATGATGATGATGGTTGTCCCGTAAGATATTGATGGTTGATCGGACAGTTGGACCACATTCTGTAGCATGCTTCTTGCTGCCAGAACGGACATGACATGGTGTGTACTTGCAACTTCTCATAACCAGCTTGGTTAGTTCTTCGTTGGTAGGGGTAGTTCTGGAGTGAAATCCACAGTGATTTACCTGATCTTGTGGTGAATGTTTGCAGCTGTTGGGGATGACCAAGTTCTGTTTTGTGCTGTCGCAATGAGCAGTTTCTTGGGTTCCACTTTCTGATACGTCGCAAATGCCATGGTCTTGAACTGAAAAACAACACTCTTCTGTTGCACTACTGTCATATGCCTTCTCTGGATGTGAGTGATCGTGTTCCTTGTCTGAACCGACAGCATGATGTGAGTGATCGTGTTCCTTTTCTGAACAGCCATGACCGACAGCATGATGTGGATTCAAATCTTCTCCAACTTTATTCAAGCTTTCTTCCTCCAAGTTGTGCTCCTTGTGGGGTGGATGAGCATGTGAATGACACCCATGGATGTCTAGAGAGTCCACACACTTATTAATTCCACAGGTCATTGAGCCTGAAATTCTCAAATTTAATTCATGACTAGTAAGTTTTTTTTATAGTCATGATATATATCAATCAACTACACCTCAATCTCAACTAGTTAGCTGCTTTGTCTGCCATATAGAGAAGAGGCTGTCCACAGCCTATGGGCTGAGGAGTAGCATATTATCCGTCATTCTTATTTTCGAGAAGCTAGAAATTATCAATGATTATTCTATCTGCTTTTCTGGTTTAATCAAACATTTTATTGTAGGAGTGATGGTAGTGCCTACCTGAAATTGCAGTTTGACATGTTTGATTGGTGCTATCACAATGAGCAGTTTCCTGGATTCCAGTTTCTGATATTTCAGTTACATTGCCTTGAACCGAATAACAACATTCTTGTAATGCACAACTGTCATATACCTTGTCTAAATTTGGATGATGATCATGTTCCTCAGAGCAGCCATGACTATGATCATGATTCGGTTCAATATCTTTTTGAACTAAATCCAAGCTTTCCTGCTCCAAAATCCTTTCTGCATAGAGTGGATTAGTAAGTGAATGGACAACGTGCTCATTTGCAGAGTCTAGGCACTTATTATTTCCGCATGACCTCGAACCAAAATCTAAAAGCTAATCAACAAATAATTCTTATTATTGCACCATATGCTTCAAGAAAAACTTTAAGTTGTTTCTTCTCGTGAATACAAAATTTGGCTGCTCTTCTATGAAGCAATGCACAGGCTACCTGACTCCAGGTTTAACCATAATCAGGCAGTCCAAATAATACTTTGGATCCTATTGTCTGGTTTAAGGAGGGAAAAAGGAATAAGAAGAAGAAGATTCCGGCAATACCTGAATTAGCATTTTGACATGCTGGACCAGACATCATTGAAGAGCATGGTTCAGATTTTGCATGTGAATGACAAGAATTCTTGCTAGTGGTGTCCGAGCACTTTGTATTTCCACATGTCTTGGAGCTTGAAGTTGCAGATGGGCTTTGGGGAGCACACATCTTGGACGTGCATGTCTGATGATCATGATGTGAATGGTGGCTATTATTGTCTCTTGGCTCAGAACACTTGCTATTTCCACATGATTTAGGACCAGAAACTGCAGATTGGCATCCAGGAACAGACTTCTTGGTAGAGCACGTTTGAGGAATTTTGTGAGATTGACAACTATTTTTGTCAGTGAAGTCGGAGCACTTGGTGCTTCCACATTTGGAGCTTGAAGTGGCAGAATGACATCGTGGATCAGACATCTCTGAAGAACATATTAGAGAGTTTGTCAAAGAATGACAACTACTCTTGTGAATGGAGTCTGAGTAATTGTTACTTCCACATGACTTTGATTCTGAAACTGCAGATTGACATGCTGTAGCAAATATCTTGGCTGAGCAGCATTGAGGGTGCGGATGAGAATGACTACCATTATTTTGAATGGAGTCTGAGCACTGATTACTTCCACATGACTTTGATCCAGAGGGGTCAGATTGACACCCCTCGGACGAGCATGATTGCCTTGTGCATTTCTTTTGTGACTCAATATCAGAGCAACATCGTTGAGGAGCATTTTCCGATTTGCAACAAGAAGCTTTGTTTTTGTGGTGGTGAGCATGCGAAGATTTACAACCTTTTTTCCCATGTCTATGTGTAGGTCCTCGTAGAAGTAGCATGCTGTTCAAAATAACTAGCAAGCATGTCCCAGCATCTGCCAGGACAGCAGCCCAAACCAATGGATAACCTGCTATTGCCAATGCAACTATGGCACCCTTTGTACCGATTGATATAACCATATTCTCAATTATTTTCCTTCGAACTCTTCTAGCAAGACGTGCAGCTTTCGGTATCCTTCCGATGTCATTTGTCATTAGTATAACATGACCTGTTTCTTTCGCAAGCGCTGAACCAGAAATACCCATTGAGATACCAACATCAGCTGTTGCTAATGCAGGAGCATCATTAAGGCCGTCGCCTATCATTGCTGTTGGAGCTTCCTTCTGAAACCCCTTAATGATTGTTGCCTTGTCCTCTGGTAGTAATTCTGCTTGAAATTCATCCAAAGTTCCACCTAACTGCAAATATATTTCAGCTTACCTCATTTGCATAAATAGAACAGTTTTTAGATACTCGGAATTCAGATTCAGCTTATCAAACAAATCTTGACTCTATGCTGAATATCAACCGGGTCACGTACGCTTAATGTAGCTTTCATATGTGAAGACTTATCATCGCAAGTCAGAAAACTTTCCAAAGCATTTTGTTAAGAATATAATCAAATATTAAAAGTGTGTTCTATCTAACAACTTAAGCTTTTAGATCAGATGGTCACACACCTCAATATGGTATCAGAGCAGACCAAAGTTCATGGGATCGAACCTCACCGCCACCCATTCTTAAAAAGAATTTCCACGTGCTTGGACCATGAAAAAAAATCAGGCCAGCACGTGAGGGGGCGTGTTAAGAATATAATCAAATATTAAAAGTGTTAAGAATATAATCAAATGTTAAAAGTGTGTTCTATCTAACGGCTTAAGTTTTTAGATTAGATGGTCACACATTTCAATACATTTCTTACATTAGTTGTGATGATAACTTGGTTTATCCAGTTCAACCTTAACCTTCATATAGACTTCATATTCACATTATCTTAGTATTTTATGCCCCATTCTGATCCCTGTAAAGACAAAGCACTTACTAGAGTAATACGTTCACTAAATTTAAATGAAACGTTAGCGTTTGCTGAGGATAGAAGAGAGAAGCAATAAGAGTTCAGTGAAAATTCTTAATACTAACCAATAATCCAAAGGCTGCAATAATAATTTCAGCGTATTGTAGAATTTCGAATATACCTGATCATGCACATGGTTGGCAGCTGCATAACAATCACCGGTAAGCATCACGGTTTTGATACCCATTTGCTTCAGTTCTCTCATTGCATCTTTTACGCCAGTTCGGCAAACATCAGAAAGACTGCAAATTCCAGCTGGAGAGGATCCCAAAAATATGTACCCAACAGACTTTCCTTGTAAACTGTCACCCTCAGTTTCTGGCACTGAAATTTCAAACATCCACCTCATTAGTGCTAAACCGGTCAGGGATATCAGAAAAATCAACTAGAGAAATCACATATTTTTTACTCCATACTTTTGAAAGTTTTCATGTCTCTGCTATGATCTGTGTTCTATTACTACGATGACTATAAACGGAAAAACAAAACACATAAAGCCTTTTACCTGTGGTACATCCAGCTCTTGAAGAAATTTTCCTATTCCCCACATAGATTTCCATTCCGTCAATTCTTCCATATATCCCTTCACCAGGAAAATTTTGGAACTGCTCCACTCTATCAGGCTTTGGCTCAACGGAATTTGATTGTGCATAGTCAATCAGAGCAGCTGCCATCGGATGACCTGACTTGCTCTCAATGCTTGAAACCCTGAAATCATTCACTAGAGAATTTAGTGTACGCGACTAAACACAAAAACGAAAAGGCTTCTATTCAGCTTGCTGTGTGTATTTGTTTAGTAGCATCAAGAATATCATACATTAAATATGTTTGTTATTCATATGACCTAAATACTGTTTTGTTGCCTCACTTTAGTGGATCCAAACATTCCATCTGAGTTCCTCAATATCAGAGATCGACATTTTGTATATAACTATGATACTTTGGCTCTATTGTTAACCATGAAGAGCCATTTAACACCTTTGAATATGAGAATTTGTCACACCCAATTTCATCTATATATATATATATATATATATATATATATATATATATATATATATATATATATATATATATATATATATATGCTACAAAGAAATCTTGTCATATCACTATCAATGTGCTGTGAAGATGGTCATTTAGGATTTTGAATTTTCTTTGGCAACATGAAATAATATGTATGAGTAGTAAACTTACCAGTAAAGCAGTGTGTTGAGGCTAAGACCATCAATGAGAGACCTGAACTCGGTCACCACAAACTCTCCTCTCGTTATTGTCCCAGTTTTGTCAAAAGCCATGATTTTGATTTTAGCAAGAGTCTCAAGGTACTCTGCTCCTTTAAACAGAAGACCTGATGTTGCTGCTTTTGAAAGTGCACAACACATGGCAACTGGTGTAGATAGCACGAGTGCACATGGACATGCACTCACCAAAGCGACCAAAGCCAAGCGATACCATTCTTTTCGGTTGTGAACCCTTAATGCAGTAGGAATTATTGCCAAACAAGCAGATATAGCCACAATTGCTGCAAAGCATCACCGGTTGAAAAGTATTATTGTAGATACATAGTTTAATGGAAAGAGAAATATAGCAGTGCGATGCCCGTAGACGAAAGGCAGGCTAATGAGGGCGGGTCAATGACAAGTTTCCATATAAGGGGTTCATATGATAATCTGGGCAAATTTCATATTGGAAAGGGAAAGGACAATGAAGTGTTTTATAAGACCTAACACGAGTTCACATAGTACATGCGCTTTATGACTCGATGAGGCACATTTTTAGATTCACTAACCTGGTGTGTAATATTTAGCACATTTGTCAATGTATCTTTGAGTTTTTGATTTCTTATTCTGAGCATCTTCTACAAGCTTCGCCATCCTAGCCACGGCACAATCTTCAGCCAGAGCTGTAGTCTTAACACTGATATAACCTGAAGAGAGGAGCAAATTCCATTTTAACAAAAAAAACTTTTCAGAACTTAAGAAATGAAGGAATACTATCTCACCATTTAGATTTGTAGTGCCTGCCCAGACCATCGAATCTTTTTGCTTAGAAACTGGAAATGACTCGCCTGTCAAAGTCTTCTCGTCCACATCACATTCCCCTTCCACTACAATTCCATCAATTGGTATAGTTTCACCAGCTTTCACAGCAAGAATACTATTCAACTTGACTTGATCGACATTTACTACTTCTCCGCTTTCAGCTAAAACTGCTGTAGGAGGGACTATATTGACCAGTGACGACATAACAGCAGTAGCCTACATAACCATGAAGGTTTTGTTTTGTCAGAATGCTTTATCCATCTAGACTATCAGTTAACGAAATAAAGACACAAATTTAGCTTAGCACACACAACATTCATTGGCCAAATCCATTTCTTAGCATAGTTAAACTATCTAGCACTTAGTATGTTTCACCTAATGAATTGCATTGCTAAAAAGTAAGATCACATAAGTTCATGCTTATGTCCGAGGAACTAAATTCCTAGATCATCTACCTAATCTCTGTTTGCTTCAAACAGAGCTGTGAAAGTAAATTAATTTTCAAAATGAAATATAATCCAGTGATGATCCATGCGATAGCTGCCTATTAGTCCTTTCCAGTGTATAATGTCATTGAGGAAAAGAATAGAAGCCAACCAGAACTGTTTTATGGTTTATTGTATAGCCCTTCTATGGAAAAGAAGGGTGGATTGATGAGGGCAGGTCAAGAAGAATAATTGATAGGCTTCAAGGGTAGCAAGCTTTCCAAGAAGGGGTGCATATGACACTTAGTCAAATGGAAATTCGCAAAGGGAGAGGAACAAAGTCTAAATAATATAGATGACAATTTCACATGGTATGCGGCTATGCGCATTTTCGGGCTTGACCAGGCATTGCCCAAGGGACAAATCCGTTTGGGTCAATATGGACAACATCTACGTTGTGCTTTGATTGTGACAAATATGGAAACAGACTCGTATAATATGATGGTTAGGAAAACCTCAGCAACGAGGCTCATTTCCTAAGAGTTTTATTTCGTAAAGGGGTGTATGTGACGCCCATGATGTAGGGCGAGCTAATGAGGGCGAGTCAAGAAGAATGACTAGCAGGCTTTTAGGCTCACAATCTTACCAATAAGGGATATATATGAGACCTTAGACATATTCCCTATCGGAAATTGAGAGGAAAATAAAGACTACATTGTTCGTGCACTTCTGCGCTCGATATGGCATAACTCAAGGGACAAATTCATGAGGTCTTTTGGGCCAAAGCGCACAATATGCACCATGGGCTTAGGCTGTGACAATTATCAATTTAGGTACTTGTACTTTTGGAATTCCAACAAATAAAAACCACAGCATTATTATCAGATACATCTACATATTTCAATTTCTTGTGTGAGGAAACTAAACAGGGACAAGAAATCACAAACCTTGTGACTTGCCCTTGACTCTAGCCATTCTGCAATGGTGAATAAGAAGACAATAGTACCAGCTTCCCAATAATCATGTAAAACAATTGATCCAGCAACTGCACATGACGAAACAAGTTATAAAAATCTGTGTTACAAACCACTTCTAGCTTTTTAACACTAACACCCTTGTAAAAAGGTTTCACTAAGTTCTATTAAATTTTTACCATCATTTTATTTTTTTCGTCTTCCAATCATTCGTCCGTCTTTTCCCTTCTTTTAGATTTTTGCTACTTACTCGTACTTTCCAAAAATACTGAAGCACCAGTGTAGGATCCTTAACAAATGCATTACTTTTGGAGGATACGCATCCTTGGACATTTTTGAAGAGATTTTTGGGTATTTGATTATATGTGCAATTTAATTTTTTTAATAGGTATTTATATAGCCCATTTGGTTCTATTTTTTCGATTATTTTTTTTGTTAAAATTAAAATTAAAATCAAATCAAATATTGTTGATTTTTACAATTAAGAAATAAAACCTAATCAAACCAAAAAAAAACTTCGATTTGATTCGGTAAAGAATGAATCTTGGGTTTAACTCAACCCCAAAAGCTAGCTTCATTTTTATATAAGGAGACCATGTTCCCATTTCATATCCGATGTGAGAGCACGCCCAGACCACGTTAACTAAAGCGTGAACAATATAATTTGGGGCCCAACATCGACGAACAAATAATTGGAATGGGTCTGGCTCTGATATCGTGTAAAAAATGGATTTTGGGCCTAACTCAACTCCAAAAGCTAGCTTGTAAAGTGAGAATTGTTCAAGTCCAGGGTCTATGTTCTCATTCCATATCCGATATGAGACTCTTAACTGATTCGGTTTCCAGTTTGATTCGATTTTTCAATTTTATGTAATCACCACTAGCTGTCAATTTAAAGATGGTAAAGTAACACGGTTCTTAGCAATTTGTCAAAAAGATGGTACATCACAAAGATAGAAGTTAAGAGTTTTAGTGGCGTTTTCTTTCTACAAGGAATCTTATAATGCTACTTTTTTAAAAGATAAAGGTTTGAAGTGCCTAAGGAAAAGACACTTTGTGCTTTTCACCATTTCTAAATTTTCATACATATTTAGCAGGAACTGCATTATTTGAGCTATAAACTGGACTTATAACTGCAAGTGCTCTCTTCTATTGGTGTTTCCCCTCCTCTAGATAGAATTGGAGCCAGAATTTAGAGTTTATGAGTTCTGAATTCATAAGCGTCATAATTACTCGATTCACAATTAAATACTTATACATATTTAATGAATTTTCTAATACGAATACACAGTCTAATCAAAAGTTATTGGATTCGTCTGAACCGGTAACTAATACCCCCTCCGTCACTGCCTGTAGATTTTATTATATTAAACATATATAATATTGTAATATGGTTTGATCAAAACTAATATTAAAAAAATAGTTTAAAAATTATCGAGAGAAAAATATCTCCCTAAACAATACTCTTTAAATGACTACGTATTGAATGTTATTTATTTATAGAGACTAAAAATTGGAGCTATGAGGGATAATGCATTGTTACTCCCCTGAATTTTGACTATGATGAAATCAACGTAGAGGTAGAACTTATCTAATTCTTTAACCTTGCCTGGATTAGGTATCCCTACTTTATACTTCCTAGCTCCTCTGGTTTAAATTTATGTGTCTTCCGTTCTTTTTTAGTTTGTTAAGAAAAGAATATTTTATTTTATATTTAGTATTTTCTCAATTTTAATATTCTAATTTATTTTTAATGGCACTCTTATATGAATGAAATACCAAGTTTAAGATTATAAAATTTGAAAGAATATTTTTGATATGTTATGTACACATTAAATTTAGTATTATAAAAAGGACAGTTCGGTGCATAAAGCATCCCGTCTATTTAGAGTTCGGGAAAGACCGCCCCAAAGGGTGCATGCAGACAATCTATGCCAATATAAGCATTAGTGACTGCTTTCATGGCACAAACTCGTATTATAAAATTTAATTTTTTTTATTTAATTAAATTAAGAAATAAAATAAAATTGACCGACTATGACAAAGAAACATGTCACCTTCTACAAAAGGGAAAGAAAGGAATTGTAATAATTTCGAGAGTATTCTCATTGTTACAAAATATATATAAATTAATTAAAGTTGAGGAGAAAAGGAGAAACGTTACACATTTATACATTACTTATGTGGGCTCCTTTTTGGTGCTTTACACGTGGGAAACCCATTTGTGGACTATATTGCAAGAGTTACACAAGCAATTTTGTAGTTTTCCTTACTAGAGACAATCTTGTGCGGGATTGAAATTCCTTTTTTTTTTCCTTTTTCCAATCACATCTAATCTCACCATTTTATTTGTTACTTATTTTTTTGCATTCATTTTAGGGGTTTTTACGCGCAGCAAAATAATAATCGGTAAATTCATGATTCATGAAGAAGGAGGAGCACTTGGTAACTTTCCGTAGCTCGGTGGCTAAGACTCAGATAGACTTTTTGCTCCTTAGGAAGGTTGACAACGGTCTTTGTAAATACTGCAAGGTTATTCCGAGTGAGTATCTTACAATCCAACATAAGTTTTTGATGATGTACTTGGAGATCAAGATGGAGAAGAAGATGAGGATTGTGGATCACAGGCTAAGAATCAAATGGGGGAGTTTGATCATGGCTAGTGCAAAAGAGATGGGGGAGAGGTTGATGGTCGAGGGGGCTTGAGGGAGTAGTGGGAATGCGACCGGTATGTGGGAGAGGACGGTCAATTGCATTCGGGAGGTATGAAGAGAAGTGCTAGGGGTCTCGCGAGGTAGCCGTGGTGGGCATCGAGGGGACTGGTGGTGGAATGGTAAAGTTCAATAGAAGGTGGAGGCAAAGCTAGCGGTTATGGCGGTGAAAACGGCGGCTTTTGAATGTCTGTATCTGGAATTAGAGAAAAAAGACGGGGATAAGAAGTTGTATAGACTAGCCAAGGCGAGGGAGAGGAGAGCCCGTGACTTAGATCGCGTGAGGTATATCAAGGACGAGGACGACAAAGTACTGGTGGAGGACGCGCGTATTAGACGGAGGTGGAAGTCTTACTTCCACAAACTTGTTGAACGAAAAAGAAGATAGAGATATTGTGTCGGGAGATCTTGAGCAATCCGGAAGGTATCGGAATTTTTGGATATTGTAGAAGCATTAAGGTTGAGGAGGTTACGGGTGTTGTTCACAGGATTCGCAGGAGACAAGCGACAAACCTGATGAGATCCCGGTTGAATTTTGGAAGAGCGTAGGCAGGGCAGGTTTGGAGTGGCTGACTAAGTTGTTTAATATCATTTTTAAGACGGGGAGAATGCCTGAAGAATAGATATGGAGTACAATGATTCCTTTGTACAAGTGATGATGGGGCTGCACCAGAGATCATCTCTTAGCCCATTTTTATTTGCCTTGGTGATGAATGGACTGACGCGACAAATCCAAATGGAGGTGCCATGGTATATGTTATTCGCAGACGATATAGCCCTGATTGATGAGACTCGCAGTAGAGTGAACGCTAAGCTAGAGGTTTGGAGACAGACTCTGGAGTCTAAAGGGTTCAGGTTGAGTTGGACCAAGACAGAATACTTTGAGTGCAAGTTCAGTAACGGGAGCGACCATGAGACATGCGTGGAGGTGAGTCTTGGTACTCAGGTCATTTCAAAGAAAGGAAGCTTCAAGTACCTCAGGTCTATTATCCAAAGAAATTGAGAGATTGATGATGATGTTACACATCGTATTGGGGCATGGTGGATAAAATGGAGGCTCGCATCTGGAGTCTTGTGCGATAAAAAAGTGCCACCCAAACTGAAAGGCAAGTTCTATAGGGTTGTGGTTAGACCGACTATGTTGTATAGGGCGGAGTGTTGGCCAGTCAAGACTTCGCATATCCAAAAGATCAAAGTTGTCGAGATGGGGATGATGAGATGGATGTGTCGGTATACAAGGAGGGATATGATTAGAAGTGATGATATCCGGGACAGAGTGTGAGGGGCCTCGGTGGATAATAAGATGCAAGAAGCGAGGTTGAGATGGTTTGGGCATGTGCAGATGAGAGACATAGATTCCCAGTGCGGAGGTGTGAGAGGTTGATATGCACGGGTTCAAGAGGGGTAGAGGTAGTTTGAAGAAGTATTGGGGAGAGGTGATTACACGGGATATGGTGCAGGTGCAACTTACTGAGGACATGACCTTATATAGGGGGTTGTGGAGGATACATATTAGGGTAGAAGAGTAGTATGTAGTTGAGCGTAGTCCTACTTAAGCTTACAAACTGTTAGTGGTAGTGTTCGTATTATAGGTCTGCTTAGCGTAGTCCCCTGTCGTTTGATTTCTGCTGCTATGTGTTCTGTAGTGTACTTTATTTATATGTGTTAGTTACTTCTTCTTTATCGGAATGCGCTATCATGGCTTATTCGCTTTTGTTACCATCATTTTCAAACTGTTTTAAATTTTGTGTTTGGGTCTGACCATTTCTCTTGCTTTGCTTGTGCTTATGATTTGTCTTGAGCCGAGGGTTTTTCGGAAACAACCGCTCTACCTACCAAGGTAGAGGTAAGGTCTGCGTACACTCTACTCTCACCAGACCCCATTTCACTGGGTATGTTGTTGTTGTTGTTGTAAATTTATATTTTTTGTATATAATATATATATATATATAATATATTTTTTACTCATAATTATTGTATATTTGACTAGTGGTTATAATAATTCAGGTCGAGTGGCCAAATATGTTAAAAGCCCTTCATTTGAAGGAGATTTTCTTTTTTACACCGGCTCAATAAATATAGCATGTTGTTGATGAAAAGGGAAATTAAAGGTTGCATTAGCTTACCATTAGCCTAAAATAGGCAAACTATAATTAATCCCAATTTTCCTACGGGATTTCGATAGGATCGTCCGTCAAGAAAACGCTTATTTTTAGTAGATTAAAGATTCATTGAGTATGATTCATGCACTTTTTATTTTTCTTCTTGATGTAAATCAACAATGACAAGATATGTTTAGCGTCTTAACTTCAGGTACAATATTACAACTAGTTGTTGATAAATATATCCTACCATTTGTATTTAACTGTTTAATTTGTGTCGATAATATATGTAATACTATTTGATAAATCACTGATTCCTTCTTGAAATCTGAATTATTTTATTCCAATAGGAAAAAATTAAAGAAGATTACTTTTCAGTAGTACTAGGTCACTTGAAAATATTTTAACACAAAAAGTATATCAATAATAAATCCCATAATATATTTTCATGCTTTCATTATTGAAAGTCACTAGGGTGGTCCAAATACATATTAGCATATAATTACACCCCAAGAATCATCCCTCCACTCCAATCTTGTGGGTTACTTAAAGATGCATTATCAAATAAACAAATATTTAATTGCCCTATGGTGCATGCTTTTAATGAAATGATGAATCACAAAGCATAATCAAGAATCAAGATTCAAGCACCACAAAAGAGAACCACAAAAAGGAAGAAGTATCCAAGCTAATAAATTAAAGCAAGAGACAAATCTCAATCACAAAGCTAGACTAGGACCATGTATTAACTTTATAAGAAAAGACAGTAAATGCATAAAGCATCTCGTGTTCATGCCGGGTTCGAAAAGGATTGTATCCTGATGCTTGATCAAACCCATGACCTATAGGTCGCATAGAGATAATTTTATTGTCGCTTCAAGATATCCCCTTGTATTAATTCTATGACCAAATCAAATTCAACTATTTTCATAATAAAGCGCGTCTTTTTTTTTCTTTTCCAAAAAAGTTAATTAAAAGGGAGGAAAAGCAAAATACCTGCGATTAAAACAAGAATGTTGATGTCAAGTGTGAGGTTGCGAACGGCAGCTACACCCCTAAAAACAATAGGGGGAATTCCAACAGCAATAGCTCCAAGTGCTAACCATTGGAGAGGTGGAAAAAAGTACTTCAAAAATGAGAGAGCAAGCAAGATTCCACTACCAATTGCAAATGGACTTGGCCATTTCTTTTGGTACTTTTTCTCTCCATTTACTTTTATACTTGCTTCTAGTCTTGCTTGATTCAATGCTTTAACTACATCCACACACAAAAAACAAATACAATTATTACTTAAAAAAATTAAAGATATATCAACTCATGTAATGAGAGTTATGCATAGATTATGGATTCTACAACTGTTGCTGATTAAAATAAAGAATTTATGCTATATACACACACCAGTTTAGATTACTACATTATCTGTGTAATTTAACCGATTACAACAGATTATTAATCTAATTTCCAGATTTCCAAACAAAACTTGCTGTGAACAACTACCTTTTGTTGTAGGTCGTTTAACAAGATGGGGTAGTTACACATTTGACCACTCGGGCTAAAAATATTGACATCCTCTAGTCAATATACATAATACATATATATATTATGTGTAAGTTATACGTTTTCCGGCTATTTTTTGGAATGAACGATTATTTTTGTCAATTTTCCTATAAAATTTATATCTTTGCACTAATATAGTGTACATAACTTAAATTCAAAGATAAAAACGACTGATGAGTCACTCGAGTATATTTTTCATGTTGGTTTGAAAGGTTTCACCTCTGATATATATCCAGGCAAAACGTTGAAAGAAGTAAGTGTTTTATTTTATTTTTCCTATTAAAGTGAAAATCAAACACACATATATTTTCTTTTCTGGTTAATTTTTCACACCCAAAAAAATGACCATAAGAAACAGTAGGAAAAATAAAGTAGTAGTACTGGTAATTAATAAGAAAATAAAAGGAAACTTGAGTCATTTTGACTGTTCCTACAACTACTCTTCAACTCAAAGAAGCTGCAAAGCGACATATGAGTCAGAATATTTTGTTTGATAGTTCAACACAAGCCTCCATCAGCAAATTATTAACAACTACAAACTTAACTTTCATGTCACAATTATGTACTTTTTGGGGACAAATCAAATCATCACTCAGTATTTTTTATAGTTACCTAACAAGTAGACCAATCTTGAATTCGTTCAATTCGACTTCTTCCATTTTTATCTAAAAACCTAAAATTTTAGAAAGAAAAAAACACCTTTTTTAAACTTGTTTTGCTCTCTCACAATCTCAACCGATTTTAAGTATTACTCCCTTCTTATGAGGGTATTTGACTGACAAGAAATTTATGAAATAATATTTTTTTTGAAATATAGTCGTAGTTTTAAATAAGTTATAAACGTATGTATGGCCTTTAATCATCTAATGAAGATTAAAATAAGAAATTTAAGATTAAATAATTTTTAATTATTAAAAACTAGTTTTTTTAAATAAATAAAACTAAAATTATGCCATATAAAATGTGACACAAAGTATTGCGTATGGTTATATAACTCGGTTTCAAAAGAGAATTTATACATGTTCTTGGGCCTTTTGACCTGATTTTTCAAAAGAAAAAATGAATTAATTTTATTTTCCGTCTTAGTTAATCTAATAATACTCTAACAATAACTACTTGAGAGAATTTCCCATATTCTAGCAAAATGCCAACCAACCAAAAGAACAGTACAAGCAAACATCACATGAATAAATGAAAACCGTTTCTGCTTCCTTTTTTGGTGATTTCTTCAAAGAAAATTCACTTCATTTAATAGTTGAATTGATTAAAAAAAGATTACGTCAGTACTTAAGTAAAGATGAAGAATTGTACTCTTTCGGTTTCATTTTGGTTAAACTCATTGGACACAAAATTTAAGCAAGAAAAAAAGATTTCTGAAATTTATCATACTAAATATATTATCACATTTATGTGTTTTAAAAAGGTCATTCACTATAAAATGTTGAGTATAAAATTAAATTGTTTCATTATATTTTTGGAATAAATTGAAAGAAAATAGTGTCACGCAATTAAAATGGAGAAGAGGAAGTAGTGAATGTTATACCCTCATTTAAGAAAGTAAAGCAAAATTTTTAAATTTTGTTGTCTTAAATTTAAAATATATATATATAACATCTTGAATTTTGTAGTTTTGACATGTCACGTAGAATGTTGAAATTAAGAAATTAGTACTAAATATAAAAAATGACCTTTTTAAACCGATTGAAAAAAATAACACACATAAATTAAAACTGGGAGAATAATAATAGCTATATGTCTTACCAATTTGGTGCTGAGAAATGAGGAGCGAATCATGAATAACAATGACAGTTTTTGTTGTGACAATTACTGAAACCTCCTTAACCCCTTCAAGATTCTTGACAATTTTCTCAACAAGAACAACTTCGGATGTACAACAAATTCCAAGAACATCAAAGTAGCTCTTGCTCATCTTCTTTGTTTCATTATTAGCTTTCTCACTTTCTGTCATATTTTTTCTTTCTCTCTTTTCAAGAAACAAAAAGTTGTCAATGCTTCTATAAGTTGTATAATTTTGAGAAGTGGGAGAAGAAAAAGACAATAAAATGAAATGTGTGTATGAGTGTCTCTTATAAAAACATGCAGAGAATGAGAGAAGGCAATAAGGTTTGGGGGTTTAAATAAGAGTAGCATGCTGCCCCCCCCCCCACACCCCCAGCCTCCCCACCCCACCAACAAGGGGGAGGAAGGAAGAAGAAAAAAAGTTTATAAGAAATGTATATGACCTTTAGCTTTTCGTCTTTTTTGTTTTTCCAACTTTGAGTTTACACTTGTTTATATTTCTTTTTTCATTATCACTAATCTAAAAAGATTTAAGTAATTTTTATGAATTGAAAGTCAAATTTTATTTATTAATTTGTGTATTGTTATTCATCGTAAAAGATTAATTACGTCATTTTTAAACTATTAGTGCCGACTTAACCCCCAGACGAGTTTTACATTTGTGAGTAAAAATTCATTATTGCATTTGAAATACTTCTTAAACCAGTTTTTTAACAATAAAATCTCTATTTCAAGTTAAAGCTAAAATAATGCAAATTAATATTACAACAACAAAAATAACATATTGAGTGTAATTCCACAAAGTAGGGTATGAGGAGGTTAGAGTGTACACAAGCATTATCCCTACCTTAAAAAATAAAAAGATAGTTTCCGGTAGACCCTCAGCACATAATGCAGATGAATATTGATAAAATAATATAGGTTATATGAATTAATGAGAGAGGGAGAGAATGAATCTTTTAAATATTGATATGAAAATAAAGGTTATTATTTTTAATAAATAGTAATTAAATAAATTATATATTATACTCCATATAAGTAAGAGTAGTAACTTTTAGGGCCAAAAGTAAGTGCTTAAAAAAAAAAAAAAAAAAAAAATCAAGTGAAGTTCATTTCAAGAAACAATTTTTAATGCTCTCTTTCAATATCCGATTACAAATAGTTTATTTTTTCTACTTTATGTAGTGAATATACATCACCTGAAGGCAAAAAATCTAAACCCTTCTTTATCATTATATACGCTATTATACATTATATAAATAATGTATCAGCTATGTATAACATTACATATGCATTGACAGTGTATAGTCATCAAAATTTGATAGATCTGAAAAGAAATATGCATTGGGTTGAACACAAATTTTCACTTCCTAATGCATGAATGCTTGTCAAAGATCTCGTGACTACTATAGTACATAATTTTTCAGAGTCTTAATGCATATGGATCTAGGATAACCACCCTCCGTTTCTATTTACAAACAGTTTAAAAGCATATTTCTCATTTTAATAACAATAAAAGTGTTAGATTCATGCAATTCTTCACTTATTTTGTAGAAAACACCATTGAAGATATTGAAAAAACTTGAAGAAATTCGAAATGTGTCTCTTTAATTTCATTGTTGTTAGCACAAATTAATATTTAGGGTTTGATCTTAGTGATGTTTGGAGCTTGTGGTTGAAATTTTAACACTTTTAGAAGAGTCTTAGAGGAAAAGAAATGAGAGAGAAGAGAAAAGCTCGTGCTGAGAGAGAACATAGAAGCGACCGATAAAAAAAGGTGAGAGTTTAGGGCTGAAAAAAAAGATATCAAAATATATGCACAAATTAAGCCAAAACTGGTAAAAAATAATAGAGTTGAGCCAATTTTTCTTAACTAGATACCTGAATGATTCTGGGACGTAAGTTTCTCTAAAAGGTAGAATTTTTGTGTAATTCAATACCAAAAATTAGCTCATGAAAAAAGAATTGCCCGCTAACCAATGCTGGACTCAACGAGTTACCCCTGTCAATAACTAATCCCTTTTATTCTGAAATAATTTTTATATGTTGGTTGTTAGTTGTTACTTGTTTGTATTGTTTTTCCTTCTCCAAAAAGCTATTAGGATGGTGCCATAATGATGGTACAAACAGTTTCGGAATCACCAACAGGAAAAATGGCATTTTGGATAAACACATGAAAAGCACCTAAAAAGAGAGTTATTCATCTTTAAGGAATAATACTAATTCTCCGGTACTAGCAAGTAAAAATTCGTTTTGAGAGGAAAATAATTAATACCAATATAATAAAGTCCTAATTAATAACAAAATTCTTCATGTTACATGTTTATTTCTAATATAGGTTATATTTCTTTGAAACCAGTAGATACCATTCTACCACCATTCGGATGGTTGTTCCTTTTTTAATCAAAAGTTTCGATTTTGAATTCTGAGTATGGAGAAATATAGGGAGCGCTTTACGGAACCCTACGCGATGCAAATATGGATATAATCGGGCTCTAATGTGAAACCAAGCACTAGGTGAGAAATCAAAAAAAAAAGTAGGTACCATTCCAAGTGGGATATTATTAGCAGGGTCGTTCCTATACTTTTAAGGGTCCGGTGCGAAAAACAAAAAGAGACTCTTTTTTATTCACATGAAAAATTAAAATTAACTAATTAATCAATATTTAAAAAAATTATTGATCAAAACATCAAATAAATGTATAGTAAACACTATATTCGATTCAATGTTTGGGCCGACTGGTTGAGACTTAGGGCCAAATCTGGTGTGTTTAAAAAAAAAGTCTTTCGTTGCTAATTGAATTAGAACACACAACCTCTTACTAAGGAAAGACTTTTGAATGAAGCTCTCAACCACTAAGCTACAACTCTCACTAATAAGATTATAGACATTTTTAATACATATCTTAATATTTGAAATCAATAAAAGAAAAATAAAAATTCTGGGGAGGAGGCCCAGCCGGCCCGGGGGACTGTGCGGCGGCGCCGCCGGGACCGCCCCAGGGATGACTCTGATTATTAGTACAAAAAATAGAATAAATATGTATGGATGCATTATTCGCAAATTAAACTTTAAGCTCACTTTGAAGGAATATTCTCTAAGATTTTCTTGGCCATCTTTACTATATATACAAGAAAATGTGGTACAAGCTCTACAAAATTCAATTACTTGAAAAATCATTTTTGGATCCATTGTTTCATGTGTGTAAAAAAAAAGAAGAGAGAGAGAATCGCATATTACCTAACTTGTAACGTGAAAATGTTCTACTGGAAAATCTATTTACTTTTTCAAGTTCATGATCTTTTTGGATAAGGAGAACAAAGCATATATTAAATGCTGTTATGGATTCCTTTTTTTTCATAATTTCATAATTATTTCACCTCATGAGTCATGACCTTTCCCTATGCAAGTACAACTACTCCAACTATTCAGATTTTATGCAGTACTTTTCTTCACTAGAGCTAATAATACATTATCAGTGGACAAACTAGATTGAATAAATACTATTGCCTCCCTCCAAATTTAAGTATCTTAATTTAAATTAAACCTGTCAAACGAGTCGGACCGTGTCGTTGTTAAGTGGCCGGGCTGGGGGCGGGCTTGGGAGGGTAAAGGGTGTCCGACCCAGCCCCTACCCGAGTAGGGGTACATCATGGGCTTACCGGCCGGGCCTAGGTTTAGTTAATGGGTCAGGTCGGATTTTAGTTAATGAGCCGAGCCGAGTTTTAGTTAAGCGGCAGACGGGGATTTTAAGTAATTTTAAAAAAATTAATACTAAAATTTATTAAGTTTGAACTTTAAATTTTAAAATCTAGTCGTTGTCAACTTTATTTTAATCATCAAGTTTTTTAAATTATACTTTGGCCATATTTTAAATCTATAAATACCCTTAATTCTTCTTCATATTTTCTCTCAATTCTCTACTTCTCTCTCCCTAAATTTCCTATTCATCTAAATCTCTCTTTCTCTTCCAACTTTCAAGTTCAAATTTCAAAATTTTAAAAAAAAAATGGATAATGATAATCTTCCCCCTCCTCATCTAGCTCAAACTCAAAGAATACATTTGGTGTGGAGATATTAATATAAATTAGAAGAAGATACAATTCGATGTAGAATTTGTCAACTAACTCTGAATCATACGTCCGGATCGGGATATGGACATTGTAGGAAATTTGCCTTTGGCGGGGAGATGCGTCCACCCATCTTTGATGAATTAAACACTAGTGTTCCGCATGTTGGAGACCTTGTCTCTTCGCACATGCATGATCTACGAAGTGAGTAGATTACCGTAGGGCCAAGAATCGTCAAATTTCGTTGAGAAATGAAAGAGATATTGGTCCACGAAGTAAGGTGTTTAAGACATGAAAATGTGGTGTGGGACAAATCTACCACATCGGTGGGAATAGGAAGAATTGCTCTCTATATATGTCTCAAATTGGTAAAGGGTTTGGGACCCCAAGGGGTATCCCATGTGTTTAAAGGAGGGAAGACCTAGGTGTGCTTGGGTTCAAGGCTAAGCCCACGTGCGCCGCCGCCGCCCGCCCATCCGGTCCGGTTTCGGGTTCCGGGTTCTCGGGTCACGGGTCGTGGGGCTGTGGGCTGTGGGGACTTTCTGATATTATCTTTTTGGACCAGAGAACTCTGCCAGATGTACAGTTTGATCCCTGAAGTTTTATATGTACGGTTTGGACCGAATTCTTTCATATGTACGATTTGGTCCACGAAGTTTCAATATTTACAGTTTGGTCTCCGAGTTTGGGAAGGTGACGGAAGGCAGAAAGCCTACCGTTGAGACTGTTTTTTGAGGCATTAATCAGCCATTACTTGGCTGATTAACTACTCTATTAACAGCCCATTAGTTGGGCAATTGAGCACCTCATTCATGGCATTAAAACCTGTCATTACAGCCCTCCTTTAAGGGCCATTACAGCCTTGTTTTTCAGCTGTTGGACAGCCCCTCCTCATGCTATAAATTGAGCTTCATTTGGCTCAAAACGAAGAGAGAAAACTAGCTGAAAACAGAGCGAAAACGACACAAAAAAACAGCGAAAACCTTTGAAAAACAAAGTGGCGAAAAACTGCACTTTCGGTGGATGAAAATCGTCAAAAAATGACCAAACTCTCACGTATACACAAGATATACACTATAGAGACACACTATATACACAGAGACAAAAGAGAAGAGTATTGAGAAACTCTTCCTTCCTATTCCATATCTTCAGCAAGTAGAGTCATATTTGTTTTCTTCGACATGCTCAACCTATTGGCTTTGTAGTGTTGAGATTAAAGTGTTGTTTTATCTTGGGAGACTATTGCCCGCTAACGTAAAAGCATATATACGGGGCAATCTTGTCTTAAGGATAGAGGGCTATCCTCGACTCAACACACAACGTTGTAACCTTCCAGATTTAGTTGTTTCTTGATTTCAGGATATCAAGATTCAAGACACAACAAACCTGCGGCAGTTCTCAAAGTTGGCTTTGCGAGGTGATCAAGATTCAAGACACAACACACTTGCGGCAGTTTTGAAGATTGACCATTTATTTATCCTTTCGAACATTTGTAATAGTTATTTACATCCCGTACTGCTTTATAAAGTACGATAGAGTACCAACAACTTAAGACAAGATTGTATTGTATTACTATTAGTGTTCGAAAGATGTCGGTCAAAAGTTATGTGACCAAATCTGGATATGGCAATCGTTTTATGGTAGAAGAGAGTGATGATGATGAACGTGTTCATGGTGTCACCGCTACCAAGACTGGTGGGAACAAGCGCTCACGAGAGCCTGAGGATGTCAACTGGGACAAGAGGAGAAGACTGAAGATGTTATTCTATCTTGCAGCAGAAGGCCTATATCTGTCCCAGACAAAAGATCCGAATAACGGTAAGAAGGAACTGGAAACTCAGTTTGATGAAGTGACTGAAGTGAGCCAGAATCCGAAATTGGGATAAGTAGTTTTTCTTACTTGTCAAGAATAAAGATTAAATGATGTCTGATTAAAATGGATTAAAGTAAGGAGGAATATGAAAATAATTTATATTCCTTACGCTTTAAAATCAGAAGTTTAATCTCATCGTCTTTCCCGTTTAAAGATTGGATTTGTAAATGACTTAAAAAGATCCATTCTTTTAAGTGTAATTGTTAAAGTGTGTAAAGTATGTTCGCACATACGATGGAGAAAGATCCACTAACTGTGCGAAAACTGTTACCACTCTTAAGTAAGCGCCAAGAATTATCTGGGCACCAATCATAACGGAAGAAGTATAAAAGTTAAAGACGTTGAGCCTATCACACTATTTGGCAGAAGATCTTTCATAGGATGATGTTGGACACTCAGTCATACAAGGCCTCCGGGCGACTGGATTGGGCCAAAATTCCTTTGATATGATGATATTGGACACTCAGTCATACAAAGCCTCCGGGCGACTGGAGTGGTGCCAGAATTCATTTCATAGGAAAAGTAATGGACACCTAGTGTGGTGGGCTAGAGTTTCCAGGTCTTAAATGATCTGAAGGCCTAAAGAAAGGCAGAAAAGAAATTGGACACTCAGTCTGCAAAGCAACTGCAGTGGGCCAGAGTATCCAGATCACATATGATCCGATTACGCCCTAACCACGGGCAAGAGGTTGTTCATGTGACGCAACGCCACCTCTAAAGTAGAAGGGGTTGGAGAGGTTGTCCTCAATAGGACTTCAGGGAATGGGATCACTCTAAGATGAGGTGATACATGTCCCAAACTTGGTTTAAGGGATGATTTGTTGGTCAATTTGGTTTGAGACTAGTCCAACATGTCTGTAATAACTAAGAATAGTACAGTATGTCTGTAGCCAAATGAATGATATATTTGTAATCCGTGCATCTATGCCATCATAGATTAAGACACGTTAAATAGCAAGTCATTCAAAAGCTAACGATGTTGAGATTGTTGCCTTCTGTCGACATAAACCCTCAAAATAAATGTGAGGTAGATGAAGAGGCAAAATCACCTTTCCAAATTCTGTCAAGGGAATAGCGAAAGAAGCACCGCTCCTCTAGAACTTAGTCACACCTAATTGGGTGATTTGAAGTTTATACAAAATAGAGGGGGGAGACAAGTACGTTGTGATCTTCATTGATGATGGCACAACGTATGGAATCCTTTGTTTGTTGAAAAGCAAAGATGAAGTTGTTGAAGCGGATAAGCGCTACAAAGCTGAAGTTGAAATCAACTATGCCTATGGATTGCAAAATTCGTAGCAATAGAGGGGGAGAATGTGAAGCATCGTTCATTAAACGACTGTTCATTTCTCACTTCAGTCTAACGGTGTTAGCCAAGCGCAAAGTCGTACGCCCAAATTATGCGGGGTGGCTTGGTAAAAGTTGGAATACTGAAACATGTCAAGTTGTACCTAAGACTGTAGATTGCATATCCACTGGATCTGCAAATAACAATAGTGTTGATCGCCTCTTGGTGTCAAAGAATGTTGAACTCTTTGAAGATAGCTTTCCTTGAAAAAGGAAAAAGGAGTAATTGTTCAAGGTTAACAAGAACCCGTGAGGGCCTGACTATCCGGAGCTAGACGTTCCGTATCTACAGGACTCGAAAGTTGCTGGCTATCCGGAACTTAATATTCCAGATCTGGAGAACTCAGGGATTCTAGATGTTGAACCGAGACGGAGCAAAGAAGGGGACAGAGACTTGTTCCAGTCCTTCTAGCGTGTATGGTTGAGAATGAACCATGGACAATTAACAAATAATTGTCATCTCCAAAAGCGCTGCTTTGGAAAGAAACTACAAAGAGAGAAATAGATTTCCTCATAAAGAATCATACTTGAGTAATGGTTGATCTTCCTCCAGGAAAAGAACCTTTGGGTTGTGAAAAAGGATACTCAAAAGTGAGTACAATGTAGATGGATCTACTGACGAGTTCAAAGCCTCGGCTACTTGTACAAGTGCTCCCCTGTGAGTAGCTTAACATCTTGGGCCATTGCAGTCTTGCGTAGCATGGAGTTGAAACAGCCTTCCTAACTGGAGAGTTGGAAGAAGAGGATCGAGTTGGTTTTTGGATTTGTTGGGCTTCTTCCCGAACTTTTTTTGGTCCCCGAAATGTTTACATTTTGGTCCTGAAAGTTTCGAGATAAAACGAAATAATGAATCGACCACGAAACATTGACTCACGAAGTTAGAAAGCCAACGAGTTGGAAAACCAACGGTCGAAAGTAAAAGTCATATTGAAACAAAGTCTCGATATGAAAGATATGGGTATCACAGATGACATCTTAGGAATTCGATTTCTAAGACATCTAACGGACTGATCGATAGTTGACAGTCTCGTTGAAGCCACCAATGGATATGAATCATAGAACTGATTGGAATCATGGTGCACCCATAAACAAGGAGCGATATGCTCAGGTCACGTGTAGTTCAATGTATTGTACACACTACAACCGACCCGGTATCGTCCTACAAAGCAGATAAGTTGAACTAAGATTCACTGATGATCTTAATACATGATCAATAGAAGGCGTTAAGTCGGATATGACGATATCTCGAATTATTCGCTTATCTACGATTATAGTATTACGGATGTCCAGCGGTTACGGGAGAACACGGTGATGCAAAGCTGGACATCGGATCGAAGAACACCAAAGCCACAAGTAAATGTGTATGGTGGGTCTTAGAAAAACCTCTAAGCAAACTTGCATCGACCGATTCATGATGGAATCGGAGTTTATCGCTTTATACAAAGCATGAAAGAAGTTGAGTAACTTCATGACTCCTTAGAGGACGTCCCTTATTGGGAGAAACCCGTGTCTTCAGCAGTTATACACTGTGGCTAGCCGGTCGGCTTCAGGAAGGACACGGATGACGGCGTCTGGGCATATCTGTCAGGATATGTCAGGAGACATAAGACCGTATGACAGTTGATCATCACGGGTGTCACTTCCTTGTTTACTAACTAAGAGACAACCCGGAGATCAAGTGTTCTGACTGTCTAGGGGAATGTGCGTAAAACCCAAACAATACGAACCTTTGCGGTGGAAACCCAATCATACTGATTGGAGATCCCAAGAATTTGGATCAATGGGAAAACTAAGCGGCAAAAGGTTCAGTTGAGCGCTTCGGTGGAAGCAAGAAGCACTTCGGATGATGATTTATGTACGGAAACATGAATCCAAAGCTGTTCTCGCGATAGACATTAAAGTGCTACCTGCATGGTGGGTAAAGGTTAAGCTTCCAAACCTTTAACGATCCTCAAATGGTTGAGGTTAAAGTTGGGAAACTTTTAATGATTCCTAACACTTGTGAAGTGGGGTATAGCAGGATACCTTGTAGGAGATCACCTATTCTGGCCGTCTCAAATGAACGCACTTAAGAATCCAAGTGTGTCCAAGGCCACAACGGACAAAAACGTAAGAAGGAAAATGAATAAGAAGAGCTATTGTGTTGTTATCATTGTCTTGGCTTACACTAAACACTGACGGTTCAAGACATCACGTTCACCGCGCAGTAAGTAAGTCTGATGGTTTCAACTAGGGAAGGTTCAAAGCGAAAGCTACCTCTCCTGATGCAATATCTTTTTCGCTGAAAGATTGCTGAAATGTAGGCACCTTGTGCGTGCGCCACAATCTCTCTTTCATAGAGGTGATTGTTGGAAATTTGCCTTTGGCGGGGAGATGCGTCCACCCATCTTTGGTGAATTAAATACTAGTGTTTCGCATGTTGGAGACCTTGTCTCTTCGCACATGCATGATCTACGAAGTGAGTAGATGACCGTAGGGCCAAGAATCGTCAAATTTCATTGAGAAATGAAAGAGATATTGGTCCACGAAGTAAGGTGTTTAAGACATGAAAATGTGGTGTGGGACAAATCTACCACATCGGTGGGAATAGGAAGAATTGCTCTCTATATATGTCTCAAATTGGTAAAGGGTTTGGGACCCCAAGGGGTATCCCATGTGTTTAAAGGAGGGAAGACCTAGGTGGGCTTGGGTTCAAGGCTAAGCCCACGTGCGCCGCCGCCGCCCGCCCGTCCGGTCCGGTTTCGGGTTCCGGGTTCTCGGGTCACGGGTCGTGGGGCTGTGGGCTGTGGGGACTTTCTGATATTATCTTTTTGGACCAGAGAACTCTGCCAGATGTACAGTTTGATCCACGAAGTTTCATATGTACGTTTGGACAGAATTCTTTCATATGTACGATTTGGTCCCTGAAGTTTCAATATTTACAGTTTGGTCCCCAGAGTTTCTGGGAAGGTGACGGAAGGCAGAAAGCCTACCGTTGAGACTGTTTTTTAATGCATTAATCAGCCATTACTTGGCTGATTAACTACTCTATTAACAGCCCATTAGTTGGGCAATTGAGCACCTCATTCATGGCATTAAAACCTGTCATTACAGCCCTCCTTTAAGGGCCATTACAACCTTGTTTTTCAGCTGTTGGACAGCCCCTCCTCATGCTATAAATTGAGCTTCATTTGGCTCAAAACAGTAGCAGAAAACTAGCTGAAAATAGAGCTGAAAACGACACAAAAACAGGCCGTAAACCACTGAAAAACAGTGGCGAAAAACTGCACTTTCAGTGACTGAAAATCAGTCAAAAACAGTGACCAAACTCTCACGTATACACAAGATATACACTATAGAGACACACTATATACACAGAGACAAAAGAGAAGAGTATTGAGAAACTCTTCCTTCCTATTCCATATCTTCAGCAAGTCGAGTCATATTTGTTTTCTTCGACATGCTCAACCTATTGGCTTTGTAGTGTTGAGATTAAAGTGTTGTTTTATCTTGGGAGACTATTGCCCGCTAACGTAAAAGCATATATACGGGGCAATCTTGTCTTAAGGATAGAGGGCTATCCTCGACTCAACACACAACGTTGTAACCTTCCAGATTTAGTTGTTTCTTGATTTCAGGATATCAAGATTCAAGACACAACAAACCTGCGGCAGTTCTCAAAGTTGGCTTTGCGAGGTGATCAAGATTCAAGACACAACACACTTGCGGCAGTTTTGAAGATTGACCATTTATTTATCCTTTCGAACATTTGTAATAGTTATTTACATCCCGTACTGCTTTATAAAGTACGATAGAGTACCAACAGACATTTCCCATGACTTTGATGGGATAAATACCTGTAACAATATTGCAATATTCATCCAATGAAACATTCACAAGATTGAGGGATTTAATATTTTAATGTAAGTTTCACATTTACAAATAAGCCATAACTCCATTTTTCAACTTAATTCTCCTATTGGAGTTACAAAAGGTGTTTGGTAAAGGAAATGAACTACAAATTGAACAAACATGAGTTAGTGCGATAATGAACTAAAACGACGAACTTAATTATAGTCAGCATATAATCCTCCAAAGCTTCATTGACCCTTTTTTAGATTATTTAGAAATTGCCTAGGGTCAGTGGCGTATAATTTGAAACGCGAATGAAGATAGACTCGCCCTCTTTATCCTTCTCTTCTATTTATATAATACTATTAAAATTTTGTCTGTGACATAATTTCATTCGTCACGTGCACCTAACTCACATATCATGAGTTGTGTTTTTACCACTAAACCAAAGTCATCGAAGGCAAAGATTTCATTAACTTACTATTACTACAGGATTATCCCAATTACGTATTACTATTCCGCTATATATTTTTCTCTCTATGGATATTTGATATTTTTAGTACTTTCCTATAGATAGTACTAACTTTTATGAACAAAACATAATAAGCTACTTTTATACAAAGTTACACTGCTATATGAATTGATCTCAATAAAAGAATATCGAACATATATACCTTAAATTGATCTCGACTCTACTGCCAAGTTGCAAAGTTTTCTTCAGCATACAATACACTGAAGCATGACCCTATTCCTATTTATAATGTTATGGGTACACATGGAAGTGATGATTATTAGCTGGGCCGGGTCCTCGGTGGGCTATTAACCAGGCTTACTAGTGGGCCGAGCTACCGGGCTGTCCACCTTGTCCAGCCCAGCCCCCTCCCACCTTAGCCGGGCCGGTGGTGGGTCGGGCTTATCAGGCCCGGCTCAGCCCACTTGACAGGCTTAGTTTGACTACGCATAGAGTTTAAGAAATAAAAAGAGGCTTTTAAATTATGTGGTCTTAAATTAAAATTGTGTAAAGTAATAAAAGACCATTTGAATCTTATTGTCTTAAACTTGTCATGTAGGATGTTTGAATTTAAAAACTTACTAAAACCAGAAAGAGACACTCTTTTTTGGGCAGACTATAAAGAAAATTAAGACACTTAAATTGGAACAGAGGGAGTATTAAAAGGAGGGCGTTTTTGGAGAGGGAAAAAACTGACAGACGTCGTTGGTGGGCTTTTCCGTTAAGGAAATCGATATAGCTATCAAAAAGAGTATATAATTTTTATTTTTGATTTTTTTAAGAAAACAACGAATATCCATCAGTTAATTTAGCATAATATGCGCAAAAAATCAATTTCGATAGACACTGACTGTTTATCAATTGGTACTTTTGCGCCAAAAATATTATATGGAAACCAACACGGTCTGCTGGTTTCATAATTAAATTAATGAGAAATATTTTTTATTTACCGATCGAATCCATCAGTTTTTTTCATCAAAATTCGATAAACTCGTTAATTAGAAATCGATAGACGACTGACCGTAGTCATCGGTTTTCTTTTAATATAAATCCAAGTTAATGAGTTTTTTTCTGATTTCTCTCCTCTCTTTTAAATCTCTTTCACGGTGATTTTAACTAGCGATCTTCACTGACGTTATTTCAAGCGTGACTCTTATCAGTAACTCCTTATTGACAATCAAATACTTTGGACTAGAGGGTAGATAAATAAGTAACTAATTATGTTAGTTTGTTAAGCATAGTCATTTGCCTTGTACTATAAATGAACTTTAGATATCTTGTAATTGGTATAATTTTAGATTCAATGGAACAATGCTCACTTCTCTTCTTCTTATCATTTTCCTCTATTTTTTCATCGTATCTTGCCTAATATGAGTTATCTCTCCTATGGTTGATTTCTAAGCAGACCTAGCTCATCGTCCATGTATTAACACTATTCTTATAAATAAATTATTGTTATTTTATACCCTAATGGTGTATCCACTGTGCAAATATCACCAGTTTAAGCATGATTTGTTCATAATTAGGCTAAAACGTTCTCTATGTAGTGCGAACAGTTCAATTATATGGTTTTCAGTTGAACATGTTGTGCCGGTTAGCTTAGTGGGGTGAAACCACTTAACCACCAATCACAGCCATATAATATGAATCTTTCTATTTTATTTTATATGGCACTATTTTTATTTGGGAAAATTTCAACAAAAAAAAAAAGTACAATTCGCTGACTTATATTGTAAAAATATATCCCAAAACTTACGGTGAAAAAATATAATCCAAAAACACTTTTATACAATGTTACACTTATATACAAAAGAGAGGTACATTATGTATATAGGTGCATAAAGTGTATAATGTGTAGGTATATACACTAAAAATATAATTATACAATATTATACACGAAAATACGCACTTATAATATTTATACACAATTATACAATATTGTATAACTAGGTATAAAATATAGATCTGGATTGATTTTGAATAAGGGAATTGCACTTTTATACAAGACACATACATTATGTATATGGGTGTATAAAAATGTATAATAGTGTATAAGAGGTGTCTCTATCTTGTAAAGGTAGAGGTAAGGTCTGTGTACATCCTACCCTCTCCAGACCCCACTTGTGGGATTATACTGAGTATGTGGTTGCTACATTCATATACAATATTATATACTATTATATACTCACTACCCCTAGATATAGAATTAATTCTCCACCGTCGACTCAACCATCTTCGACGACTTCCCCACTGCTGATAACTTCATCTCCGCCACCTGTGCTCCACCAATGGCTAGATCTTCAAGGATAGATCTAGATATAGCAAAAACATAGATCAATTACTCAATCAACCAGTACAAAATTGACAAAATAGACTAAAAATGAGGAAAGATAGGGTTTAAAGTTAACCGAACAGAAAGGCGATTGAACTGAAGCCAAGAGTGGTCTTCAAAGCCAAAGAGTTTAACCTCTTTGAGATTTAAATCCTGGAGTCGACTAAGCACTTGGTTAAACGCTTAACGCTTCTACCTCTATAGCTGATTTTGCTTCGGCGACGATGGGTCACTTAAAGCAACAAATTTTCCAGCAATGGTGTTTGGGGTGTTTGATAAGTTACGTTATTTCGTGTTATGATGATTTTCCAAGCATATTCGAGGAATCATATATGGACCAGATGTGATAAGGTTCCCTAGCCATCGTACAGTCAATTCTACAACTGTAAAAGATGTTGTAATGTGCCGAATGGCAACAGCGAAGCATCACAACTTCAGTCTGCTAGAGGCCAAAACAAACGATGAAATATCCCTCTCACATCTCACATGCTCTCTTATATAAAAAAACATATTACAAGTGTAACCCACACACTTGAAAACCTAAAATCATATTATTCTCAAGTGCCAGCCACCGCTGCTCTCAAGATTATATTAAGAACAAAGCTGTAATAAACTCAAGGACCTGATTCCAAGCACTACAAATGTCTTAAGTCCATAGGTTTTTGAGTCTTTGTCTTTTGGTCTTTATTTGTATTCCCACACTACTTTCAAGAAGTGTCATTGTAGAACATATTTTCAACATTTCTCAGTTGTTTACTTGGCTAGAGTTAGTCAAGGGGTGTTCTTTGTAATAGAGTGATTGTAAAGGTCTTACAATAGAGTTGTTGTAAGGAGTGAGAGATTAAGAGTTTAATTCCTAGGTTGCAATAGGTTGTAATCTGAAGTTGCTCATTATAGTGAAGTTTGAGAAATCCTACTCTGGTAGGTCGTGGTTTTAATCCCTTGAGCAAGGAATTTTCCACATAAATATCTTGTGTTATTTACTTTCTATCTTTACTTAAGGGAACAGATCGAGAACCTAGTTCTCTACTCTGTTTAATGGACTCTTAGTTTCTATCAATAAGAGATTAAGAGTTTAATTCCTATATTGCAATAGGTTGTAATATGAAGTTGCTCGTTATAGTGAAGTTTGGGAAATCCTACTCAAGTAGGTCGTGGTTTTTAATCCTTTGAGCAAGAAGTTTTTTACGTAAATATCTTGTGTTATTTACTTTATGTCTTTACTTAAGAGAACAGATCGAGAACCTGGTTCTCTACTTTGTTTGATGGACTCTTAGTTTTTATCAATTGGTATCATAGTTGGTTCTTTCTAAAATGTTAACACCTATAAAGGATCCTTCCCATGGATGCTCCACAAAACCTAGAGGAAGGACAATCTACCACGAGACCACTGAGATTCAATGGAAAGTACTATGGGTGGTGGAGGACATGAATGCATGACTTCATTATGGCTGAGAATTTTGAGTTATGTAATATCATTTGTGATAGTCCTCATGTTCCTATGAACACAGATCCAGTTGGTCTCAAAACTACAGAAAATTAAGTAAGAAATACAATGATGTTGATAGAAAGGTTGTGGAGAAGAATTTCAAGGCTAAGAAAATCCTTGTTTGTGGTATTGAATCAGATGAGTACAATCGTATCTCAGCTTATCAAAGTGCAAAGGAGATATGGGAAGCTCTTCAAACTACTCATGAGGGAACTAGTCAAGTAAAGCAGTTCAAAACAGACATGCTTACCACAGAATATGAACTCTTCTAGAGGAAGAATGGTGAGTATGTTCAGGATATGCACACCAGGTTCACCTCCATAATCAACAAACTTCATTCTCTTGGTGAAGTGATTCAAACTAACAAGTTGGTTCGTAAAATACTCAGTGTTTTGCCTGGTTCTTGGGAAAGCAAAGTTAAAGCTATCTCTAAAGCCAAGGATTTGCAGAAGCTGACCATTGATGAGCTTGTTGGAAACCTCAAAACTTACGAGATGAGACAAAATGATTTGGAAAGAAAAGAGCCAATGAAGGAAAATAGCTTGGTTCTCAAGGCTGCTAAAAGTGATAAAAGCAATGATGAATATGATATGGCGTACCTCACTCAAAGATTTTAAAAGATGGTTCGAAGAAATTGTGAAGTCCCGAAGAGAGGAAGCTCCAGCAAGAATTTCAAAGAAAATGACTGTTGTCACAAGCGTGGGTACCATGTACATTTCATCACAGAATGTACTCTTCACAAGTAGGACTATTTTTAAAAAAATACTGAAAATGTGGCTAAGAGGCACCAGGTCCCTGATAAAAGGTTCAAAAGAAAAGATGAAACTGATAATCTAGTAAAGCAAGCTCTGGCTGTTTGGGGAGACTCTTTCAGTGAATCTGAAGATGGAGATGACCAATGTGATACATCTATGATGGTTGTTGATAATGAACCTTGAAAATATAAGTCAAGTTTTGCACTCATGACCAAATCTGCTAATGATGATGACAATGAACAAGATGAGGTAAATTGTTTTGATGTTGAGAAAGACTTGAAAAGTTACTCTAAAAAAATTAATGTCATTAGCAAATGTGTTTATTGAAGCATATTATAGCCTTATTAATGAGAATGGTGGTCTAATTGAATAAATTTGTGAATTAGAATGAGAAATGGATGATATGGTAGTTTCTATTATAGATTTGAAGGAACATGTTGATGAAGTAACTAGAGAATACTCTTTATTAAATAACCAAATGAAAAAAATGGATGGATACTCCTTCTAATGGAAAAGAGATAGCTAGTGATACTCAACTTGAACTTGAAAATGAGCTTAAGAAAATTAAAACGAATCTCACTGCTGAGCTAGAAAAGAATAGACAGCTGAGAAAAGAACAGACAGCTACAGAAGGATTTAAAAATGGGTAAAATTGATCTTGATAAGTCACATCATTGGACCTGGTCCTCTGACGTAATTGCTTATATGTACAAGAGTAATGGAGGAGGTAGGTAAGGCACTGGGTTTCAAAAGGCCAAAACTCCCTATAATCGTCACAGCAAGTATGTCACTACGACTGAAAATTGGATGTGCACTTATTATGGTCAGACTATCCATTATAAAGATACATGCAAAACCAAATTTCAGTCTCTATAGAAAATAAGAGTTTCATTGAGAAAAATCCAGAACTGAGGGACCTGGTCCCCGTAAAAGGAAACTATTTTGTCTGCATGGACTAAAAGAAGCTTAATTCACACGTTCTATTATTATAAGAGATCCAAGCTGGTTTGAGTTCCTAAATCTAGTCAATGACTCTATTTGAAGGCTGGAGTGAAATGAGGCAGTAAAAAATGGTACATGAATAGTGGTTGCTCGAAGCATATGACTAAAAGAATAAATGATTTTCTCTCACTCTAGACCTTCGAAGGTGGGAGTATGTCTTTTGAGAATGACAAAAAAGAATATATTCTTGGTATTGGCAAAATTGATAAGTCATCTCCCATGCAATTGAAAATGTGTACTATGTAATGGCTTAAAGTATAACTTGTTGAGTGTGTTTCAAATTTGTGATAAGGAAAATGGAGTAAAGTTCTGTCATGTTCTTGCACTGTCGCCAACCTCAAATCTGGTAAAGTGGTGTTGATAGCAAGAAGGTTCAAGAATATTTTTGTGGCAGATTTTGATTCATTAAATGACATCGACTTGACATGCCTCAATGCCATGAATGATGATGATGTTGAACTATGGCACATTCGGCTGGGACATGCAAGTTTTTCTTTGCTAAACAAACTTGTTGTGAAGGACCTGGTTCGTGGGCTGCCAAAAACTTAGTTCAAAGATCACAATGTGTGTGATGCTTGTTATGGTTCACTTTTACACGGAGGTAAAAAATCTACTAAGAGGTTGTTTGTTCTCTAAGTCGGATAATTATTTTTTAGAGTCGCCACCTAATTTATCGGGTTAAAAGGGTTTATTCGGAAAAGTCCGTTGAAAAATCCTTTTAAAATCACAATCAAGGTAAGGGTTCTACTGATCCCCGGAAAAGGTGTTAGACACTCTGGTATTAAGGATCCATAGAATATGATTGACCTTCGGGTTCTATAGCATGTTTAAAGTTTATAAATTGCTTAAAAGTGTTTAAATCTCCGCAAACTCCATGTCATTCATATATCTCAAACTCTGCATTTTTGAAAATCAATAAATTAAATTCTACCTAAAAATAATTTGCATAAGGGTCATTTGGTCAACTTATTTGCAGACTAGGTACACTTAAAAATTAATTTGAGTAGAAGTCCACTGTTTAGTCCTATAGGTTGTCCAATATCCTTATACTTGTCTTTGAAATTTTTTTAAGTTAAAAAGAGTGTAATTCTTTTGAATGACAAGTTTAAGGTTGAAGAAAAATAGAAACAAATTTCTTTCTTTACCTGCTATTTACTAAAGGTCAATCCATACTCTACAACTTATCCAGAATCCAAACTTTAACTCAAGTCCGAAAAAAGGTTTGGTTTTTCTATTAAAATTATTTCTTTTTGTTGAGTTCAGCCCAAAAGAATCCAAATAAATGCCGAGTTTTGGCCCAATTTTGACTTTGAAAAAAAGATTTGATATCCCAATTTAAATAAATCAGTCTGTTCTGGCCTTTTGAAGACAGTCCAAATTTTCTAAAATGGTCTAATCCAATTCGATTTTTGTCCAAGTGTAAAGTCATTTCATCTCTTAAATCAATTTAAAGTTCAAAAGGTCCAAATTCCTTTTAATCTTTAAAAAAATCAATTTTTGGCGATTCTAACTAAACGATATACGTATCGTTTACCTATCCTAAGCCGTAACCATAAGATGTTCCAATATATATACAAAGTATGTTTATACAAGTATTACATATGAATATACACACAGAAATTGAATGGAAGAAGAGTTTAGGCTGGTGGGCCTACCTAAGCCCACCAGTTATTATTTTCACCCATATTTGAGCCTTTATGCGCAGCTACAATATCGGACTATCAAAAGAATTTAGTAGGGCCTTGGCCCAACTGGCTGAAGAGAGTGATGAGCCCATGAGGGCCCGTCTCATCGTGCATAGGCAGAGAAAAAGGAAAAGGGGAAAAAGAAAATGCAAGTTAGAAAGTACACGAAACTATCAAATAAAAATACATATAATCCTAAATTAAGCACACATATCATATATAAGTTAAAGAAAGCAACATATATTCAGCAGTTAAAGGCCCATGTAGTCACACAGTTAGCAGCAGCCCATACTTAGGCAAATCTTCATAAAAAGAAAAGACACTGAATTGGGCTTGACCCATATTTAAAGAGCAGTTGACAATCATGTAGAGAAGCAGACAGATAAATGGGCCTAGCCCAGTCACTTTTACGTAAAGGCAGAAAATAGGAAGAAGCAGTACAAATGGGCAAGGCCTAATCAACTAGTAGCTTACTTAACTTCCCAAATGAGATATACTTGCCTTGTATATCAGATATACTCAATATATATGATATACCGGCTGTATATCTAAGAGTATATCAGCACCTATTAAAGGCAAACACCAAGAATAAGAAAAAATAGTTCCCAGAAAAAGAGCATATGCAAGATACAACACAAATTTTCCCTCTTCACACTACTGCATATACTTCATAAAACGTAATGGGCATTATTAACAACATCCTACATTCAAACATGATAACAACTATATCATCTCTATGGGTTCACCTTAACTGCTAGGCAAATTGTGTCCAACTGCGAACCTCATATTACTTTACTAAAGTAAAACAGTGAAGGGAAAAGACTATCCTAATTCAAATTAGTAACTACATCAAGTATTAGTCAATGTTAACAATGGATCTAAAGTAAATCAACAGAGGACAAGATTTAGACCTGGAACCTTCTTAAATTAAAACCATAGTCATGTTGACAGTCCCTATAGTTCTCAACTACCACAAAACAGCTCAAGAACATAATTTATAGTCTACATCACAGGACCCAAGTTAGAAAGTACAGGCATAACAAACACACACACACACATCTCATCTACTTTTTCTTTGGGCAGTCAAGCAATTCAAACAAACAGACAAGTGATGGATGAAGTAAGACCTATTGAAGACATTTAGCTAAGACGATCAATTTTTCCTTTTATACCAATGACTTAAACACATGATACTTAAAACACCAAGCACATATTAATTCTGCATCGGCTGCCACGTTTCACTAAGGATAAGTTCATACAAGATGGACACAGATATGCTATTGGAACATACATAATATTACCAGGTTCTTCTTGAATAGAAAACACATTGAGATGCTTAGATGCAAGTTTTGGTTCATACAAAACTGTCAAACCAAGTGTTAAATCCTAAAATTACACCATGCTGAGGAAATGCACAAGCACATACATCACAGTTAACCCTATAGTTCCCTATGATGCTTTGATATCCTAACTGATCTAGATGCAAGCTGGCACAGCCACAGAGGTAAGCACACACGATATTTTAGGACTTAACTAACAATGCAGAGATCTAACAGAACTTTTGAATCAAGTCTTTAACCTAGCATACCAAAACTGGCATATAATGGACACAATCACTTATTTGACAATATACTGTCAGATACCATATTCCAAAGTCCCATATATACCCATGGACTAACCCACAGATTCAAAACAGTTTAAGCAGCATTTGAAGGCACCATATGTTCACAACCACCACATTTTTTTCACATATACCACACATTTTAACTAAGAACAAACAGAAATATCATACCCTTAAACAAAAGAAGTATTTAGGTCTGTGTGACAAGATTTACATGTTCAAAGGAACTTCACTTCCAACACCACATCAAGATATGTCACTTTAAGCCTATTCAACCTTAAGTTTATCCTAAACAGACCCTAAGTGATCTTCCAGGGCATTAACAGTTCAATGCTTGGGTTTAATAACCTATTTAACTACCTCAAAGCCTAAAGGTTCCTTCTAAGTCCATGTTAAGGTCATTTTCCTACCATGTTTGATCCTATATATTCATTTAACTACAACAGATAAACAAACTAACCATCCTATTCATCTTAAAGTTATTAGACACACAAACTTATTAAGGCTAGGGCATTTTTACTATTTTAAAGCTATTGAAGGGTCCTAGTTCAGTTATTATAGTGGTTCTATCACTAAGTATCAGTCTTTTTTAGCTATCTAGGTTGATTAGACCTAAATCTTTAGATTTTAGTTTGTTTCTTAAGCTTAAAACTACTCAGCACATCAAGAAATCATTCTATAAGACTTATCAGTTCTAAATTTGCTTAAAAAGTCTGTTAATCAGACAAACACACCATAATCATATAATTTAACTATTATCACATATTGATTATACATTTTATGATCCTTATGGATTCATATTGATCCCAAAGCACTATTTGGACTGCTGGTATCTATCTTAGGACAGTCATAGACACATTACAAGCTAAATCAAACCTAATCAAATTGAAGTGAACTATACAGTACATCATATCAACTTAACATACTTAACTAATCATGTAACTCATAATATAAGTCGTAAAACACAAATTAAGCAAGAATTTAAAAAGGAAATGACATTACCTTATGTGGAAGGCAGTCTAAAGATCGAAGGGGGAGCTTGTTCTTCAACTTTGTACCTCGATCACTCGCAAACACATGAAATAAAGAGGGTTTTAGTTATGACTAATTAGGCTAAGTATGGATTCCACCGAAGGGCTTGGACTCCAAATTAAGCAAAAAAACTAGTCGATTTAACTTGAAAATGGCTCTAAAAAACATAAATGCCAAAGATTCAAGTTGCAAACCTCTATCAATGAGAAACGAGGGTCAATTTATAGGATTTCTCAAACCCTAGCCGACCCGATCAATGCCGATATGGGAGAACAAGTTTGGGAGAGGGGCGGAAATTTAACTCCCAATGAGAATTGTGCATTTGAAATCGATATCGGATAAAATCAATTAAAGATTACAGAAAAGTAACGAAGAAAGAGGTAACCTCTTTGGCCTGGGCTCAACTGAATTTTAATTAGGGCTGTCCAGTGGGCCGGGACGGCCCGACCCTGACCCGACCCCATCCCGAGCCCGCCCCGGTCCCGCCACGACCCCGCTTAAAAAAAATAAAAATAAATAACGGGGGCGGGACTCGAGTTCGGGACGGGACGATGTCTCGTCCCGCCAGACCCGAGCCCGCCCCGACCCCGCCCCGAGCCCGTCCCGACCCCGACCCCGACCCCGCCCTTTTCCCCCCTTTGCAAAAATGGCCGTTGCACCAACGACCATTTTAGATTATGGCCGTTGGCCAACGGCCATTTTAGGCCCCCCCTACCCCTTAATATTTATTTTTAACCCATAAGTTATTATATTTACACTTTAACCCAATTTTTCAACTATAAATAACTCATTTTCTCTTCATCTTTCTCACAAATCTTCTTACAATCTCTCTAATTTCTCAATATATCTCTCTACAAGTCTACATTGTTTGCTAAATATTCAATTTTATTAATTCATTTGGGAATTGGGAGTGAAGTTGGCAACTAGCTTGAGGATCTTCCATCGAGCAAAGTTTCAATTTTCAACCTCTCGATTACACGTCGACGTTACGTCGGCGTTTGGTACATTCGTTCCTTCATTAAATTATTATTGTCTGTTTATTTTATATTTTTATTTAGCGCACTTAATTTTATTGTCTTTAATTATTTATTATCATAATTAAAATAGAAGGATTAAAAGGTATGTTTAAGGGTAAGGGTAAGGGTGCTTCTTCTAGTAGGGGCAACCAGGGCAAGGGTACTTCTTCTAGTCATCTTATTCCTACACAGGATGATTTTGTTGATACTCAACATTTTCCTACAATACCATTAGATTTAGACCAGGAGCTATTTTCTGGAACTCAAGAAGACTTTAATTTAGACGATGATCTAGATGATATACCCACTAATGTTGATGACAACACACCCACTAGTGCACCTTCAACTCGAATACCTCCTATTCCCCCTAGTATGAGACGAGGTCCAGCAAAACGACCATTAAAATCAGATGCATGGACATTTTTTGATAGGGAAGTAGAGAATCAAGTAGCCATATGTAAAATTTGTAAAAATGTTTTAAAATTTAAAACTGGAAAAGGTCACGGTGGGATGGGGGGTTTAATTAGACACGTAGTAAGTGCTCATCCAGCTAGGTATGCCCAATACCGGGCTTCAAAACCGGGTGCGCAAACGCCGCTCCATCGGGACAAGGTTCACATACGATATCGTCCGGGACCAAGTACATGTGGTCAAATTAACCCTATGACGGGGGGAATTGTAGGCTCTAAATACAATAAACATAGAGATAGGGAAGCAATATCAAAATTAGTTGTGTGGAGGGTTTGCCCTTTTCATTTCCTTCATCTCCCGGTTTTATTCATTACATTAGAGATATATATAATCCCGCTTTTAACGGTTTTCCTAGATCAACTGTTAAGAGAGATGTATTTAAATTCGCGCATGAATATCAACAATATTTACGTTTTTCATTATATCATTTTAATGGCAAAGTATCTATCACGTCTGATATAGGTCGTAGTACTAACGGCCATGATTATTTAACTGTAACTTGTCATTGGATAGATTATAAATAGTCTATGCAAAAACATATTTTAGCGTATAGATATATAGATGATAGGCACACTGGTACTTTTATTGCAGAAAATATTTATCAAGTGTGCGATTATTACGGAATTACCGATAAAATTCTGACTATTACATTAGATAACGCTTCTAATAACAATTACGCAATTACAATGTTAAAAAATAGTTTAACTCCATCTTTTTCAGACCATTTTCATATAAAATGTGCGTGTCATATATATAACTTAATTGTAAAGGATGGTCTATCACTTTTTGAAGACATTCTTAGTAAAATACAATTTGCTATAAACTTTATTTTTAAAAGTAATAAAGTACAACGTAGAAAAGAATATAAAAAAACTTGTCACGATTGTGGACTACCTTATAGAAGAATTCCACAAGAAGTATCCACTAGGTGAAATTCTTTATACGACCAACTACTTGTTGCTTATGACTATAAATTACCTATAACTTTATTTTTTAACTCTCATAATAAAAAGCCAGCTGATATGATTTTAGATAGTGATTGGGTAAAAATTTTCGAACTTATTGTATTTTTAGAGAAATTTTTTCAAGCAACAAAAGAATTTTCCGGTATATATTATCCTACTATTTCAACTATGTTATTTTATATAACTCTAATATTTTTATTACTTAGTGAATATATGGAAAAACCAGCTTATAAGGCAGCTATTAAAAAAATGTTTGTCAAAATTAAAAAATATTTTATTTCTATTCCCTCTATTTATATTATTAGTTCTGTATTAAATCCTACTATTAAAATAGACGGTACTAAATCACTAATTGAAACTATTTACGATTGTATAGAAGTACTACCACCTCCAAGTCCCAAAAATCTAAATCACCACCACCTATTGAACAAACTAAAGAAGAAGCGGTGTCTAGCGTAGAACACCAATGCAAAAATATATATAGATTTTATCAACAAGAAAATGCTAGTAACTTACCGGCTTCCATACCATCTTCTTCATCTTCAACACAACCTCACAAAAGACATCTTTGTTTCGCGGCTAGTATTGAAAGCCTCGAAATAGAATGTGCGGCCGTACCTCTACTACTAACCAAATTAGCGAGTTGGATATTTTTGTTTTTGCGGGGTTCGTACCGTATCAAGAAGTTATCAATGAAGATGGACAAGAAGACTTGTCGAAATACATTGGAGGGGAATGAGAAGACCTTTCCGACACTTTCATTGATGGCTCGAGATGTTTTGAACATTCAAGCGTCATCAAGCTGCGTCTAAAAGCGCTTTTTCGCAGCGAGATATCAAATAGGAGACCACGAGACACTCATTGGCCGGAAACAGCTTGGAAATTGCACTATTATTCAGAGATTGGATACGAGCGGAGCGGAGAAGGTGCGGTCAATCGGAGATCAACGAAGAAGATGATGAAAACTACAACAAAATCTTAACCGAAGGTAGTGGAAGTGACGTGGATCAATTTGACCAACAAATACCAATTCCAACATGAAATCATCAAGCAATTAGAACAAGTTTTTTTGAGAATGTAATTTTTTTAATTGCAATTTTATTATGTAATTTGCAACTTTTGGACAATAGAACAAAGTTGCAATTTAGATTTTAGACAATTGTATTTGTATTACAAAAAAATCATATGTCTATTAAATAATATAAGAGGCACAAAAACAGCCTTGGGATGTTTTTATTACACTATCTTGTTTTGTTTATTGAGTTTTTTTTATACATATGTTATGTAAAAAAAGAAGAAGGAAAACCCGACCGTACCCCGCCCCGAGCCCGACCCGACCCCGCCCCGCCCCGATACCGACGGGATCGGGATCGGGACGGGCCGGAGCAGTCCCGCCAGACCCGACCCCGCTAGGCCCCGCTAGACCCGACCCCGACCCCCCCCGGCTCGTCCCGCCCGACCCCGACCCCGCCAGACCCGGCCCGCCAGACCCGAGCCCGGCCCACTGGCCACCCTTACTTTTAATTAAAAAGGGAAAGGCCTAATGAATTTAACAAGCTTTAAATAAATACGCCTACATTTTGCAAATGTGGCCAGTTTTTAAATAAAAAGATGATCAAACAATTTCAAAAATAATATAATTAGATTAAAAGCTTTATTTAAGTCAAATTTAACACTAATTAGAATTTTAGAAATTTAAATCATGTAAAATTCTTTTAATTTAAAAACATGCTTCGAAATTGAGATGTAGTTCCGTTATCCTATTTAATTAGTTAATTTTTCGAATTTGATTGAGTAGAATATTGATTTCCTTAAATTGAGAATTTTAAGACCATTAATTTCACAATTAATTTTTAAAATTCTAAAATTATAATTAATGATCAAAATAATATGAAAATAGGATATGATATACAGTAAATATACTGGATGATATTTTGTCAAATAAATTGACAAAATAATTCTGGAATAATTTTGTAAAATCATTTTTATCTTGTAAAAAGTATATTTTACTCCGTCTGTGACTTGGGAACTTTGAATAGTTAAATAAAATTATTGGAGGATAACGATTTGGTGTCAACAATGCTTGCATAAAAGGGAAGCATGTCAAATTTTCCTTCAAACCAAACAAAGAAGTGAGTACTGTCGCGCCCGTTTTTGACCTGGCTCGAGGTCAAAGCGGAGCACGGACGTGTTCGGTGATTCCTGGGTAAAGAATTGAGGAGTCGCCACCTAATTATTTTTTATGGTGAATTAGGACACCTAAATATTTAAACTAAATGCTGCAATGTAACTCCAATTTTAAGGTCTGCAAAACTAGTGAGATTCTAGGTAAGGGTTCTTTATTATCCTAAAGGGAAGGGGTTAGGCATCCTTTAAGATCCGCTAACTTGCGGTTATCCGGTCAAACTCAGGTTAATTATTACTAGAAAAATATATGTTTTTACAAGTATAACAGATTTAAAGATGTTTGCAAATAATTAGTAAATGATGCATTTTAAAAAGAAAGATACATGTAGAGATTTTTTAAATATGCATTTGTATGGTATTTAAAGAGAAATACATGTAGAGTTGAAAAAATATGTATTTGACAATTGATAGTAAAACAAATTATTTATAATGCCAAAGAAGTAAAATTTGGGGAATCAATGAATTGTAAATTGACAAAAGATAAACTTATTCGGTATGATTTAATAAAGAAAATAAAAGATGACGAAAGTTGTTTTGAAAATCTTGAATACGCGTGACGAGCCTAAAATAAATAAACTAGCGAAGGATTTCTAAGTTTGAATTTAACCGAGCCTACAAATAAATAAGCTAGCGACGAGTTTCAAATCTTAAACTACCCTATGAATTAATCCTAAGTTTGCCTATTCTAAGCATTTCAATAGTTACATAAGTGCGATAAATAATATTACAATACAGAGCGGGGTAAAAGCTGAATTGGAGGAAGAAATAAAATAAAATAAACTCCGAGGAATATCTCGCCTTTATTTACTTTAATCCCTGCAAGCTGTCAAGAACAAACGGTTAAAAACAATTGAATACAAATAACTTCATATCCGTATTCAAAACAGTGAATGTTTTGATCACGGAGGGCTCAAACTTAAATTTTGAAAAGAACATTCCAATCACGTCGTGGCAGTAAACATATGACTAATGTGGTTTATTTTGATTGCCTCGCCTACTAAACGTGTTGGTCTCTCGGGTGAAATAGAAAAGATCACTATAATCACGTCGTGGCTGCGAATATATAATTCACCTCGCCTACTAAACATGTTGATCTCGGATGAAATAAAAGGTTTAAGTCTTCATCATTGCCCAGAAGTTATATTTCCGTCTTTACAACTGTGGAGGCCTCAAAATCGATGGATATTTTTCATCGGCCGGTGTAGTATCGTGTTCAAATCAGCAAAATTAAATCAAAGCAAAGTAAGCATAAGCGAAGCGATAGCAGATAGCGATAGCGATGATGATAAAGAGTGATAGATAAGCGAAGAGAGGTAATTTCCGAAAAGACGTAACGTTTAGTTTAAAAACAAGTAAAACGGATATTTGAATGTCGAAACGTGGACCGAAAACAGAAAGCAATGTCCGAAAGGTGCGGTGTTTAATTTAAAACAAGAAACGTAATTTGGAACCGAGCAATGGAACCGAAATGGAAAGTAGTACCCGAAAAGACGCGATATTTATTCAAAACAAGAAAAAAAGTAAAAATAGTAAAACAGTGAGATATCCGTTGCCTGGATAATTAAAACAAAGTGCTAAAAAAACAGAGAAACAAAACGAAAGAAAAGCGCGGCTTCGAAGTTAATTTCATCGGCCTTAATGCAATATTAATAAAACAATAAGACAAGAAAAGAAATGAGCAGTGAGCAATTAAGGTATCCGACCCAAATTCGAAATGTTGGAACCGGAACGGATTAAGAAGTAATTATGGAAAAATCCGACCCGGATCATGAACAATGACCGAATGAAATCGAAATTCAGATTTTTTAGATAACCAAAGAACGAGATATGAAAAAATGCCATAATCGGAAATATGCCAAAACCAGTCAACACGACCTGTGTCGGTGACCCGACCCGAATCGATGCCAACCCGAAACAGATAATCCCATCAATTTCAGATAATAAATAACAACAACAGCAACAATGCAAAAAAAATTGGAAATTCAAACCGGGTCGACCCGACCCGGGTCCGTAACCCGACCCGAATTGGAGATTCAACCCGACATCAAATAATTCCATCAATTCCAGATAACCAACATACAAAAATATGAAATGCAAGAATTCCGGAAAATATTCAAATCGGGTCGACCCGATCCGGGTCATCGACCCGACCCCGGGTCAGTGACCCGAATCCGAAATCAAATGATCCAAACCCGAATCAGATTTTATCACCAAATTCAGATAACCAATAACAAGAATATGAAATGCAAGAATTCCGGAAAATATTCAAACCGGGTCGACCCGATCCGGATCAGCGACCCGACCCGAATCGGAAGCTCAACCCGAAATCAAATATTCACAAATTTCAGATAACCAATAACAAGAATATGAAATGCAATAATTCTGAAAATATTACCCGACCCGGATTAGTGACCCGACCCGAATCGGAACTCAACCCGAAATCAAATATTCACCAAATTCAGATAACCAACATACAGGAATATGAATATGCAAGAATTCTAAAAATAATACCCAAACCGGGTCGACCGGATTAAATGGTCGACCCGACCCGAAATCAGTGAAGAACAACAAAATGCAAACCGATTTTCGGACTCGGTTTTAAAAAAAATGAACAGAAGTATTTTAAAAAAACCCAAGTTCAAGAACGAAACTCACCTCCTTTCTTTCGAATCTTGGACCTATTTCGGACTTGTATCTTGAACAACAAAGAAGGCGAATGCTTTAAAATCAAGAACACAACAAATATTTTATGTATATATGGAATAGTCTTCCGATAAATCCTTTGAAAAACCCCTTCTTTTTTTTTCTCCTCCAAAATGAAGAACAACATGGGGTATTTATAGGTGGATTTCCCCCCCCCCCAATAACGAGTTTGAAATTTGAATTAAAGGCAAAAATTTTGAATTTTGGAAGCGGATTTTAGGGGTATGGGTATGGTGAAGTGATGGGAGGGGTGTGGTGGTGTCAGGGTTGGTGGCAGGGAGTGGGTGGTGGCAGTGGGCGAGGTGACCGGCCGGGTATGGGGGTATGGGGTGTGCGGCGGCTTGGGGTTGAAGAGAATGGGTGTAGGTTTTTTTTTTGTGTTTGGGGGGGGGGGGCGATTTTCTTAGGTTTTGGGCAAATGGGGGGTTTTAATTTGGGGATTGGGCTTGGGTTGTTTTAATTTGGGGGTTGGGCTTGTGGGTCGGCCGGTTGGGCTGTTTTGTTTTGGTTTGGGTAGAAATTGTTTTGGGTTTGGAAAAATTATTTTGTGGTTTTGGGTTAAGGGGATAAAAGGGAATGGGTTTGGGGTATTGGGCTGGTCCGGTTTGGTTAGGGAATAGGGAGTTGAATTGTTTTGGGTTAAGTAGAATTGAATGGGTGATGGGTTGGGCTTTGGTGAAATGAGTTTTAGTTTGGGTAGAAATTGTTTTGGGTTGGAAAATGAATGGATTATGGATTAAAAATATGAAAGGGGTTTAATATTAAAAATATTATTTTTGTTTTGTAAAAGATGTGAATTATTTAAAATAACATAACGACGTGATAATAATAAAATATAATATTTGCGAAATGTTTAATGCTTAATAAAAGGAAATGCGATGCAATTTTGCGAGAATAAAATAACATAGAATTTTCGGATAAAACTTATGATTATGATAAAAAATGCGAATGATAGTAAAAAATGCGAATAATAATAATAAGAGAATAATAATATATATATACGCATGTATGTATATAGATTAAAATTGTTTTTGAGGTGTTAAAAATATTTAAAATTGCAAATAAATTGGAAAAGACGGGACAAAATTGGGTGTCAACAGATGCCCCTCTTTGGACGGAGATGATGAAAGAGTTTTCGGCCAAAGAAGTTGACTGAGCAGCCAATTTTGTCCTGATCAGCGGGACTCGAAGGAACGATTAGGGTATGCATGGTAGAAACAGAATTTCAAGGGGGATGATATTGAAAAAGTTGGTGCGGATCCAAGAAATATTTCCCAGTGTCGAGTTATGATTACACTGGTCGCAGATGTAACAAAACTATTGGGAAAGAGCGGATCGACGTTCGAAGTATGTCGTTGACCAAATCGCCTTGGTTCGCCGTAAGATATAGTTTCACGTTGTGCTGAAAGCCCCCGCCGATTCAAATTCCTGTGGACCAGAGCTAAGATAAAAGTTAGTGTATAACAGTTGCATAAGATATGTATGTGAGAATATGACTTTGTAAGTTGAAATGATGTCGTTGCTTAATGTTGTGCAGATGATGCCGTTGGCGGGCGCCTGTTTATACTTTAAAATAAAGTACCCGCATTAGAAGGTGGGCGCCTGATTTAAAACATACCCGCATTAGAAGGTGGGCGCCTGACTGAAATTAAAATTCCCGCATTAGAAGGTGGGCGCCTGACTGAAATTAAAATTCCCGCATTATGAGGTGGGCGCCTGACCGAAATTTAAATACCCGAATTATGAGGTGGGCGCCTGACTGAAATTTAAATACCCGCATTAGGAGGTGGGCGCCTGATTTAAAATATACCCGCATTAGGAGGTGGGCGCCTGATTTAAAACATACCCGCATTAGGAGGTGGGCGCCTGATTTAAAACATACCCGCATTAGGAGGTGGGCGCCTGATTTAAAACATACCCGCATTAGGAGGTGGACGCCTGATTTAAAACATACCCGCATTAGGAGGTGGGCGCCTGATTTAAAACATACCCGCATTAGGAGGTGGGCACTTGATTTAAAACATACCCGCATTAGGAGGTGGGCGCTTGATTTAAAACATACCCGCATTAGGAGGTGGGCGCCTGATTTAAAACATACCCGCATTAGGAGGTGGGCGCCTGATTTAAAACATACCCGCATTAGAAGGTGGGCGCCTGATTTAAAACATACCCGCATTAGGAGGTGGGTGCTTGATTTAAAACATACCCGCATTAGAAGGTGGGCGCCTGATTTAAAACATATCCGCATTAGAAGGTGGGCGCCTGATTTAAAACATACCCGCATTAGAAGGTGGGCGCCTGATTTAAAACATACCCGCATTAGAAGGTGGGCGCCTGATTTAAAACATACCCGCATTAGAAGGTGGGCGCCTGATTTAAACATACCCGCATTAGGAGGTGGGCGCCTGATTTAAAATATACCCGCATTAGAAGGTGGGTGCCTGATTTAAAACATACCCGCATTAAAAGGTGGGCGCCTGATTTAAAACATACCCGCATTAGAAGGTGGGCGCCTGATTTAAAACATACCCGCATTAGAAGGTGGGCGCCTGATTTAAAATATACCCGCATTAGAAGGTGGGCGCCTGATTTAAAATATACCCGCATTTGAAGGTGGGCGCCTGATTTAAAACATACCCGCATTAGAAGGTGTGCGCCTGATTTATGTCGTCGTGTTGATGTAATGTAAAGTGTGACCCTATTGCCATGCCATGATAGTTAATGTGTGGACATAAGCGATGCAAAAGTTGAGTAGATGAGAGTGCGACCCTGTAAGTCGAAATACCGTTCTTTGTGTGGACACAACACGGTTGGGGACATGTAGTTTAGCATGACGTCTTTGTACAGTCTCCAAACAGGAAAATGATCCTTGTGGTGAGCTGCGATGCGGAGATCCCTTGTGAATTTGCTCATAAATATTGCAGCTTCCCTGCCGCTTTCCAACTGAAGAACCTGTACTCAAATAAATTTATGTGTTTGGGGAGGGGGAGTTGATTCGCGTTGACTTTGTAGCTTTGGCCTTGATACTTGTATGTCCTGCTGATTCGGACCTGTAGCCCCTCTCTGGTTCCCCGTATTGGATAGCCATTAACGAAAACATTTGTTGAAAACAATTTGTTTGTAACAAGTATGCATATCAGTAAAATTCTGTTGAATTCTAATGAAAAATATTTGTTGAAAATAATTTGCTTATAAGGAAGTATGCATATATATAAATGTCTGTCGAGCAGTGACATGCGGTGAAACAAAGCAAACGTCTTATCCAAAATTCTTCTGGCTGAAGACTTAGTTTGCCGATGCTTTTCCATGTTTATCGGCGTCCTCTGGCAGTGATCTCTCAAAAAAAATGCCCCAGTTTCCGATATGTGAGGATGATGAACTTTCGAACGGACAACCGAGTCTTGTGTGGGGGTTGATTGCCTGTCCTATCAGGGTGATCAGATGGGTACATTTTGTCATATGTGGGATAAAGGAGAAAATATTTCCTAATGGTGGGACCGAAGCCGATTTAGGCCGCCTACGTATCCCCATGAGGGAATCAGGTCATAACGTAGTTCATTACAAGCAAAAGGGGATTGTAAGGATTTTCTAAAAATAGGACCGAAGCCGATGTGGCCGCCTACGTATCCCGCCGAGGGAATCAGGTCATAACGTAGCTCATGTTACAAAGAAACGTGTTTCTGGGGAAATTTGCAATCTAGGAAACGGAACCCGACATGGGTTCTTTGCGTATCCCGCCAGGGAGCGCAACTTTTACAACATAAGAAATGCATTACATAGAAAAATCCTAAATGTAGTATCTTTTCACTGCATCCGCGTTGATAGCTTTTGGCCATACTTCACCGTCCATTTCAGCTAGAATTAATGCTCCTCCAGTCAACACCCGGTGAACCATATAAGGCCCTTGCCAGTTAGGTGTGAATTTTCCTTTAGCTTCATTTTGGTGTGGGAATATGCGTTTTAGCACCAATTGCCCTGGTTCGAAAGTCCTTGGTTTCACTTTCCTGTTGAAAGCTTTGGCCATTCTGTTTTGATAAAGTTGTCCGTGACAGACTGCGTTCAATCGCTTTTCATCAATCAACATCAATTGTTCGTACCGATTCTGTATCCATTTCGCTTCGGTCAGCTCGGCTTCTTGGATAACTCTCAATGATGGTATTTCCACTTCTGCTGGTAACACAACTTCTGTTCCATAGACCAATAGATACGGCGTTGCCCCAGTAGAAGTCCTGATTGTAGTGCGATATCCCAAAAGTGCAAAGGACAAATGCTCATGCCAGTGCTTGTAATTATCAATCATCTTTCGTAGTATTCTTTTGATGTTTTTGTTGGCTGCTTCGACTGCTCCGTTCATCTGAGGTCGGTATGGAGTGGAATTGCGGTGAGTGATCTTAAACTTTTCGCATATCTCATTCATCAGATTACTATTGAGATTAGCTCCATTGTATGTTATAATCGACTCCGGGATTCCAAATCGACAAATGATGTTATTGCGGACAAAATCAACTACCACTTTCTTTGTCACTGACTTGTGGGACGATGCTTCTACCCACTTTGTGAAATAGTCAATTGCCACTAGAATGAATCGGTGTCCATTTGATGCGGCAGGTTCAATAGGGCCAATGACATCCATGCCCCAAGCTGCGAATGGCCAAGGAGAGCTCGTTACATTGAGTTCGTTAGGAGGTACCCTGATTAAATCGCCATGAATCTGACATTGATGACATCTTTGCACAAAGTGGATGCAATCTGTTTCCATGGTCATCCAAAAGTATCCTGCTCTTAGAATCTTCTTTGCCAAAGTGAAGCCATTCATATGAGGCCCGCACGTGCCTCCGTGAATCTCTTCAACTAAACTGCTTGCCTCTCGGGCATCAACACATCTTAACAAACCGAGATCTGGAGTCCTCCGATAAAGGATTTCTCCGTTTAGAAAGAAATGGTTTGCTAACCTCCTAAGTGTCCTCTTTTGTATACTGGTTATGCCTTCTGGATATTCACCTATCTTGAGATATCTCTTAATGTCGTGGTACCAAGGCTTTCCATCCAACTCTCCATCTGTATTGAAACAATAGGCCGGCTGATCCGATAAGCTCACCTTGATGGGATCAATGTAGTTCTTATCCGGATGTTGAATCATGGAGGACAGTGTTGCCAGAGCATCAGCGAACTCGTTTTGAGTTCGTGGGATATGCTTGAATTCTATTTCATTTGAACCTTTTGCATAATTCTTTCACGCAATGCGAGGTAAGGAAGTATCTTCACATTTTTGGTGGCCCATTCGCCTTGCACCTGGTGAATCAATAAGTCTGAATCACCTATAACCAATAGTTCTTGAATGTTCATATCAACGGCCATTCTAAGTCCGAGTATACAAGCTTCATATTCCGCCATATTGTTGGTGCATGGAAATCGGAGCTTCGCCGAAATTGGGTAGTGTTGACCCGATTTCGAAATCAAAGCGCTCCAATACCAACTCCTTTGAAATTTGCAGCTCCGTCGAAGAACATTCTCCAACCCGGGTACTCTTCCGAGATGTCTTCTCCAACAAACAAGTACCTCCTCGTCGGAAAATAAGTCCGGAGAGGCATGTATTCTTCATCCACGGGGTTTTCAAAGCAAGATGGCCGGCTAGTACTTGTCCTTTGATAGCCTTTTGGGTGACATATATGATATCGAACTCACTTAGCAAGATTTGCCACTTTGCTAGCTTCCCGGTGGGCATGGGCTTCGAAAGATGTATTTGAGTGGGTCCATTCGGAGATGAGATAAGTGGTATATGCAGACGAGATAATGTCTAAACCTTTGTGCAATCCATGTCAAGGCACAACAAGTGCGCTCCGGCCAAAGTATATCGAGCTTCGTAAGGTGTGAACTTCTTGCTCAAATAGTATATAGCTTGCTCCTTCTTTCTGTTTCATCGTGTTGCCCCAAAGCACGCATCCAAATGCATTTTCTAACACGACGAGATATAAAGCAACGTCCTCCTGTGTTCGGAGGCACCAAAACAAAGTGTGGGTTAGACAGATATTCTTTGATTCTATCAAAAGCTTGCGGCAATCCGATGTCCACTTGGTAGCAGTGTCTTTCTTCGGAGCTTGAATATTGGCTCACATATCACCGTTGATTGTGCTATGAACCCGCTCGATGTAGTTGAGGCGACCAAGGAAACTCATCACGTCCTTCCGACTCTTTGGAGGAGGCAAGTCCCGAATAGCTTTTACCTTCGAGGGGTCCAATTCAATACCCCTTCTACTTACGATGAAACCTAACAGACTTCCCGGCGGGGACACCAAATGCGCACTTTGCGGGATTTAATTTCAGGTTATACCGCCTCAGTCGGTCAAAAAACTTCTCTAAATCTGTCAAGTGATCTGAAGTCCTTCGCGACTTGATAATAACGTCATCCACGTAGACCTCAATTTCTTTGTGGATCATATCATGGAAAATGGTAGTCATGGCCCTCATGTAGGTGGCACCTGCATTCTTGAGTCCGAACGGCATTACCCGATAACAGTATACTCCCCAAGGTGTAGTGAATGCCGTCTTTTCTGCGTCTTCTTCATCCATCAAGATCTGGTGGTAACCAGCAAAGCAATCAACAAATGACTGCAATTCATGCTTCGCACAGTTATCAATATGTATGTGAATATTTGGAAGAGGGAAGTCATCCTTCGGGCTGGCCTTGTTGAGATCCCGATAATCCACGCACACTCGTATCTTTCCATCTTTCTTTGGCACAGGTACAATGTTGGCCAACCAAGTGGGGTATCTTGTGACTTGAATGACCTTTGCATCGAATTGCTTGGACACCTCTTCCTTGACCTTTAAACTCAAATCAGGCTTGATTTTCCTTGGTTTTTGTTTCACCGGAGGGCATGATGGATCAATAGGCAATCTATGCGAAACAATATCCGTGCTTAGCCCTGGCATATCGTCATAAGACCAAGCAAATACGTCGATATATTTCCTCAAAAGATCCGTCAGCTCTTTCCTTTGTGCGGTGCTCAGATGGACGCTGATTCTTGTTTCCTTCACATATTCCGCATCTCCCAAATTTACTGCCTCAGTTTCATCTAAATTTGGCTTTGGCTTATTCTCAAAATGTTCCAATTCCTCGGTCAATTCTTCTGGCTGCAAGTCTTCCTCATACTCTTCGAAGTCCTGTTCGTTGTTTGGATTTTGTTTGTTTGTTTCATTACATGTCACATTCATATTATCGATGATTTATTAGTTTGCATCTTTGAAAGAGAAAAGAAAATTAGTAAACAAAATAAATTTTGAAATAGCAAAAGCAATGTGGGTTTGTCATTTAAGCTTTCAAAAGATGGAGGCAAAACACATTAAAATGCATAGATGCGATTCAAGCCTCAATTAGAATCGCATTGTTTCAAAAAGTACTAAGGTAATTTCTACCAAGCTTCCGGAGAAACGGGGTCGGGGCACAGTCCAATTTTCCAAAATATCTCCGTGTTCTCGCATCCCAAATAGTTGGGCCTTCATCAAAATCATCCAGAATTACATTGCATTCCATTTCTTCTTCTGCAATGAAAAGGCTTTTGAGCCCTTCCGCGAGGTCGTCTGCATCATCTTCATTTGACTCCTGAGCGGCATATGCTTTGACAAATGACTGATTCAGGGGTGGAACAGGCTTTGGCAGGGGAGTGTCCTTTTTCTTTCGAAGGTTGACTGACAAGACTTCTTTAGAAGTGGGTTTGTATCCGAGCCCAAAAGTATCCTTCTTACTGAGCAAGTGAACAGGCTCTACCGTACCTTCTAAATTCAGTCCGAGGCCTCGACCGGGCTTAAAACCATTCTTCAACATTTCCTGGGCCACCATGGTGAGAACCCGGGGTAATTTCAGTTTTTCAGCTTTGGAGGCACATGTAATTTCTCTGACATGGAAGACAGACCCATCCAGTATATCTACGCTTTCAATAGCAGGGATCTGTCCTTCGGGACACATTGAATTGCTCCCTTCTCCGTGTACCACGACCTCGTGATGATCCCAGACAAACTTCAAACTCTGATGTAAGGTAGAAGGAACTGCACCAGCCACATGGATCCAAGGTCTTCCCATTAGTAGGTTATAGCCGGTAGATATGTCTAACACCTGGAATTCCACGATGAACTCTACGGGTCCCACTTGTAATGTTAAATCCATTTCTCCCATAACGCTCCTTTGGGCTCCACCAAAACCTTTAACTCTCACATGACTTTCGCGAATCTTTCCAATGCTAATTCCCAAGGCTCGGAGAGTCGCCACGGGACAAATATTGACGGCTGAGCCTCCATCAATCAATACCTTAGAAATGAACTTGTTCATGCACTTTACCGTTATGTTCAAAGCTTTGTTGTGGCTCAAACCCTCAGGTGGCAATTCTTTGTCATGAAAAAAGACTTTATGGGCCTCTAAAATCTGTCCGACCAAGGCCGAGAGTTTCTCGCCCGTGGTCTCTCTCGGAACATAAGCTTCTTTGAGTACTTCCAATAAAGCGCGTCCGTGGTCCGGAGAATTCATCAACAATGATAGCAGAGAAATTTGAGCTGGTGTTTTCTTCAATTATTCTACAACGGAATACTCCTTGGTTGGCATTTTCCTCCAGAACTCTTCTACTTCAGTCTCTGTTACAACCTTTTTTGGATTGTCTGCATGGGCATAACATCATCCGGATCTTGTCATACCAGCGACGACAACTTCTACAACTTGTTTCTCCTTTCCCCTGCTCCTTTCCCCAATCGAATAGCTCCAAGGGGCAGTTTTGGTATCAACAGACGGCGTCACTATCCGCGATTTCGGAGGAAGTACTTCCACTTCAAACGGTGCCCTTACTTGAACTGTAATTATAGGGGTGATCAAAGCCGATCATTCAACCTTTTCCTCTGTTCGGACCGGTACAATGGTCCCTTCCAAACTGTTTTCTTCATCAACGGTAATCATGTTTACATTGGCATTGTCATGATTTGGCAAAGGGTTATTATTTACATTAGGGGGAGGTCCTTTCAGTTGGATAATTCCTTCTTTGATCAAAGCCTCGATCTTGTCTTTGAGGGCAAAGAAAACTCCAGTGTCATGTCCGGTGATCCCCGAGTGGTACGCACAATGCTTATTTTCATCATACGATCTGGGAATAGGATTGGGGATATGCCCTGGGATGGGTTGGAGTATTCCTGCGGTCCTCAATCTTTCGTATAGTTGGGCTAGAGGTTCGGCTAAAGGTGTATATGTTTTGACTGGCCTTCTTTCGTAATTTGCACGGGGTCTGGGAGTATTTGGTGGATGGGCTTGCGGCTGAGGTGGATATGTGGGTTGATACTGTGGGGAATTTCGATAGGTAGGTGCTCATGGTGGGCTATATATTGGCTGGGTATGATAGACAGGGTAGGGAGTAGGCGAGTGTTGACAATAAGGCTGAGGGATTTGTGTGCTTTGGCTATAGTATGAGGGTGATGATTTTGGGTGTTTTGATTATAGTAGGGAGGTTTGGGATGACGGGCTTTGGTAGGTTGGCATTTGGTTGGACCTATGTTCCTGGACCGCCATGACAGGAGATGCTCCGTCCCTCATCTTCTTAATTGCTCCTCCAAATGAGTCGATTTGAATGGCCTTACTCGTCGCTGCAATGCCGCCAAGTTTGTGATTCTTCCCGTTTTGATACCCTCTTCTATGAAATCTCCCATTCTTACCACTTCTGAGAAATTCCGTCCGATGACGCTTATCATTCTTTCATAGTAAGTTGCATCCTTCATAGATTGCACAAAGAGCGTGGTCATCTCACTTTCCGCCATCGGGGCCGAACTTTTCTTCGCTTCCGCCCTCCACCTCATGGCATATTCTCTCGAAGGTCTCTGTAGATTTTTTCTCCAACTTCATCAAATAAAATCTATCTAAGACTGTGTCAGTGTTAAACCTGAATCTATCCACAAAATCCTGCGCCATTGCGCCCCAGTTATGCCATTTTCGTGGGTCCTGGCTTGTGTACCAGTCGAGCGCTTCTCCTGTCAGACTCCTTATGAACAACTTCATTATGATGGCCTGGTCCTTACCCACTCCAACCAGCTTGTCACAATACGATCTTAAATGAGCGCGAGGATTTCCCTTTCCATCGAATAAGTCAAATATTGGCACCTTATACCCGATAGGCAATCGAACGTCGGGATGCATACGAGAGATCTTCATACTCGAGTCCTTCATGCCCCTTGCTGGTTTGAATGTTTTTAAATGCTTCTTTTAGGCTATGAATTTCCCTTGCCATACTTTCATCATTTCTAATCCTTGCTTGCCTTTCCATCTCTTCATATTGGTCTATCTCCGATGATGTATGTTTGGTATGGTAGAAGTAGAAGGTTGGGCTTCCGTTGCATATACCGGTGGCACATATCTTGCTTGTTAGTGATGTGTGCCATTGGTATTTGTTGGGTTGCCTGGTAATTTTGTGTGGGAGGGATATTTTGGACAAGTGGGGTAGTTTGGGTAAGTGGAGCTTGATGTATATATGGAGCTGTGAAGGATACTGGGTCATTTTGTAGCGGGCTTTGTTGTGGACTGGCCTGTGGATTGATAGGATGCGGATTGGTACGTTGTGGGCGGCGAGTTGAGGGTTGGTTCTGCTTGGTAAGGGATTTCGGGGAAGGTTCTGGGGAAATGATAGTTCATGAGATGGAAAGGTTTGTGGTGCAGTTGCGCTCGTCTCTTGTTCAAGCAGTGGAGTGTTGATGCTGATGGAAAGATTGGTAAGATTCCGGAGCCGTTCGATCTCAGTCTGCATAGTTGCCATTTGCTGCAGTAGTTAGGTGAGGTATTCATCCGGGACGGAAGTATTTCTCCTTTCCGATGTCTCTGGTTCACCTCCCGGAAGAGCGACAAGTCCCAAACCGGTTTGTTCGGCTGCCCCTGACTCAGTCATTTTGTCGGATGGTTGTGCCTTGGATCTCGTGAAGTAATGGTGTTCCGCCAGTTTCAATCAACGCGAATCAACTTCTGGGAAATAAAGCAGGCAAAATAAACCTTCTCCAAAAATGAAACAAACCAAGTTAGTATGAGACGAATAATTATTGCTTTGAATAACATGTATAAAGTGGAAAACAGTAAACAAGTAGCAGACAGATTATATGGAAATTAAATGCGCGTCCTAATGTGCATGGGGCCTCCTTTATGCCGGAGGTGGGCTTAAACGCAAAAATATGCAAGATACTGATAAATTGATCCAAGCCAAAGATTGTGATGCCTTTTTGTCGGAAATAAAGGTTGACTTTTACTGAAATAATAATGCGTACAATAATAAAGCTGATAACATAAGATATTTATGCTCAAGTTCTAAATCTTGCTTCTGATCACCGAGATGAAGATGGGACCCTAACATTGCTGGGTCCGACTCCTGCGTCCTCCAGATAATGCACTATGTTTTGCATTTGATGCCACATTTCGGGGGTAACGACTGTGTCTCTGAGCCGGAAATTCCTTACCCAAATTGTTGTGCCGATATCTTCAAAACCCTGCTCGCCATCAGGACTATGGTCTGTACTACTGCAATCCTCTCGTAGCCACGCTTGATATTCGGGGGTACCTCCTGCCTGACTACCTCCAATGTCTATTGTGTCAATATCGTTCCATTCATCGAAGACTTGCCTAGCTCCGGGGACAATGAAATTCGGCCCGAATGGAATTTCAGAAATCCTCATATTTGCTCGGAGGGGGATTATCTGCTCCTGTCCCAACTGTCGGAGTACGCGGAGTGGAGCGTAAGGTTGGAGGCCTTTCAACCCGATAAGCTCAATATAATAAAGCCTTTTGCATCTTATGTAGGCTTTCTTGGCATTCGAGAGCAGAGGGTATTTCCATTGGATCTGTTCACAGGTGCGGGATGCCAAAAACCCATACCAATCATTCACGCCGACAGGTGATACGAACCGCTTCGTCCTGTCGTAAAAGCTGACGATTTTGTTTGACTCTTTGAAGCATATGTCGACCATATTCGGGCGCGATAGAAGTGTTCCATTGCCCACATCTCGTAAAATAAGGTTGCGCCTTCGAAGAAACTGTTTCACCTCTTTTACATTTCCCTAAAGCCCGAAACATTTCTGCTAAGATCATAGGGGCCAAAGTGAGTTGTGCTCCGTTTGCTCCTTCGAAAAGTGCTCGTGCTACGGAACATATGCAGGTACTGATCTTTCCATACTCAAGCGGGAATATCAGAGACCCTAGAAAGGCGACAGTAAATGCAATAGGTCGTTTGGTCCGCCAATGATCGGGGGTGCAGGAAAATTCATTTTTGAATATCTTGTAACCGTCTCGACAACCGTACCTCTCATAAAGATAATCCATCGAGACCCAGTTATTTTCAAAGCATAGGAGTTTCTTAGTGTTCTTTAGCCTTAAGTAGCGGAGAAATTTCTTTCCGGATTGACAGTGCGGGATAATTTGTCCTCTACCCTGGTAGATCAAGTTGGTGAAATAGTTGATTTCTTCCAAAGTAGGAGTCATCTCAAAATCTCCGAATCTGAAGACAACCCGATCCGGATCCCAAAAATGGATTAGTGCTCTGACCAAATGTTGATCGGGGAAGATGTCGAACAACGAAACGAGGCAACCTAATCTTCTCCTAATTGCCATTTGGCTGCCAAGGTCAAAGTTGGTCCACCATATTTTCAGTTTGCTCGGAATCCCACTCACCATCCTGACTTACGGCACAGACTCCATCTATAACAAAATAAATAAAATAAATAAAATGAATATACATTTTCCGATTTTGGCATACTATTTAGGCTTGGATCCGTCGATCAATATCCTGCTACACATAATATGCTGATTGGTCGTTGGGTTGTGAGACCCGTCGACAATTTGGTGGTTTTCTTAATTGTGGAGTTGATGCCAAGGATCAACCCACCAAAGATGTATGCATGCATGACTTAAAATAAAGGGTGGTATAACTCTATCTTAAATTTTATAAGATTTGGCTGACTAGACACAAGGTTCCCGAGCGGACTACTCGAGTGAGAAGGCTACGCGGCCACCGGATGGTCCGGTCACTCCGCGCATACGCCAACTCTCCTAAAATTTGGTAGATTGAAAGAAATTTGCGGGTGCGCAAAACACACCTCGCGTGTAGTGTGTGATAGTGTCAATTTTACAGAGTGGAAGAAATATGAGCGAAATGTCAATTTAAGGAAAGCAGTAAAACAATATAGCAATTAAAGCAGTTATGCATGCAAAAAAATTAAAGCATTACATCAAACAAAGAGTGAAAGTAAAGCACAATTATAATTAACCTGAATTTGCTATGGTTAAGAACCTGAAATGTCCCCAGCGGAGTCGCCATGCTGTCGCGCCCGTTTTTGACCTGGCTCGAGGTCAAAGCGGAGCACGGACGTGTTCGGTGATTCCTGGGTAAAGAATTGAGGAGTCGCCACCTAATTATTTTTTATGGTGAATTTGGACACCTAAATATTTAAACTAAATGTTGCAATGTAACTCCAATTTTAAGGTACGCAAAACTAGTGAGATTCTAGGTAAGGGTTCTTTATTATCCTAAAGGGAAGGGGTTAGGCATCCTTTAAGATCCGCTAACTTGCGGTTATCCGGTCAAACTCAGGTTAATTATTACTAGAAAAATATATGTTTTTACAAGTATAACAGATTTAAAGATGTTTGCAAATAATTAGTAAATGATGCATTTTAAAAAGAAAGATACATGTAGAGATTTTTTAAATATGCATTTGTATGGTATTTAAAGAGAAATACATGTAGAGTTGAAAAAATATGTATTTGACAATTGATAGTAAAACAAATTATTTATAATGCCAAAGACGTAAAATTTGGGGAATCAATGAATTGTAAATTGACAAAAGATAAACTTATTCGGTATGATTTAATAAAGCAAATAAAAGATGACGAAAGTTGTTTTGAAAATCTTGAATACGCGTGACGAGCCTAAAATAAATAAACTAGCGAAGGATTTCTAAGTTTGAATTTAACCGAGCCTACAAATAAATAAGCTAGCGACGGGTTTCAAATCTTAAACTACCCTATGAATTAATCATAAGTTTGCCTATTCTAAGCATTTCAATAGTTACATAAGTGCGATAAATAATATTACAATACAGAGCGGGGTAAAAGCTGAATTGGAGGAAGAAATAAAATAAAATAAACTCCGAGGAATATCTGCCTTTATTTACTTTAATCCCTGCAAGCTGTCAAGAACAAACGGTTAAAAACAATTGAATACAAATAACTTCATATCCGTATTCAAAACAGTGAATGTTTTGATCACGGAGGGCTCAAACTTAAATTTTGAAAAGAACATTCCAATCACGTCGTGGCTGCAAACATATGACTAATGTGGTTTATTTTGATTGCCTCGCCTACTAAACGTGTTGGTCTCTCGGGTGAAATAGAAAAGATCACTATAATCACGTCGTGGCTGCGAATATATAATTCACCTCGCCTACTAAACATGTTGATCTAGGATGAAATAAAAGGTTTAAGTCTTCATCATTGCCCGAAGTTATATTTCCGTCTTTACAAGCGTGTGGAGGCCTCAAAATCGACGAATATTTTTCATCGGCCAAAGTGTAGTATCGTGTTCAAATCAAGCAAAATTAAATCAAAGCGATGCTTGATAGCGATAGCGATACTTGATAGCGATGCGATAGATAAGAAGAGAGGTAATTTCCGAAAAGACGTAATGTTTAGTTTAAAAACAAGTAAAAATAAAACGGATATTTGAATGCGAAACGAGTGGACCGAAACAGAAAGCAATGTCCGAAAGGTGCGGTGTTTAATTTAAAACAAGAAAACGATGGAACAAGTAATTTGGAACCGAGCAATGGCGAAATGGAAAGCAATACCCGAAAAGACGCGATATTTATTCAAAACAAGTAAAACAAGTAAAAACAAGTAAAAAAAGTGAGATATCCGTTGCCTGGATAATTAAAACAAGTGCTAAAAAAACAGAGAAACAAAACGAAAGAAAACGCGGCTTCGAAGTTAATTTCATCGGCCTTAATGCAATATTAATAAAACAATAAGACAATAAAAGAAACGAAAGTGAGCAATTAAGGTATCCGACCCAAATTCGAAATATTGGAACCGGAACGGATTAAGAAGTAATTATGGAAAAATCCGACCCGGATCATGAACAACGACCGAATGAAATCGAAATTGATTTTTTAGATAACCAAAGAACATGAGATATGAAAAAATGCCATAACGGAAATATGCCAAAAGCGGGTCAACGGCCGGGTCGATGTTGACCCGACCCGAATCGATACCAACCCGAAACAGATAATCCCATCAATTTCAGATAATAAATAACAACAACAGCAACAATGCAAAAAAAAATGGAAATTCAAACCGGGTCGACCCGACCCGGGTCCGTAACCCGACCCGAATTGGAGATTCAACCCGACATCAAATAATTCCATCAATTCCAGATAACCAACATACAAAAATATGAAATGCAAGAATTCCGGAAAATATTCAAATCGGGTCGACCCGACCCCGGGTCAGTGACCCGAATCCGAAATCAAATGATCCAAACCCGAATCAGATTTTAACACCAAATTCAGATAACCAATAACTAGAATATGAAATGCAAGAATTTCGGAAAATATTCAAACCGGGTCGACCCGATCCGGATCAGCGACCCGACCCGAATCGGAAGCTCAACCCGAAATCAAATATTCACAAATTTCAGATAACCAATAACAAGAATATGAAATGCAATAATTCTGAAAATATTATCCGACCCGGATCAGTGACCCGACCCGAATCGAAACTCAACCCGAAATCAAATATTCACCAAATTCAGATAACCAACATACAGGAATATGAATATGCAAGAATTCTAAAAATAATACCCAAACCGGGTCGACCCGGGTCGGGTCGACCCGACCCAAAATCTGTGAAGAACAACAAAATGCAAACCGATTTTCGGACTCGATTTTAAAAAAAACGAACAGAAGTATTTAAAAAAAACCCAAGTTCAAGAACGAAACTCACCTCCTTTCTTTCGAATGTTGGACCTATTTCGGACTTGTATCTTGAACAACAAAGAAGGCGAATGCTTTAAAATCAAGAACACAACAAATATTTTATGTATATATGGAATAGTCTTCCGATAAATCCTTTGAAAAACACCTTCTTTTTTTTTCTCCTCCAAAATGAAGAACAACATGGGGTATTTATAGGTGGATTCCCCCCCCCCCCCCAAGAACGAGTTTGAAATTTGTATTAAAGGAAAAAAATCTGAATTTTGGAAGCGGATTTTAGGGGTATGGGTATGGTGAAGTGATGGGAGGGGTGTGGTGGTGTCAGGGTTGGTGGCAGGGAGTGGGTGGTGGCAGTGGGCGAGGTGACCGGTCGGGTATGGGGGGTATGGGGTGTGCGGCGGCTTGGGGTGGAAGAGAATGGGTGTAGGTTTTTTTTTTTGTGTTGGGGGGGGGGGGCGATTTTGTTAGGTTTTGGGCAAATGGGGGGGTTTTAATTTGGGGATTGGGCTTGGGTTGTTTTAATTTGGGGGTTGGGCTTGTGGGTCGGCCGGTTGGGCTGTTTTGTTTTGGTTTGGGTAGAAATTGTTTTGGGTTTGGAAATTGTTTTGTGGTTTTGGGTTAAGGGGATAAAAGGGAATGGGTTTGGGGTATTGGGCTGGTCCGGTTTGGTTAGGGAATAGGGAGTTGAATTGTTTTGGGTTAAGTAGAATTGAATGGGTGATGGGTTGGGCTTTGGTGAAATGAGTTTTAGTTTGGGTAGAAATTGTTTTGGGTTGGAAAATGAATGGATTATGGATTAAAAATATGAAAGGGGTTTAATATTAAAAATATTATTTTTGTTTTGTAAAAGATGTGAATTATTTAAAATAACATAACGACGTGATAATAATAAAATATAATATTTGCGAAATGTTTAATGCTTAATAAAAGGAAATGCGATGCAATTTTGCGAGAATAAAATAACATAGAATTTTCGGATAAAACTTATGATTATGATAAAAAATGCAAATGATAGTAAAAAATGCGAATAATAATAATAAGAGAATAATAATATATATATACGCATGTATGTATATAGATTAAAATTGTTTTTGAGGTGTTAAAAATACTTAAAATTGCAAATAAATTGGAAAAGACGGGACAAAATTGGGTGTCAACAAGTACCTCAAGGCCACTTGATCTCCCTCACATGGATCTTTGTGGGCCTATGAGAATTCCAAGCAGAGGAGGAAAACATATATATTTGTGATTGTTGATTACTACTCCAGATTCACTTGGACTTTGTTTCTAAGAACCAAGGATGAAACATTCCCTATGTTCGTTGCCTTTGTGAAATAAATTCAAGTGAAACTGGGAAATCACATTGTGAGTATTAGATCTGATCATGGAACTAAATTTGACAATGCCAAGTTTGATGAATTTTGTGCTGAAAATGGTATAAGTCACAACTTTTCTACACCTAGAACACCTCAACAAAATGGTATTGTGGAAATGAAAAATAGAACTCTCTAAGATATGGCCAGAACAATGTTGATACCTAGTGGTGTGCCTAAGAGTTTTTGGGTTGAAGTTGTCAACACTGTCTGTCACTTGATTAACAAGTGTATTATTAGGTCCCTACTTGAAAAGACTCCTTATGAACTACTCAATGGAAGAAAACCCAAGCTGACTTACCTGAGAGCTTTTAGATGCAAAATACTTTATTCTCAACAATGGTAAGGAAGCTTTGGGAAAGTTTGATGCTAAAAGTGATGAAGGAATCTTTCTTGGTTACTCTCTTCATAGCAAGGCTTACAAGGTTTACAACAAGAAAACTCAATGTGTTGAAGAAAGTGTGCATGCGATCTTTGATGAATCACATAATTTGGGTGGTAAAGGGACACATGATGATGAAGCTAAAAATATGAATTTTCTGAAGTTCTGGATGAAGCTATAGAAGTTTCAAATGGAAAACTGAAAAAGGAAGTCTTTGTCATGCAACCTCATGGTCTTGAAAGTTATGAGCACCTTGAGCACGTCTACAAACTTGAAAAAATGCCATATGGTTTGAAGCAGGCTCCTATGGCTTAGGTGTGAGAGATTGTCAAAGTTCTTTTTTGACAATGGCTTCACAAGAGGAAAAATTAACAACACTCTATTTATGAAGATAAGAGGGAGAAATTTGTTGATTGTGCAAGTATATGTCGATGATATCATCTTTGGTGCCACTAATGACTCTCTGTGTGAGGAATTTACAAAGGTAATGGGTAGTGAATTTGAGATAAGCATGATGAGAGAGCTAAATTTCTTTCTTGGGCTACAAGTAAAGAAAACCCCAAGAGGCACCATGACCTATTAACAAAAATACATAAAGGAGCTGCTGAAAAAGTTTGAGATGGAAAATTCTAAGTCCATTGACACACATATAACCACTGCTACTCGGCTAGACATGGATGAACATGGTTCTCCTGTTAATGAAAATCATATATAGGGGTATCATTGGTTCTCTACTTTATATGATTGCTAGCAAACCTGACATTGTATTTAGTGTTGGTTTGTGTACAAAGTTCCAATCAAGCCCAAAAGAATCTCATTTGAAGGCTGCAAAAAGAATTCTGAGGTATCTCAAAGGGATTCGGACCTGGTCCTCTTCTATCTTTCAGGAGATAATTTTGACTTAATTGGATATGCTGATGTTGTTTATGTTGGATACTTGGTGGATAGAAAGAACACATTTGGAATGACGCATTTTCTCGGGTCATGTTTGATCTCATGGGGTACCAAGAAAAAATATTATGCGACTCTTTCTACTGGAGAAGATAAATATGTAGTTGTTGCCTTTTGTTGTGCTTTATTGCTATGGATCAAACAACAGCTTGAGGATTTTGGTGTGCTTACTAATTGTGTACCTTTGTTGTGTGATAGTACAAGTGCACTCAATATGGCAAAAAATCATGTGCAACACAAGAGAACCAAGTACATTGATCTTAAGGCACCATTTCCCAAGGGATAATATTGAAAAGGGTTTGATCTATATAAAGTTCTGCAAGACAAAGGACCAGGTAGCATACACCTTCACCAAGGCACTGAACAGAAAAATCTTTGAAAGAAATCGCTTGGAGTTGAGATTGATCAAGCTCAACTAGCTATCTCACCACAAGCTCCCTCAATGATTGACTATGATAAGAGGATAAGTACAATGCTAAAGTGTTTTTTGTTGGCATCTAACTCAGTTCTATACTGTTACAGGTATACATGTATGGTAATTTCAGGAAAACACAAGTATAGGTGACATTGCACTTCTCAGAGTTTTTGCCTTTATTTTCAAAAAGGAAAATTGTCAAGGAACCTGGTTCTTGTGACTCAAGTTAGTAGTCTCTTCAATAATTATGTGTTTTTTAAACTGCTTAGAGTTCTATGTCATTAATTTCTTTCCCGCCTCTATTTCCAAAATGAACTTTTAATTGTCATATCTCTTCTGAAACGACGCGAGAAATGAAAAGTTTCTTCATATTTCACTCAATCATAACCGATTCCTTTTCCACCTTTATTACACCAAAAATTTTCATTTTTCACTCCACTTAAACTCCCAAAGCAAAAAATCATCTCATTCTATCTCTTTATCAAACCAAACGGCTACCGATTTCTTTGTCCTTCTCAGCCATTTTCGATCAAAGTTGAAATATATCTCAATCATCACCACCTAAATCACCCAAACCAACCATCATTGTGTCTTCTCCCAAATCTCCAAACCCATCTGAACAAAACCTTCAAACGTCACCTCAAAACTCCCTATTACCTACTCTAGTCTCACATGCACCTTCTTCTTTTCATGTTCCTCTGTGCAATCGAAAAAAGCAAACCCATGAGAAATTAGTTCCTGAAACTCCTTCCACCACTCTTGAGGAGCAATCGTCAACAATCGATTTTGAACAACGGGAAACTCTGGTCGAAACAGGGGAGAAAATTGTACAAATGAAAAGTGAGTTGGTCGAGACAAATCCCTCTAATGCTGTTAGAGAGGAACAAGGAAAGAGTGTTGAATTGACTAAGGAACTAGGTAATACTACTCTTCCGGTTCATAAAGTTTTTGATGGTTCAGACAAAGGACACTCTGAGTCCTCAGTCGATAATCTGTTTGATGGTAGTCTTGGTGAGGGAGAAAAGGGAGGGGGAAACATCTTAGAGAGTGAGCCTACTGAAATTGTGTCTGGGTTTGTAGAATCTATAGGTAGATTAAATAGAGGAGAAACTAGTGAGGGAATGTGTGCCTTCACTCAGGGAGAATCTATGACTGAACTGAAAAAAAGGGAACTTGATGAGGGAACTAGTCCCTCAATCGAGGAGTCTAAGTCTCTTGTGTTTAAGATTACTCCTATTTGGGATGGGAAACCAGCTTCCTCAAGGGCCAACTTGGATATCAACTCCCAACCTGTGTCCACTATCATTATACCCCTAGGATATCTTTCATTTGGGAAGGAACCTGGTCCTGTTAGTCCTTCTCAGTAAGTTGATGATGATGATGAATTGGTTTTGAGTGTTGTGTTCAAAAGAAAATCTAAGCCCTCAACAAAGGCTCATTTGAGTGGAAATGAAATGAAGCATATTACCTACAAAGCACCCACTACCATACTAAGGAAGAAAGCTCAATTAGAGTCTGCTTTGAAAGCAAATATGGAGAAAAGCTCCTTAAAAAAAGAGATGGTAAACAATTTGTTGGTTGATGAGGAGGAAGTGTCACCTACTGATATGGTGATTGTGGATAAATAAGAGAATGTAGTGGAAGAGTCTTCACTTGTGAGAAAATATTTGAAAAAAGAAAAATGATGAAAGAAAAATCTGGTGAGTGCCGACCCAGATGATTAGGTTGAAAAGTCTGAGAAGAAAAAGAGCGAGACTCGTCTACTTGAGAAATGTGGATGAGGAATATGGTTCCTCATCAAAGAAGCAAAAGAAAGAACTAACTGAGTGGAAGAGGAAAAAGATTATAAAGTCTCAAAAGGTATTGTGTGGCAGAATTTTTGCAACTGATATTGCAGAAAAAAATGGGATGAAGGAACTTCTGGAAATAGTTGAATTCCATAAATGGAATCATCTATTTGTTCCTCCAGCTCCTAGTGTCTTTGAGGAAGAAATTGCCAACTTCTATGCAAACTTATCTGCTACTATTGATGATACTCTGGTGCTGAATGTGAATGAGACTGATTTTGTTCTTGATGATGAGAAGCTTGGGGAGATTCTTTATGTCCCTATTGATGGATTGAAAACAGTCAAGGGAAGTGTTGCTTCGACTGAGTTCTTGAATTTTATTGCGAAGCAATAAAGGACTGTGACTGAGGCAAGGCTCTTTAAGAAACTACTCAAGCTTGAATATCTGCTCTTATTTGTGTTTGTTAACAAAGTGTTGCTTTCTAGGGCTGAGAGAAGGCCCCTTGCTGCTATTTCTGACTTGGTTCTCATTGAGGCATTAGCAAATTTCACTCCTATTAGCTTGTTCACTCTTATGAAAAGAGCATATTTTGAAAGTAGCCAATACAAATGGTGGTAGGAATGGTCTTCCATACGGGTTCTTTCTCACTAAAGTTTTTAAGTATTTTGATGTTAAAGTGGGAAAGGAAACCATGGGTACAGGAAAAAAATGTTCACTTTAGGTATCTTGGAGGAATGTGAGTGCGTGCCGAGAAAATGAGGAGTTGGAAGCAATTCCACAATTTCAAACTTGATTGAGGCTCAAGAAAATGCTACTGCTAAGATCCAAAGGTTAAAGGTTGAAAATGTCATTTTAAAATCTCAGCTTGCAGAGAAGGCAAGAGAATCAGGTCCCAGTGGTCCTATGGAGGAAGTCAATGCTTAGCTGAAGGTTGAAAATGAAAAGTTGAAGCAGAAGGTGGATGAGCTTCATGAGCAATTGGTCTAGGATCAGAGGACTGCAAATGAGAGGGTGAACATGCTCCTTAAGATCTTTCCTGCCTAGCCCTCCATCTCCTTAGTCCCCGTGTCCTTAAGCCGTTATAAATCCATTTGAATTTTAGTCCTTTTGAAACATGTCCCTTAATGACATTGGCACATTTGGCTGTTTGATTGTCATATTTTGTACTATTGAAACTGCTAAGTATTTGTTATGATTATCAAACTTGGGCATTTTTTCTATTTTGTGCAATGATACTTACTTTGTTTGTCACTGTTATTCCTCATGTTATGTTTCCCCAGTGGCCTTGAGTTAATGTTTATGAACTTTTTTATGCTTGTGCTAATATTTTTACTCTTTTCAATGATGCCAAAAGGGGAAAGTTATTCAGGACGGGTTGATTAATTGATATGCTGATGATGTTGTTGCTGTTAACATGTTGATGATGTTGTTGCTATTAACATATTGTTGTGTTGAAATAATATAGGTCTGATTCTCACGGGGAACTAGTGAGAATATAGTTCTCAGGGGGAATATCAATTATGGGTTTGTCATCATAAAAATGGGAAATTGATAAGTTACACTATTTCGTATTTTGATGATTTCCCAAGCAAATTAGAGGAACTAGATATGGTCAGGTCCCTAGCCATCGTACAATCAACTCTACAACTATAAAAGCTGCTACATTGTACAGATTGGCAGGAGTGCAGCAACACAGCTTCAATCTGCTAGAGGCCAAAACAAACGATGAAATGTCCCTCACATAAAACATGCTCTCTTGTATAAACAACATGTTACAAGTGTAACCCACACACTTGAAAACCTAAAATCATATTCTTCTTAAGTGCCAGCCGTCGCTGCTCTCAAGATTCTCTCAAGAATAAAGTTGCAACAAACTCAAAGACCTGATCCCAAGCACTGAAGATGTCTTAAGTACTTAAGTTGTTGAGTCTTTGTGTTTTGGTATTTATTTGTATTCCTACACTACTTTCAAGAAGTGTCAATGTAGAACAGATTTTCAATATTTCTCAGTTGTGTACTTGACTAGAGTTAGTCAAGGGGTGTTCTTTGCAATAGAGTGATTGTAAAGGTGTTACAATGGAGTTGTTGTAAGGGGTGATAGATTAAGAGTTTAATTCCTCGGTTGCAATTAGTTGTAATCTGAAGTTGCTCGTTATAGCGATGTTTGGGAAATCCTACTCTGGTAGGTCGTGATTTTTAATCCATTGAGCAAGGAGTATCTTGTGTTATTTACTTTCTGCTTTTACTTAAGGGAACAGATTAAGAACATGGTTCTCTACTTTGTTTGGTGGACTCTTAGTTTCTATCAATGTTAGTGTGTGTGATTTCTCCGGCGGCGGCGGCGGATGTAGAGTGGTGGGGGAGTGGAGAGAGAGAGGAGGCCGAGTCATTTTATGTAAGATTTAAAAAGGTAAGTCAATTTTGGTAGCATTGTTACCCTAATTAACATACAGTCGAATTAAGTCTTTTTTGTTTTTTAAAAAAAAATAATTGACCCCTTTTCTCTATTCGAAATTATTATAATTTTTAACTTATCATTTTATTATATTTGAAAATACTATTATTTATAGCAAACATAAATGTCATGATACATTTAATAGCACAACATTTTTTTATTTTTAAATCCATATCAAGTCAAATAGATTCAAAGACATGTTATGCCAATTTAATGGAATCATAACCATTCTGCAGCTAAATAAATAAATTTCCAGTACAGTGACATACGTTGTTTTCCCCTATTTTCTGCTATCTTTACCTTTTTGTGTTGTGCATACAGACAGCCCTAAAGTTAACCAGTTTGAGGCCGGCAGCGTGAGTTCGAATCGTGGTGGAAGTAATTTGCTCTCTTTTGGGGTAGGATCTTCTAAGTGATATCAGTTGCTCTGTTCTTAAACTTTGGTCATTTAGGCACACCCTGCGATTTACTGGTAGTAGTGCTGAAGAACGGGACTGCTATTTCCAGGAGTAGTCTAACGTAAGTCTAGAAGTTAAATATAAAAAAGAGAAAATAAGAAGAAGACGTGTACTGTGTACTATGTACTATATAAAATTATATTTTATATGTAATATGTTGCTTCACTCCAAAGTTCGCATAGTGAGGCAAAACCTCACCACACTACACTACACTACACTTCGACACAAGAGAAGAGGACCGGGCGCTTTGTATCTTCGGGATAGGAGCTGGCGGTATGCTAAAAGGTCTGAAACAAAAAAACAAAGTGGTGTGGGTCCAGAATATTCCTGGAATTTCGTTCAGTGTGCTGATTCTGATATTTAGGCCCTAAAGGGTGTGTTCGATTTGAATGAAAATATTTTTTTGATTTTTTTTTAAAAATAAGTATATGTTTACTTATTTTTTATATTTGGTAAGTAAGTAAAAATATTATCTTAAAATAAATGTATATAATCTATAAATACTATGGGAGGTGGGATGGGGTGGTGGGTATGGAGTTACGGTATGGTTTGAAGATGCGGTGCATTGATGGGTGGGGATGACACACTTAATGTGGAATGTCACTTTGAAACTTGTTTTCTCTACTTTCACTATAGAAGTCATTTTCCTCGTTTTAAGTAATTTATTTTCCTAAAAAAAAAAATTTTAAAAAAAAAATTGATCACCAAACACTAAACAATTTTTAAAAAGTTAAAAAAATATTTTTCTCCATGTCGAACATACGCTTAGTTATAGAGGATCATATTTTAATGTATCAACTTTAGTTATCCAGTATAAGGACGGAGATATTTTTCAAAATTAAATAATTAGGTTAGTTATAATTAGGGGTAGAAATTGAGTATTTTATTGGATTCAGATGAATCTTATAGCTTAAATTCTCTATTTGCATTAGAAAATTCATTATATATATATATATATATATATATATATATATATATAAATATTTAATTATAAAAATAGTAACTAAAACTAGCCATGACTTCAGCGATAATTGAGAACCCATAAACATAATATCTTGGATCCACCTTTACTTATAACGTAATTATAGATAAATTTTAATAATAAACATTAATTAAAAATCGAAATGAAATAACTAACTGTTTAATAAGTACATATTAAAATTAACTAATTATATAAAAAAATATTTACAATGTATATGACTTAAATTCTTAATTTTCTTACCTTGTTTTATTTCTCATCCGATGTTTAGTACCCTCATTGGAGCCCGACTACAATCAGATTCGCGTCGGGTAAAGCCCATTTCTTGAGAAAACGCTCCCTACCAAAGATTTTTCCATATCCATAACTCAAACTCAAAACCTCTAATTAATGAAGGAACAACCTCATTTTTTGTACCACATCTTTTGGTGCTCTTAATTTACTTACCTACAATTAGGGGTGGCCAGTGGGCCGAGTTCGGGGCGGGGCGGGACCCACCGGAATTGGGGAAAGGGTCGAGATCGTTCCTCAGGTGGGACCGGCGGGCCGGGACTGGCGGGACAGGCCGATGTCCGTCCCGTCCTTCATCCCGCCGGAAAAGGGGACCAGTGTTGGCGGGGCGGGGTCGGTTCATGTCTGGGATTCCTTTTTTTAGACACTTAATTTTAAAAAAAGTTGTGAATATAAACACTTAAATAATTGAACAAGATAGTGTAATAAAAACATCTCAATGTTGTTTTTATGCCTCTTATATTATTTAATAGAAATATATTCTTTTTGTGATACAATTTCAAAATTGCAATTAAAAAAATTACATAGTTATAAACATCTTTTCTAATTTCTTTACAATGCCTTGTGGTTGTTCTGTTGGAATTGAAATTTGTTGATCAAATTGGTCGACGTCGCATCCAGTTCCCTCGGACAAGATTTCGTTGTAGTTTAAATTGTCTTCTTCGTTGATCTCTGGTTGACCGCACCTTCTACGCACCGCTCGTATCCAATCTCTGAATAAAACTGCAATCTTCAAGCTGTCTCCCGCTAATGAGTGTATGTGCTCTCCTATTTGAAATCTTCCGGCAGAAAAAGCACTTTCAGACGCTGTTGATGGCTCTTGAATGTTCAACACATCTCGGGCCATCTTTGCTAGTATCGGAAATATTTTCTCATTTTTCCTCCAGTATTTAATCAAGTCTTCAGGTCCTTCTTCATTGATACTGCTTGGTACGTACAACACCCTGCAAAACAAAATATCAAACTCGCTAACTTGATTAGCAGTGGAACCACTAAACATTCTATTTCTAAGGCTTTCAATACTAGCTGCAGAAACAACATGTCTTTTATAATGTTGTATTAAAGAAGAAGAAGATGGTATAGGAGCCGGTTGGTTGCTAGCACTTGTTGGTAATGCATATGTACTTTTTGCATTCATCGTGTATGCTAGACAAAACTTCTTCTTTAGTTGGTTTCTTAGGTGGTTATTCATTTGACTTTTTTGGAATTGGAGGTGGAAGTACTGCTATACAATCATAAATAGTTTCAATAAGTGCTTTACAACCGTCTATTTTAATAGTCGGATTTAATACAACATCAATAATATAAATAGTGGAATAGGAAAAAAATATTTTTTAAATTTAAAAAATATTTTTTAATAGGTGCCTTATAAGATGAGTTTTTCATATACTCACTAAGTAATAAAAATATTAAAGCTATATAAAATAACATAGTTGAAATAGTAGGATAATATATACCAGAAAATTATTTACATCTAACTACTTGATTCTCTTGGTCCCTATAAAAAAATCCATGCAGCTGATTTTAATTTTCGTTGTGTGGGGGCCTCGACTCATACTAGGGGGAATATGAGGCGTTCCAGTTTCAGTTTCAGTTTGAGGATGAGACTGAGTATGAGGTTGAGGTTGTTCAGGTGCACTAGTGGGTGTGTCATCTAGATTATCGTCTAAATTAAAGTCTGATTCAGTTGCAGGATATATCTCATCATCTAATGCTATATCATTAAAAAATCAGTTTCATCTATATGAGTGTAATCAATCAAATCATCCTAACTAGGAATATGATGACTAGAAGAAGTACCACTGCCCTTGTTACCCCTACTAGAAGAAGCACCCTTACCCTTACCCATAATCGTACATCTAAATCCTTCCATTTTAGTTATGCAAATAAAGAATTAAAGATAATGAAATTAATCGCGATAATTAAAATAAAGTAACAATAATAATTTAAAGAAGGAACGAAGGTACCAAACGCCGACGTAACATCGACGTGTAATCGATGTTGAAAATTGAAACTTTGCTCGATGGATGATCCTCAAGCTAGTTGCCAACTTCAGTCCCAATTTTTTAACTTTGATACAATTATACAAATGAGCAAATAGAATAAAATATTTAGTAGGCAATGTAGAATTGTAGAGAGAGAGATTGTAGGAAGATTTGTGAGATAAAATGAAGAGAAAATGAGGTATTTATAGATGAAAAATTGGGTTAAAGTGTAAATATACTAACTTAGGGGTTAAAAATAAATATTAAGGGGGTAGGGGGGTTTATGGGGTGGGGGAAGGGGCAAAAATGGCCGTTGGAACCGTTGCACAACGACCAAAATCTAAATTTGGCCGTTGTTACAACAACTAGTTTTGCAAAGGGGGAGGGGGGATCGGGACGGGGTCAGGGCGGGGCGGGTCTGGGGAGGGTCGAAGCGGGATGAGCCCACGTCCCATCCTGGTTTCGAGTCCCGACACATCAATTTTTTTAGGGGGATCGGGGCGGGGGCGGGTCAGGGCCAGGATCGGGCCGACCCGGCCCACTGAACAGCCTTACCTACAACTAAGATATGGAGTAATTGTTTAATATTGGAAAGCGTGCATGCATATTGCACGTAACTTTTCACATTTTTTATACTATATCCTTTTCACATAAACGAGTCTAAGCAAAATTGAGCCTTGCTAGTTTGGCTATATTACCATGGTTAATGTATCGAAGAAGGATTCAATTGGCAAAGAAATAATTTAT